>OY728140.1:2031758782-2033008782 GCA_963277665.1 Viscum album | reverse complement strand
TTAAGGAAAAAAAATTTCCTTAGAGAAGTAAAATATAGATTTTTATACGTATAAGGTGTTTGTGAATTTCAAAACAAGAAGGAATGGAAAAGTCATAAGGATAACCATATTGAATCAACATTAGATCTTCTCTGATGTTTGGTGTGTACTTTGGGAAGTACACAGACTAGGGTTGGACTACACGGCTTCAGAAGACACGGCGTGTACAACATGGAAGAGGCGGCTATGTAGAACTCGGTTTGTATCCCGTCGGTACACAAACATAGGATTGAGTAAAAAACAATGTACTCCATCATAGGGCCATGAAAGGCCAATAACTCGAGTCACCCCGTGTACCGATTACACAGGTTGGTGTACATGGGTTGATGACCATGTACGGGCACATTTCCAACATACACGGAGCCAACCCCAGTCACTCAGACACAGAGTGTACATCGTAAAACACACCGTGAACTTAGTTCTTCTACACGACCAGCCTTACGACATGGGTCGTTGTACACGAGCAGTACCCAGGGTCAGATTACACTTCATATATCTTTTATACACATCGTGTACTTTTTGGAAAATGGAATGGTCATCTTGTTCACCGCATCATAGAAATCTTTCATTTGGGATAATTCCCCTTCTTCTCATTCCCCTAATGGTTAGGCATCGTTTCCTTTTATAGGAGTGTTATCCCTTCAGCAGGACTTTCTGTGATAGAGTCATGCATCCATCCAAGAGGTCTGGAACGCGATCCTCTATCCATTCATGACCCTACGTAGTATTTTCCATCAATGTGAACAATTCCACTGGGCATTGATCCTATACCTAGCAGCTGACATCCGGATGAGTCATGGTATCCGCCACAGATCAGGTAGTGATTTTCATCTGTGTATCGTGATCATTCCCACTCAAGACGGTGTCTCCCCTAATGAGTGCATCTATCTACCGTGATCTCTCCCACTAATGAGTGTGTCTCCCGTAATGACTGTAAATACATCTTGTGACATTTCTCGAAGAATAGTACTTCTCAGACGGACGACATCATACCTATAGGACTCAGGATTTGTGTTCTACCTGAATGAGTTCGTTGTGGAATCTTCAAACTAAATCCCTTTGAGGGTATGAAGTCGGGTGACTTGTCTCTATATTATGGGTCTGGGTATTGACTATATCTTTTTTGTGATATGTTTGGTAGACATATACGGTGCATAGCTGATTATACATTTATTTTTTCTACTGCTTTGTGGTTTTCAGGGTCCTCTACTAAGTATTGTTATACTCACCCGTTCATGAGCTTTCACCCACATGTCGTGTCTTGTGTAGACGAGCATCCTTTTGATGGATTCCAAGGCATACCAGGATAGGACCGAGGTTTCTGAGTTCCCTACATGTTGAGGCCTTACTACTACTATGAGCAGCAACCCATTACCTTTTGTGTTTTTAGGTAGGATTTTGTATTTTTTCAGACTTTTGTTTTGGTGGGCTTGTATTCTGGACCAGTTTACATTAAGTACATTACTGTCCATCATACTCTGTTGGTTGGGATTAGTTGTATGCATGCATTTTTGTCCCATAGAATTTTTACATTTCAGCATTTGTTGGATTGAAGATGTGTGGGTGTGTAAAGGTTCTTAGGCAATGCCTCCCATGTTAGTAATATGCCTACTTGGTGCTAGTCACCAGCCCCTAGCCTGTTGGAGGTGGGCTTGGGGAGTCATGGCATGGGCCCCATCGGGACAGCTCCTGACAAGATGTCCCAATATCCCACATTCTCGATTCTTAACTGGTTGTCGAGAACAGCAAATACACACATGTCATGGTCTAAAACATTGAAATTATACAACTTTATCATTGAACTAAGTGAGTTTTTTTATTTGAGGGCCTACTATACACCACCTCCTGGGTAAGAACTCTTGAATAATTTACTGCAATTGTATAATGTCACACCACTAGTTTTTCCAAATATAAATAAATTTCTTTTCACAGAAGCCCATTTGATTATTCCTTTATATATAAGGGATAAATCCACCATGTAAAATAACCTATTCATGATAAATATATTCACCTATGACTTGATATCAAACATGATTCAATCATAGAAGCATCTCATCATAGCCAAATCATCACCCACTAAGGAAAGAATAAATCATTTTAAATCAAAGAAATTACTATAATATTCCATCACCGTCATAGAATCTGGGGTAAAAATAATAAAATATGAAAACTTTTATTTCCTCAAGGTTTTAGGATATAAATATTTGATGAACATACCATGAAAATCATTACATACAATATTTTCTACATGTTGGGTATGAACCATAATGTCCCGCTAATGTTTTCCCTCACCCCTCAATATATAATATCCCATCTTGACTCAATTATCTACAAAGTGACACCAAGTGATCAAGAATTTTATGAATAGATTATATCCAAAATAATTCAGTCCTAAGACAACCTTATCATAAAAATGTATGATGGTGTTGTAGCTGAGTCACACAGGTCCGCTCAAATATATTTCAGACTACTCACCATGGGTCTCTTTTAATCATCTCTATGAATATATAAAATTTATCATAGAACAACTATTCTATTATATTACAATGATTCTCTATGTTTTTATGCTCCACTTCTGGGGAAGAATTCTCGGCAACATTCCTAGTTCCCTCAACTTGAACATGTAAACACATTGGTAATTTCCTATAATTCCAAACAAGATCTTTATAAAAAATAGCATAATTATCCCACATTTTACATATGATATAACACATCAGATATTAATCTCAATCCATTTGAATATAGTATCCAAATGGATACCAATACACATTTATCACTACCCTCAACCATACCTACCACATATCATGGTCAACACAGGTAACCTAATTTACATAGTCACATCCTTCACTAGACACATATAAAACTACTTCCACACCCGGAGCGCAAATCCATTCTCATAAGAAAATTTCCATTTTAACATTTTGATACAACATGCATTTATACTAAATTGCATCTCTATATAAGAAAAAATCATTGGCTATTATCTTTCATTAATCCCATTTAACTATTTTCCTAATTTTTTTGTCATTATATTCAATAAATTTCCCTATAATGTAAAATGAACTCCACCTTTCATATCCCACAATACCATACTATTTGTGCCTATCATGATGAATGCCACATGTATTCCTAGGTTCCTAAAATTTTGGATGAATTTTCATCCACATTACATTACAAAAATTGGTAAAATTCCACCATGTAGTCATGTCACACTACAAGTGAACCACCCAATGGTGAAATATTTTTCTACTATAACAACACATAATAAAACAATAACTCCCACCATAGATTCATGGTTTTTACCTCATACATGGGTTAGGTACTCCCAATCATGAGATAATTTCCAAGGATCTATATATCCTATTCTCTTGTCCACACTCCCAAATAATAAGTCCGTAGAAATGAAAAATTCTATGAGACAATTCGTAATGTCCCTGACCCCAAATCCACTAAAACGATGATTCGATATCTGTTGTCACATTACCTCAAGAATGCCTCATCGTATGCCAAATATTTCATACTATCAGCAATGGAATGATAAGACACATGGGTAGACTATAACTTCTTATATATAATATGCTGCAATAGATTACAATGAAATAGAAAAAATATATATAATATGCAATGAAAATGATTAAAAATAAAATTCTTCTACGTGGTATAATAAAAAATGATGAATAACCATGTAATTTCATGATAATAGTACCAAAAGTAATTGAAATACATTGTTAATACATATTTTTGAACACACAAAATGGATCATGACTCCATGTATGGATGTGAATCCAAGCATGTCCAAATCCCAACTCAACTTCCTAGAAATAATCCTCTTCCCCATTCTACACATGGAAGAATGATGATTTGCTTGGTACCTAATGGATTCCCATAATGAGTGTGAGTATAACTCATTAGACCACCACAAATGGTTACTACAAATAAACAATCTAAATAGAGAGTCTATGACATTAAAAAATAAATGAAAACTAAACAAGAAAAAACTCAGGTTTCATTAATTATCATTCAATACATTAACCCTAACACTAATTTCTACCATGTCAATCATTTATGATATTTTCATTATCTAATAAATTTTAAACATGTTTTGAAGGGATTATTCATTTACATCATTCATAAAATACACTATACTAGTAAATCATATTATATATCAGTAATGGTTAGGTTCCCTATCTCACTAGGGGAAACAATTTGTTAACAATACATCATAATAAACTTGGATCCTTGATCTTGGTACTTCAAAAAAAATATGACTGGAATAATGTATCTTTCAAAATCCATAACCCATGCATTCCTATGTGGGGTTAGATAATTAGTTTAAAACCTCCCATGGAAGGAGCCTCTATACTTTATCCCACCACCAAGTTGTGTCCGCATTATTATTTATGAATTTCAACACACATAACGTAAAATAACCATGCATAAAAAATTAACATAGAAACAAAAATCCATAACAATCAACATGGGAAGTAAAATTTTTCCATAACCCATTATAACATTTAATATTTAAGAGTCATGTCCCATTTATCCCAATTCTTATTCTCATCCCCATCCCATTAAGAATATTAAAAAATTATTATATTTTAAACCATTTAATTTATTCATCAATTATATTAAGGAAATAATTTATAATATCCCCTAATTCACACAACATTACCAATTTATCATATTAAAAAATTTATATGAACTAACCCTCTTAGTCATTTCAACATATTTCATATACCAATTGACTCAATCTAAATTAATATAGTTAATCCCATGTTCGTTACATGCCAAAAAATCTCATAAACCATTATTTACCATAGTATCCACTATAAATATCCCATTCTTAACCCTTCCAACCACCATAACATGTTAATCAAGGGATCTACATTATCCAACGATAATTCAACACTTAACCTTACCAATTTCGAGGGTTGGGAATGTCGGTGGACCCCATGGGTTCCCCCAAATTTGCGAAATCATCTTTAGTGCATCCCACTAAGATCAGGAAGTGTTGAATTCATAATTTAGAAACCCATTTTACCAAATCTCATTAATGAATCTAATAGTTCAACAATAAGGAACGAATAACACCACATCATATACACTATTCAACATCAAATCTATGTGAAATAACTTGTAGACCACCTATAAAAAATACGAAGAATCTCATAATCATAATTGTTACCTTAAATCCAGATTTCAGTACCCCATGATGCCATAATGTATAATCATCAATAGAAAGAGGTGATTAGGAATTGTTTGGATGATAACCTAATATACCATTTGTAATAGGCAAAAGAGAAATGAGATGGATATTTTAACTCTATTGAGATATAACCTGCATCCAATGGTAAAAAAATAGCCTAGAGATGAGGGAGAATGATTATTGGGAAATCGTGGTGGATTTTTTCTCACTAGTTCTATTGGTAGGAAAAAGTGGAGAAATATCATGTGGATCTTTAAAATGATAAGATGGAAAATTTCTATTTTTTATAATTTTATTGGGTCACACATTTTGTCTAAACGTTTTAAAAAAACATTCACAAACCATGAACATGCCACTATCTATAGAGTGTGAGGCCATACAGGTAACTATGGATATCAACACCTTTTGAAAACCCATGCACCAACCATTAAAAATTTCATTGTCCAAGGTTGACCATTTTTCCATGGAAATTCGAACTGTTTACTTAACTGTCCACCTATATTGTTCCTTGCATAGGTTATCCTGATTTTCCTTCCATTCATATATCAAACACCTAAGACTCTCTATATATTTCTCAAAAACACATAAGACAATAAATGAATCAAAATTAAGGGATTTATACCAAAATTTATTCATGGTAATACATATAAACAGATTAGGGTCATACAATTGAGTTCCTCTTCCACATTGACCCTTTCCAAGATATATGATCATTAATCTAGTAACATGTTTTATGATTTTTTGTTTTATCTTTGAACCTTTATCATGGCCTTGTGGAAAGACATATGATAAAAATTATTGGATTGAAGTGAATTTTTTACACAATGAATGATGAACTCTTACACTTAATTATATCATAGTATGCATATAACAACATATGTTATATATTTTTTTACTAGAAATTCTGTGAAAATCTCTCACAACCTCAATAAAATTAGTTCTTTTTATACTCTCTCATTTATCCATACAGTGTGGTTAACCACACACTTACTATCATATATCATCAACCTATTTTACTAAGAGAATATTATTTCTCCAACAAACTCAAATATGGACCACAATTTTTGCATTCATCCTTTTTAAATCAATGAAATAATACAAAATTGAACGAATATTCATTTTCATATTTTTATCAAAAAATATGAATTACATATTTGATTATTTATATTTTAACTACATATATTAAATAAATATGAAGGGATATTGGTGTTGAATGATTACTCATATTTCAAATTATTATTCATCCATTATATATATTCAATAACTAAAACTGTTAACATATATATTTTTAAAAATTTACATCATGTTTAAAATCAAATAATGGCTTTAGATTCAGCTCAATAATAAACATCAACCTCTCAAGGTATATTCAAATTCAATCATTAGTTATATCTTATTTGTTAGGGATGATTATTATCACAAAAAATTTAATCAAGGATATAATTTAAATACATTTAAAATTGTATGAATTTTTACATTATAACAAAAATTAAATAATGTATCATACGTATAATTCATATTATTAGAATATATTTTATGAACCAAAAAATATTTTATATAATAGTATAAGATTAAAATTTGTATTTCTATCCTATCAAGATAAATTATTAACTTTTATTCCAATATTATTAAAATATATTCAATGTTATTTCTATAAAATAAGTCCTAATTTTTATTCTACGGTACAATTGTTTTCAAATTGAATAAGAACTAATAATATGTGGAACCAAATAATTTAAAAAAAATTACATCATAATGAATTAATATTTCTTATTTTCATTGAACCCACATCCTACATCATATTATATATATTTAGCAGTTGTCTCCACCTTAGAGACTCTTAAAAACATGATCCTACTATAAAATAAATAAATCTAATATATATATATATATATATGTTTTATAGTTCATAAATATATTCTTATGTAAAATTTTGTTTCAAGAAAACACACCCATAGAATTGAAAAATATAAATTTTTAAAAAATATATTATTTATCCCCACTGAATAATAATTTTTATGTTATAATTATGATTTTTTAATTATTGCATTATATATAATTATAACTTACTACATAAACCAAATTAGTAATAAAAATTAATATTTCATGTTTAAAATCATCTAAATCCCAACTAATCCACTATAAAAGAAATTTAATTTTTATAATTTTTTATAAAAAATAATGGGTTATTGGAGAACCAATGAGATCCTTTTAAGGGTTTAAAAATAAACACTACAATGTCCCTAAATACGGTACATATATTAATTAAAATAGAAAAATAGGTTAAAAACCTTCTTAATCTTGGGTAATGTAGATAATGTTCATCGATGAGTGCCTAAATAGTATAATCAAAGGATTAAAAATTCCAAAATAGATTAATGTTCAATGGAGATGAAAATGGAAAGAATATCTACTCTATTTGTATGAAAAAAATAGAACCATAAAATTAGGATGAATAGAGGGTAATAGACTACACTATATATTGGGTTGAGGCCTAGAAACACTACTAATGTAAGGTGTTGTAGAAGACAGATGGAAATAAATTAACACAATATGTAGTAATAAAATCATGTTCCAATACCGAAAATATGTTCTATTAATAGTTATATTGTAAATAAATGTAATATAAATTATGTATACACCTCTTATTCGATACACATGTAATGGGTTTCACTTAGGCTTCTAGAAAAATATTGTATACCAATGAATGGAAATACTAACAAAGGATGTGAATGAATATTTCAGGGGAAAAATGGATATAAACCCACCAAATGGGAAGGAGTCCATCACAGATGAAATTTAATTTCAATGGTATCAATGATTCTTCATGTAAGGAAAAACTAGACACCATTTTCATTGATAATTAAATTCAATAAATAACCCTCCATGTATCTAACTATCACAGTCTATTAAAAAATAATTATTATCCTAATATATTTTTATTAAAATACAAATTCATGAAAAATGTATGAAACCGACAAGTACGGAAAATCCATCAAACACTATAACACAGTACCAAATTATTACGTACCAGCTTGAACCCATTAGAAATAATTTCATAAATTTTTTTCTAGGAATGAATTCATACATTTTTTAGGGGTCATCCCCGATAATGTCTTTGAAATGAGAAGTCAGGTTACCCATTGCTCACAAGAACTCCTCTGTAACTATTTTCTTGATGTTGAAACCTCTGACTATGATTAAGTGTTGTTTTTCAATCCACTTGATTATATCTTTATTTGTGTCTACATGATTTTATATTTAATGAATTCTATATGGAACCTTATTAGAAGCACAGACGGATACTAACTTTTGTGTCATCTCTTCCTTCGATTATAATAACATCTCCCTTAGAAGATTCCCCAATCAAAGCCTCTCTTTCTAACTCCTCTATCATCCCATTAAATCCCTCCTTCAGTGGTGAAACTGATTCCCTCTCATGCACCTCCACTCGCTCTACACAAAACATAACAAAAACATGGTCAATATCTCTATCCAATGATAGATCCTACAATTTCTCTGCTAGAATAGATCGTGCGTGGGACATCAAACGACCTGGTACACCTTTCTGTATTTTTGTCTTTGACACTAGACATTATTTTTAGTGTTTTTGGAATATTTTTGTAGTCCTTGTGATGATTAGATTGAATAACCTTATTAACTTTGAAATTTACATAGAAAATAAATTCCATCTTCCCTATGTTTTTATCCATATCCACCTATTTCATACCCCTAGATGAAATACTCATCATCCGATAATGCATGTGAATCCAAATAATTACTACTCAGTTTAGAATACTATATAGACCATTTTCCATTCAACATCTTTTTCCATTTTGGAATCACCTTTTTCCACCAACCTAGATCCCCATTTTCTTCTCCTCCCTAACCATAGGATTAAAAGGATATCAAATCTATAATGACAGTGCTGGAACTTTCTTACCAAGAGACCAACGAAGAGGATCCCTCACAAGATGGTCAAAAATAATGTGTGATTGGGATTTTAGGAATTTCACAATCCTTCCTCCATCTCCCCCATCATTAACCCACTCGATGGATGAGGGAGATGTTCTAGGAGGAAGCAAGTCCAGGGATTTTTGGACCTAACATGATAAACATTTGATCACCAACTCCCAATTAAAATTGACCATTGGGTTTGTAACATTTGAAATCATTGGCACTAATTCCAAGTACTTGTGAAGAGGCTCGACATTGAAGAGGACTTCTATAGCCATGGAAGGTACTCCAGGAAAATGAACCATAGGATTCTCCCCACCCGACATGTCCTGATTCCCTCACAGGTATGACGAAGAGGAGTGCCCCAAATGGTTGTAAGAATTGAATATGCATTTCTAGGACTTGAAAACTACTGACTTATTTATTGTGAACACCCCCCAAGAATTAATCCAAACCCACATGACTGGATGATTAATATCATCTACTTCAACACAAACCCAATGAAAAAATCAGGTGATAAACAGATATGGTTCGTGGATCCGAGAAAATATAATGTCCTATAAGATTTACAAACTGGAAAATAATTGAAGAATTATGAAACAAGAGTGGAAGCACAAAAAAAACATACCCACAAAGATGACGATGGGGATTACCAGTTCAAGTGGAGATTATAGGACCATAAAAGAAGGAAGAATCAGTAGTCTCTGTTGGAGTGAATTTCACATGACCATGCAGGGATGAAAATTATCATATGACGTGAAGCAAATAATTATGTGATGCCTATCCAACAAACCGATCATTGGCCAATCATGAAAATCCCATGTGGGAATCACGAAATGGTCGATGTTTTCCACCGATGGTTTTCAGGATGTGAATTGAACCACCAATTTCAGACTTAGTATATATAAGGAATTGTTAAATTTGGAGGTCGGTAATACGAGCTGTAAGAATCATTCACGGGTATCCACAAATTTAGGGAAATTATAAGTGGAGGGGATGGGAGGGAATAAAAAAGTGTTGTTAAATCAGTGAATATTAAAATATTCTCATATTCAGTATATTAGGCCTTAGGAATAAAAATTCCATTGGTTTCCCTATCAAAAAATTCATTTCACTAAACTATTCATTAGAAAAATATAAAAGTATTAGTAATATTTTAAATCAATAGAATACTAATAAACATGAAGACATGATTACATTGCCCCCCCCCCCACTTTGTAATAGGTGGAAAAATATTTCTATAATTAGTATTATTTTAAAAATTATGATTAATAAATTCTAAATATCAAAAATATCATTATATGAATTTTTGAGACTAAATAGATATATTTCAAAAAATATAAGAAATATGAAAAATTGTTTTTAAGAATATTTTTAATGTCCTTCTATTTAATGTTATCAACATTGATTCTGAATTTTTTTTAATAAATACATATATCTCTTAGAATAAAATGTTAATAGATAAGAGAACAATTCATAACACCAAATCACAATGTATAAAAACTTGACATGGCCTTATTTCCTTAACCAAAAGGTAGCTCACAATGTAGAAGGGATAAAAAAATTCTATTATTTTCTATATAAAACATTGAAATTAATAATGTATCATAATATTTAAATATGTTTTGAAATATATGATGTAATTTTTAATTCTATATTTTAGGCTCCCATATTTATTTGGATCCTAACATTAAATTTCAACACATGGAATAAAATATGTGATAATTTATGTCAACATGATTGATGAAATTGATAGTGATCAATGAGTTCGTACACAATTAGATTTATAAATACATCATTAAATATTATAAAAGTCGAGTAATTCATATGAAATTGGTGATGATTATAAAAATACTCATAGAAGGAAACATAACATATTTTTTTCACTATATATTTACTCTACATATTAGACATCACATTGTATTACTTATAAAGCATGAAATAAATTCGTTATAACTATATATAGCATATATCTCTATTCCATCTTTTAATAACATAATATAACCTCATAAACCCAAATTTTTTATCATAAAATATATTTCTACCATCATTTTATAATTATTTTATGAATTAATATTTTTTTTCATATAATGAAAAAAACCATTAACCACATCCTCTAATTAATATTCACCATCATTGAAAATTATTATGAAAAAATCACCAAAAATAATGTTAATAGAAACAATAAATATACATTTTCCACACAAATTTAAAATTAATTATTAATTAATAATTTTTCATTGAAAAATATTATATCACTAGTTTAATTAAATAATATTATCACTAACCATTGTAATTTTTTATTTTCCCAAAATCCATAAAAATATCAATCTTATGAATTATCACCGTACTCTAAAAAATCATCATGGAATTTTATCAATTTAATCCTTTCACTATTATCTATTTTATAAAACATTTGACAGTACTATGTCTCATATAATAGTATCAATATTCGATTAACATGTCCGTGTATAGATAAAAACTAATGAATTATTCCAAACCCAAAAGTAAAATATTATGGTATTAGATAGATGTTATTAATAATTTCAAAAATGACAATTCACGTAACTTTTTTTGGATCAATATAGTATTATTCTTGAAATATCTTAAATATCTATATAATATTGTAATATATGAGAGTTTAAACACAAAAAAAGTTTCAAAATAAAATCCCAAGTAGAGTTAAAAATTAACTGTAACTCCCAAAAATTATAAAATATGATTATTTTAATATAATTCATATGTGACATGAAAACTTGATCTTAAAAATCCTAAAAATAAATTAATTAAAATTTAATATCTTTGATAACTTTTAGAAAATTCATCATCATGTTTATGTGAAACATATAATTGAATGATATTTTTGTCATACCCTTCAATTAGATAGAATGAATAGTGATAAATACATTTTCAAAAGAATATGGTATAAACATGTAAAAAAATTCCTCCATTTTATATATATTGTGAAAAAAATAAAATCCATTAAATTAATAATAATTATGAAAACATATATTTTTCTAGGGGATGGTTGTGAATCAGTCAAAAACAAAAAAATAATCAAATTATAAAAAATAATATAAAATTTATTTATAAAAATGTAATTCAATTTTTAAATTATAATATCAATAAATAGTATGGATACATTTTTTTATATTTTTATATAAATATTTTTATGAAGAATATTAAAAACATATAAATTTTAATTGAAACAACCTTTTTGTTAAAATTATTTGTAGTGTTAAATTTATTTTTTATTGGTTTTATAATATAACTCATCAAATAATAGATTAATAAATTCTATTCATGGAATTATATTCTTTTTCATTTTTAATTTTGATATAAAGCCACTTATTCTAATTATTATTACCTCTTGTAAAACTCGCATTATCATCTCCTTTGTAATATAAATTTTCAATTACCTTTTTTGAGTTCCTTAAAATGAATTTTTTAAAATGATTTAAATATTTTAAAATATAATACATTATATTTAATGATATATTAAATATAATTTTCATGATAACATAATCTTAAAACAATAAATATTATTTATAAAATTTAAGGTTAAAATGGTTTTATCAAGGGTTAATCAAAAAATATAATACGTAGAATAAACTTATTTTTTTTATTAAATTTATTTCATAGTAAAAATTAGTCCATATAGTGTTTTAGACTTTATAAAAATCCATTATGCACCCTTTTGGAATTTTTAATACATGGGTACACCTTTTTCATTTCAAATATTACAACTGTACCACTGACCTAATTTATAAAAGACCATCCCCTATCCTCTCTTCATAACATATTAAAACCATTTTTGTCACATAACTAAATATAAAAATAACCACAAAACATTCACACCCTCATCTTATATTCCATTGTTTCATAAATACATTCCAGGAATACATTCTATATAGTCTTAATGAGTATGTATGAGTTGTAATATTAGAAACTACATGATTCTCGTATGTTTCTTTTTTAATATACATAAAAAGTTGTAAATTTATTTTTATATAATAAAAACAATATCTTAAGTATATTTATATGATAATATATCATGCTTATGACACACATATATATATATAATTCCCTCAAATATGAAACAAAAATATTATTAATGTGTATGGTCCTTCTTAATTTCAATTCATAATGACTATTGTAAAGTTATGGAAGAAACTAATATGATGTATATACATACCCATGTAACATATATTATCAAATAACCATAATAATTTATACCATTTAAGGTTTCTATTTGAATTAATTCATCGCAGGGTTTTTACTTAAAAGATACCACATGGAAAAGAATTTTTTAACTAAATTTCTTTTCAATGTGTAATATTACGTCTAGATATTTTTAATATTATAAGATTATGTGGGTAATGAATTTTTATTTTCATGTTTTTTAGGTCATATTTTTTAATGTGGATTTACATATACTACACACAATCTAGTAATTGAAAAATTCTCACTTCAATGAAGTGGTAATTGCAACAATATATTTCATAATTTCATTTTATTAGGGATAGTTTATCGTTAAATTTAAATTTAATGAAATTATTTGATCAATTTTTTTTTAAAAAAAATTCTTATCCTATAGATATTCATTTACTTTTCCATATAATAATATAGTTTTAACAATCATTGGTACATAATATTATTGAAAAAATTATTCCAAAAAATCATTATTCATTTCAATATTTGGTCAAAAATATTTTCCTTTCATAATTATGTTTCATAGAAATGATTTAAAAAATGATTTTAAACCTTTTATAAAGTATTTAATAAAGTCATTTTTACTGATGTAGATGTCAAAAAATTGAATAGAATCATATTATCCTTTTCAAAATTTGGTATGTTTGGATTTTAGTGGAAATGTAAAAGGAATCCTTTTTAACACCTAATCAATTTTTACAAAGTAGCATGCATTATTGGGAAATAGATGTTTATATAGATTCATTATATGTTTCAAATTTTATTTTCAAAGAACTGTTTTCTAAATTATTTTTTAACTATTATTTTTAGAAGTTTATTTTCAAAATTAAAATGTTATATTACTCATGAATTATTCAAAATGATCTTTCTAAATTATATGGAATATAAAAAGACATACATTACTGCTAATTATCCATTAAGGGTGATATATTCATATTATAACATCCTTATTATTTATCACATTAGATTGTGATAAGATTTACTAGGGATGTATAATGTTGATACCATTAACATTACATTGAATTTATTATCATTATATTTTTTTATTTGGTAAATTATCAGAATTTTGTATGACAGAAAAAATAAAAATTCATAGGTGAATTATGATTAACTTTTGTAAAATGAAAAATTAGTCTGTCATAGTAAATGATTGGTTGGGTACACATTTTACCATCAATACATTGGAAGATCCCATAAGAAATACTAGATTCAGAATTGGATAATTCAATTCCCATTTATAGATATATCAAACCATGAGGCCTCAATGGTAAAAGATATCATCATACATGGCCTTGATGGAATGTTTTATATTTCCATCATTATGGATTCCATCATTATGAATTAAATTATTTATATTCCATGTTATTATTTGATTATTTTTAAAATCAATGGTTATGTTTCATTGACATTTCATTATATATATCATATTAGTTTATAATCATTTATTAATTCCATATTTTTTATGATGATTACTAAATGGAATGTCTGTTACTTTATTTCCTTTATATATTGATTTTATATTTTTTATTAAAATCATCTATTTTATGCTTAAACATACTAAGTATAAAATATATAAATTTTTTGGATTTATTTACCCCATGATATGAGGATGTGTTTTTGGATTGATATGAACAAATACCCTAAGTGGAATATTATAATTATTAATTATTATTCTCTATGTTTTTTTAAATGTAGTGTCAATTTTATGTGAATATATTTCATACAAATTATAATAAACTATTGTTAAATTTGGGGTGAGATTCCTTGTATCTTATGAAAATGTAATACTGTATAAACCAAATCTGGGATACTAGTCTTGTGTTTTATATAGTTGGTAAAACAAAATTTTTAGTAGACACCTGGGAATCATGATTTATGAAATAAAATATTTGGCAACATAACCATATTATTGCCTTTGAGGGTATTTAATGATTAACATCACAAGGCGTTGATGAAAATTTTATTTTGGGGGATTACTAGTAATATACATACTTCAATGGATATAACTTGTGTACATAGTTCTATAACATATATATGTAGGGGTAATATATCCATAAATAGATTCATTAATCTTGAATCGATCAGCAATTTGTGAAAGACAACATTCCCTACATCACACCAGGTTTGGAACTTTTCAGTGATATATTAACGATAATTTCATTTTGATTTTCAATCAATTATATTATTTAATAAAATAATGACATCATTAATGAATCCATGTTTAATATTATGAGATTATAGATGTATAAAATATTCAATTTATGTTATGTGTCAAACTAGTGGTGTTATTGTACAATATTTCATAATTCTATAATCTAATATATTATGCCCTAATGTTTAAAATGGGGGTTTATAGAACTATTTGAAACGATATCAATGAACATATAACATGTACGGATTAATCTAGTATAATTGATAAGAAAACAACAGTAGAATATAGATTTCTATTTCTATTTTGATCATATGGGTCATTCCCAATAGGTTAGTATGTTTAGTTCATCGATCCACTGATTTGATTATACTAGACTAGAGGATAATTAGGGGAGATATTTATGGAATAATGTTAGAGTTTCAATTTCTATTCCCCCTTATGACTTCCATATTACTTGAGATAATGATATATGTGAGAACAACTATTACAATCAAGTGAAGATACAATAGTCAGCTACTAAAGTTTACACTCAGCGCCCCAAAATTAAACAAATATATTCAACTGATAAATGAATATTTGAGAAAAACCAATTATTGTGTGGATATTAGTGCCCATATTAAATGTTTTTTGTGATGTGCCATCAAAAGAGAGTCATGCAGAGCCCTGAGACTCTTTAAAACAAGTCCTAAGTTGTGCCTCCCAATATCCGATAAGCTACCCCAAAATATAATTGGTCTTATATACAACATTGGAAAACTATGATATCTTTATCAAACTATTAATAAATCTTAAATAAAAAAAATATAACCAAATTGTAATAGACATAACCCAAATAATACAAAAATCACATTATGACCAAAATTATAATAATATTTCCAATCAAACACATTAGATATATCATTTCATATATGTCTCAATCATATAAATAAAACTAGAAAAAAGAAACATTACTGAATTCCAAATAGGGTACTCACATCACATCTAGATCCCTTATCCATTCTCAGTCACATAATATTTATATAACACAATGATCAATCCCATAACCAATCCTAAAAATATTTTGTCTATATAGGTACCTATCCATTAAACCGAGTCGGGTTTTAGTACAACTCATTAGTACATGATCAACTATGTTAAAAAGAAATCATATATATAATTTTTTATGATTTTCGAAAAATAATAATTTAAAATAATACAAATTGATATCTTGTTTAATTGTTTGTTAATTAACAACATAAATTTATTTGCAGCATGATGAAACTCAAACCATCTAAACCAAATTTGGCCCATTAATTTGTCTAAAAAATATATAGGGTATCATAATTCATTATAAAATGGGCCAAAAATATTCATTTATTTTTAAATTCATATCAAGGCTACAGGGAAATATATATCAATGACAATATTCTAGGCCTAGACTATAATGACTAACACACTGTGTGATTTTTATGAATTATTCCATTTAGATAACACATTATTACCCAATATTTGATTTTAATGTTTTTGATTGTGTCCCACACTCTTAGTTATCACATATAGGATTTCGAAGCATTGGTCTTTTTCCACACACTTGTTTTCATATATTTCAAAATATCACATATATCATATATTTTATATATCGCAAACATTACATATATGACATATATATCTTTAATTATGATAATCATCACTAACCATATTATTCAACATTGTCACCATGGTATACCATTTCAAATAAAAAAAATAGGGTTCATAACATTAAGAGACATGGGATATGATGAGAAACTCAACATTTAAATATTTAGAATTATTTAATAATATAAAACGTTAACCCTTATAGGTTAATATAAATATACCATAATTCCCAATAATAAGTCACTTATAATCTAATTAATAAAATAATTTCCAAATTTATTTGATTATCTAATTTAAGAATTCAATTACTTAATTTCCCATTTAATTAATTCAATTCAAGATAAAATTTCTATGTGTGGATTTAAAATCTCCTCAATTAAAATAACACAAATACAATTAAAGAAAATGGGATTTGATATTTAGACCTTCATCCCCAACATATTTTTGTATGTTCTATAAAAACTCATCTATTTATAGCAAAATATTCAATTATATATATTTTTATTCTTAAATGAAATATTTATATTGAATAGGTTAAGTATTTCATAAAATATGAAATTTATTTTATGTTTATTTATTTGAAACATAATATTTAAAACTATATATATTTTAATAGAAAATACTAATTTTGGTTTTGAAATTATCATGTTAAAATTATCTTATTATTTATTTTTGATGAAATTATGGAAAAGATAAATTTTTTGTTCATTGTAAAATGTTCAGTATAATAAAAACCATCATCTTTTATGTTATAAAAAATATATAAATAGGATATATTTTTTAAAAATTTACTTAATTAATAAATTTGTCTTTTACAGCATAATTATGTTACAAAATCAATTCATAATCTGTAAGTTATAATTCATTTCATGATATGTATTAAAATATTTGTTTGTGTCGATGTAGTTTATGTAAAGTGGATAAAAAGTAAATACTCTATCCTTATATATAATAATGGAGTAATAAAAAGGCTTTTCTAAATTTATACATTAATTATTATGTAAAATTTATTTTTTCTTTACTAGTTAATAATTACTGATTCATATAAAAAAATCATATCCAAACCTGTTTGTTATGCTTACATAATGCCCGAAACGAAAAAATTAACATATTAATGTTGTTTTCTTGACATGTATATGAGAATATATACACAATGAACTAATATATAATATTATTTTAACATATTTTATTTATTTTTTGATAATAATTTTTCTAATTTTTTAAATGAAAAAATTATCATTATTTCTTACACTACACTAACGAAATGCTTGTGTAGGAAGAAGAAAAAGACATATTATATTTTTAACTAAAATTTTTAGTACTAATAAATGACCCATAAACTAAATAATCCATTTTCGATATTACTTTTTTCAAATAATATGTGTATTTTATTTGAAATATGGGAAATTTTAGACCCCGTTGAATTATATTATGTAGATTATATTATATTTTTTAAAATGATGTCATGTGGTTCACACTTCTGTTTTAAAATATTTTAATTTTAATAAATGGTCTCCAAATGTATTTTTCAAAACAATAAAAACATTTTTAAATCCAATTAAATTATATTTTTAATGTATTTTTAATTTTATTTTTTGGAAAATAAATAATAACCTTAATGGATTTTACAATGATGATTCAAAAATTATTTAATCAATGAATAAATCAAATTAATTATATTAAAAACAAAAAGATAAATATCATTTGATATTCTTATGATAATTAATGATTTATACAGATTAATAATATATTTATTAGATATTATAAAAAAATTATTTGAATTTTAAACTTTTTTTGATGTTTTAAATTCATAATTATGATATGTGTTTAATTTGACATAAATTATTTTTCATGAATAAAATATTTAAATAAATTGAATAAAATTATTAAAAAGTATATAAAATGGAAAAATTGAATAAATTATGTCCAAAATGTGGTATCCACTAATGATTTGGCCTTGTGGAAGTCTTTAAACATATATTATTTATACAGTATTTCAATATATTATTTAATTCCTAAATAACGACTCACCTTAGTTATAAAAGGAGAGTCATCCCATCCCATAATTTCATATCCATAACACTTTTTGATGAAATATATTTTTCTAAATTCCCTTATCCTCATAGATTTCGACATTCCAGTACAACAGGTCTCATCAAATGCGAAATTACAACAACCTATGGAGGTTCTTAATGAGAAATTTATTAACGATATTTTCCTTCCATTATTCCTTAATATTTTTCCACACATCAACCTTATCCTCACCACTAATCAAATGTTTCCTGATAACACTGCTATCATATATATTTTTAATGTTTAATTTTTTATGGTATATTTGAATTTAAATATCTCATTTTATCCATTTATTCTTAAATAAAAAAATCATCATATTTGGAGTGTCAATTCACCCGCTTCATGTATGATGAATTATTCTTAGTTACATTAATCATGGAAAGATTAAAATCACTAACAATTATGTAAAATGTAATAAATATATATATGTTATCTCTTATTGAGTATTATTTTTTCACATATGAAAATCGATAACAAACCAACCATGATTCCATGAAACATCTATACCCATGAAAATGGAAATAAAAAAACCGTTAACCACACCGGTTTTGATAATCCCAACTATGCTTTCACATACTTTGATAATCCCAATTATAGTTTATCAATATTCTAATTCACACAATCTATATTCAATCTGATAATAATATTAAAATAATCCCTAAAATATGTTAATCAGTGTTTATACTTATTTATGTGAGTTTTGAAATAACTCTAACCCAATCAGATATGTTTTGCAGAAAACAAATAAGTGTTAAGTCACTGATCTCTGTATAGCTACTGATACAGAGCTATCGGTACTTAGTATACTAATAAGATAAGGTCACTGATACGCAGAGCTATCGATATGTACAAGTCCACTGGTAAGCATATAAAAAGTCCTCTGATAGTACAGAAAGGAGCTACCAATATGCATAAATCAACCTATATACAAAATCATTGGAACTAAATGATGAAACTGATACAGACAGTCACCGATAGTCCAGAGCTACCGATAGACCATAGCTACCGATAGACCAGAGCTACCAATAGACCAAGAGCTACCGATATATAGAGTCCTTGATATAGATTGGAGCTACCGATACAAAGCAGAGCTACCTATAGATCAAGAGATACCGATAGAATGATTTCACTGGTATATAAATTTACCGATACGCAGAGTAAGAGCTACCTATATCAGAAGCTACCAATTCAAGTTCAAAGAGCTACTGATGGAAGGTCACTACTACAAAAAGTCCACCATACAAATCTACCAATAGAAGGCTACAAATGATTGACCAACCAGTCAAACTTTATACACTCAATATTATTTATCTATTAAGCTAACTGTTACATTTTATGTTTTTAATGAAGTTAATGTTATTTTTAATATTTCTGTTGGCATGTCAGGGAACTGTACCTAGTACCCATACAAAATGTAATCATTCCTTTTTTCTAGAGATGAAAGATATAAAAGGGAAGATAAAGATCTAGTTGGAGGAGATTGAATACAAGAGATAATGAAGGAACTAATAAGGAACATGAAGGGTGAAAAAGACAAGGGCTTAACAGCATTGAAACGTGGTGCATTCAAAAAAATGAAAAGGCTACATCCATACCTAGAGGGAACTGGACATACACGAGTCAATTAATTTCTATATAAGAACACAAGTTTCATCTTGACTGACGAACTACATCTAACACTTCATGCACTCAGGATGCTAAGCTGAACCTGGAACCAAGGAAGAAAACGATACTCTGTTTTTCAGAAAAAAACATGAGAAGACTTAGAAGCTTTTCTGACCAATCAAACGAGTCCAGAGCAGTACTTCCAATCACTAAATATTTTCTAAACTCTTTAATACTTACTCTAGTGATTCTTTTATTTACATTTCTAGCAGTGTGTGTACCCTGTTTATTTTAAACACACACTGTCTTCGGAGCTAAGCTGGAGGATTTTTAAATCTTCATTCAAACTCTATAACTCCCTTGTATCCCACTATAGATAGTGGGAGAGGTCGAGTAAGACCTGGAGAGCTTTGATCTAATGTGTTTTCCCACATAGAACTGTGGTAGAGGTATTTGAACATGGACAGTCTTTGCACTGTTGTTTACCCCGATCTAGGGTGTGGATCAATTTATAAAATTTTTTTAAGAGGACTAAATCTTGGGTTGAGACTGAACCTCTTGGTTACATCGGATTTTCATTTTAGTTTAAGTCATAAGTATTCAATATATTTCATATTCTACTGCTAAATAATTTGAAATATAATTTGTTTTAAATTAACTTTGATAGTTAAATTAGAAAGTGTTTATACTTATTGAAAAAACAGTAAGTTAATTTCAAAAGTCAATTTAATATTCAGATTAAATTAACTGATACCTAATTTATCTTTGAGTAACTAATTGAACATTTACAATCTGAAGAAATTCACTACAGTTTAACATTGTTTTTAAATCGGGGGATTTTAACAGAAAAAATTTTAACAGAAATTTTTATTGGAAGTCAATTCACCCCCTCTTGAGTATCCACTCTAACTAATATTTGCTATCATAAGATTTTTTTGTTTATCAATGTTTTCAAATAATCTATTTTCAACTATGATTTTAGTAATATTTTAATGATCTTAAATGTCTGTTCATTCTAAATTTTATCTCTTTAAATTTATTTCCCAAACTCTAGTTATGGATAATAGACTAGAAGGTGCTATTATGAATATGCCACCTCTCTTTAATGGTACAAATTATTCCCAGTGGAAACTTAAAATAAAAATTATTTTAGAAAGTTTGGGTTTTTTTATTTGAACTGCTATAGAGTCACAATATAAGATTCCAGAAACTGAAAGAAAAACATTGGATGAACCTACAAAGACTACTTACAATAATAATTTTAAAGCTATAAATGACATGTATTTTTCTTTAGAAGATGAAAAGTTTAATATCATTTATTCTTGTAAAACTTCTTATGAAATATGGGACACTTTGGGTATTTTTTATGAGGTAATAGCCAACGTTAAGGAAATGAGGCTGAATACATATACAATTATATATGATAAATTTAAAATGAAATCTGATGAACCTATTTCAATCATGTATCTCTGGTTCAATGAGATTGTCAATACTATGAGCTCTCTTGGAAAGGTTGTTCCAGCAAAGGAAAAAATTATGAGGACATTAAGATATCATCCATAAATATAGAGAGGCACTTCTGTTTCAATTTTAGAATCATGCATCATCAGTGCACTCCCTGTTAAGGAATTAATAGGTAAGCATATGATGTATGAGGATAATCTTAATGTTAACAAATAAGAAGATGATAAACCCAAGAGAAAATCCATGGCATTCAAGTATACTGCTTCAAAGAGCAAGGAAAAGGAGAAAATGCATGTAACTACTGAATTTTCAACCAATGAAGATTCAGATTCAGACAGTGATACTGAGATAACTCAGATATCCAGAAGATTTAAAAAAATTATATGATGAACAAATTCTTCATAAAATCAAATTACAAAGGAACATATGACAATAAGGGTCACTGGAAGAAGGATTGGAAGAAATCTGAAAAAGAAGATGATATAGTCTTCTATTAATGCAAGAGGAAAGGACACATCATGGCTGACTATCTGAAGTTAAAATTCATAATGAAATATGAATACAAGGAAAATAAGTAAAATAAAGATATGAAAGCAACTTGAAGTGCTTCCGAAGACAACACAAGTAAATATGAAGTTTCTGATTCTGAAAATAATCATGCCAATATGTGTTTCATGACCAAGACATATGAGGTAACCTTAGATACTTATATTTTAAACTCATATTATTTTGGAGATGATGCAGAATCTGATTCTGATTCTGAAGACATTACTAAAGCTGGATTATATGAACATTGTAATATTCTAGAAGAGAGATGTAATTAACATAATAACATATCTAAGTTACTAAAGAAATACCATGCTCTCACTACCAATGTTAAATTCTCCCTTTATGTAGAGAAGGAAACGAATTCTAAACAATTGAATGAAAATACAGAACTGAAAATGTCTAATGAGAAACTTAGAAAGGACTTAGAAAAATTCACAAATGGAAAGGATAGTCTAACGCAATTGTTAGGAAAGCATGTTTCACCAAAATATACTACTGGTTTGGGATACCATCCTATAAAGAGATAGTTTACTAAAACTAGATTTATCTCTAAGTCTGGACAAAATTATGCTAGTTCCAGTTCTGGAAATTCATATTCTTCAACTAGTTATTCATATGGTTATAGATTTAATAATGTTTATCATTCAAAATCTATTTATTCTGCAAAATATATGAGACCCATAAGACAAATTTAGCTACATAAAGATTTGATTGTTAACCTTTCTATACCCAAGATGATCTGGGTACCAAAATCATTTTCCATCTAAATTTTTTTTGTAGGAAACCTGTTTGAAGTGTTCTCACAAGAAGATATGGTACTTGTACAGTGGATTTTCAATACATATTTCTAGATATTACTCATTATTCATGAGTTTAATCAATGTTGATGGAGTCCATGTCACCTTTGCTGATAATTCTAAAGGAAAAATCATCGGCTTTGGCCAGATTGGTAACACTAATTTACTTTTAATTTCTTAATTTTTATTTGTTGATGGACTTATGTATAACATGTTAAGTATTTCTCAATTATGTGATGATGTCATTAATGTTAAATTTTAAAATGATTCATGTAATTCTTTTAATTATATGAATGCTTTAGTATTCTCTACCTTGAGAAATGAAAATTTTTATGTTGTTGATATTAATTCTTTAGCTAAGTAAAATGTTACTTGTTTAAATAATTTTCATAAAGATTCTTGGCTTTGGCACAGAAGATTGGGACACTGCAACATCCATTCACTTGGAAAATTGACTACGAAGAAAATGGTTAGAGACCTCCCCAAACTTGAATTCCCAAATGACAACGTTTGTAACCCCTATCAAAAGGGAAAGCAACATAAAGTTTCTTTTAAATCAAAGAAAGAAATCTCAACTTCTCAACCACTCGAGTAGGTTAACATGGGCTTGTTTAAAACATCTAGAGTTTCTAGTTTAAATGGGAAGCACTATGTCTATTTCATAGTAAATTACTTTTCTAGATATACTTGGGTATACTTCTTGGCCCAAAAAAGTGATGTTGGTTCTTACTTTGTTAAATACTCCAAATCTGTAGAAAACCTTAGTGGAGTTAAGATTAAATCCCTGATAAGTGATCATGGCCATGAGTTTGAAAATCATATGTTTGAATCTTATTGCTCACACAATGGTTACAGTCACAACTTTTCTTCCCCTAGGACACATCAGCAGAATGGTGTAGTAGAAAGAAGGAATAGAACCCTTCAAGAAATTGGAAGAACTATGCTAAATGAGTATGATTTGCCTATTTAGTTTTGGGTTAAGGCTGTGAATAATTCTTTTTATATTATTAATAGTTTAATTATTAGACATGTTCTCATGAAGACCCCATATGAACTATAGAATAATTGAAAACCCAAAATTAGTTACTTTAGAGTCTTTGGATGAAAAGTTATTATCCTCAATATAAAGGATAATCTAGAAAAGTTTGCTTCTAAAAGTTATGGGGAAATTATTATTGGTTATTCATTATATAGCATCCCGCCATTTTATAACATAAACTTTAATTACATTACACAAAACTGAGGATCTTTAAGGTCTAGTGTCTTGGAAACCAGGAACATAATACATGAAAACAACATAAAACATTCTTCTTAAACACTTGAAAGGAGCCTCCTTAAGTTCATTCTAGGTTCATTACTGCATCTCATAATCTGGGGACACACATCAAAAGAAAGGGTTAGCAGAAGGCCCAGTAAGGGAAATAAGTGGAACATTTTACATGTGAACTTGAGATACTTCAATAAGGACATGAAAAGAACTTTAAGGCATGAGAAAGAAATCATGAGGCATTTCATAATAAAAATAACATTTTTCATAACTTGAAGATGTGGCTACATCATTTAACATAGACAATCATGAACATATCACCATGGTCCATCCCCAAGGTGTCATTTGGAAATTACCAAGGTTATTCACCAAGGTATCGTGAAAATTGTAATCTCTAGTGGTTACATCATTACCCAATGCATTGGAGCGCTATCAGGGCGCACGCTTAAATTTTCCTTTATTATCATGTGAGCCACATATATCATCATCAAACATTTCATAAATAACACACATAGCATAAAATAAATGGATTTCATTTCATAATCATAACGTTTTAAAAACTGCTTTAAAGACATGATCTTTAGGTCACTTTAAACCCACGGAAAGGGAAAGCGGGTCTCATTTATGTAAATCCCAGAATTTAAAATGGAACATTTTGATATATATGTGAATACCCTTGTAGAAATAAGAGCTTTGAGTATTCACTTTATAACATAAAATAATTTTTGAGAAAAGAGAGAGGCATTTTGAGGGGAAAATTCTGCAGCATAACCGCTAAGTTTCGGGGTTTTAGAAAACATTGAAATGAGAGGGGACATGGGTCACCCACTCATAAATGATCCATAAAACAGTAGGGTGAAAGAGTAAGAAGGACATATGGACATGGTAATAAAATTTGAGGGACATAACATTTGAAATGAAAAACATGGTAGGAAAAAAGATTAGATTTCTCTTATGAAAATTCGGCAGCCTTACGGCGTCACTTAACTTCAAAAGAAAATGATTTGACAAGATCAAATAGGGTCCCTCATCATGTGATCATAAGAGATCAGTATGATAGATATAGTGATCATACCCCAACATAATAAAAAGGAACTTGAAATACTTGACATGAAAATCGAACTTGAAAAATGAGAAGGGTGAAAGAATCCCTTAAAAATTCGGCAGCCTAACGGCGTCACTTAAACTTTCATAAAACGAAATGATGAGAGTAAGAGGGGATCTCTCATCATATAAACATGAAAGGTCAGTAAGAGGAATATAAAATAACATCCTCTCACATAAAAACATGGAGCATAATAGGAATGACATAAAAGAGATTACATGAAAAGAAAGAGAGGGGTCGGATCCCTTACCTTAAAATGTGACTCTTGAAACTCAAAGGATTGGACCTTGAGGGCTTGGGGGCACCTTGGGAGGACTCCTTGGAAGGTAAGAAGACCAGAACATCGTTGGGGGAGAGTTGGGAGTGAAAACTAAAGGAGGAAAGGGTGGGTATTTATAGGGAATGTGAGGGGACAAAGCATTAATGGCCAAGGGACACCTCACTAGTGGTTTTGGCAAAACCATGGGCTTTCCCATGGTATTTTCCCATGGTATTGGCCACTTGGGACACCTCACACCTTATCTTACTATTCATAATTCGAAAATATTGAATATATACTTAATACATCATTTAATGATGTCATTAAACACCTGTAACTTAAAAACTATACTTTCACTATTCACCGAAAATTCAACTTTCTCAGAATAATCCCAAAATTTCACCTTAACCAAATATCAATGCTATGATTTCAAAAATGAACTCCATTTTATAAAAATAATTTTCTAAATATTTTTAATTTTATTTTTAAATAAATACACTATTCACTGAAAATTTATTTCTTTCAGAAAAATCCCCAAAAATTACCATAACATAATATCGATGCTCTGAGTTCAAAAATAAAGTCATTTTTATAAAAATAATTTTCTAATTATTTTTAATTAAATTTTTAATTAAAAACACTATTCATCCGAAAAAACTAATACTTGAATAACAATTTATGAAACCGTTATTTAACCATTTTATTGAATCACATTACTTAATCTAGGTGTCTAAATTATATTAAAACTTTCTTTGAGTGAAATTACTAATCCATTTGGTCATATTACTAATCCTAAGCGTAAAATCACTATTCATAATTTACTATTCATCAAAAATTATGTTGATCTTATTAGACTCCAAATTCCCTAATGAACACTTTTGTAGAAGACCATTTTTTTAAAATCATTACACATAATTAGTTATTTAGGGTTTACATAAATATTTCAAAATATCCCTTTTTTAAAATTCATCAATATAATACATTCTAAAATTATCTAGACATTTGAAATTTCTCAAACATCACTAAAGGAAGAAATCTCAATTTATTCACCCGAAAGGATTACACAAGGAAACTAGGGTCTCATCACATAGCCCCTTATAAAACTGGCATTAGACCTAAGTGTAAGGTGTGCTATGGTGAGAGAATCTGAGGGAGTCTCAGATAACATTTCCCTAGTAGCAATCTCTACTAACTTGAACTTCTCCCGCAGGCGTTTCCGTTCAAGCTTGACACGCTGGAGTTCGGCTTGGGCTGGGTCCAAAGCGAAGCCCACAGATGCTACCTCCTTCCCAAGCTCTGATAAGTGGGCTTCATAAGGGTTGAGTCTACTGGATGAAGCCATCGACTCCTCTTTCTGCATTAACCATTAACATCTTATTAAATCAATAAGAGTAAGTTAATATACTACTCAAAAAGATTGGGTCGTTACATTCTTCCCCCCTTAAGAAATTTCGTCCCCGAAATTTATACTTGAGGCCTAGTTGAAAAGGTGACGGTACTTTTGCTTCATCGTTTCCTCAGGCTCCCAAGTCGCTTCTTCATATTTATGATTCCTCCACAACACTTTCACAAGGTGGGTAGTCTTGTTTCGTAGGACCTTGTCTCTACGGTCCAAGATCTCCACTGGCTGCTCCTCATAAGAGAGGTCATGTTCAAGTTGTACCACCTCTGGGTTCAGTACATGCGAAGGGTCGGGTATGTACTTCCTCAAGAGAGATACATGGAAGACATCATGAACTTGAGCTAGGTTCGGTGGAAGTGCTAGACGATAGGCCACTGCTCCTATGCGATCAAGGATTTCATAGGGGCCAATGTACCTAGGGCTGAGCTTCCCTTTCTTCCCAAACCGCATGACTCTCTTCCATGGAGAAATTCGAAGGAAGACTTTGTAACCAACACCAAACTCCAAGTCCCTTTGACGATTGTCAGCATAGCTCTTCTGCCGACTCTGAGCAGTCTTTATGTGTTGTTGGATGGCATGAACCTGTTCTGTCATCTCATGCACGAGATCAGGCCCAAGAATCTTCCTCTCACCAGTTTCATCCCAACAAGTAGGAGTTCTACACCGCTTTCCATACAAAGCTTCATAGGGTGCCATCTGAATACTCGCATGGAAGCTGTTGTTATAGGAGAACTCCACTAATGGGAGGTGTTGATCCCATCCACCTTTAAATTCCATTGAGCATAATCTCAACATGTCTTCGAGTGTCTGAATAGTCCTTTCAGATTGGCCATCAGTTTGAGGATGATAGGCCGTACGAAAATTCAATTCAGTATTCAGATCATGCTGAAGACTTCACCAGAATTTTGATGTGAATCTTGGGTCACGATCAGATACGATGGATAGTGGTACCCCATGCAGCCTTACCACTTCCTTCACGTATATCTTGGCAAGATGATCCAGAGAGAAATCTTCCCGAATAGAGATAAAATGGGTTGTCTTGGTGAGACGGTCCACAATAACCCATATCGCATTGTTTCCTTTGGATGTTTTTGGGAGACCAGTTACAAAGTCCATGGTGATATTATCCCACTTCCATACTGGTATGGGTAGCGGTTGTAATACCCCCTTAGGAAGTTGTCTTTCTGCCTTTACTTGCTGACACACCAGGCACCTTGTAGTGTAATCGACAATCTCCCTCTTCATGTTATCCCACCAATAATGATCACGAAGGTCTCTATACATCTTAGTGCTTCCCGGATGTATA
This sequence comes from Viscum album, assembly GCA_963277665.1. Taxonomy (NCBI): domain Eukaryota; kingdom Viridiplantae; phylum Streptophyta; class Magnoliopsida; order Santalales; family Viscaceae; genus Viscum; species Viscum album. The sequence goes on along the minus strand of OY728140.1, from coordinate 2,032,979,775 downwards.
CAGAAAGTAGAGCTATGAGCTTCATCCATCAGTTCTTTCATTATCTCCGGAATAGATGGAACACATAGTCTTGTACGAAATTTCAATACACCTTCTTGATCAATATTAAAATCAGGGAACTTCCCATCCTTTACAGCCTCGAACTTTTCATGCAGCAAAGGATCTTCTTTTTGAGCCTTCTTGATCTTCTCTAGTAATGAAGGTTGAGAAATCATTTGGGATAGGGTTGATGATGTCCCTTTCCTTATAATTCCCATGTCCAGTTTTACTAGATCTTTAATCAAGGGATCTCCCAGGATTCTCATTGTTACCAGAACAACAGGATCTTTCTTGCTTAATGCATCCGCGACTTTGTTTTCTCTTCCAGGGTGATAATGAATTGAACAATCATAGTCTTTAATAAGCTCCAACCATCTCCTTTGTCTCATGTTCAATTCTTTCTGTGTGAAAATATACTTTAGACTTTGGTGGTCAGTGTATATATCACATTTCTCCCCATAAAGATAGTGCCTCCATATCTTTAGAGCAAAAACAACTGCCGCCTGCTCTAGATCATGCGTAGGATAATTCTTCTCATGAATCTTCAACTGTCGAGATGCATAAGCAATTACTTTGTCATTTTTCATGAGGACGCACCCAAGCCCTTTCAGAGATGCATCGCTAAAAATAACGAATCCTTCTCCGATAGAGGGTAGTGTTAACACAGGTGCAGTAACCAATCTCTTCTTCAGCTCTTGGAAACTATCCTCACATTCCTTAGTCCAGATAAACTTAACCCCTTTTCGAGTCAACTTAGTTAGTGGATTAGAAAGCCGTGAAATGTTTTTCACAAACCTCCTATAATATCCCGCTATGCCAAGGAAACTACGAATCTCAGTTACTGTTGTGGGTTGAGGCCACTCCTCCACAACCATTGTCTTTGCAGGGTCAACCGAGATTCCTTCATTGGTTACGATGTGCCCTAAGAAAGACACTTGTTGTAACCAAAACTCACACTTGCTGAACATCCCAAAGAGCCTCTCCTTCCGTAGACTTTTCAAAACAACCCTCAGATGATCTTCATGCTCCTAACGACTTTTTGAATATATCAAAATATCATCAATAAAAACTACCAAAATGTTATCAAGGTAGTCCTTAAAGACTCTATTCATCAAATCCATGAAAATAGTAGGAGCATTAGTCAAGCCGAAGGGCATAACAGTAAACTCATAATGCCCATATCTTGATCAGAAGGCAGTCTTTAGAATATCTTCCTTCTTCACCCTCTGTTGATGATAACCAGGTCGAAGGTCAATCTTAGAGAAGAATTGAGCCCCACTAAGTTGGTCAAATAAATCATCAATTCTTGGTAGAGGGTATCTGTTCTTCACTGTGATCCCGTTCAGTTCTCTATAATCAATGCATAGCCGCATTGATCCATCCTTCTTCTTCACAAAGAGAACTGGTGCTCCCCAAGGAGACACACTCGGTCGGATAAACCCCTTCTCCAACAAGTCTTGGAGTTGTTTCTTTAGCTCCTCTAGCTCCACATTTTCCATTCTATACGGAGTCTTTGATATCGGTTGAGACCCAGGTACGAGTTCAATGGAGAACTCTACCTCTCTTTCTGGGGGAGGTCCAGGTAACTCCTCAGGAAATACAACCATGTATTCCTGAACAATCGGAACATCTTCAATTTGTATGCTCCCTTTCCCTTCTTCCTCATAACCGATTAACTCCATAAAGAAAGCTATAGGAGGTGCTTCTAGATAGGGATCAGTTCGGGATATCTCTCCTCGGAAGATAACTGTAGGTCGTTCATTCAAGACTACTGAGATTTCCTTACTTCTGCATTTGATCTTAGCATTATACATTGAGAGCCAGTCCATCCCTAGTATAACGTCGAATTCCATCATGGGAATGACTACTAGATTTGCGATAAGATTGTGCTCACCAAAGTAAACACTAGAGTCTCTAAACACTGTTGATGCATGGATAATCCCACTTGGAGTCTTGACTGACAACTCTACCACAAGAAATTCGGGGATTGATTCTATATTCTTTGCAAACTTGGATGAAATAAAGGAATGCGTAGAACCAGAATCAAATAAAGCACTTGCTAGTTTTGAGGGGACAACAAGAGTACCTGCTACCACATCGTTCGGAACTTCAACTTCAGTTGTTGTGATAGAGAAAGCACGACCTTGCTCCCTTGGCCTCTGCTGAGGTTGATGGTGATTCCCCTCCACCGTCCTCGGATTTGGACATTGATTAGCAAAGTGCCCAAGCTGTCCACACTTGAAGCATGTGACTTCGGGTAGGTCCAGAACCATCTTTCCTATGTCGTTAGTGTTGGGATGTTGAGGCTTCACATCACCACGACAATTCCGAGAAATATGGCCTTCTTTTCCACACCTATAGCACTTGCCACTTCCGATCAAGCAGTTCCCCGGATGCTTCTTCCCACATTTATTGAATGTGGCATGTTTCATATGCTTTCCACCTCTTTCCTGATCAAAACTTCTTCCCAGGCTCTGTTCTAGAGTTCTCTTCTTCTCATTAGATTTGTGAGACCACTGTGTCTCCCCAAACTCTAGTTCAACTTTCATAGCACTTCGAACTATTTCTTCATAGCTATCATAGTCCCTGTTGGCTAGATTCTTCCGTAGATGTGGTCGTAGTCCGCCAAAGAATCTATCAACCTTCCCATTAGGGTCCATGACAAAACATGAGGTATAACGGGAAATCCTTGTGAAGTTCATCTCATAGATTCCGACAGATTCGTTCTCCTTCTGCTTCAGCTCGAGAAACTCTTTCTCCATTTTTGTTCTCATGGAACGAGGGAAATACTTGTTAATGAAAATCCCCCGAAATTCTTCCCACTCCATAGCTTCCATCTCTCCTCGTGGCTTCATGTTTTTTATCAGTGACCACCACTGATCAGCTTCTCCCTCTAGGCGGTAAACAGCAAGGGTGACTTTTTCTTGTTCCAAACAATGAAGTACAGAAAAGATCTTTTCAATGGAGCTTATCCATTGTTCCGCAACCAATGGGTCAGTAGATCCACTGAATGTTGGCGGTCGTTGACACATGAAGGACTCAACAGAAAGTTGTTCCCTTCGTGGTGAGGTCGGCCTCTCATCTTGATTCAAGTTATTACTCATAACTTGAGTCAGTTGGTTCATCATTCGCATGAATGTTTCCATTCCGGCTTCCATCGGAGGGCCGTCAGCACATGGTGCATTGCGGTCACCATCGGCACGGTTCCTCCTATTGCCCTCCATTTTCTAAAAGAATAAAACCTTAGTGAGAAACTTATTTCATTTATGAATCTTTTAACTAAGACGTCGTGCTTAGACAATTATAGTTCTCTATTATTCCTTCACAATGATTCATAAAAAGCATGTGATTAACCAAACATATCCCCCGGGAGTGTCGTAACCAAGAGTGCAGCAAGGCCCGTTATCGTGCACCAGTTCCTGTTTGAGTCTAGCTCAAATCGGTGTTTTCGGGTTTTACCCCTATGTACATCTGTTCCAGAGCCGCCACTACCTGCTCGTATCCAGACAGGGATGTATTTGTTTGATAGATCACTTACTCAATACTTACCAAAATACCAGGAAGTTTTCCTATATTTAAACTTTTCTATAGGGTTCTTCCTAAAGTTTTTATATCCTATTTTCCACAAATAACTAAACCATCCTTTGATACCAACTATAGCATCCTGCCATTTTTTAACATAAAATTTCATTACATTACACAAAACTGAGGATCTTTAAGGTCTAGTGTTTTGGAAACCAGGAACATAATACATGAAAACAACATAAAACATTCTTCTTGAACACTTGAAAGGCATCTCCTTAAGTTCATTCTAGGTTCATTACAGCATCTCATAACCTGGGGACATACATCAAAAGAAAGGGTGAGCAGAAGGCCCAGTAAGGGAAATAAGAGGAACATTTTACATGTGAACTTGAGATACTTCAATAAGGACATGAAAAGAACTTTAAGGCATGAGAAAGAAATCATGAGGCATTTCATAATAAAAATAACATTTTTCATAACTTGAAGATGTGGCTACATCATTTAACATAGACAATCATGAACATATCACCAAGGTCCATCCCCAAGGTGTCATTTGGAAATTACCAAGGTTATTCACCAAGGTATCGTGAAAATTGTAATCTCTAGTGGTTACATCATTACCCAATGCATTGGAGCGCTATCAGGGCGCACCGTTAAATTTGCCTTTATTATCATGTGAGCCACATATATCATCATCAAACATTTCATAAATAACCCACATAGCATAAAATAAATGGATTTCATTTCATAATCATAACGTTTTAAAAACTGCTTTAAAGACATGATCTTTACGTCACTTTAAACCCACAGAAAGGGAAAGAGGGTCTCATTTATGTAAATCCTAGAATTTAAAATGGAACATTTTGATATATATGTGAATACCCTTTTAGAAATAAGAACTTTGAGTATTCACTTTATAACATAAAATAATTTTTGAGAAAAGAGAGAGGCATTTTGAGGGGAAACTTCTGCAGCATAACGGCTAAGTTTCGGGGTTTTAGAAAACATTGAAATGAGAGGGGACATGGGTCACCCACTCATAAATGATCCATAAAACAGTAGGGTGAAAGACTAAGAAGGACATATGGATATGGTAATGAAATTTGAGGGACATAACATTTGAAATGAAAAACATGGAAGGAAAAAAGATTAGATTTCTCTTATGAAAATTCGGCAGCCTTACGGCGTCACTTAACTACAAAAGAAAATGATTTGACAAGATCAAATAGGGTCCCTCATAATATGATCATAAGAGATCAGTATGATAGATATAGAGATCATACCCCAACATAATAAAAAGGAACTTGAAAGACTTGACATGAAAATCGAACTTGAAAAATGAGAAGGGTGAAAGAATCCCTTAAAAATTCGGCAGCCTAACGGCGTCACTTAATCTTTCATAAAACGAAATGATGAGAGTAAGAGGGGATCTCTCATCATATAAACATGAAAGGGCAGTAAGAGGAATATAAAAGAACATCCTCTCACATAAAAACATGGAGCATAATAGGAATGACATAAAAGAGATTACATGAAAAGAAAGAGAGGGGTCGGATCCCTTACCTTAAAATGTGACTCTTGAAACTCAAAGGATTGGACCTTGAGGGCTTGGGGGAACCTTGGGAGGACTCCTTGGAAGGTAAGAAGTCCAGAACTTCGTTGGGGGGGAGTTGGGAGTGAAAACTAAAGGAGGAAAGGGTGGGTATTTATAGGGAAAGTGAGGGGACAAAGCATTAATGGCCAAGGGACACCTCACTAGTGGTTTTGGCAAAACCATGGGCTTGCCCATGGTATTTGCCCATGGTATTGGCCACTTGGGACACCTCACACCTTATCTTACTATTCATAATTCGACCATATTGAATATATACTTAATACATCATTTAATGATGTCATTAAACACCCGTAACTTAAAAACTATACTTTCACTATTCACCGAAAATTCAACTTTCTCAGAATAATCCCAAAATTTCACCTTAACCAAATATCAATGCTATGATTTCAAAAATGAACTCCATTTTATAAAAATAATTTTCTAAATATTTTTAATTTTATTTTTAAATAAATACAGTATTCACCGAAAATTTATTTTTTTCAGAAGAATCCCCAAAAATTACCATAACATAATATTGATGCTCTGAGTTCAAAAATAAAGTCATTTTTTTAAAAATAATTTTCTAATTATTTTTAAGTAAATTTTTAATTAAAAACACTATTCATCCGAAAAAACTAATACTTGAATAATAATTTATGAAACCGTTATTTAACCATTTTATTGAATCACATTACTTAATCTAGGTGTCTAAATTATATTAAAACTTTCTTTGAGTGAAATTACTAATCCATTTGGTCATATTACTAATCCTAAGCGTAAAATCACTATTCATAATTTACTATTCATCAAAAATTAAGTTGATCTTATTAGACTCCAAATTCCTTAATGAACACTTTTGTAGAAGACCATTTTTTGAAAATCATTACACATCATTAGTTATTTAGGGTTTACATAAATATTTCAAAATATCCCTTTTTCAAAATTCATCAATAAAATACATTATAAAATTATCTAGACATTTGAAATTTCACAAACATCACTAAAAGAAGAAATATCAATTTATTCACCCGAAAGGATTACACAAGGAAACTAGGGTCTCATCACATAGCCCCTTATAACACTGGCATAAGACCTAAGTGTAAGGTGTGCTATGGTGAGAGAATCTGAGGGAGTCTCAGATAACATTTCCCTAGTAGAAATCTCTACTAACTTGAACTTCTCCCACAGGCGTTTCCGTTCAAGCTTGACACGCTGGAGTTCAGCTTGGGCTTGGTCCAAAGCGAAGCCCACAGATGCTACCTCCTTCCCAAGCTCTGATAAGTGGGCTTCATAAGGGTTGAGTCTACTGGATGAAGCCATCGACTCCTCTTTCTGCATTAACCATTAACATCTTATTAAATCAATAAGAGTAAGTTAATATACTACTCAAAAAGATTGGGTCGTTACACATTAACTAGAAAAGCCTATAGATTCTTTAACAAAAGAACCAAATGTGTGGAAGAATCTATTCAGATCAATTTTGATGAAACTGATCCACATGAGCCTAAAACCTCTATTTATAATCTTGAAGAAGATTTGTCTGTTCTGGACCATAATGATAAATCTAAAGAACCTGCTATAAAAACATCTCGTTCTAGACATATTCTAGAATCTGATGCTATAGAACCCAATCATAGAGATAAAAAAAATATAGTCCTACCTTTACTAGAACAACTAGGACTCTAAAAAATCATCCTTTGGATGCTGTTTTTGGTAATCTTGATAGAGGGACACATACATGAGCTTCATTAAGTAACCAGGTTGAACATCAAGAATTTCTTTCCCAGCTATAACCTAAAAATGTCAATGATGAAATCAATGATGGATTTTGGGTAATGGTTATTCAAGAAGAGTTAAATCAATTTGAATGAAACAAGGTCTGGGAATTAGTTGACAGACCTAATGACACTTTGACAATAGGCACAAAATGGGTTTTTTGTAACATTATTGATGAATCTAGAAATATAGTTAGAAACAAAGCTAGTTTTATTTCACAAGGATATAGTCAAGGGGAAGCTATAGACTATGGGGAAACCTTTTCACCTGCAGCTGGATTAGAATATATTAGGATCTTACATGCCTATGCTGCTCATCTGAATTTCAAGTTATATCAAATGGATGTCAAAAGTTCTTTTCTAAATGGTATTATTATTGAATATGTTTTGTTGAACGACCACCTGGATTTACTAATCCTCATTTTCCAAATCGAGTATTCAAACTTTCTAATGCTTTCTATGGTTTAAAACAAGCTCCAAGAGCTTAGTATGATAGACATAGTAATTTTCATATTTCAAAATGTTTTACTAAAGGGATTGTTGATCCAACTCTTTTTTTTAAATAATTTCTGAAGATGTTTTAATAGTAAAACTCTATGTTGATGATATTATTTTTGGATATTCTAAACATTACTTATGCACTGATTTTTCAAAGAGTATGCAAAATTAATTTGAAATGAGTTTAATGGGATAACTAAAATATTATCTTGGATTTCATGTTTTCTAAAAGGAAAATGGTATTATCTTGAATCAAAGTAAATATATAATGGATATTTTTAAACGTTTTGGTTTGGATAGTATTAAGGAAGGTGATACTCTTATGAGTACAATCTGTAGATTGGATGTAGATGAAACATGGAAACATGTTGATCAAACCAATTACCATGGTATGATTGGAAGCTTACTTTACCTTACTGCTAGTCGACCAGATATTATGATTGGTGTGTGTGTGTGTGTGAAATAATTAAAGATAATCCAAAATAATATCATTTACGTGATGTTAAAAGAATTTTTAAGTATATTAAACACACTATAAACTTAGGTTTGTTTTATCCAAAAGGAAAATCTTATAAATTAATGAGTTATTCAGATACTGAATTTTCTGGTTGTTTGTTGGATTGAAAAAGAACATCTGAAACATTTAATTTCTTGAGAAAATCCTTAGTATATTTGTGTTGTAAAAAGAAGATTTTTTTAGCTTTGTCCACAGCCGAAGTAGAGTATATAGCTTCTGGTAGTTGTTGTGCACAAATTCTTCGGATGAAACACACTCTTTTGGACTATGGATATGACTTTAAGCATGTCTCAATCAACTGTGATAACACTAGTGCAATAAACATTTTAAATAACCTTTTATCTCACTCTAGGACAAAACACATTGATTTATGGAACCATTTCATGAGAGATCATTACCAAAAGGGTGATGTTACTCTTGAAATTATAGGTACTGAACATCAGTTAGTTGACATTTTCACCATACCATTAAGTTCAGATAGGTTAAGCTACATTAGGCATGAGTTGGTAATGTTTAACCATGATCGGTAAGTACATCACTGATGCGATGTAACATCACTGATGCGATGTAACATCACTGATGATACCTCACCGATGATACCTCACTGTTGATACCTCACCGATGCTACCTCACCGATGATACCTCCCCGATGATACCTCACCGCTGATACCTCACCGATGATACTTTACCGATGTAACCTCACCGATGATACCTCACCTATGATACCTCACCGATGATACATCACCGATGATACCTCACCGATGATACCTCACCTATGTAACCTCTCTGATGATACCTCACTGATGATACCTCGTCGATGATACCTCACCGATGATACCTCACCGATGATACCTCACTATTGATACCTCACCGATGATAACTCACCGATGATACCTCACCGATGATACCTCACCACTATAAACTCACTGATATAACCTCACCGATGTAAAAACCTCATCGATGGACAACATTGATATGAATTCTCACTGATGAATCGTACCGATGAGTGCGATATTTTAAAATTCTTCCTGCCGCCAGAATCTGAATTGTTTTTACTTTATACAATTTATTTATTTTTTTTGGATTCTTAAATGATAAAAATAATGTCCTAGATATTTCTTAATCCACAGAGTTCAAATCCTTTACCCTCAAACCTTACACCCGAATCTCTCGAAAACCCTAAATCCCTCAAACCAGAGATGGAAAATACCAAACATCCTACCATCAGAGATGACACTGATGAGCCGAGTGCAATGATGCAAAAATCTGATCTAGAAGAAAGTGGTAGTGTTTTTATAAATAGGTCAGGTAGGCTACCAGTGAACCCTCATTTGCAGAATAGAGTTATTGTGATTGAAAAAGAGATGTGCGTGGAATGGTTGCTATCTAGAAAATCATTACTGCTCGAAGTGCTGGAAGATCAAAAGTGGGTAGATTTATTTTCGAACAAAAAACCCCCCTACTATACAAATCAAGTGAAAAAATTTTATGAGTTTGTGTGTTTTGAGAAGTTGGATGGTGAGAATCGAGTGATTTCTTTTGCCAATGGAAATGTGATGTCTTTTTCATCTGTTGAGTCGGCTGAATGCCTAAAGGTTACACACGAAGGTGTATCTGGATATTTCTCGAAAGTTATACCACCTACATGTATGATATTCGACTATGAGACTTCCATGGAGGAGATCATCGGTGATGGAAATCAAAGACAAGTAGTGGCTGCTGAAATGGATGGAGAGAATAGATTGTTGTTCAAATTTGTTCAGCATGTCATAATACCAAGGAGAGGGTATTTTTCAAATTTAAGATATCAAGATATTTATCTCTTATCTCTCTGGAGACATTGTGTTAAAGTGAATCTATGTAGATTGCTGATGATTCAAATGGAAGACATGACACGACCAAAATCAAAGACTAATTCCCTATTCTTACCAAGTTGATCTCAGTGATGATCAATGTGAAAGGGGTATTGAGTCTCAAGATGAGACATTGTTAGTAATGAATCATTTTTGTATCACAAGTAAAGTGTGAAAATACATGAAGATAAAATGTAACCCATGGAAATGAGAGTGGGTTAATGATGACAAGAATGTTTATGATAAATTCAATCCTGTGGATCATCCTTCAAGACCTAAGGATGTGAGGGATCCAGGTCTAGGACCTGATGAAGAAGAACCTGAATATAGTGATGAAACTGAAGGGGAAGAGACTTCTATGGATGAGGAATGAGATCCAGATTTACCTCCAAGTCCTACTGCTGAAATTCAATCTTCAGAAAAGGAAAACATTGTAGAAGAAGAGAAACCTGCTCATGAGGAATACCATCCACCCATGAGCATAAAGAAGAAGAAGAGAATGAATCGGAAGCCTCTGATTCTGTCTTCTTACATCTGAGTCCATTAATTGGAAGCTCAGTTGTGCCTGCCAAGGAATTAATAGGAGAAATGGAAGTTGATGAACCTAATCCAGAGGACCCTACTACTGTGGCAGAGATATAATTGATAGTAGAATATTTTTCCGAGGAATAAAGACCTTCTTATAATTCTGTTTTTGTACATGGGAATGAACCCATTGAGGGGGATCATCAAACCAAGATTGGAAGTGTTTCAATGGATGTTGAGATTGAGGACTGGGCAGAAGACCCAGGTTTTGTAATTTGTGGATTAAACAATCACGATTCTGATAATGAAGCATCCCTCAATAGACCGAAGATCATTTATGATGTTGATACTGAGTTGTAACCTGAAGATGTGTTCAGAATGCATGACCTGGATATTTTGATGAAAAATCCTAAATTCAGTTTTGTGGAAGAGATAAGGAAGAAGGAAGCTTCACTGGTGTCATCAATCCGGTCGATTATGATTGACTCAGTGGCCAGCATAGAATCTGAAAGGGAACCATTTGTAATTACTTTTTCTGATATGATCACCAGTGCTGACCGTGAATCCTTAAAGTATGACCTGAAAGAGTCCTTTAGTGATTCTAGAGCTGAGATGAATAACTACTTTGTTGAAGAGATGAGAAATTTGGAAAAATCTTTGAAACTGTCTCTCGGTTGTAATTTGTTAACCGTTATGGAAGAAATAGTGGAAGAAGTAACAGCCTACCAGACTCACGTATCTAGACTGGAAGCTGAAGTTGAAGCTCTAAAGAAATAGGTTATCTCTTTATAATCTTACATGACATAAAAATCTCAACCAGATAAACACATGGCTTATGTCAAAAGTGTTTTGAGCCAGATGGTTTCAGTGTTCAATGGTTTTAAAAATTCCATGAAAGATCGTGTTAAAACCCATGATTCTGACGTCCAAAGTCTTATTTGTTGGTTGACCAAAAACATCAAGGAAACAGTAACATTTTCTATTGGTTCTGCTTCTTCTAGACCTTCAGTTGTTTTGAATCAGATTTTAGCTGTGATGAAGGAGGATCTTGGTTCAGCATCAACCAATGGCTCTGTGGACTCATACAACCTAAGAAAAGTTGTGATTTTTACTAGATATTCAGCTAGATAAATAATGAATATGGTATGAGAGTATATGAGAGAAGATTCTGCCTCTCAGAAAGAAGTGAAAGATAAGGTAGACTTCTATTTCCAAAAGGTTTACACCAAGCATCAACTCCACAATCACTTCAATCTTCTGTTGGAAAACCTGAAGTTACCTCCTGTCAATCAAGCCTTCAGAGAGCATGTTAGCTAACTATGGGAACTGACTCCAGCCATCGAAAAATTCATGGAGAACTGGGATTATTTAATATTTACTAAAGATAGAGGAGGAGGAATAATTATGGATTTCAGAAATCTTTTGCTGACTTTCCTACATGTCGATGTTAGGACAGTGATTGTCCCTCCATCTTTACTTGCCTCTTCTTGTACTTCTCTTGTTCAGATGACTCATGCTCAACCCATTTGAAGCCTTACACCTATGATTACATAGAGGGCTCCTCAGAACAGACCAGGAATATTTTCAGTCGCTCAGCCTCCTGTGATTATCTCTGGTGTTCCTAATACATCACCAACATCCACACAGTCTGAATCCTCTTCTGATCCAAAGAGGGAATCAGACATTGAGGATGTGGATTGAATAAGTGCTAAGTTGTTTGATAGGAATCCCTGGTATTTTGTTTTCTTTCTTTGTACCATTTTGAAAAATCTAATACAATTGGATTTCTTTTCTTTCTCATTTTGGTCCTCTTCTCTTTGTTCATTTCCACATTATGATTATCACAAATGGGTAGAAATATTATCAATGTTTCAAAGAATGATAAATATTTACAAATGGGGAGAAATTTTACTAAGGAAATGCTACCATGATTTTCCCCTCTGATATCATTGCAATTGATTCTACCTTTGATTCATTATGTTCTATAACATACTATTTTCTCTGAGATAATTGAATTTAATGATATATCCCCCGATTCAATTAATCATTATCTTAACACTATAATATCATAAATTTTGATTATCAAGAAGGGGGAGATTGTTGACCTCACCTATTTTGATAATCCAAACAATGCATTCACATACTTTGATAATCCCAATTATTGTTTATCTGTATTATAATTTTCTCAATATATATTCTATCTGATAATAATGTTAAAATAATATTTGAAATATGTTAATCAATATTAATCCATATTTATGTCAGTTCTGAAGTAACTCTAACCCAATCGGATATGTTTTTCATAAAACAGAATAGTGTGAAGTCACAAATCTGTGTATAGCTACTGATACAGAGCTACCAGTACTTAGTCTTCCAATAAGATAAAGGCATCGATACGCAGAGCTACCGATATGTACAAGTCCACCAGTAATCCTAGAAAAAGTCTTCGGATAGTACAGAAAGGAGCTACTGATATGCATAATTATAATGATACACATAATCATTGGAACAAGCTGAAGCTACCGATATCGAAACTAGTACAGAAAACGTTTTTTACGTCTGTTATTTATCATTTTTTACGTCCGTTTTTAGCCGACGTTAATACGGACGACGTTATAAATACCGTTTTTACGTCTGTTATTTAAAAACCGTCATAAAAAACATAACATCGCGGTGTTTATCACGTCAGTTTATTAAAAATTGACGTGAAACAACCGAAGGGGTTTATAACGTCAGTTATTATATAACCTCCATGATAAACCGGGGGGATTTCACGTCAGTTATATAATAACCGACATTATGAACCCGAGGGGGAGTTTATCACGTCAGTTATTATATAACCGCAGTGATAAAACAGTCTAGGGGTGGTGGTTTATCACATCAGTTATTAAATAACTGACATGATATTCCATGCCATAGGTGTTTATCACAACGGTTATTAAAAAACCGACATGATAGACCCTACCTGATTTTTTTATCATGTCTGTTATAAAATAACTTAAAAAATTCGAATGCAGTCCTCTGCTCTCCCCCAGAATCAACCAGAAACCAAATTTAGAATTCGTACCACAAAAACAGAAGGTGTTAAAAACAAGAACTAAATAAAATTTAATCATTTACATTGATAAGATATAAAACTTACCCCACTTGACAGCCCCCACCCTCATGTATACCGCCTGGACAGCCCTCCCCCACCCCATTGGAGCCCCCACCACACCCCTGGACTGCCCCCTGACCCCCTAGACAGCCCCAAACACCCCTCAACAACCCCCCCCCCCACCCTCCTGAACAGCACCCCATCACCCCACCTGATAGCATACACCCTATTGGAGCCCCCACCATACCCCTGAACTACCCCCCGACCCCCTACACAGCCCCAAACACCCCATCAACACCCCCCACCCTCCTGAACAACACCACCTCACCCCACATGATAGCCCCCACCACACCCCTGGACTTCCCCCGACCCCCTGGACAGCTCCAGACACCCCGGGACAACCACCCCCCCACCCTCATGTATACACCGCCACCCCCTGGACAACCCTCCCCCACCCCATTAGAGCCCCCACCACACCCCTGGACTGCCCCCGACCCCATGGATAGCCCCAAACACCCCTGGACAACCCCCACCCTCATGTATACCCCCCCACCAGACCGAGCAACCCTCCCAGACCCCTGGACACCCCCAACCGCACTGAACACCCCCCCACACCCTTGGAACCCCTCCACCCCAGACCAGAATCCATACCAGAAAAACCATCATAAGTAGACCAAAATAATAAGTAGAGAAAAATTAACATTCACATATATAACATTCAAAAATTACACTGTCAACATAAAAAAAACTAAATCCAACCTAAACGACTACCAAAAACACATTTACAACGACAATATTCAAAATTACATTTTACATTACAAACAACTAAAATTCAATCAAACCTGTAAAATAATTTGAACACTCCACTTGTAAGTGTTTGATGTCTTCAGAAGTATAGGTTTGAGGGTCATAAAAAGGCTACAAATGAAAAGGATAGTAGTAAAGATGTATAATGAATAAATCAAATTGAAATATTATGGCAAAGTTTAAGAGGAAATATTACCAGGTCAAAATTCACAACTGTCCCAATTGTTATTATTTCATACATAAATCTTAACATATAATATCCGCTTTCAATGATGTCGTGTTGTTCTTGACAATTCTGTTTGAATGAGTGTAAATTCAATATATTATTTTTATGTAATAAATCATTATGTACAAATTATAAATGGATAGTTACCTTCACATTTACATTTTTGATCTTTGTACTACTTTTCTTTGTGTTTTTTCGAAAGTAGGCCCATGCCCTATTAGAAAATAATATGAATGGGGTAAATTTTATATTCATTATAATATATAAAACTATTGAGAAATTGAAAATTAGTTTTCCAATATATTCTTAAAACATTCCCACACATCATCATGGACAAATAATATCCAATAAAGTGCTTTCTCCTTTGGGAAAAACCCCCTAACATCCAATGATCGCTGATAAAATAAAATTTAACGTTAGTGGTTTTTTATGTTAAAAGATAATTAACTCTTTGAGAGAGATGTGTTTCCTACCTCTCACAAAAAGGAATCATCCAACATTGTGTGACTATATTATTTTCAAGTCTTTCAGCAATATAAAGATTTCTTTGTTCCTCATCCAATGCACATGCTTCAGGGGAAATCAATTGTGGGTCCATGAATCCATATACATATGTCAGCTCATTCCTCTCACAAATTTTATAATGATACCTTATAAAAAACAGACATAAGTATACATTTTTAATAAATATAATGCAGGGAAATGGTGTCAAGACTTACATGGAAAAATTAGCACCACGTTGATGCCCAAATTATCTCCAGTAACAAGCTCCATGATATCAGTTTTCATAATCCCCACACTTATTTCACATCCACAAACATGAGCTTCCATTGGAAACTCATAATGACCCACCAAAATATTTGAATATCTTGACAATCTGTCATGTCTACTAGAATCTGTATCTGATGTCATATCTACTTGTCTTTGTTGTTGTCTATACAATATTTCTTTACCTTTGTAGTATTTCTGTAAAAATAAATTGACATATATATTAGTTTTCAAATTATAAAACAACTTTAATAAAATAAAATAAAATAAAATATATAACATTAATACCTCTATGCTAATGAGTCCAAGAAGTTTGGATAGCCAAATTAAAAAATGGCTGATACATTGTCCAGTTGTCACCACCTCATATGTAGGTAATGGTACCCGAGATGATCTATCTATAATATCTTGTATAGTGACCCTCTGATTCACTACCTCTAATTGTTGATGATTAACTATATCTCCTATACAATATACTAACCCATATGCTACTATATGATGTCGATAATCCTCAACATACAAATCGCAGTAAGTAAGAAGTTGCGGCAGAGGAGTAAGATAAAAAATGGGGTCCGTAGGCTGAGGTTGGGGAGTGGGAGCTACTGGCAGAGGTGGAGGATAAAAATGGGGTCTGTAGGGGGAGGTGGAGGAGTGGGAGCTGCAGTTTCAAATTGTCTTTGCATGTCTGCAAACATAGACTGCAATGACGCTCTAATATTTTCTTCCATCGTCTCACAAATATTATGAACATCATCCTCCAAGGATTCTATTTTTCTTATAATCCCCCTCAATGTTATAAGTTGATGAACGTGGAAACACGTTCCTTACCGATACACCTGCCAGATGTCCTCTTACATGACTAGGATTTTTGGGTTTTCCCAATGCTATAAATAAAATATATTCCCTCCCAGTAGTTGTAAATTTCCCATGTGAACTCTGCTCCCCAAGAGAGTCCTTCATTAATTAACAGGACATTTTTATAATGATTGAAATTATATTAATAAAATAGATAACTTAAATAAATAAAATAGATATCTTACAATCCTCTCAGCTACGATTCTCGATTCTTCCGAAAGATAAAGACATTTTTTCCCTTATGATATCTCTTCCAATTTTCATGTATAGATAGAGGGGATGGAGGTACCACCTCTCCCGAGCTAGAAGAATCATCTCTTAGTTGTTGAAATTTTTCTTCCATCATTTGTTCTTCCCAAAATGCATACCCTCCCTGAGATAAACTATAAGGGTATACATTTTTATATTCGATCTCTTTATTAGCATTCCTTGTTTGATGTAAATTAATAATAAGAAATAATTAACAAAACAATAATAAGATCATTTATATAATAAATGTTATAAAAGTTTACATTGCCCTTACCAAAAATGACTCTTTACTTCTACTTTCAAAAAACTGTCTCCATGTGTCTTCATCTATAAAAGGATATATACGATATGGATTGTAATGACTCCTACGAGCATAAATGAAATCAAATGAGGGGGTTGATTTGAACTCCCTCCATCTCCTGGCAGCCAACGATAAGCATTTCTGCATGACTCCTCCAGTGTCAGTAATATCAAATGTCATCAGATAAAGAAGAGTTTAAACATATTATATATACCAGAAAAATTTAAAGAATAGTCAAACAATATCAAACGATCTTACCAAAATCATCTCCCACAACTGAGAGATTATCACATTATCCACACTTCTTCAGTCATCATATAGAATTATTACTTTTATCTTAGCCTGAGTTGCTACAAAACTCTTAAAACCTTTTTCATTTGGAACTCTAGTAATATAATCATCATCAATTTCAACAACTATCCTCTGATCATGCATACATGCAAGTGATAATTTTGGTAAATGTTTTCACGCACGTTTACCCACCTATTAAATCTTTGTCGTAATAGGTGTATGTGAATGTTCATCCCCAGAGGTATGACCAATATGCTCACCTCTAGAATCATGTGGTTGATCAACTGAATTATTTGTCAGTATCCTTCAAATCAAATAAACAAACGTTAGTTCACAAATATACAAATTAAAATATTATAATACTACTGTAATCAGAAAATAGAAAAGTGTAATAAGTTACGTAATAGTAAACATTGGTAATATGGTAAGCATGTTAAACAATGGTAAAGATGGTAAAGATGGTAAAGATGGAAAACATGGTAAACATGGTAAACCTAGTAAATATGGTAAATTAATTGTCACTGAACAAAAATAATACATATATAATTCATGTAATGGTAAACATGATAAAGTAAACTAAACAAACATAAAACAAACAATAACTTATAATTATATTGTTTTAAAACATGTTTTAATAAATAAAAAACTTACAATATCTAACATTTTTGAAAAAAATAAATGTAAAAAAAATTAACATATGTTACCTGTAATTTTAGGAATGTAAAAATGGATTGTTTTCCAAAATTCCTTTGTTGTGATCGTTCCTTATGGAAAAAACCATGTCTTCAACATGCTCATCATTATGTTCTGTTAATCTTTCCATGGAAGTGGGGATCTCACATAAAGCAGCATCTTCATCACGTTCAACCACCCCAACATATTGTTTTTTTACATTGTAAAACAATATCCCACTGAATAAATGATTGATCTAATAAATAATTTTTTTTTCATGTGTTTCCATTATAAAAGAACCAGTTCTGTCTTCCAATCTATTATGATTAACATGTGTCATTCCAAATTCATCGTGTCTGACACTGTTGTTACTGATAAACCATTTATAGTTAAAAATTGGAACTTTAATTTTAAATTAATCAACCTCCTATATGTCTTCAATAACTCCATTATATGCACATGATGCAGAAATTGGGTTTTTGTCCTTAGCACTTGAAAATGCATTGCTTCTGCAAACACCAATACACCAATATTTTTAACTGCACTTCTGTTGTCCTGAGCATTCGTATGAAATGTATTGTCATTAATGTCATAACAGGACCATGTTATCACATTCAAACATGGACCACCCACTATCCATTTTTATGTCTCTGATACATCTGATCTACCAAGAAAAGTCTTTTTAATCCATAACAAAAATGTTTTGTTGTGCTCATTCAAAATCCACATTTATTTCATCGTTGTATGACTTCGTTTCAACTCATTAATATGCAATGTGATATACAGTTGGGCATCGTCTATGTTATTCAAGATGTATGATTCTTACTTATTCATCTGTTTAGCTGACAATGATTTGAATTTAATTCCATGAATCCCCTTTCCCTCATTATTAACTCGTTCATGACGAGATGGTGGAAATCCTATGTGTTGCGCCGCATCCAAGTAACTGGTACAAAACTCTGCTACCTCCTCAGAAATATACGTTTCAATAATAGAGGCTTCAGGTTGATATTGATTTTTAACATACCCCTTTAATATTTTCATATACCTTTCAGAAGGATACATCCAACGAAGATATACAGGTCAACAATGATTTATTTCTCAAACCAGATGAATCATTAAATGCACCATTATATCAAAAAAAGTTGGAGGAAAATACATTTCCAATTGACAAAGTATAAAAATTGCTTCATTTTCCAAAATGTTCAAAGAATTCACATCAATCGCCTTGTTACAAATTGAATTGAAAAAATAAAACAACATCATTAAAGTCTTTCTAACACGAATGGGAAATATTACATGAAATGTAACTGGTATAATTTGTTTCATCATGACATGACAATCATGTGATTTCATACCTATCAACTTCAAGTCCTTCAATGAGACAATATTTTTTACATTTGAAGAATAACCTTGAGGCACTTTGATATCATGAAGACACTGCCCAAATATAATTTTATCCTTCTTCGATAATTTATGACAAGGTGGGGGAAGAAATGTTTTTCTTCTTTTAGAAGTGGGAGCTAACTCCAAACGTTTTCCCATTTATAGTAAGTCTAATCTTGCATTCAATATATATTTTGTCTTTCCTTTAATATCTAACAATGTTCCAATCAAAAAATCTTAGATATTCTTCTACACATGCATGACATAAATATTATTTTTAGAATCATGATACCTCCAATATGGTAGCTCAAAGAATATTGACCTTTTCTTCCAAATATGACCATCATTACCTGATATCTGTGTCTTTCCCAATGTCACATCAAGGTTTTTCACCCTCTAAAAATATAGTTTAGGGGATAATGGTTTTGGAGTAGTATCATATTCTTGTGAGACATTGAATGCCTTTTTTAGTCTTCTATAAGGGTGATCCATAGGCAAAAACTTTCGATGACCTATGTACAATATTTTATTTTCATGATGCAATTGACAATATGACGTATGTTGTTCGAAAATTGTACATGCTTTATGACCTTTAGAACTGTATCCAGACAAATTTCCATATGCAGGGAAGTCATTAATAGGGAATAGAAGCACTGCATGAAGTTGATAATATTCTATTTTATAAGAATCATACACCTTAATATCATCAACCCATAACAGTTTCAAATCATTAATCAATGGTGAGAAGAAAACGTCAATATCATTGCCAGGTTGCTTTGGACCAGATATCATTATACTCAACATGACATATTTTCGATTCATACAAACTTTAGGAGAGAGGTTGTAAATTACCAATAAAATTGGCCATGAACTATTTGTGCTACTGAGGGTTTAGTATGGATTAATTCCATCTGTGCACAACCCTATTCTGAGATTTCTAATTTCATTTCCAAATGGAGAATACTGCGCATCAATTTTCTTCCATTGTGGAAAATCAGATGGATGACGTTTTTTTCCATCACATACCCACTCATCAGCATGCTATATTATCCTTTTTGCATCCTGTGAATTATCATGTAAACGTTTGAATCGATGAATTATAAGAAGATACCAAAATAACTTTGAAGGGAGCTTTGAACACTCTATATCAGCCTGTGATTTTTCTTTCACCTTATACTATGATGTTCGACATTTAGGACACTCTGACCGAATTTCATATTCCTTCCTATATATAATGCAGTCAATCGGACATGCATGTATCTTCATGTATCACAATCCCATCAGGCATAATATTTTCTTTGCCTTGTAATGAGAATCTGGATGATCGTTATATTTTGGAAGAATGTCTGTCATCAATTGTACCTGATCTGTAAAACATATGTCACACCATTATGTTTCTCCTTCACGTTAATCAATATTAACACCACCGACAAAATAGTAAAATCTTTACAAACAGGGTATAATGGTTTTTCAGCATCACCATATAGACGTGCAACTGTCAGTTTTATCTCAATTTGTTCTGCTACAATATCGCGAATCATTTCTTCAATTCCATCGGAGTTACCTCCTTGAGAATCATCATCATCAGTGACATTCTGTCCAGTTTCACCATGCCAAATCCAAGGGTTGTAACACGGATTAAAACCATGAAAAATCAGATGATCTTTTATCTCTCTAATTTTCAACTTCTTCATATCCAAACATTTCAGGCATGGACAGAAAAAAATGTCACTACATGGAACATTTCATTTAGCTAATTATAAAAATCAATCAACACCTTCCTCATATTCATTTCTCATTTGATGTTCCATAATCCATCTTCGACTCCTTATTACCTATATAATATATCAAAAACATATATTTTTTAACATAAGACAATTATATGTTTATATGAAAAATATCATAATTTAAATGTAAAAAAACATTGAAATATAAAACAAATATATGCGTATTTAAAAAAAATATTCTTGAATAATATTTTTTTAAAAAAATATAGTTAGATATAAAAGTTTTAAAATCCATTGAATTAAAGAAAACCATGGCCCTTACATGGTTGATAGAAAATAGGAGAAAATTGAGTAAACCTGAGGATCACCCCCCACCCCCCGGACAACCCCCAAAAACCTCTTGATAGGCCCCCACCCGCTTGGACACCCCCCCACACACACCCACCCTCCCACTTGGACACCCCCCCTGGACAACCCCAACCCTCTGGGAAGCCCCCCACCCCTTGGACATCCCCCACCCCTCTCGACAGCACCCCACCCATCCTGGACACCACCCCACCCCTACCCCTTTGGACACCCCCTAGACACCCCCAACCCTATGGACAGACCCCCCCCCCCACCCCACCCCTAGAAAACCCCCAAACCCTGCTGTACAGTCCCCCACCCCCTTGGATAGCCCCCCCCCCACACACACACACACCCACCCACCCCCTTGGACACCCCCTGGACACCCCCCAACCCTCTGGACATCCCCCACCCCCTGGACAGCCCCCACCCCTCTAGACAGCACACCCCACCCCTCCTGGACACCACCCCCACCTCCTACCCCCTTGGACACCACCCTGGACACCCCCCAACCCTCTGGACAACCCCCCCCCCCCACCCCCCGGACAACCCCCAAACCCCAATGGATATTCCCCCACCCCCTTGAATAGCCCCCCACACCCACCAACCCCCATGGACACCCCCCTGGACACCCCCAACACTCTGGACACCCCCACCCCCTAGACTGCCCCCCCCACTCCTCTAGACAGCACCACCACCCCTCTTGGACACCCCCACCCCCACCCCCACCCCCTTGGACACCCCCTGGACACCCCCGAACCCTCTGGATAGCCCCCCCCCCCACCCTCGGACAACCCCCAAAACCCACTGGACAGGCCCCCACCCCCTTGGACAGCCCCCCACACCCACCCACCCCCTTGGACACCCCCTGGACACCCCCAACCCTCTGAACACCCCCACCCCCGGACAACCCCCCAAACAATTGTTTACATATAAAAACTAGTCATGGTGAACAAATAAAAACACATGAATTTAATATATACTTCATCATGAAATAGATGGAATTTTATATTATTAAATATGGCTATTTAAGTGATCGTATGATAATTAAAAATAACCAATTATATTCAACTAGTCAAATGATCACAAGTTTTTTCTATAACTAATATCATAATGAGGTAATGGATAATTCTAGAAATCTTAAACATATTGTCAAGGCCTTGGCCAAGGACTCAAAAAATACTAGGGTAATCCCTCAGTAGAACACATTTTTATTTGGAATCATGGACATAACGATGCATCGAAGGGCCATAGAGGTCACCAGCCATTAAATTATATGTATAATAGATTCTCATATAAAAGTGGATAAACATAAGCAACAACAACACATGAAATAACATTTCTGAATTCATACATTTAATCAATAACTATTCTATGCAGTAATATAGGTGCATGAGATCATTAGTTGTCAATGAAAACAAAAATTACCATCAATGTCGGGCATTTGCGAAGAAAAAAAAACTAAATAGAAGTAGTTGAGGCTTATGGGAATATTTCAAGTCGATCTAATAGATCTTTGGATGATAAATAAGATGAAGATAGAAAAAATAGGTAAGAGGGTTCGAAATGGAATAATCTTACATTGTTTAAACACAAAAATTGCAAAACATAAATATAAACTATCTTGGAAAAAATGAATGAAATAAATTCGTGGAAGGCTTACTTGAGTGTTGCGAGTTGAGATGATATATCAGAGGAGAGTAAAGATGATAAACAATGAAGGAAAAATGATTTTACCACAGTGATATCGATGAGCCGATTAGGGTTTACCGCGTGAGAGAGACGAGTCGTCGGACTGTCGATCGAAAAATTGTAAATGACAATCCACAGGGCTTGTTAGTTTTTTAAATGTTTTATAACGTCGGTTATTTAATAACCGATGTTATAAACTATTTTTTTTACATTTATAACGTCGGTTATTATAATAATGGACGTTATAAATATATCTGATATGACATTTTGACGTTAGTTATTTTATAACCGATGTACAAAAATACCCATGTTGTTTTTTTTCGTGGGTTATAAAATAACCGACGTAAAAAATACATCAGAAATCATAGTTTTTTATGTCAGTTATTATATAACCGACGTAAAAATCTATTGCGGGTTGTTTTGTTAAGTCGGTTATCAAATAACCGACGTCATCAAGGCCTCAAAATCCTCATTTATTACGTCGGTTATAAAATAACCGACCTAAAAACTCATAGATATCTCGTTTATTACGTCGGTTATTAAATAATCAACGTAAAAAACACTTTGATATATCGTTTTTTTATGTTTTTTGTCAAATAACCGATGTAAAAAACATTGTTCTTTGGTTTTTTACGTCGGTTAATTTATAACTGACGTAAAAAATGAACGCGCGCGATTTGTAACATCCGTTATTAGAATAACAGACGTTAAAAATATACTCACCACATTTTTTATGTCAGTTATAAAATATCCAACGTAAAAAACCACGTTTCACAAATAATCTCCTCGGTTATATATAACCAACGTAAAATATGGTGATATAAATAACGTTTTCAGCACTAGTGAGATAGTAACTGATAGACCAGAGCTACTGATAGACCAGAGCTACCAATAGACCAGAGCTACAGACAGACCAAGAGCTACCGATATACAAAGTCACCAATACAGAATAAAGATATCGATACAATGTAGAGCTACCAATAGATCAAGATCTATAGATAGAATGAAGTCACTGGTATATAAAGTTACCTATATGCAGAGTAAGAGCTACCGATATTAGGAGCTACCGATACAAGTTCAAAGAGATACAGATGTAAGGTCACTGCTACACAAAGTCCATCGTACACATCTACCAACATAAGGCTACTAATGATTGACCAAATAGTCAAACTCTATACTCTCAATATTATTTATTTATTAATCTAACAGTTACATTTATTTTTTTAATGTTGTTAAAGTTATTTAATGATTTATGTTGGAATGTCAGGGAACAATACCTATTACCCATGAAAAAGCTAATAATTCCTTTTTGCTAGAGCTGAAATATATAAAAGAGAAGATAAATATCTAGTTGGAGGAGCACGAATACAAGAGATAATCAAGGAACTAAGAAGTAACACGAAGGGTGAAAAAGACAATGTCTTAACAGCATTGAAACATGGTGAATTAAAAAAACAAAAAGGCTATATCCATACCAAGAGAGAACTGGACATACACAAAGCAATTCACTTCCAGAGAAGAACAAAAGTTGTATCTTGAGTGATGAACTACATCAAACACTTCATGCACTCAGGCTACTAAACTGAACCTGGAACCAAGGATGAAAACAACACTCTGTTTTTCTGAAAAAACCTAGAGAAGACTCAGAAGCATTTCTGTCCAATAAAACGAGTCCAGAGCTGCATTGGAAATGCCTAAAGATTTTATAACACTTTAATACATACTTTTGTGATTCTTTTATTTACATTTTGAGTAGTGTGTGTACCCTGTTTATTTTACACACACAATCTGTCTCTTGAGATAAGATTGAGGATTATTAAATCCTCATTCAAACTCTATAACTCCCTTAGATCCCACTGTGGATAGTGGTAGAGGTCGAGTAAAACCTGGACAACTGTGAGCTATTTTTTGTTTTCCCACATAGAATTGTGGTAGTGGTCTTTGAACCTGGATAGTCTTTGCACTATTTTCTACCCCGATCCAGGGTGTGGATCAATTTATATAAATTGTTTGAGAGGACTAAGTCTCGTCTTGAGACTGAACCACTTGGTTACATCTTCTGTTCATTTTATTTTAAGTCATAAGTATTCTATATATTTCATATTCCATTGCTTACTACATTGAAAAATAATTTGATTTAAATTTACTTTGATGATT
This sequence comes from Viscum album, assembly GCA_963277665.1. Lineage (NCBI taxonomy): Eukaryota > Viridiplantae > Streptophyta > Magnoliopsida > Santalales > Viscaceae > Viscum > Viscum album. The sequence continues at coordinate 2,032,954,876 of OY728140.1, read as the reverse complement.
AAATTAGCAAGTGTTTATACATATTGAAATCCAGTAAGTTAATTTCAAAAGACATTTTAAACATTTGTTTAAATTATCCGAGACCAAATCAATCATTTAGAAACTAATTGAACATTTACAATTCATTTAAATTCATGATAATTTAACTTTGTTTTTAAATTAGGGGATTTTAAGAGAAATTTTTTTAACAACAATTTTTATTGGAACTCAATTCACCCCCCTCTTGAGTATCCACTCCGACCAACAAAAATATTGTCAACTAATGGGAGGAAGATATAAGAAGATCATGTAATGAATTATAAATATATTTATAGTTATATAAATAATTAATATCACTTATCAAACCATGATAATGGTGGTTTGAAAACATATTACACATTTTGAAACTCAGGTAATGGACTTTCCTTTTAAAATACATTGAAATGTCTCTTTTATAAATTCAAAACGATTTTATTTTATAGAATGCATGGATTATATAATTTCATTAAAATTTATATCTATAATTCTACATTAATTTTTTGACATATTTATTTATTAGAAATATGATTTTATTACTTTTTTAATAGTTTTTATATTTTAAAAATCATTTTTATGAGAAAATGTTATTTTGATATATGACTGTTTTTTATCATAGATATTAATGAGTTATCAAGGATTTTATTTGTTTTAGGATTCTTTTAAATTGTTAATTTTGGTATGATATTATTATATCTCAATATATGATGGGTTTATCCACATTATAACTCACGGTTTGATGGGTTGATCCCTATTGTATCTCATCATATGATATGTGATATCTATTATAACTCTCAATTATTTTGATACTCCATATATGGAAGTTAACCACATGGTTATTCTCTTACTAAGAATGAATGTATGGGTAATCTGGTAAATATATCCTAAATATCTATGTGGTTTTTATATAGATTCTAACGTGTTTACAAAATAAAGGGGTTTTAATGGGATTTAATCTATTCACTATACTATTATTATTCTTTATTTCTGTTCCATATTATATTTTTTGTGCTAATTCCATTTTTCACATTTTTTATCATGGGGTATAATTATTAGTCAGTGAAATAAGAAAGTCAAGTTAAATTTAATTAATTTTAATCAAATAAATGATGCTTTATTTAAAAATGATTCATGTTGGAAAAATGGATATTGTATTAGTTGTATCCTATTTTTATGAATATGGCTTTTTATATAATTATTATGAATTAATAATATAATACTATAAATCTAAAAATATCCTCAATGTGAAATAATGTAAATTATTTACAAAAACAGATAATTCTGTAATGTTATAAAGATTGGTCCTTATAGTTCATTTCTAAGGATAGTTTAAATAAATTTAGGGGTTACGATAATATCAATATAATAACATAAATGATTGTTTAATTTATTGTTAAACAAAAATGAAATAGAATTTAAATGTTACCATGTTTCTTTGTCTTATATATGTATGTTCAGAATGATTTTATGCGAAATAGACATGGAATATGATGTACAAAGGCAAAGAAAGAATGATATCAATCGAAATATGAATCATGTGATGGTAGGAATTTGAACCGAGTAGTTTTTGATTATAATAGATGAGTTTAATAATGTGATAAATGGTATGGTTATCCATGCAATTGAGAAACCTGATCTACTGTTAAGGAACATATCTATTTTGGAGCATTTCATGAGGCACAAACCATATACTTCAATGGACAATCTTACCTTGTGGTAGTTGAAGGATGGATTAATTATTTGGAAAGCATATTTGATATCATGGGATGTATTGAACATCAAAAGGGAACCCGAAAATGAAATAATATTGGAGATAATGCAGATTGATGGTTTTCATTCGTTAATAATAAAATATACAAATATTATAATGTTTCCATGGAATGGAAAACATTATAGGATATAGTCATTGAGTAATCATTCCTTAACTTTTTCTGATACCTATTGAAAAAAATTATGATATGGAGTAAAAAATATAATGATTTCATAGGTGCATATGAATTGAACATCATATGATTAGGCTAGTATGTTGTAGATTTTTATATAAATGATATATAAATTACTCACATTTACTAAGGACTGAATGAATTCTTATGAAGAGAGTTGGTCGCATGAGAGTTTAACTGCTATGATAAATATTTTTCTTGTTCTAAAAATGGTCATATAGGGTTTACTAACATATATGTAACTTGTGGTTTAAAAAATATGATGAGGTCTTGTTGATAGTTTGTGGGGTTGAATTAATCAATGAAATTTTGTGATAGTAAAAAAAATTTCATTCTTGTAAAAATTTGGGTAAACAAAATTCTGTACATTTTTATATAAATTCATCGATGTGATCCTATGGTGAAATGTTTGGACACAAGGATCATGAGTACAAGAAAAATGATTAGAAGGGTAAAAATAATCCAATAGTAAGATGATTTTACTATAATGAGTATGGTAAATTTTCTAATGTGTATCCAAATCTATTCAATCATGTATGAAGTCAACATGAATGGAAGGATAATGGTGTGTAAAAATCATTTACAACATCATTATTATATATTATAGAACCAAAAGAAGTGATACTAGTTACAAAGAGATCTATATTTTTCCATTATCAGCTTATGATATGATTATTATTTCATAAAGATGAAGGATTATTTCATTCCAAAGATAAAATTTTATATTATATATAAGTGTATTGAGATATGATTATGGACATTTTTTTGAAAAATAAATATTCCTATATTTGTGGATTATATGAGTATATCTTTTTCATGAGTATTAGATTTAATTTTTGGTGATTTTTTTGTTTTTTCTAAATTATATGTGGATTTTGAAAAACATAAAAGGATTATATTTAAAATTATCAATGAAAATAATTTATACACAAATTTTATAAAATGAAAATTTTGGTTACACATGAATTATTTCCTTAGTAATGTTGTTAATAATGTTGGAATAACTATTTATTCCAAAAAAATTAATTGATGAATGGAAATGACCCAAAAATGTTGCTGATATATTTAGTTATCATTTATTATCATGTTAGTACATAAATATTATTAAAAACATTGATAGGATTACTAGATTGAAAACAATGTTAACCTGAAATGATTTAAAATTAATTGGAATGAATAATGTGATGTTTAATGTTTGGAACTGGTAAATGTATTTTTTTAATTCTCCAATATTGGATTTCATTTTGTTAAATGGTGTTTTTTCATCACCATTGATGATTAATTGAACAAAATTCATTTTATTATGATTCAGAGGGTTCAGTTAATTTCTTATGCATTAAGACAGCTGAAATCGTAAGAGTTATGTTATCCTACACTAGGTTTGGAATTAGTTACTTTTGTTTTTCCTTTAAAATTTTGGGTCTATCATTTTATTGACCTATGTTTGAAATATATAATAATTTTTTATGTTTAATGTATATATTTAAAAATAAGGCATTGAACATGAGTAGTGAGTCTAGGTGGAATTGTAAATGTATTGTGATTATATGAAAAATTACAATATAGGAAGTGATATCGAAATAAAAGATTCCATGATTTGGAAATGTCATGCAATTGTTAGCCGTGGAATGCTTGTAATATGAAACTTTAATAAATTATTTGAGGAATTTTTTCCTGTAAGTTATTGTTTAAATAAATCACTGTTTTTTAAGTGTCTATGTGGTTATCTCTTTTAGAGAGAATTAATCATGTATAGAAGGAATACAGTGACTTATAAGAAAATGAATTCTTTTTTAAAAATCTAAGTTATCATAATTTTATGTAGACAATGTTTTTTTCTTTAGATATGGAAATTGATATTGTTCACCATGTGATTCCATGATGAATAAATAGTTGTTGTATGAGGGTCATATTTCCCAGTATTCATCTAATCTTGGTTTCACTATGATGTAATGAGATCTTCGAGAGTATTTCTGGTGGGATTAAATGAAAATAGATATATCTGATTTTACTAATATATGTATGATTTTTTGACAAGTTGAAGAGGAGTGAAAAATATTTAATGGTATTCATAATCATTGTCCACTAATATAGTGGAAATGTTAAAATATATTCATGGATTTCATGCTTGGTATAAGAACTACTTCTTGAGGTAAAAATGAAATCTAGGTTATTTTTTATCATTTCACTAAATCTACAAAATATTTTCATATTTGAGAGACCCAATAACTATATATGTATTCATTGTTTTATCTAAAGGATACATTAACGATATATGGAGATTCCCTCCCCATTGTTTCTTACCATTATCCTTGGGATAATAATAACATTTATAAAGACATTCGTATGTCTTTGTGTACTTAATTACATTTTCTCAAATTCATTCATTCTTAATATGATGGAAAATCATAGTAAATGATTCATACATTGTTGTATATAATTAAATTTTATTCAATGGTTCCCAATGGATGTTTTAATCAACTAATTTAAATAGTTTAGTTTTATGATAATAATAAGTTCATTCAAATATTCATATGGAACTTTGGGATGAATTATAAAAAAAGTTTTTCCAAGTGTAAACTTTTTGGGTGGAATTTGGGGAGATGAATTTTATAGGACCACAACTAGTGGAGGAAGTGTTTGAGAATCTGATTGTTGTCTAATAACATTCGATGAAAACTCAAATCATGATGAATTGATATGTAGATAAAAAAAATTAAATTTCTTCTGAGGTAAGTGATCATGTTCTCCATAAAATGATGGAATGGGAAAATGTAATTCATTTTTTAATGAAATGAATGTTTTGTGGATGATTCATTGGACCATATTGAAACCATTAATAATTTTAGACTACATTAATACCAAGAGGCATTTCCATCGAGTTAATACGGTAGAGAAAATGTCTTTTGGGTTTCAATGTTAAAAATTATGCTGCTTATCCATATCTTGTAATCAGACCAGAAGTAGTTCACATTGAAGAGAGACATTATTATGAGGATAAAACTCTTCATATTTTTTATCAGAAAGAGAATGTATTTTAGAACAAGTAAACTCAATAGTATATGGTTTGGTGGTGAAACCACTTGGTTGAAGAAGATACATGAGTATTTGAAAATGCAATGAGAGATAACAATAACAATTTTTTTGATAATTGAATAATATTTTTATAATGTAGTTGATACAGGTGGGTGAGAGAAATTTCAACCCCCGAAGTTATTTATAGAATATATTTCTTCATATTTACTTGTATTCATGAATTAAATAGTTTTATTTTTTATGTTTAGTAAATAATAAAATAAATAAAATATTATATAGTTTTTTATTTACAACATTATTTTCCAAATTATATATTTTTAATTTCTAAAAAGTAGTTTAATTTATTAATTAATATTTTTTAAATTATCTTAGTGCTATTTTTTAGAATTGTGTTAAAGAATTAATTTTTTGTGAATATTAAAAAATACTGTTTTTTAATTGTGGTATATGATTGGATTCATCAAAGAGAAAAATTTGAAAATTATTATTAAACATATTTAATAAATAAATTATAATTTAATAATAAAAATAGTGTACAGAAAAGAAGCATAAAAAATGTTTTATAATTTATTTCTTGATAATTATAAAAATTATTGTCAGTGCAGACGTAATACCTTAGGAGTAGTGGCAATGTCAAATTTTTATTCTTATATAAAATAAATTTAATCTAAATTTTACTTTCTCAGAATATATATTAATTATTATGTAAAATTAATATTTTTATTTGTTATTTTACATTTTTTAAATTTTATTACGTAAGTATTATCCAAATACTCGTGGAATGTTGCACGAGGCAACAAAAGAGAAATATATAAATTTAAACAAGTTATCATGATGTGTATATGACAAAATATACATAATTAATGAATCTTGAATATTATATTAGACATAATTAATTCATTTTTAAGAAATTTTTTAAAACAATTATCAATGGAATATGTATACTTAATTATTATACAACACTGAAGCAGTTATTCATAAATTTGAAGAAAAATAAATAAAATGTTTTTTATTAAAATTGAAAGTACCATTAAATTACTCAAAACATGGATAAATATTTTTATTTACTCATGTAACAACCATTATCATAATTTTATTAGAATTTAATATTTTTGGACCCACATGAATCATTTAAAACCCTTTATAAAATTTTTATTAGAAGGATGTCATGTTGTTGAAACAATGGTTTTTAATTTATATAGTATTTTAAAATATTATTTTCCATTAGTACAATTCAAACATAAATATTATTTTTAAATATAATCGAATATTTTTTCATAGAATTTTGTTCTTAGTTTTTATAGAATAATTATTTCCCCGAATGGATTTTTAAAAAATGATGCAATTAGTATTTAACCAATGAAAAAATAATATTAATGATAATAAAAATAATAAAATAAATTTAATTTTATATTTCTAAGTTAAATAAATATTTCAACATATTAATAATATAATTCTACGATATATGAAAAAAAATATGATTTTAATTTTAATCATTTTAATTTTTTTAATTGATATTTAGAAATTGTTTTTAATTTGAGAAATATAAATTTTTAGGTAGAAATTATTTAATTAAAATATTTAAAAATCAAAAAAAATATTTATCATAGAAAATATATTCTATATTCAATGTCATATCATATGATAATTTGACATTTTAGATTCATTAACACTATGTTACATTTATTATAATTTTAATATTATATGTCATTTATAAATAACCCCTAACCTCTGTTATAAAAGGAGACTCATCCGTTCACAAAATTTATTCACAATTATCTTTTTTATGAAATATATATTTTTTAAAATTACCTTCTCCTAATTCATTTCAACAGTTGAATACTTCTAGTGTAACTCCTCAACCCCAGAAACATGATGTTTGTGCATTACGTTATTACATTGGCAAAGGTAGTATGTTCAAATCCTAAGTGAAAAAATATTTTAGTAGTTTTAGAAAACCAGATTACATACAGGATATAATGTTAAATTTGAGAATTGAAAATAAAACATGATACATAAAAAATTTAAATGAAACTAATAATTGAAATATTATTCAAATAATTTTTGTTCATATCATGCGGAAAAGAAACATAATAAGGGTGAGGTTATAAGTTTAGTAAGGGTATTTAAATAGAATGAAATAAGAAATTGATCAGTGTAAATGACCATGTATTGGTAATTAAATTATAACACACACCTTTAAAATTAATAGATAAGGAAATTTTAATATTACATGACATAAAATAATAAACACATTCCATTTTATCTTGGAACTAAAAATGGAATGCATCCATGTATTTTTTGATGATAAATTTCTTGGATAAAAATATGATATTTTAATACCATTCATCATGTATATAGAACTTGAAATACTATAATATCAACATAAATTCAGAAGATAATTTAAACTATTCTTATTTTCCAATAGTTTAATCTAATGATACTATCAATGCATCGAGGGGAAATTTATAACTAAACCCCACATGTATCTTACATTACTAATATTTTCGCATATGCCAAATAATTGATCAAATTAATTAATAGGGTACCTAATCACCAAATTATAATAATGAATAATGTATAGAAAAGTATCAATAATATCCCGAATAGAGTATAAGTAACAATAAGGGTTGTTGATGTATGAATGGAAATACATTTGAAAAATCATTACAAAAATCATGAGGAAAATAACCATTAAACAATCCAATGTATCGTATAACACATTGAAACATTCAAATCATAATCACCAATAAAGAATAGAATTATATTAAATTTATAATATTATAAAAAGAACTATATTAATGGTATAACATATCGAAGGTTATTATATAATCTATAAAATAATGAATTTGTGCATAATGACAAATATGATTCAATGGAATATATATTGAGATGAAATAAATTACATTGAGAATGACTTTTCACATGTGTATTTATATTATAGAATAATATACTTATGTTAATTATTGACATAATTGATAAATTTTTTTATGTTTATTATTTAATGTACTTTAATTATTACATTGTTGAAAATAAAAACATAAAAAACTATGTTTTCATCGGGTGTTTTGACCATATTTAGGTTATGTCTCAAAAAAAACATAGTATTATAGCATATTGTAAAAGAGATCATTTTATAAACAAAAATAAAATAATAATATATTCATTATCATAATATTTTAAACCAAATTATTCTTTTAAAACCAATAATAAATGATGGGTATTAAAAATGATCCAATGTTACAATCATAGTGATGATATGTTACACATATACATGAGTAACATTCCATTTTTTCAAAGATCATTACTCAAATAGGGTACATATCACAAATAATTCGATAAATATAAATATAAAATCAATATTTATTTATTTAATAATATTTACTTATATGATTATGTTTTATGTAAATGGAATCACATCAGGTTGAGGAAGCACTTGTCCACTCATCCTTGAATGATGTTATCCCTATTTAATTATATGAGAAGTTAGTAAATAATCTAATATATATATTTTTTACACAAATGTAATTAATTCATGAATATCATATATATTAAATTTACGTTTCATATTTTTAATTTAATATAACCATTATACATTCCACATATAGTGTGACTAAATCACATTGCTTTGAGGGAATAGTAGTCCACATTTTGAGAAATTATGTAATAATATTTAATAAAAGAGAATTTATAAAGTTATATGTTATAAATAACTAAAGATTCATACATAAATAAGAAATAACATATACTAAAAATATAAATAAGTTGTCCATCATAATTATTTACAATGAATGGTGGTAAAGGAAAAACAAACAATCATTATTTTGTGAGGTTGTAGTTCATCGTACAGATAATGGGTATGGTCGTTATCCATTAGATTTATGTGTGTGTGATAGTAAGTCACGACCTGTCCCCCGGGGTCCATGTTGTGACTACCCCAAGATCGCCATTCATAGTCAAGTGCCTAGCGACTAGAACCAAATGCGTGAATCCCTAAACTGGGAAGGCATTGCCTTTATAACAGTAAACAAGAAAAACAGAGAAAACAACTGGAAGTAAAATGATTTTTTAAACTATTTACAAAGGAGTGTGCTGAATGTAAATGGGCTGGAAATAAAATCCCAACATTAAAGTATAATACAACTAAAATTCTAGTAAAACGTTAGAAAATAAGTAAATCTGCAACGGGGCCATCCTTCGAGGTTCCTACATAAACGGTAGGTACTGACGACCTCCTCAACATTCCACGTCCATCCGTCCACTCCATGTACATCTCTCAAAGTGGTCTACCTCTAGGTATCACCCATTCTGACCACTCTCTACACCGATCTGCATTTTTCATCATCTGCAACCATCATAATAAGGTGTAGGAATATCCCATGAAAGGGTGAGTATAGTGATACTCAGTAGGGACCCCAAGACCCTCAAGGTCTCTCAAATACAACAAGGATAAACCATAAAGTATGAAATCAATGGAAACCCATCACTAAGGTATATCCCCACACATATACCTAAGTTATCTATTTACCCATCTCATTCATGTGGAAAACACAATAGTCAATGACTCATCTCAAAACTAGGATTTTATTATTGGGGGTAGTATCAATTAAAAAACCCAGTCACATAGTTGAAACCTCGACTGCTGGTGTACTCCTCCTCTATAGATGACGTTGGGCCTGCCGCGCTCACACAGAGGTGCTTCCCACTATCCTGGACTGTTGTGGTACTCCTCCTGTCGAGTATAGTGGGTCTGCTGCGTCACATAGAGGCGCTCCCCACTGTAGGGTTGTCGCGTTCACACAGAGGTGCTCCCCCTTGTAGCCTACGGAGGTAATCCTCTTGCCGAGTACCGTGGGTCTGACACGTCACAGAGAGTCTCTCCCCACTTATGGTCTACCACGCTCACAAAGAGGTGCTTCCCACTAAGCTAGTGGAAACACTCTGAGTTGTAAGGTTAGCAGTCTGCAGGTCCCAGCCTGCTACTAGGTCTCCGAACTCCACACGTTCATCTCCTAGAGGATCTGCTCCATGAGTAATGGTTTGATACACCAACTATCATGAAAACCCAAGTATAAGTATCTCAATGGTCAGCCTCATCATAGGGGCCTCAATGCAACATATGGCGCGTCAATCAGATGCTCGGTCTGTGATTTATTGTCATTTTGGTCCTAGGGGCCCTGTTGGTTTTAAGGTACAAACCAACCCAAACATGCTATACATGTGTCCAAATCTCAAGAGAGCTATTTCAAAATAACTTTCTTACTCTGAGCTTTTCGTCGCCACATACAGTTCGTCGATTGGATACTCATAGCCCAAGATGTGGGCGAAATGGGTGTAAAATGACCAAACCGGTCCAGGTTCGGTCCGACCCGGTTGACGGGTCCGACTTGGTCCGAGGGAGGGGCCCAGCATGAAGGGGATTCCCAACCTAGAAGCCCGGTACAGATGGGTGACCCAGCTTGAGGGAGGCCCAGACCTACATCCCGTCTCGCTTGCGGCCCGGAGGCCCAGTCTACTGGCGACCCAGCAGCTCGCGGGTCCTCCTAGATGTGCCCATTGGGGGAAGCCACGCCCCTCTGGCTCCCGAACTGCTTGGCCATTCATGTGTGAGATGAAACAGGTGCTAGGTGGCGCCGGTGCAGAACACTCGGCTCCCGATGGGGTCCTGCTACTCACGGATGGCCGAGCGGTGAGCCGCTCCACCAGGTATGCCGCGGCCTGCCCTAGTTGTGGCTCCCCTGCTCTGTGTGGTGTGATGGAATCTCACCTCCTCCTCCATGGCACGGCCTGGCCGCAACGTCTAGGTACTCTGTGTGGTGCAATGGTGTCATGCCTCCTCCGATCGCCGCGCCCTGTGTGGCCGCGGTTCTTCTCTGGCGTGGTGCGACGGTGTCGCGCCCCTTTGGCGTTCTGGTGACATTTTAGACGACAACTTCTTCTGCAGTCGGCTTGTTGCCGAAATCATTTATCTACAGCGGTTCTTCCCTCCGGCAGCGCCGTTGCGCCGCCTCCATTGTCAACAAACATGATCAGTCAAAGGGGGAGGGTTGGGCCATGTATATACAGTCCGATCCATCCACGTTACGTTGATATCATTTGGCAAAAGAATAACCCGAGGTTGTATGAAGTTGAACGAAGTAAACAAATTTAAATATAAAATCCCCTACCTCGGTTGTCGTTTGAAGTCGGTGGAAGGAGGTGAATGGCAGACATCGATTCGTCATTCACAGCATTCATCACACACTCCCAATTCTCAATCTTCTGTGTCAGAAAGTGTTCGGAAGTTACGAAGTCGAAGATGGCCTTATTTGCGTTTTTCGTTGGAGAGTTCTCCTCCTTCCCTAAGCTCCTCCTAATCGATTATACCATCGAAAATAAAATAGAATTATATCCTTAATTATAATGGTTGCCATTAATTCAAATGGATCCGATGAATTAATTGAAAGGCTTAAATTAATTATTTGATGGAGTTGGCACATTAAGAAAATGGGCGAAGGTAAAGAGTTTTCATCTAACATAAATGGGGGGTAAAAGGGAGTTTAAAGCACTGGTGGACCACACCTTAATTATCCTCCCTAAAGAGGTTATTCTCAGGTGGGACCCACTACAATAACCTCCCATGGGAGGTTGGGGTGTGGTGGCCACCACCTCCTACATTCCCTTGGAGAATTTAACCACCACAAATAAAAATAATTGTAATAATTTATTTTTATTCAATTTAACTAAAATCCCAAATATCTAACTTCCATTATCATCTGAAGGAAACTACAGTGAATGTATCACTACACAATCACCAATGTTGTGAGCTCAATGGTGCCCTCAGATTAAAATTCCAGGAACTGGTTCAAAAGTTATAAAATCTCACTCGCACGTTTACTGAACGTACCTGAACAAAACTCGAGAAATTGATTTCGAGCACACTGGGCCTCAAAATCAAGCGCAATAAATTTTCAAGGACTCGTAAAATTCCCATTTATGTACAAAAAAAATTTCCACAGATGTTCTAGGCCTTTTCATTCTCCCCACCTTAGGGATATACGTTCCCATATGCTACAACATGAATTAAGGGAACAAATGGGTGTACTGAGAACGAATCTGAGCCTCCCATTCCCATGTGCTCTCATAGAATTTCCCATGCTTCCAATGAACTCGCACCAGAGGTGTCAACTATCCACGCAAGACCCACTCTTATCGATCCTCAATCTCTACTAGATCCTCTGTGAACGTCGCCCCATCATCAATGTCTAGTTCTCCATGGTCGAAGATGTTGGAAGGGTCATGCACGTATCTCCTCAGCTGAGATACGTTGAAGACTTCATCCACCCGATGCAACTGAGGTGGAAAAGATCAGCGGTAATCCACCTTGCCTAATCTTCTATTGAACTGGAATGGTCCTATGAATTGTGGAGATAACTTTCCACATCGGCCAAACCTCCATAGACCTTGTCGAGGTGAGACCAGTTGAAAGATGTGATTGCATTCCTCAAACTCCAGACGTCTCTGTCTCTTGTCAGCATACGACGTCTTCCTACTCTGTGTAGTATTCATCTCCTCATGGATGATCTGCACCTTCTCCATGGTTGCCCATACCATCTCTAGTCCCACCAGTTCTACCTCCCCTAGGTCTATCCAGCACAATGGCGATCTTCAAGGTCGACCATACAAGGCCTCAAAAGGTTCCATACCGATAATAGAGTGATGGCTATTGTTGTAGTATAACTCCATGAAAGGCAATTGATCCTCCCAGTTGTGACCAAAGTCGAGGAAACATGTGTGGAGCATCTACTCCAGTGTCTGGATGGTCCGCTCGGTCTGACCATCTGTCTGAGGATGGAAGGTGCCGCTCGGACATAGCTGCATCCCGAAAGCCTCCTGCAACCCCTTCCATAACCGATAAGTAAACCGTGCATCACGGTCGAAGACAATGGAATATGGTACTCCATGAAAACGAACAATCTTATACACATAGTGGCGTACCATGATCTCTACTGAGCCCTTCTCTCTGATGAGTAGGAAGTTGGACAACTTGGTGAGTCAGTCAACAATCACCCATATCAAATCATGACACCTGTATGTACATGGAAGACCCATCAAAATGTCCATGTATATCTATTCTCACTTTCTCTTTGGGACCTCTAAGAGCTGAACCAAGCCTCTTGGTAACTAGTGCTCCACCTTCACTTGCTGACAAATGAGGCACCCGGAGACAAACTCTACTACCGCCTTCTTCATACCTGTCCACCAATGCTATCGTCGAAGGTCCTGGTATCTATTCTCCACCCCTGTATGCACCTCTAGAGGGGGAAGTGTGGAACTCCCTTAACACTTCCTCCTAAAGTGAAATTGGTACCATAGTACATCCTCTCAAGAGGATGACTTGAACCCCACCATCAGAAAATCCATTAGGTGCCTACCCTATGGATATCTGAGCATATCGCGTCTCACAGTCTGTGTCTCCATGTAGTGCCTCCCTGACTAGCTGAATATGTGGAGGAATGACTGTGAGAGGCTATTGAAATGTTTCTCTATCTCTATCCACAAACGATATCTTCAACGCGACAAGCTACTTCATCACCTCTCCTAGAAGCTGAATGCCTGATCTATTACTAAGAGCATATTCTACAACGTTTTCCTTCCCAGGAGTATAGACTATCTCCAAGTCATAGTTAATGAGGAACTCAAGCCATTGTCCCTTACTCAGGTTCAGGTCCTTATGAGAAAATATATTCTTGAGAATCTTGTTATTAGAGTACATGGTAAAAAATTCTCCCATCAGATAGTGCCGCCAAATCTTCAAGGTGAAGACCACTGCTACTAACTTCAGGTCATGGGTAGCATAGTTCTGCTCATTCTCTCTCAGCTATCGAGAACCATAAGCGATCATAGATCACTCCTGCATTAGGACACACTCAATTTTGTTCCATGAAGTGTCGCAATAAGCTATTTTCCCTTCGCCCTCCTCTGGATGTCTGAAGATGGGCGCACTAGTCAGCCTTTTCCTCATCTCCTGAAATATCTACTAGCATATATCCGAATACACGAAGGGTTTGTTCTTCATCATCAAGTATGATAGTGGTTCTAAAACTCTGGAGATGTCTGTAATGAATCTCTGGTAGTATCCGTCCATGTACAAGAAACTTCATACCTCTGTCACACTCTTTGGTGGCTCCCAAGCAAGTGCCGCCTCAATCTTCACTGGATCCACTGCAACTCCATCCTCTGAGATAAAGTGTCCCATGAAGTTAACATTTCAAATTTAAAACTGGCACTTCAAGAGCTTACAATAAATCTAGTTCTCTCGGAGTGTGTCTAGTACTACCTGCAAATGGTAGGCATGCTCCTCCTCAGTAGTCGAGTAGATCATAATTTTGTCAATAAATACCACAACAAATGGATCAAGGAATGGAAGGAATATCCTATTCATTAGACACATGAACACTACTGGAGCAATGGTTATGCCAAAGGGAATAATCAAGAATTCATAGTGGTCGTATCGACATTTAAGGGCCATCTCTTGCACATCCTCATCTCAAACTCCGAGCTGGTGATAGCGTGATCTGAGGTCTATTTTTGAGAACCATTGTGCTCCATTGAGCTGATCAAAGAGGTTGTGAATCCTCGGCAGTGTGTACTTGTTCTTCACATTAACCTGGTTTAGGCGACAGTATTCAACAAAAATACACAAGCTCCCATCCACCTTCTTAGAAAACATAATAGAGGCTTCCCAGGGAGAAACACTGGTCCAGATGAATCCCTTCCCATGCAAGTCCTCTAGCTCTATCCGCTGTTTACGAAGCTCAGCATGAGCCATCTGATAATCTAGAGTATATATCAGTGTCGTCCAGGGGTACAGATCAATGTAGAAGTCCACCTCTATGTGAGGAGGTAGTCCTGGAACATCGTTTGGGAAAACATCTGTGTACTGGTCCACCACTACAGGATATGTTAGACTCTCCACATCAAATTCTATGAGGGTAAGGCATGACAATTAATGAGTGATCATCTTCACCCACCTCTGAATATGTCTGTAATGTGCTGCAAAGGTTCTCTTCTCTCTGGTTAAGGTAAACCTGGTCACATCCATGAAGACACAACACACTTTGGGTCTAATACAGTCATTCTGAGCATGGGCTGTGGATAAACAGTCCATATCAAAGATGGCGTCACAAGTCCTAGACGCCGCTACGAGGAAATCCCAGCCGAAGTTCTCGCCTACAAGAGTATGTTCACACTACCGTCACAAGTGCATAATCATCAAGTCTACTCCTGTATGACTATCTAGCCTTATGGATCTTGCCAGCGGCTCTGTCAGAATCTTCGAGCTCTGAAGGAGGGCATTGGATATGAAATAATGACTAGCAGCTGAAGTTGAGATCTCCCCTATTCACCTTCTCCATATGGTTGAGGTGGACCCTTGGTGGTGGTGGCGGAAGTACCTCGTAATGTTTTCCACCACCAGCTGCTCGACTAGCTCCTCTTCCATGTCTTCCTACACCCAGTAGACCTCATTTATCAAACATCACCCTTTTCCTGGGAGGTCCCTCAACGATGTTGTTCATCTAAACGGCGGGTCGGCAGTCATGATCCATTTGAACCTACCCACAACATGAGTAACACATAATTCTCCTGGCATGTAAGTCACTTCCTTGGGTGCCCCGCGCATCAGATCATGAGTCATGCAGTCATCCACCCATGGGTCTGCTCCTCTTGGACCTATACATCATCTATCTACTGCCAGCTATAGAAGAATCCGCTGCATGTTGACTAGAAGTGGGTCTTGCTGTCGGAGACTGCTCAGCAATGAAACTCTCCACTAGGAGGGATCTCTATAGAACCCCCACATGTGTTGGAATGTTGAGAGATATCATTGAAGCCTCGATCTCTCTCCTGATCCACTGCTCGAAGGTCCGGGCCCTGAGGAATGGGTCTCGTAACATATCCTTATAGTAGAACTAGTGGTAGGTAAAACTCACTGAGTACTTCTCTACTGTCATGTTACCCTGCCAAGATGTAGTAGCTCTTAAATTAGCACTGCTCAAAGGGTGGTTGGGATAAACTCCACCCAAAAAAGGCTCTCGAAGTCTTCCCAATGAAGTGTCGCCTTGTCATGAACCTAGAGCATCTGGCTCCACCATCTGTCTACTACTGCCTGAAGGATGCTGGCAGCAAGGTTCACCATAAAGTATTCTTGTGTCCCTACTAGCATGAAGACTCTCAACACAGAATCCATCAAATCTTCAGTAACTTGTGCGTCCTTATCTCCCTAAAACATGGGTGTCCTATAGCACTAGAACTCATGAAATTCACTCATGTAGTGTGATATCTCTTCCCTGGGGCTGGTGGCATGAGTGACCAAATGGGGAGTGGTACTGCTGGTGCCCCCCGCTGGTGCCCCAACTGGAAGAGGGCCTTGCACCGAGGCCTTGTTGATCGGTGGGATGTCAGAGCATATGAATCTCTGGGCTATAACTATTAATTGGTGGGGAGGAATCTTGAATGAAAAAATACTGCATGGTCAAATGATTTATACCTACTGAGATGAACAGGTTTAGATGACATAAAGAAAAACTTTTGAAAACACACACACAATCAGTGTTTTCATGCACTAAGTTAGAAATCAGTAGTCAGGGTCCTGGTTTATGGATACATCTGCCACCGCACCAACAATGGTCTCCCTAAACTAAAAACCACATATAGTACCTATATTATTATTTCTTCACAGAAAAGTATGATCAGACTCCTAGGTTCAGCGGTAGAACCGACTCCTCTGATACCAATTTGTCACGACCCACCCCCGGGGCTCATATCATGACTACCCCATGCTAGTATTCCATAGGCCAAGGGCTGAAGACTAGCTGAAAAGGTGTAAATCCTTAAAATTCTAATGCATTTCATTTATAACATTAATCAATCACAACAGGGTACGAAACTAGAAGTAAAACGCTATATAAAACTATTTACAAAACAGTGTGTTGAATGTAAAGAGGCCGGAAATACAAGCCCAACAGTAATGTACAACATAACTGAAATGATAGAAGAGATATAGAAAAGAATTAAAGAAGATATTGGGCCATCGTATGGGGTTACTACCTAATGGTTAGGTACTAATGGCCTCCTCATCACTCCACGTCCATCCGTCTTCTTTGTGTACATCTCATCGAGTGGTCCACCTACGTGTTCTGTCAATTCCTCCCACTCACTACCCCGATCAGCACTTTCTAACATCTGCAACCAAAAAAATGAGGTGCGGGCATAGCCTGTCTTGGGGTGAGTATAATAATACTCAGTAGGGACCCTGATACCATCAGGGTCTCTCAAATCCAGCATTGATAAACCACAATGTATGAAATCAACGGAAACCTATAACTTAGTTATATGCCTATACATATACCTAAGTTATCTAGTAACCCATATCATTCATATGGTAAACAAAAAAGTCATTGACTCAGCTGAAAACCAAGATTTTATTCCTGGGGGTAGAATCAAGTAATGACCACAATCACAATGTCGAATCCTCAGCTGGTGGTGTACTCCTCCTCTATAGAGTATTGTGGCCCTACCGCGGTCACACAGAGGTGCTTCTCTCTATCCTGGACTACTGTGGTACTCCTCCTATCAAGTACCATGGGTCTGCTACATCACACAGAGGCGCTCCCCACTGTGGGTCTTCCACTCTCACACAGAGGCAGACCTACTCGGAGCCTGCTGATGTATTTCTCTTGTCGAGTACCATGGGTCTGCTGCGTCACACAGAGGCTCTCCCAACTGTGGGCCTACCATGCTCACATAGAGGTTCTTACCACTGAGATAGTCAAAAAAACTTCGAGTAATAAGGTCACTAGTCTTCTGGTCTCATCCAACTACTAGGTCTATGAACTCTGCATGTTAGTCTCCAGGGAGATCTGCTCCATGAGCTACTGGTCGATACTCTAACTATCAAGAAAACCCAAGTAGAAGTATCTCAATGTTCCGCATCGTCATAGTGGTCTCAACGCAATAGGCTATGTGTCAATTAGCCGCCCAGTCTGTGAGTTATTGGAATTCCTATCTGAGGGGCCCAGGTGGTTTTTAGGTTCAAACCAACCTGAACGTTCGCCAACTGTTTTCAAATTTCAAGTGGGATGTGCTAATGGAACTGTCTCTTTCTAATCATTCTGTCTTCATAGATGGTTGATCGATCAGACACTTGTAGCCCAATATGTGGGTGAAAAGGGTGTAAACTGACTAAATGGGTCTGGGTCCGGTCCGACCCAGTCGAACCGACCTGTCCCGGTCCACGGGTACGACCCGGTCCGAGGGAGCAGCCTTGCCCACTAGGCTGGAGGCCTGGCTGCTCGTAGGTCCATTGTGTTGTGCCCAGTAGGGAATTCGTGCTCCCCCTAGCTCCCGAATGGCTCGACCGTC
Source organism: Viscum album (assembly GCA_963277665.1). Lineage (NCBI taxonomy): Eukaryota > Viridiplantae > Streptophyta > Magnoliopsida > Santalales > Viscaceae > Viscum > Viscum album. The sequence continues at coordinate 2,032,936,478 of OY728140.1, read as the reverse complement.
TGGGTGTGAGCAGAAACCGGCACCAGGTGGTGTCGGTCCAGCACACGTGGGACCCGACGGGTTCCCACTCCTCCCTGCTCACCGAGCGGCCAGCTCCTCCCCCTAAATTGTTGCATCCCTCCCTAGCCACTGCTCACCTACACTGCATGGCGCGACGGCACCACACCTCCTCCACTGAAGCTCGTCCTAGCCACAGCCTCCAGCTCCTCCACGCGGCGCGACGACAACACGCCTCCTCAGACCGCCATGGCCTGCGTGGCCACGGTTCTTCTCCAGTGATGTGCAGTGGGACCATGCCCCTCTAGAAAAAACATGGCCATCCTAGCTGTGGGTCGGTTTTTAGTGTGGCACGACATCGTCGTGCCCCTCTGGCGGCCCGAAGGGCCCTTGCGCCGCCGACTTCTTCCTTTGCCGGCTCGTTGCCGGTCGCGTCGCTCCGCTACGGTTCTTCCTTCCGGCAGCCCCATTGTGCCTCCACCATCATCAACAAACGTGATCAATAAAATGAGGGGGGGGGGGGGGGTTGGGACGTGTTCATGCAGTTAGATCCCTCCACATTACGTTGATAAAATTTAGTGAAACAAAAACACAACGTTGAAAGACGTTACACAAATGAATGAAATTTAGACGGAAAATCGCATACCTCACTTGAAATTCGATGATGGTGGAATCAGAGGAAGGGAGAACTTCGATTTATCATTTGCGACATTCATCACATACTTTCAATTCTCAAGCTTTTGTATCGGAAAGTGTTTGAAGGTGACGAAGTCGAAGATGGCATTCTACGTGTTCTTCGTTAGAGAGTTCTCCTCCTTTACTAAGCTCCACACAAAAAATTATGCCACCAAAAGTAAAATAACAATATATCCGTTATTTTAATGGTTTGCATGAATTCAAATGGATTAAATTAATTAATTTCAAATATTATATTAATTTATTGAGGGAGTTGGCACATTAAAAATTATGGGGGAATGTGATGAGTTTTAATCCCACATAAATGGGGGTTAAAGTGGGTTTAAAGCCCGGGTCTCCCCCACCTTAATTATCCTCCCAAGGAATTTTCTACTCGGGTGGGACCCACCACTGTAACCCCCCTGGGACGTTAGGGTGTGGTGGCCCCCACCTCCATCCCCCCTTAGAGAATTTAACCACCACTAATTGAAATTAAGCTAGCTCTTTATTTTTATTCAATTTTATTAAAAAAATAATATCTAACATCTATTCTCCTCAGAACGCAACTGCTGTGAAGGTCTCACTTGGAAATCATAGACACTGCGAGCTCAATGGTTCCCTCAGATTTGAATTCCGAGCACCAGTTCAAAAGTTATCAAATCTCGCTGCCACGTTTATAGAACGTACCTCAACAGAACTCCTGAAATTGATTCTGAGCACATCAGATCTCAGAATCAAGCGCCGTGAATTTTCGTGCACTCGTAAAATTCCAGGGTATTTAAGAAAAAAATTCCAAGGAAATTCTAGGTCTCTATAGAGTAGAGATAATCCATAGAATAAAACATTTATACAATATTTAGGATACTTTGTTATAAATAATCATATAATAAGAATAGTTTATTTTGTGTAGAATAGAAATAAATCTACACAGCTTATGAAAAAATGTTACCTCTACTTTGGATAAGTACGTTTTCTTTACCCAATAGGAATTACATTGATATATTCCAACAAAAGTAGAGGATTATAGGATTATGATAGTAATTTTTAGGATATATTTATTTTTATTCTGTTCTCTAAAATGGGTCTTGAGACGTGTGGAGATGTGGGTGGAGAGGAGGCTTTTATAGTTGAGGATGTGTGGCATTCTTTCATATCTTTTCAAATGAATTCTAACAATGTTTTTTCATTTAATATTGACCCAATAAAAGTGGAAATTATATATGTGTGATGATAGGGAAAATATATGTCCAATAAATAGATTTTTTACAAGTTTATAGGACATTTATTACATTAAGATTAAGGACTAGTCCCTTACTAAGATTAATTTCATCTTCATCATGGTAATTAATTTTAATTACATTCACTATTAATTTTGGTCAAAAAAATTTAAATTTATTATAAATTAGAAACTATTATTTTTCCAAATATTGAATCCATTTTCCAATTTTAAATAAAATAATTGGTTGAAATTAAATTAAAATTTTCCATCAGACGATACGACAGTGAAATATTTTGAATAAAAAAATGACCAAATGATTTCTTGGTTTTAATATTAATTTCAATGTGGAATTGAATCCAATGACAAAAAATAGATTAATTGAAACAATACTAATATAATTAAACATTAAAATTATTTTATAATATATTTTCAATTTTTAAATAATATATACTAAGATGTAATTTTTAAATAATTCGTTTTTTTTTCAATATTCATTAAAAATTGAAACATCCTAAAAAGATACCAAAAAACCCATAAGACAAATATTATGTTTAAATTTAAAATATGGAGTTTATCATAATATATACAATCTATAAAATATCCAAAAAACTATAAATTATTTCTCCATGAAAAATTTGTAAAAATGCCTTTATAAATATATTATTTTTTGTGTAAAAAATGTCTTTGTTCTTATCATAGTGCTATAAAATCTAAAATAAAAATATATTTTTTTGAATATATATAATATATCATTTACTAAAATAATTTACTTATAGTAAATAACATTTTTAATAAATGAAAATATTCTTTGGTATAATAAAAACATGATTCTTTGAAAAACATTTTCATTAAATTCCATTTGTTATTATATTAATTCATTTTCATCTTGTAAATAATTAATTAATTTTAAACTTTTGAAAACTATATATTTTCATAACATGGTCAATAATCATTATAGCATCTAATTTAATGTCTATGTGATGTATTATTATAACCTGTAATAATATTTAAATAATATATTGGTGTTCGGTAAAAACATGGTCTTCATTTTAATGAATTATTTTGTTTAAGGTCTTTCATGTATATAAAAAAATATATAATATTGTTTGTTTTCATTTCACTCTATTTAGTACATTAAATTTCATTAAAAGAGTGATTATGTGGAAATTTTTTGGGATGCAACATTCCCTTAAGCACTTTGTGATGTTTTTTAAAAACACAATCCAATAAAATGTTCATAAATTATAATTTTGTTGTGTTACATCTAGTCTCAGAAAATGAACACTTTCCTGAACCTATAGAGGTTCTCAATGAAATATTTTTAGCAGGTATTTTTTTTTCAATTTAAAATTTCATTTCATTTCTACATTATCCTCAAATTATAAACTGATGATTGATTATAATTCTAGTATTATATATATACTATAATATTGTTATATTTTTTTATTTAAATTATTAAATGTCATATATTCCATTGTTATTTTTAATTAATGAAATTAATCACCCAGGGTGAGCTAGTTCCCCACCGTCGAGCATGATTAGTGTTTTATTTGGCACTAATGATATCTTGAAATGATTAAATTCACTTATAATCTTTTTGTATAACATAAAGATATATATTTTCTCCCTAATGTATTATTGTTTTACACATAAAAATAGATTTCAAACTGACCATGATAACATGAAACAAACTTAAGAAAAATAATAGTAATAGAAAAATATTTTGGATAAATTAGTGGAACGTTCATATTAGAGTATCATGTAAGAAATTATAAACCTGACTCTAATTATGATATAAATTAATAACACTATTTAAACCATTATAAAATTGAGTCTAACACATTTCAAGGATGTTGAAGATGTGATAATGAACTATTATTTAAAAAAAATAAAAATATATTTTATGAAATTGAAAATGATATTTTTATAAAGAATTAGAATTTTAGCCCACTATTATGATTCTATATGACTATAATGTCTAATTTATATGTATTATTATTTATTTTGAAAAATATTATTTCATTATTATGTGAAATCTTTAAATAATATAAATTTTTTTATTATGAAATAATTATATTTTGATATCTGAATGTGTTTTCCTCATGGGATTAAATGATTTATCAGGGTTTTAATTCATCATATGTTCACTGTAGATTTTATGTGATGGTTTTATTCATCTATATCTCAATATATGATAGGTTGATCCCCATTATAGATCAAAATATGATCGGTTTACCTCTATTATAGCTGAATATATGATGAGTGAGCCTTGTTATCGCTCTACAGTACATTGAGTAATCCATAGATTGAAGTCAAAAAAGGTTATTACATTTTTAAAAGTTAATTATATAGTGTTATGGTAAATATATCCAGTGTAACATACAAAATTGTTATATGCATTCTGACGAGTTTTGAAGAAATTTTTTTAAAATGGGTTTTGATGTTTTCACTAGAATAAAACATCCATCATATCATGTACCTCAATGTTATTTTTCTTAATATACCATCATTATAAAATTTTAAATATATTGTATATGTATGGGTAAGGTGAAAATAATGTCTAGTTTAAAGTTATGATTTTTTTAGAGAAATCATGTTTTATTTTTTATATGATTCTTGTTGAAAAAAATTGGAACTATTTCAGTAGTTCCATCATTGTATGAATATGGAATGTTATTTGTATATTATGACCTAATTATCATATAAAATAAAACATAAATGACTATAAATGTAAATCAAAGTATATTAATAAATAAAATTCAATAATATATAACATATTATAACTAAGGCATTATATTTTCACCAAACATAAATCTAAAAAACTAAAGAGGAACAATTGAAATTTCAATAGTGTCACAAAACTAATCCAAATTACTTTGATTTATATATAATTGAATATGATCCATTAAAATTTAGATACAAGCTATCACCAATTATAGATATAACAATCCTTCATAACTATAAAGTGGGATTTGAGAGAAATATAAACTATTAGGGAAAAAATTCATATCATATGAGTAATGATCCTTTGATACGAATCATCGATTCATCATGAATGGTGTTCATAGAATATTAGAACCATATATGGATATTAAAAATTCATATTAATGAGTTTTGGTCTATAAATAGGCGAATAAAGATCAATACCAAGGATATTTTTTTTTTTAATTCTTAATGGGATTAAAACCCTGTGTGAACTGTTTTCTATATGGGGTGCACATTTTACCCAAAACAAGTGATGTAATAGTTTTCATCTCATTAGAGGCACATTATTTCTCTTATTTGATGCATATAATTATAAATAATGAATTAACCATGAAATTCCTCTATGTTTGGGTTTACACTGTTTATTGTGGATAAGTTCATGGTTTTGCAAACTTATGCACCAATCATGTACTAGCCTAACAGCCTCCAAATAAATCCAACATTCATATGAAAAAGTCCCCTAGAATCCTTAAATAAATTATTTATAAAAAATTTCAATTCATTCCTAGATAAAAATCATCATGAATCATAAAAAATGATCATAGTATTAAAATCACCCCACCTTTTAATATTCTACCTCAATAAGCACTCTACTGAAAATATAAGATTCCAATGTAATAATATATTTCCAGTGAGACAAAATATCTAATTATCTCCCACACATTTACTCGGTAACATGGAAATTTGTCCTTAATGCTTGAACTATCATCACCGTCTTTATCCACAACCCATTTTTACTACCATCGACAAAATTTATCAAATGATCCTCATATGATATATTCATCTAATTCAAAAATTAGTCAACATAAATCACATGAAAATGGTAAGCGTGATACCACCATAGATACGAAACATGAAAAGAAAATCAAACATAGTGCTACACCTCAATGGAATAGCCTATTGATACACCATTTGGATAAATCTCCCCACAACCTCAAATGGACAAACCAAATCAGGTTCCAATATGCCATGCCATAGAATCATAATGTGACCCAATATAGGAAAAACCTGAAGTAATCCATGATTAACAACAATGAAATCAATTGTTCATTGACATATATAAATATATAAATAAAACAACCAAGGATCCATAGAAACATGTTTCCAAACCAGCTAAACCTTATTTGATGTCTCCTAAATTATAATAACTGTCAACATCTATAAGTCACATACCACAATCCAACATAGTGGTGATATGTGTGTCATACTACAAAGATCATTAATGGCTCCTTATGAACAGTCATCTGAGAACTGTTGTTATCAAAAAAATCAACATGCTCCAAGAGATAATCATAGGACACACCAATGGGAAGAATAAAAAATCATAGAATGTCCTGCAGTACATGTATATTTTGTCTTCACTTCCCATCTATATGGATGTGTAAATTTGTACTCAGTAATACCTACATATCATGTGCATTCTATAAGACAGTTGACAAGCATAAAGTAAAACATGATTCATTGTCTGAAACAATACTCCACAAAACATCATGCATGTGGAATTTCATTAGAATGTGTAAGTCACCCAGCCGTTATATATTGAAATTCAAATATATATGCATGGAATAAACTATTTTATTCATTAGATCTAATATTGCAGAAATATTATCATTATAACAAGTAGTTGTTAAGAGAACCACCACATTATCCATCTAAACATCTTCCCACTCCAATCATGGTATGGTAAATAGATATATTAATCCATTGTGTTTTTAATGCTTCTCCATCACCTATTGAAAGGTGTATCATCGTTTCATGAACCATACAATCTCTATTTTCAGGACCAGACACTAGTACTATCGATATAAGTGACGGTGGATTTTGGTCATTCTTGGAGGAGGTTCACACAATAAGGCATGAAATTAAAGCATCATATCCTCTTTAATACCAATAGGCACAACTACATGGGCTAGGATATGGGTGACATCATCCCTATTTATAGTCCAATAAAAAGGTGGCTCCAATCCATTAAGGAATAACCTCAAGGAAAAACACTCATGAACCTCATACCTTATTTCATTGATTTGGATTAAAATTGTAGTCTATAAAAATACTAATATGAGGGTCTTCTATAACATGACCTCTTAAACAAAAACATTCATCTCGGAAAACAATATCATTATCTCTAACTAATAATCAGACTCCTAAACTATGTGTGTCCATGTATTCATACTCAATGCATCCCCACAAACATTTATTTCAAATTTATATATTCTAGCTCAATATAAAAGGAAATAATATACTATTCCCATATATGTTTTCATATAATTATGTATTACTGATGAATAATGTATTTTTATATTTTTTTTATCAGTAATAACAACACACATTTCATCCAATAGATAATTCCTTGTACATAATAATTAATAAAAAACTACCAATAACTCATAGTCATGTTGAGGTAATTCCATTCTTGTGGAATCAACTCCCATGACCCATACATGATAGCTTCATCCCTCTACATCAACTCTGTCAATGTCCCATCCACAAATTGTCAAAAAAAAAACATTGAATACTCCAAACCAATATCATGTAGGATAATATTGTGTTAGTTTTGAAATTATTTTTAAACTCCATGATATCATTATCACATGATCTAGACCATTAAATCCATTTCCCATCATATTTAAGCATGAATTTGATTTTGAGAAGTAGTAAAATTCATTCAAGATCCTTAGTTAATAACCCATCAACCACAAAAAACTATGGATGTTGAATACCTTCTAGGGATTCACCTAAGAAAAAACACACTACAACATCTACAGATGCACTAACACCCCATCCTCCAAGATTATGTGACCTATGAAATATAGATTATCAATATATAATTTATCGTTGACATATTTTCATATAGATGACTTTTAATTAGTTTCATAAAGATGATGTCATGATGTTGGGAATGATTATAATGAGACATCAAGTTCACCAAGATATCATCCTAAATATAAACCACAAACTGATCTTGCTATGGGTTGATCATATGGTTAATTAAGGCCTTAGAGATACTAAGATCATTCAAAATCCAAAATTTCATTAGGACAAACTCATATAGGACATACCTACTGCCAAAACATTATATGGTGTATCAGAATGTCAAGATATTATTTGATGTTATCATCATATCATGTCAAAGTTGTGGAACTAAATAAATTATAAAATGGATAAAGATGTCATATAAACACGAAATAGGATACCAGTTCTTCAAGGACAATCAAATCGAAATTTCATATTCATCAGATAAACACAATATCCCTTCATCATTCAATTAAAAAAACTCTATAAGACCATGGTAATGTACTCAATTTGAAATCACACTATTTTCATAATATCATCTTGATGAGTATTAAAAATATTAAGCTATGTTGGTAACATTCATTATGATTTAAAATAAACTGCATTAGCTCTATGTAAAATATTCATTATTAACTCAACATCTCTCTTAGATGACACACCGAAGAAGTCCTCATCAAACAAGTCCTAGAGAAAATCCACATATATTTAGTAATCATCATTATTTACTACAACATAATCAAACAATATAATTGTTAACTGGGTAGTTAACAACCTCAATATCAGATGAATTTTTGCTGAGTACCATTTCTGGACATCCCACTATCCACAATAAACATACCATCACATTCATGATACATAAAATTCTCTACCCTATGACAAAAATCAATGTAGACACATTATAATACTAACCAGTTAAAAAAAACTATAATCAGGACATATCAAGAATGTATATATGCCATAGGAAATGATACACCCCATCGTCGAGGTAACACATCATGTATTATTAAATTCACCATGACCATACACCCAAATTTGTAATGATTGTTATAACATTGCCCACGATGAACATCATTATATTCTACCCAATCTCTTATTTGGTTGGTATAAAACAATTAAAGGAATCATTTTCATATAAAACAGTACAAAGTGTAACTGCATAATGAATTATACCCTTAACTTACAATGGTTCATCCTCCCTATCCACAATTAGAAGTTGAACTATATGAAACAATACTGAATTTATCCATGTGTTGTGGTATGGGTCTTCAATGATATGTTACCCAACTGATATAGGTAATCTTTACCAAAAGAACAATTTCAAATGCTTCATTCTAAACATCCTGTATATATATAACTACAAGACTGGTATTGTGTAGATAACCCCTTATATAAATTTGATTCTTCCTAGATCCACTAACAACATCAATATATCATGGGTTCCTTAAAAACTATTTTAGACGTCCCATATTGCCTCATGATATGATACGTAATGGTGGTCAGGGATACAATCTCAGAATGTGACCTGACCTACCACAATATTGGAAGATCATTGGATCCATATATTGAGTAATGATCCCTCCCCCCCCCCCTCAATCTACTCTACTTTCCAATAATATTGTTAAAATTTTCATAGTACAACTCTCTAATATCAAAATAAATACTTCATATGCATCCTACAAAAATGAGATTAATATAAATGGAATCCTCTTTTATGTTCTCTTTAGAAAAGAGAACTAAATTCACACTTTCTGAAAAACAATATGAGTAAAAAATGTTAAATTTCTACTTAATGTATCGTTTATACACATCTTGAAAATGATTATCCAATGTATTCTCGTTTATATGGAAATAGAAAAAAAGTGTTTCATGTTAGGAAAGTGAACAACACATTACATAATATACATAAAACACTAAGGGATCCTCATTAACACTTCTTCCTTCACTAATTTAATATTATAAAAGAAATGTCTATCCATGAATATCACCTAAAATAACATCCACATCACGATCTGTAGTTTTACATCTAGAGTTTGGATGTATCACCAGTGATTCACCTAACCCCAAAACTTTTAATCCTCTAGTTTTTTTCTCCACTTATCAGAAGTATCATTGTGGTCAATAATTATCTCAGAGGACAAAATTTATAACATAACTACTTTTAATACAACCTCTCTAGTGAAAGACGTACGAAACAATAACTAAAACTCCCATATCTTGTTGTAAAAACGTTTCCCCACCAAATCTGGCACTCCTTCAATAAATATCAAAATTGATAATTTATTTCATTGAACTGTTCTCTATATTCCTCATATAGACCAATCCATGACTCGGGTTCCACTACTAGAGTTCATTTCTACCCATTTCCTCCAATAAATTAATCAATAATAATTCACAAAGAGTTATATATATATATAATGTGAAGCATGCATATTGTTATAGATAATAAAATACTAACACATGAAACATGTTGGTTTCTAATAAATAAATGAAATATTATCTCTAATATCCCACACGGTCAAAACTGTGGAACTATCACTAATATCAATCATCCACCAACATGGTCTTAGATTACATATGATAAAATAATTTTGTAATTCTATTGTCTCAATAAAAATAAATTTATCTCTTTAATATTAATACATTGTTAATCATTTATAATTTATTAATTTCATATTCAGAACAATTATCATTTACATTACCCATGGAATAAAATGTTTTCATTTGAACAATTCCCAAAAAAAAACATGTTTTCCAATTTCTACCTAATATGATTCATATAAAAATAATTCATTAGTGCCTAAAATGACCCATTACTAAACATATCTCTTTCAATTATAGGATATTATTCATAAAATATTAGACAAATAATAACATCATGGAATAATTCCATTACATGAGGTGAAATAACATTAAACCATAACATCAAAAATCCATAACAAAAATATCACCATGGGTACATGCTTTTAGCCCCATACAATGGTAAGATACTATCATGGATAATGGTATGACTAAGTACTCACACATCCTATTCTCTATCATACCATTTCTAAATTGTAATAAAAAAATAAATGTAAAAAATTCAATGATATGACATTGGAACATACGGACCCTGGTGCCACATACCGATGCCTTGAGTCGGTTAAATTTTGTTCTAGAAGAATGACTCCCAATGTTCTAGAGGATTCTTAAATTCTATGTGGACCAATATATAACTTGGTGAGACTAAAACCTCTTTATCAATGAATCAAAACAACCAAAAAAAATACATAATAATTAAATGATAATTTCTATACACAAAATAATATAAGAATCACATGATGGAAGACACATGAATGCAATCTCAAAACCAAAAACAATATATATTTAATTCAATGTTTGATTGAATAATATAAATGAAACCCAAAAATAAATACAATGTGATGACTCACCACGTGGGTCCCTAAAACACATCTTGTTTCCTCTTCCATGCTCTATCCAAATTCACCCTTCTATCTTAGGGAACATTCACATATCTTATCTGGAAAATATGATACCAATTTAGATATTGATCAGGAGACCTAGGTATTGTATCATTAAAACATAGTATGCCACCACCAATGGAACTCGAAATAAAATAAATTTTATAAATAGGTATAATTTTTATATAGAATAATGTAGAACAATGTAAATAGTTATCTTATTTCATAATTCATTAATTTACCTCATAAAATTCCTAGGACCAAGATTGAATTTGAATAATCAATTCCAACATTGGATCCTGCCAAATCTAAACCATATGCGATTGGGAATCATAATTAATTATGGCATGGTCCTTCATTATTCCTTTAAATTTCAATAAATAAATTAAATACCTGGAACTATAGTTCAATCCCAATAATATCATCCTAGAATTTCTGTTCTAAAGCCCCAAGGTCATGTGATGCATTATTCCCTACACCACATCACATTGTTATCAGTTATGGGTTTTTAAATAATTTATTTATGACCCACAGTCAATGTTGTCACATATGGTATTCATAACATCAGTCCTTATCCCACACATGTGTTTTATAAATATTACAATAGTCAATATTTCACATATTTCATATATAAAAACATCACATATATCAAATATATATCATTCATTAGGCTTAATCACAATTGAACATCTTATAAAAAATTCTCATCATGGTATACCATTTAAAATGACCAACCCATCAATGTTTTTTAATTTAAGTCACATAGAATAATATGAATAAATCACCATTAAACCATTTTCCAATTTTTACTCAAATAATCCATTAACACTTATTGGATAATGCAAATATCCAATAATTACCATTAAAGAATCAGATTCAATAAAATTAATATACCAATTTCACAATCCAGTTGAATAAAAAATTAAACAATCCCGCTAACAAATTATCCAATTAATTAATTAAATGAAATATTAAATTTAAATAAGTGGATATTGATATTCCAAAATTTCATAAATGAAAATATAATACTTTACTATTGTAATTGAAATTTTAGACCATTAATGAGAAGATCATTGATGGATTTTGTTCTAAAATGAAAACTGCTAAATTTAAACAGATTTATTGAAATCATAACGATGAAGTATATTTAGAGAACATTACTAATATCAAAATCAATAATATTATGATCCATGGAATCCTAGACCCAAACCATCACCATTTTTAGATATAATAATAATAATTATCCCAAAATTGTGCGGGTTGAGAGAAAGAGAGAATCAATCTTTTTTGAAAATAGATACTCGATGAGAGATGATCCTATGATATATATATTAATTTGTTAAATTAAAGAAACTTTTCATGATTTCATCACTTCTGGTATCTAATTAATTCATTGGATTGATTTTATGTTTGAGTAGGAGTAATGATGGATTCATACTTGATGAGAGATGATCCTACGAAATGATCCATTCATGAACATACAAAACACACTCCAAAAACATAAAAAATTACATCAATGAACCCATGAAAAGCCTAAAAAATGTATGAGGAGAATATTAGAATGATTTCATAAAAATTATCATTAATATTCTCTAAAAAATATTGTAGTCTAATAGTTATGAATATCATAAATAGATTGATAATAGAATTTTTTTAACATTATATAGAAGTGAATGTCCAATCTAAATTGGAGAGGTTAGAAGGAAATTTTTATTTTGTTTTTGTGAAAAAATACAAAATTGTTTAAATCTCAGAACTATGAAGAGGAAACACATGTGAAACGTGAAGATATTACTAGATTGGGATTTTATGCGAATAGTGAAGGGGGTATATCTTCCAACATCTCTCTTTCTAATAAGATTAGACACAATCTGGGTCGTGATTAATGAGTGAAGGAATCATGTAAGTCTATACCTATAAGGTATTAACAATCTATTAACCTTCCCAAATGCTTTGGTGGTCTGGATGTTGCATGAACATTTATCAAAAAGGGGGGTTTGACACAAACCAAATAAAAGATCATATCTATAGTCACCTCACAATTGATAGTGCATTTATAAATTGTGGAACACGAACTAATAATAGAAAGAATAAGATGTTATTAAAGGGACATTGTGTTGTGGTGGTGTATTATGTGTATGGTGAAGAATGGTGGTGCTCAACATGATGGTTATCATTTACCCAAAATTATTGTATCATGATATTCTAGATTTACTATGGGGTTGGAATGTATAAGAAATAGGTCATGCTAAGGAATTCAATATGGTATTAAATTTATGAAGATGAAAAAAATTCAATGCATGCCTAAGCTAATGAACAAAGGGGGGGTAGTGTAGAAAGAATGGGGCATATGGATGAACAAATATATCTAGTGCTCATTCTCTATTCTATAAATGAAATTTAGGAAGAGGATTTTCGTATTAATAATAAGCATAATGTAAACATAATATTTTAATGACCAGTTCCAATTAATGATAATGAGGATCAAAGGGTTTGGATCAGAAAAATTTTTGAATTTTACAATGACCATTCAATAAAATGATGTTAAGTGTATTATAATACATTCAAACATGGGAAAACATCCCAATAATTTTGGATACATAACAATGATGAACCAGATATTAAGGTTAATATAATTCAAATCGTGATATGTATGGTACCTATTTTCAATAATATTTGCCTTGTTATTATTTAATTTTTGATTTATTTCTATTTTTATATATCCATTGTGTTAAACTCATTTGTTTTCCCCCATTTTCCTTTAATTTTATATTGAAATTAAAATTTAATTTTCATTTATCCACTTCATAATTCCATATAGTATCATCTTATATCAATATATATAAAAAATTCATTAGTACATATGATTTAAATGAGATGAAATTTATGTATATGACAATTGATAAAATTATTGATAATGTTATAATGGGAAATAAGGGGTTTTCAATGTGTGATACTTTTATTTGGAAAGAACATGGTAGATTCCTAAATGGAATATGAGTTTGATTAATTTATGGGGAAGAAATATCTAAAATCCCAAACATCATTTGATGTACATTTATGTTTTTATTATAGTTTATGTCTATTTAAATTAGATAAATGAATGATTACATTGTGTATAAGTTGTATCAGGGGTGTCCCTAGGGATCACTACATGAATGATGGGATAAATTGTCCATTGGGATCATGTTATATGCTTATCCCATGCTTAGTAGTAACATTGATCCTCATCAATGAATTTTAATAAGAGAGGTATAGTGTTTGAGTAAACCGTGATTTGTGGAAGGAATACCGATGTAAGACATCACTGAGCCATATGTCATTGTCAATGCACTATTTTTCAAGTCGTGTGGGATACCTAGGTAACTGGGAATCCTAGACCCCACTTGGATAAAGGGTGGAACACGTTTGAAACATGTTTAGAACAACTGTGAAGCTAAACATTGCTACCCTTTAAATGTGGGATTTCAACATTTTCTATGTTGTGCATTATAATTTATATTTCTAGATTTTACTCTATTCATCTTCTTGTAACCCTAGGGATTAACCAAATCAATACAATATTCCTATTGATCGATCTCCCTCTTTTTTATTCTTTTTTGTGCACCATTGGGTGTCAATCGATGCACCAGACGATTCAAACATTCCCTTTCCTTTTCTTTTTCTAATTATTGATTCTATTGTAATTTTTTTATTAAGAATCTCCAAATACCTTTTTTTCTTCATAATCCTATGATGAGGCTTCAATTTTCATTCTAATATGAGTTAAAGGATAAGGATAAGTGAGTGTCCAAATTCCAAATTGTCATGACCCTACCCTACCCGGGCTCGAGCCGCAACTTACCCAGGCCTGTCTCCATAGGCCAGGGGCTGGCGACCAGCGCCGAAGGCACAATAACTCTGGGAGGCCTTTTCCTAAGTACCTGCACACACACATGTCTCACACTCAATGAAAAATTGTAGAGTAAAAGAGAAAAGACAAGTAAAGTAAAGGGAAACTGCAATAAATAAACCACAATGTGCATCGACCATTAAATGAACAAATCAAGTGCTGAATGTGAACGAAAAATGAAAAAGGAAAAAATATGTGCCCAACAAGAAAAGTGCCACAACCCAACAACCGGTGACCAAAAGAAAAACAACTGAAATGGTCCCCCACCTGGAACCCGACTACGACCACCGCACGGTGTCCATGCTCCTGAACTCCTAAGCTCCATTGAAGTCATGACCTACTTGTTCAATGTCTACAAAGGCACACCAAATGCAGGCAAAGCCCATGTAGGGGTGAGTATAAAAATACTCAGTAGGATACCCCGAAGGCTCTAAGGATAAACAAAGGAGGTACTGAAGGTTGAGCAGTAGAGAGAACAAGGAAAAGTAATGGAGGACAACTGAAAGTAAAATAAAGAGTGCAGCAAAGAGTCCATCTCTACCCAACAAGAGGAAAAAAGGTAGACTTGTTCAGACACAAGTAGCTAGAAAAAGTGAGAAGATGAAATTTTCATCGAGTCTTCGCTACCTATAGTAGGATACTAGACTCATCCAACCACGAGAAACTAGACACGGAAATCACGTGGCATACCCCATACGTCTTCACCTTTCCTAGCAGGAGAGTAACCAAACCCATGAAGTGGGTACCAGAACAGGGTATATACATATTCATATTCTCACTAAGAAGCCCGAACAAGGATGTAAGAGGATATCCATCCCGTAGCTCCTCCCAAGAAAGTGAGTCAGTAATAGTCTTAGAAGTAAACACCATCGATGCGCAGCATCCCACACGTCTACCCCAAACTACAAGTCATGGGCTCAATCACTGCACCTCGACACTATCCTCTTTGGGCGGCACTGACTCGCCCGCGCAGTTTTAGGTCACATCACAAGGACTCATCTCAGTGGGGAAAGCACTCCTCGTACATGGGAGTTTTGGGGTAACGTCAAACCACAACTCGTCACTCCCCCACAGTCAAGAGGTCTCCTCAAAGTCAAAGTTGTCACATCACTGAACAGTACAAACAAGGGTCCCGCTCTAGTAGTCATAGAGGAAAGCCACAGACTAGCCTAGTAGAAAGGACTGAGTCTGAAATAACAATGTGTGACCCACTGCCTAGCCATGCTGGAGGGTAATTCATAATAAGATATTAGGTGACCCACTGCCCAGCCCTGCTGGAGGGTAGACCCTAATACATCGTCAGGAGACCCACTCCCTAGCCCTACTGGAGGGTAAACTGGGAATAAGTCATCAGGTGTCCCAATGCCCTGCCTTGCTAGAGGGTAGACCTGGAATAATTCTATAGGTGACCCACTGCCCAGCCCTGCTGGAGGGAAATCCCGGAACAAGACGATTGGCGACCCACTGCCCAGCCCTGCTGGAGGGTAGACCCTCAAGAGTCATCGGGTGACCCACTGCCTAGTCTCTGCTAGAGTGTAAACCCTGAAAAAGTTGACAGGTGACCCACTACCTAGCCCTACTTAAGTGTAGACCTGAAACAAGATGACGGGCGACCCACTGCTCAGCCCTGCTGGAGGGTAGACCCTAAAGGGTCGTCAGGTGACACACTACCTAGTCTCTACTAGATGGTAAAACCTGAGAAGTCAATGTGCAACCCACTACCCGGCCCTACTATAGGGTAAACCCGGAACTGCTCTGGCCATACCTACTGGATGGTATAACACTGGCCAACCGAGCATTAAGTGGGTACCGCACAACCACCCAACTCCAAAACAACTCACCAAAAAGAGGTTCAGCGCCTGTTCAATCACTGGGTGTCACTAGCACCGCTACAGGCCGATCCGTCGAGAAAAAAACTAGGGGGAGACCACTTAACCCTACTGGTCAAACAAAAAAGCACAGAGCTAGGGAAAATCATCACCTTGATGGTCAAACAAACGAGCACAGAAGGACCCTCTACGTCGCGTGAGGTAAAAGTACGCAAACAAGAACCTGGCACGCACATGGGGCCCACACAACGTGTGGCCCCTTCTCAACCCCAAACAAGCACACAAACGTACTTAGGTACAAAAAACCACAATTACCTCCAAGTGTTCCCGTATACTCCCATATTATACATCATTCTAGCCCACAGGCTATCGTGCACACGGCACCCAACGTCAACGCGAAGGCGTGAACGTAACAATTCCACCTCAAAGGCCCAGAAACGTCCAAACACATCTTGTGAAATAATTTATATCACTCTCCCAAGAGTGTGCGATCACACGCCAATGGTCTACAATAATCATGGTAGGACGAACCACTGCCGAAGAACCCTTTTATTCCAAATTTAACAAGGGCATGCAAGAGGCTCCACATAACCAAACAGATCTCACCGTTGTAATACTCTCGAAAAAAATATGCGAGATCGAATACAAACTCGCCTCCAATGGATATCTGACAAAAAAGTCTCCAACACCACCTCACGCCCGATTGGCGTCCCGTGATACCAAGCCTCGGCGTCGAAAACAGTCAGGTGAATCGCACCATTGTGATCTCCTCAGTAAGACACATCAAAAAGAATGCTCACTTGAGCGCAATGGATATCCGGGGGAAAAGATTCATTCTTATGCACTGAAAACGAGGTGCGCTACATGGGACCCACATCCCGGTCCCGAAACACAATGAACGGAGCGCACTGTTGCGATCCTCTCGAGAAATCACACATGATGGGCTATTCACATGTACAAAATGGTCTCTCGGTGATAGAGATGGAAAATCACCATCGATGCCCAAACGACCCTCGTAGGCCCCACAACATCATGCCGATTTAGAGCGGGCAGATTGCACCACTGCAATCCCCACAGAAAAACATCTAGAATCGACTACTCCCACGCCCCGAACAGACGCCAGATGAGAATGTTGCTAAATGCTGCTCGCAGCTCAAAAGATGGCCAAGGGGCCCATGCCTCAACTTCAGCCTCAACACCTGAAACAACCCTGGTAAGCTCCGCCTAGGTTCTAGAGTCCCAAATCCACTGACGGTGCTCAAAATGGACGTTGGATGCGTCTGCGCCGTCCAAAACAAGAATTCCCGAGTAGCCCGCTTAGCAGCTTTGCGCACATGCCGTGCCCCTGATCCCCTTGTATCGGAAGTTAAAACTCTCAGAACCACCTCAAGAAGTCCGCCTCGACGGCAGGTCAGCACTGTCGAAGACGGCGCACAAAACGGACTCCCTTAGAAAAAGTTACGGGCGTCCTAAATTTTTAAGGGGGTTAACACCTCGGCCGGACCGGCCTGGTCCGGCCGGTCTGCCCCGCTCCGGCCGGCCCGCTGAGCCGTGGCCCAGCCGAACCCACAATCCTCCACACGCGGGCTACCGCCTCTCACGAGGCCCTCTCCCACGCGCTGCGCGGGAGCCTCCTCCACCGACCGGCCGACATGGCCGGTCTACTTTTCCACGCGGGTCTCGGTCTCCCCACCGGGGTCGTGAGCCGTGACCGCAATCGCGCCCCCTCACCGGCACCCGCGGCTGGTGCCCTCGGCCAGTGTACCTGCGCCGGCCCACACCGGAGACATGCCACCCAGCTGGACGGATGGATGGCTGGCCTTCCGCCGTGCCCGCTGCCGTGCTGCCGTGCCCGAACACCGCGCCGTCGTCCCAGAACCACCATCTGCCTCCTGGAACCGCCGGAAAACCTGTAATTTGGCCGGAACTTCTTGGGGCTGGCTTGGGCACCCCGGGACTCAGATTTTTGATCTGATAAGAGAGGTGGAAAACTATGAACATATAATACACATTCGTGGGATTCGATCGATGATCGGACAACAATTCGATATTATAAATTAGGCTCAAAAAATGCGGGAAATTGAAAACGAAAACGATAAACCCTTACCTCGATGGGCGTAGCCCGACGCTTCATGTGCGGCCAGTCGGAACTGATGTGCCTCACAAGAGATATCCTCGCTGGAGTTACTTCACCGGATATGGAGGAGAGGGGAGGGTTTGAAGAAGAAGAAGAAGAATAATAATAATAAGTGGGGAGGGGATGCGTTTAAGTAGAAACTACTTAAACGCCCGCCCGATAGCCCCAAACCCGAAATTTCGACAAGGTCGGGATTAAGTATCCCCTATGATAAAAACCACACTCATGGTGCAACGACGGTCACAAAACATTAATCTGAGGCCCCATTCAAAAGTTGCAACAACGGCGCCCAAGGCTGCCAAATTATGAAAACGCCCCTGGGGCCATTTTTCATTAACGACCCGCGCACGCAGAACATATACCCCTCATAGGGAAAACCGCACATTCTGAACTCAATGGAGCCATTTTTTTCCCATCTGAGCCACCATTTATTAGATACTTGTGCTTCACCCTTAAATTAATAAATTAATTAATTTAATTATCCGTTTAACGTTCCGAAAGCGAGGAAGGGGTTGAAACGTCCTGCACCGACATGTTTTATGTCATTCCTAGGGTAAACACCCCATTCCAGACCCATTAGTACACTCGGATATCTGATCCAGATCACCGTTTAGGATTTATCCCTTTTATTTGGTGTTTTCGGTGAGAACGCACTAAAATAATTTAATTCCGGCCACTCCGGGTCTCGGAATCGCACGTAGTCTGAGGGAGATGCTCTGGAAAAATATAAATAATATTCCAAAGTCTTTCCAAGAAAAAACCGTATTCTTACATCATTACCTACTTCATGATTTTCATCCCCGAAAAAAAACCATGGAACAACTTAGGGTACTAAGCCCACACCTGGCTCTCCCGTACCCAGAAGAACTCTTGCATAGCTCTGCACCACCGCAGACAGACCAAAGGATTTGATATGTTCACTCGAGGTCTTCCCTTGCCGATGATGTTGATAGAAGTAAGCAAAAAATCTCCTCATGTAAGCTACGTGGGATACTTCGTGCACCCACACCCGACCTTGGGGTTAGGGAAAGGCGGTAGGGAACCTCACCGTCCTTCTGCATGGTCTCAAATGGTCTGAAGGACCTCGAGGGTAGCTCACCTCCCCGGTCAAACCTCTACGTCACACACCATGACAGGAATCACCGATTGGACATGGGATAAGGCTCGATGATTCCCTACATAAAAATATCAATATGGTGAAGCACCCAAGGATATCTGGTCACTCAAGATTCACAGTTGATCTCCCATGACCAAGACTCTCTTACAGGCTCGAAAGGTGAAGGAGTCTCCACCATCGACTAAAGAGAAGGGTCTCACACCTTCTACTTTACCAACACAGGGTTACACCTGACGCCCTACGTCAGCCTGGTATCAGCTCAAGCAAGGATCGGGGAGAAAAATCACTTCACACATAGAGTCTAACAATTCTACTGAATGAAATAGAAGAGTCTCAAGGGGTACCTCTCGTCATCCCATGCTCTACAGGATCGTAGAAATCCAAGGCTCGCGGTTGTCTGTGGTCCCATCTGTCAGCTCCCGGAGCCTGCCGTGGACAACTTGATGGTGATGGGAAGACCTCGTAAGGTCGTCCTCCAATTCCATCTCCTCCCACTCCTCTACTAGAACAACCTATCTGGGTACTACTCTGATCACGACCTTTCCTCTGTCGTGGTGGTGCACCTGCTGCCTGCCCGAAGCTCTCCGTATGTCGGCTCGGGCAGTCCTATGCTAGGTTACCTCGCCCATCGCAAGCATAACACCGACTATTTCTGTGCTGCACTGGTGCCCTCTGGTTCCATTGTGGTGTATGACCATGCCCATGAATCTGGTTGTAAGAAATCCACCTGCGTCGAGGTTCTGCTTGCCGACGCCCGCTAGCTGCTGCAGACGTCTCGGCTCAAACGTGCCTGTTGCCACCGCCAACTCTAGAACATGACAGGAAGCTTTCTGTCACCAGCTCCTGCTCTAGCACCCCGGCATATGAGGAAATTCCCGAAGGTACTATAACAACACGAATCTCTCAGTGGAGACCCTGCTCAAACTTCCGCGCTCAGATGTTGTCGTCAAGGACCAAGTCCTGGTAAAAGCATGCACGGTTTTCAAAACTAGTCGCGTACTCAGCCACCGTCATCCCTCCCTATTAAAACTAATAGAGCTCCTGAATCCGAAAGGAGCGCAAGCAGGAGGGTAAAAATCCTCATGAAACAACAACTGAAAGTCACCCCACGAAAGTGATGACTCATCACGAAAACTGAGTCACCAGTCTCCACCAACGCCGAGATGCCCCATGAAAAAGGTTGGCTGCCAAAGAAACTCTCTGACCTGTCGGCTTCTCCACATGCATGAAAAGGTGAACCACTTCCTCGAGCCAAACCTCTGGTGACTAAGGGTCTGGCTCACCACAGAACCTCGGGGGTCTCTACCGTTGGAACTCACGGAGCGTGCTCAACCTTCCCTCAAGCTCAGCCTTCTCTGTTGAAACTGTCTGCTTCTCAACAGGTGGGGGTGCTTCTACCGGCCCACATGGAGAAAGGGGCGCATATGATGGGTCCTGGACAATGGCCTCGTATCTCACAGGGTCATCGCCACGCACCAAAGATGGTATCTTGGATCGCTGTCTTCACGGAGACATCCTAAATATTATCAAGGAGTGCCACGGTCAGAAGAGCATATATGTATATACCAATAACAAGGATGGTGACCGGACTCAAGAAGGAATGTCAAAGACTCAATCTTATGTGATGAACAAACCAATTTTTCCCTGCAACATGTGTCTCAGCATGCCGAGTTTACAAGAAGGTTATCAAGGTCCTGGTGAATGGATACGTCAGTCACCACACCATCACTGGACTCCCTGGCCTGAGAGCCACTCTCGAGACACGTTGACACTGTTTCCCTAAATCTCAACCAATTCCTCTTTTAGGGACGTCTGCTCAACGTCCCAAGGTATGAACCCCCCATTGATACCACTTTGTCACGACCCGACCCTACACGGGCTTTAGCCGCAACAAACCCAAGGCCGCCTCCATAGGCCAGGGGCTGGAGACCAGCGCCAAAGGAACAATAACTATGGGAGGCCTTTTCCTAAGTACCTGTACACACACACGAAGCACGCACAATGCAAAAGTGCAGAGTAAAAGAGAAATGACAAGTAAAGTAAAGGGAAACTGCTATAAATAATCCACAATGTGCATCGACCTCTAAAAGTAAAAATCATGTGCTTATAGTGAACTAAAAAGGAAAAAGGGAAAAACACGCGCCCAACCAGAAAATTTCCACAACCTGGAAGTAGGTGAACAAAAGAAAAACAGCTGGAAGGGTCCCCCACCTAGAACCCGACTACGACCACCACATGCGGTCCAAGATCCTGAACTCCTAATCTCCACTGAAGTCACTACCAACCTGTCCATCGTCTGCAAGGGAACACTAAGTGCAGGAAAAGCCCAAGCAGGGGTGAGTATAAAAATATTCAGTAGGATACCCTGAAGGCTCGAGAGAGGAACATAAAAGGTACCAAAACGTGAGCAGTAGAGCGAACAGAGAAAAGTAAAGGAGTACAACCGAAAGGGCAGTAAAGAGTGCAGCAAAGAGTCCAGCTCATCCCAACAAAAGGAAAGAATGTAGACTCATCCAGACACAAGGAGCTGGAAATGGTGAGAATATGAACTTCCCGTCAAGTCTTCGCTACCTATAGCAGGAGAGTAGACTCGTCCAACCACGAGAATCTAGACAAGGAAAGCACATGGCATACCCCGTGTGTCTTCGCCTCTCTTGGAATGAGAGTAACCAAACCCAAGAAGTGGGTACGGGAACAACGTATATACATAGTCATATGCTCACTATGAAGGCCGAACAAGGTTGTAAGGGGATCTACATCCTGTAGCTCAGCCCAAGAATGTGAGTCGCCAACAGTTCCATAAGAAACACCATCAATGCCCAGCATCCTGCACGTCTGCCCTGAACTACAAGTCAAGGGCTCAATCACCGCACCTTGACACTATCTGATTTGGGAGGAACTAACTCGCCCACATGGTTTTAGGTCGTGTCACAAGAATGCATCACGGTGGGGAAAGTGCTCCACGTACTTGGGAGTTCTGGGGGAATGTCAAACCACAACTCGTCAATACCCCACAGTCGAGAGGTCTCCTCAAAGTCAAAGTTGTCACATCACCGACCTATAAAAACAAGGGTCCTGATCCGGTAGTCACGGAGGAAAAGCCACAGACAACCTAGTAGAAAGGACTGAGTCTCAAATACCAACTGGTGAACCACTGCCTAGCCCTGATGGAGGGTAAACCATAATACATCATCACACAACCCACTGCCAAGCCCTGCTGGAGGGTAAACATAGAATAAGTCGTTTGGCTACCCACTGCTTAGCTTTGATGGAGGGTAGACCTGGAAGAAGTCGACGGGTGACCCACTGTTTAGACCTGCTGGAGTGTAAACCCGGAACAAGATGATGGGCGACACACTGCCCAGCCCTGCTGGAGGGTAGACACTCATGATTCATCGGGTGACCCACTACCTAGACTCTTCTAGAGGGTAAACCCTGAACAAGTCGACAGGCGACCCACTTCCTAGCCCTGTTGGAGGGTATACCTGAAACAAGACGACGAGTGACCCAATTCCCAGCCCTACTGTGGGGTAGACCCTAAAGAGTCATCGGGTGACCCAATACCTAGACACTACTGGTGGGTAATCCCTGAGAAGTCAATAAGAAACTCACTGCCCAGCCCTGCTGGAAGGTAAACCCGGAACTGATCTGGCCATCCCTACAGGATGGTATAACACAGGCCAACCAAGCACTAAGTGGGTATCGCGAAACCACCCAACTCCAAAACAACTCACCCAAAAGAGGTTCAACGCCTGTTCCATCACTAGGTGTCACTAGCACCGCTACCAGACGATCCATCGAGAACGAAACTAGGGGGAGACCACTCAACCTTGCTGGTCAAACAAACAAGCACAGATCCATGAGAAAACTGCACCCTACTGGTCATACAAATGAGCACAGAGGGACCCTCTACGTCGCATGAGGTCAAAGTACGCAAAGCAGAACCTAGAACGCAGGTGGGGCCCACACAATGTGTGGCCCAATCTCAACCCCAACGAAGCGCACAAACATCCTCAGGTACAAACAACCACATGTTCTTCCAAGAGTTACCATATACTCTCATAGTATACCACGTTCCTGCCCACAGGCTATCGTGCACACGGCACCCAACGTCAACGTGAAGGCATGAACATAACAACTCCACCTCAAAGGCCCAGGAACATCCAACCACATCTTGTGAATCATTTATATCACTCTCCCAATAGTTCACGATCACACACAAAGGGTCCACTATAAACATGGTAGGATGAACCACCGCCAGAGCACCCTGTTATTCCACATTTAACAATGTCACACAAGAGGCTCCACACAACCAAACGGATCACACCGTTGTAATCATTGTGGAAATATATGAATGATAGACTACCTACTTGCCTCCAACGCATATCCGATGGAAATTTCTCCAACACCACCTCACACTCGATCGGCATCCCGTGATCCTGTGCCTCGGCCCTAAAAACAGCCGGGTGCATCACACCATTGCGATCCCCTCGGAAAAACACGTCAAAAATACTGCAAACTTGAGCGCAATGGATATCTGGGGGAAAAGATTCATTCAGACACACCAAAAACGTGTGACGCTATGTGGGACCCACATTACGGTCCCGAAACACAACGAACAGATTGCACCGTTGCGATCCTCTCGAAAAAGCACACAAGATGGACTATTCATTTGTCCAAAACGGTCGCCCGGTGATAGAGAAGGAAAGTAACCTTCGATGCCCAAACGAACCTCCTGATCCCTGCACCATCATGCCGAATTAGAGAAGGTGGATTGCACCATTGCAATCCTCTCGAAAAAACATCCAGAATCGACTTCTCGCACGCTCCGAACAGACACCCGATAAGAAGGTCGCTAAACACTGCTCGGAGCTCAAAAGACGGGAAGTGGGGCCCACACCTCAACTTTGGCCTCAATGCCTGAAACAACCATGGTAAGCTCTGCCTCAGTAAAAGGGTCCCAACACCACTGACAGTGCTTAAAATGGACGTCGGACACGTCCGCACCCTCCAAAACAAGAATTCCCGAGAAGCCCGCTTAGCTGCTTTACGCATGTGTCGTGCCCCCGAGCCCCTCGTCATGGAAGTTAAAACTCCCAGAACCACCTCAAAAAGTCAGCCTCGATGTCAGGTCTGTGCTTCCACACAAGGGGTGAAAAACAGACACCCACAACAAATGTTACGGGCGTCCAAAATTTTTAAGGGGGTTTACCCCTAGGCTGGACCGCCCCGCTCAGGCCGACCCGCTGAGCCGTGGCCCAGCCTCTGGGCCGCGCCCATCCGCACCTGCGGGTCGCCGCACGCGGCACGCCGCCTCCCGTGAGGCCATCGCAAGCGTGGCGCCTGGGCGCCTCCCTCACCGACCGGCCGACACGGCCGGTCTGCTTATCCACGTGGAGACCCGCGTCACGCGGGTCTCGGTCTCCCCAGCGGGGTCGCGAGCCGCGAACCCGATCGTGCCACCTTGTCGGTGCCTGCACCCGGTGCCCTCGGCCAGTCCGCCTGCACCTCCCTTCATCAACGAGGTCCGAGGGCTTCCCCGGGCACCCCGGTATTCGGATGTTCGATCTGAGAAGAGCATCAAAATCCTTAGGACATATACTACACATCTGTGGGATTCGATCAATGATCGGACAAAAATTAGAAAGGATAAATTGGTATCAAAGATTTCGGGAAATTGAAAACGAAAACGATAAACCCCTACCTCGATGGGCGTAGCTTGACGCTTCTTGTGCGGACCGTTGGAACCGCTGCGCCTCGTCGGAGATCGCCTCGCCGGAGCTGCTTCGCCAGAGCTAGAGGAGAGGGGATGGTTTGACGAAGAATAAGAAGAATAAGAAGAGAACAGAGGGGAATCGTTTAAGTAGAAAATACATAAACTCCCTCCCGATAGCCCTGAACCCGAAATTTTGGCGGGGTCAGGATTAAGGCTCCCCAAGGCTAAAAACCACGCTCCGAGCGCAACGGCCGGGTACGGATTAAGGCTCCCCTAGGCTAAAACCCATGATCCGAGCATAACGGTGGTCTCAGAATTTTAATCCAAGGCCCCGTTCAAAAGTTGCAACAACCGCGCCCAAGGCCTCCAAATTACGAAAACGCCCCTGGGGCCATTTTTCACTGACGGCCCGCACCCGCAGAACTGATACCCCTCCTAGGGTAAACGGCACGTTCCAAACTCAACGGTTCCTTCGGTTTTCCCATCTTAGTTACTGTTTATGAGATACATTAGGTTCACCCTTAAACGAATTAATTAATTAATTTAATTATCTGTTTAACATTCTGAAAGAAAGCGAGGGGTCCAAACGTCTCACGCCGACATGTTTTATATCGTTCATAGGGTAAACACCCCATTCTTGACCCATCTGTAGACTCGGATCTTTGATCCAGAGCACTTTTTAGGAGTTATCACATTTATTTGGCGTTTCCAGTGTGAACGCACTAAAAAATTTTAATTCCGGCCACTGCAGGGCTCGGAATATCACCCCGTCGGAGGGCGCTGCTATGGAATAATATCAAGAATATTCCAAAGTCTTTCCCAGAAAAAAAAACCAGTTTCTTACACAAATCATGGTTGGTTTTTATATGTTATATCAAATATTCTTGATATTGTTTTGTTTCTATGTTGACATGAAATATTTCATTCATGTAGTGAATTATAATACATTACTGGGATACTGATTATTTTAATAAAATGTTTAATTTATATCCTTATGATCCACGTGTTTTTCATTTATAAAAATTTCAATGGTTATAGGGGCACCCATGGTTGTCCCATGAAACCAAACATGGAAAAATTTAAATGATAATATCATTATTGATCTATGAAAGAAGTATATACCATAGTAAATGTGTTAAAATGTTATCATGGGTTATTAAATGAAGCTATTGGTAATTATGCCTAGTTCTTTACATGGAAGGATAGTGTTTTTTGAATATTCTGAATGGGTAACATTTATTAAATTGAATATGATATATGACTTATGAGTTGTAATTAGAACATTTAAATGAAATGTTTTAGGTGAATGAGAAACACATTGATAAGTATAGGATACGATATATATATATATATATATTAGAATAATGTGTCTATGTATGATGATGATTTATGTATTGAATGAACAATTAATTGTGATAGTTATATGTGATAATTGGGTATGGTTTTTGAATTGGTATGTGTGGTAAATGATTAAAGAAACACATGAACATGACATAGTGGTATGTGTGGGTTATTGTTCATATGGATCTACTCCATCCAGTAAGGTTACACTAAGGATAAAATACCCCACCACATTTAATGAACTGGTTAGGTAAGTCAGACTGAGTCTTCATGCCCCTAATGGTTTCATTTGATGAGAATACATGACCGAGGCTCCATTGTAAGTGTGATGAGATTTTTTTGTGAAAAGTTTTCCGTAGTGAGTTATGGATCTTGAAATATTCCCTTATTCATAGTTTTTTACATGATTATGTTGATGTGTAATTTATTAAAAGACATTTCCAATGATAAGAATGATTAAAATTGTTTATGTGAACTATATTATGGAATGGAATTGTGTTCAATTTTGTTTCAATGTTCCTCTATTTAGTACACAGATACTGAAAATTATTAGCCTATATTTTTTTCACACGCATTGGTGGTGGCCTATTGTGTTATGCTCACACCCTTATTAGGCCTCCATTGATACCAATCAAGACTTCATTACTACAATCCAGGAGAAAGAAAATGTCAATATTATATAGGTTTGTTTTAGGAATAGGATGTGAATGGATGTGTGATTTGGACATGGAGGTTGGTCCGATTTTGGGATGATTCTATGTATATTTATTTTGGGTTTCCCATTATCATGGAACTATAGGAAATGATATAGAATATTAACTATTTGGTTGTGGTCATGTGACCAATTTTGGAAATGTATTACAATACATGTTATTATATATTATTTTCATTTATATAGAGTTGTAATCTATTAATGATGACATTGAAAATGTTGTTATCCTCTCCCCATGTAACAGATCAATCCCTCACCGTTGGACATCATCCTCTTGCGTACGAGGATGTACTCCTATGGTTGTGTGGCACCCCATCTCAAGTCACTGGGTAGTGGTTTTTGGGTTTGTGATGTCTAAATGTGGAATATAATAGTTTAATTTTTATTGACATACTATTTTTTGGTGGTAGACAAGTGAATAGGAAGGGTTGAGTAATTGGAATGAGCTCATTCATAGGAGTAGTTGAACAAATTATGATAGAAACCACATGTTACCAAAGGAGAGGTTATTATTTAGGATGTTCTTTGTTACAATTAAATGTTAAATCACCATTGGGTGATGAACCTTTTGTGTGATGTGATTAATTTATGATATTCTTCTCATTTTATAAATGGTATGGGTTTATTCAATCAATAATATTTTTTGGGTCCTAGGGATATAGGTAGAATACATCAAGGAAGACATATATGGGGATGATGTGTGGGATGTAAATGATAGAATGAATTTCACATTCATTAAAAATTTGAATGAAATGGTGTCTAACCAAGACAATGAAAATGGAATAAATGAATGAATTTGAAAGTATTTTTAAATTATAGATTGAAATGAAAAGGTTAATAATGGGTTAAAATTTTTATATTGAGGCATTTTAAATATGGGAATATTCATAAATTAAAATGTATTATATTATTGAATTAAAAAAAAGGTGTTTAATGAAAAGACTTGTGGTTGTGTGAGTTAGGTTATCCCATACTGACAATGACCAGTAGTAATTTTTGCTTAGATTAGTGTTGGCGGTGTGACAATAACATTTCATAATGAGTGAAAAATTAGTTTTTTATGGTTTTCATATGGAATTATTTTGTAAAAAATAGGGATGTTTTCTATTATGTGTTATGATATTTGTTTTTGACATTGTAGATAGATACCACCATGATGTCATGTTCTTGTAGAGATACAAGAGGATATCACCATGAACGCCCCACTAGTAGAGTATAAATAGAACCAATTAGTCTAGGATAACAAATGGTTAGATCAGTTTCATGATATATTTGTTCTTTTAATGAAACTGATGGAATATGAACCATAACTGGTTATACATAGTATGTTTGATCAACTTATATAGTTTCAATTGTATATCCTTCCAATATTTTAAAGACAGGGTGTACCTCAAGTAGAATATTTATATATAGAATCCATATAAATTATTTTTTATCACTTGGAGACTCCACTTAGGATGAGTTTAATATTTTTGTCTTATAAGTTTTCCAGACTAGATATGTCAAGGAGGGATGTTTTGGTTTGGAATCAGTAGGTGGATAGTATGCTATATAATTATTTCCAAGAAATTATCATATAACACTTGTCTATATATAACATAATATAGGATAAAACTATATAGATATTGTGGTCCATGCAGTGGACTATGTGAGTGATATATTTTTCTTGTTAATTCACTAACGTTTAATGCTTTTGTCTAGCATTGATAGAGGATGAGGTAGCTATGGAGATATTCATTTAGGATAGAATTACTCATGATTTCATTATACCAATGAATATCATTTATTTAAATCGGGTTTAATGTGGTATAAAGGGAAATTATTTCATAAGGTGACGTAAGGAGTCTTCTCATAGTGGGAATGTGGTTACAATTTGAGGATAAATTAGTGTGGCATTCAATGTTAGGAAGCATCATTTAGGGATTATTCCCTTGGGAGGTGGAGTATAGATTATTACTGTAAGTGGAGAATCCTCTCGAGGGGGATGGGGTGAATATGTGTTTTCTAATAAGTGTTGTATGATGGGACAAAAGCACAGTTAGTTCCCCCATCCAATAGTGGAGTTCCAAACCTATTGATGGATTTGGAATATGTAGATGTTTTGTTGGAACACTCTAATTCTATGTAATGGTACACGATCAAGGCCTATATATATTGTAGGTTAGGGTTTAATTTCACAATATCATCTAGCCGGATGGAATTCCATTTGGAATAACGGTCATGTTGGAAGACACGGTACATTAGGATGAGAGAATCGATTCCACCATGATGATACAACACCAAGAACCCAAAATGTTTTCGTTAGTAGAGAGGCAATCAGCTTCATGTAGTTCTGCTATCACATGGATGTGATATAGTCTGACCATTCACAGTTCTAGTTGTGATTCTTGTATCTTCCATTATCTCAAGTTCATTAATTTTTACATATTCCATATATTCATTTATATATTCGGAATTTCTAACTATGTTGCGACTAGCAGTGGAACATGTACAATGTGTTATGTAGGCTAATACAATAGTAGGGGTGTTAGTAGAAAATATCTGACAATGTAAGGATTGTTCCATGGAGGTTGATGGTTATCATTTTCTAATGGACTTGTGTGTCCTATATATGTTTGTAATTGGAATTACATTTTTCTTAGAATGGATGGTGTTGTACTCAGACAATATTTACTCATACCACTATAGTTTAACTTTCACATCCCTGTATGGAAATACTATCATTCATCATGGGGAATGTGATATCTGAGAAGGTCGTGTAGTTCGAGTTGGTTGACCATTTGGTTAACTCACTACAAATAGGGATTAACTTTTGATGGATGATGGGGGGTTTATAATACCATTCAATTTCACTTGTCATGGATATGTTTGAGAATTTTCTACCTATAGAAATCTCATCACTACCACATGAGAGGAACATTTAGTACAATATTGATTTTATGCTGGGAGTAGGACTGATTTGGTAAGATCTCACATCATGTAAAGGCATGTTATTGATTATGTTTTGGATTTAATCCTTTATTATGGTTAATTTCGTGCTTAGCCAAGTCTTAGGGGTTTCTAGGTATTGTTCTAAGGGTTCATGACACCAAAAGGCGAGAAAATGTCGGTTTATGGGTAAGTTACACAGTTTACACATTGTTTGTGCTAACCATGTAGAAATCCTAGGAAACCGTACTAGAAGTGTGTTTTTGGATTGTGGATTCCGAATGGTTTTCCCATGTCTTGGAAAACCATGAGGGAAAACCGTGTGAGGAGAAATTCTTGGATAAAATCATCAGCACATTTTGGACACAGTTTGGAAAATAGTGTAATAAAACATTGTGGGTCTGGAAACATTTAAAAAATTTCAATTTTTAACTCCAGGATTTTTAACCCTAACTCATGATTGTCATAAAATTCATCCCTCTTCACCCTAGTAACGAAAAACAACGTCACAAGGGCATGGAGAGATCAATATCCATCATTTATATAGAATTTTTGGACTCGTTGGTTGTCGATCAATGCCCCGAGTAAGGCTAATACCATCCTTTCAGCTCTGTTTAGTTTAAGGGTTGTGTCTTGCTCTCCTATCTCTTTACAAATCTCTATAACACTACTGTTTGTATGATTTTTTTGTTTAATATCCAATGTAGTGTTGAAGTGGGGTCAAAGGGCTTGATTAAGAGTGTCTTCACCTGTAGAATCAAGGTAGGTGGTCTACATGTTATATCCCATGGTTAATTTGTGGAATTTATTAGGTGTGGTTTTGTTCTTTGGTGTCTCTAGGTATGTTTTAACTTCCCATGACATGTTGTGGTTAAATATATATTAATTATATAAATGGATAACCTCATGATTCAAATGGGGTTTGTCGAGGGTAACATCACTAATCTAGGGCCACCCATGGGGTTTGCCGACTCCCCCAGTCCTTGTTATTTTGGAATAACAAGTGATATTGTAGTGTCATCAGGTAAGGACCTTGATTAACATGTTGGGGTGACTATTACTATTGAGTTTGAAGTTGGTTGTGCACCTAAGATGGGTATAACCTAATGAATATTACTTTAATATGTGTAAGTGATTAAATACCAAAAATCAATGGGTTTTGAGCATGATGATGATGCATAGTAAGTTAGGGATAATGAAAAACTCTATTGAGATAGGAAAGATGAATGAATGATTAGTGAGATAATTCTAATAAAAAAGAGATGAAATAAATTGCATAACGATGTGAGATGGGGTAAATTTGTCTGTGGGTTATGGCATGGTGTTAACTCTTATATTTTTTATATGGTCTATTTTTTCCATGGTCCATGATTGTGATGTTGTGTGAATGGTTAATAGATTTATTTATGTATAGAATGATCACATATCATGGTAGTGTGGGCTATTGATTGAGGTTTTACGCCCTTTGGTTGATATGGTAGGAGGCTGTAAACTCCACCTGTAATATTTAGGGTAGAGATAGGAATGATGCTCTATTTATATATCGATTGCATCCTCCTGGACTGAGCCTTCAAGGTGAGGATATGTTTGACATGAGGATGTTGTTCCATGTGAGATAGGATAACTATGTGTTTTTTCTCCTGTAAGTGATTGTGTACTTCTATCTCATGTAACTTGTTGCATGATGAACCCTTCATAAATGTTTTGGAAATGGAATATAATGGGACATGGGATGAAATGGTATGTTATGGTAATGGAAATAAATATTGGTAATGGACCAAAATTTGATAAGGTCACTTAATCTTTTCTTTGTAATTTATCACTGATTTTCCTTTCTACATGAACAATTGTTTATATCAGATATTTTGTAGACAAGGTTGGTGGTGGCCTTCTGAGTTGTAATCACCCTGGTCGGGCCGCCATTGGGTACCCTAGTAGACTTCATGATTGTAGTTCATGAGATGTAATAATTCCACTGCTTGAAAGTTGGGTTAGCACAAGTATACATAAAAGAGGACCCGAACATGGTGTCAGACCATTTTGGAGATTTTACAGTCTGTCTTCATTTCATGGTTTCTTCACTTTAGAACATGTGGCATGGCATGTCATATTTACTATATGGCATTATTGTACCCCATTTGTGGAATGGTTGTTTATGAATACACTAGTATTATTTGTCATTATTCTGATACATTTTTTATCTTCAATTGTGTCTTAATCAAATAAAAAACGGGGGGTATAGTCTCCCCAATTGACTATTTAGACCCCCACTGCTAGTCAGCAACCATTGGAGTACGGGGCCGCGCAATTAAGGTAATGTAACCACATGGCTCGGAGCACCGGGTAAGTGGATGATGATTCTGGGACGTTACAATGTGGAATGATCAAAGATCTTTATTCCCCTTTTCCAGAATCATGATATTCGGGATGGTAGATGAGAGTTTTTAAGTGTCGGACCTTGGTAATGAAATCATTTCTGGTTGTAGTTTACTGATGTATCAGGGAAACCCCATGTCAACTATGTTAGGAATTGTGGTTCTTGATTGTGCAATGTTACAATAGATGATATTTCACCATTGGGTGATGCAAAAGTTGTATTATGTGATTGTTTTATGATAGTTGGATTGTGACTTCAATGGAAGTATGTTGTGTATTCATGCATCATTGTAGATACCTAGAGTGATAGGTGGAATTCATCAGGGTTGGCACACATGTGATGGGTGTGTGAGGCCTGAATGATAGAATTCACCTTATAGTTTAAAAATTGAAAATGTGAAATGTTGTAATGAAGCAATTTATGTCGGTCAATAGAGAAGAATGATATGTGATAATTAATGAAATATGCGAAATTATGTATTAGTAATAAATTAAAATTTTTATTTGTTACATGTTGTGAGGCTTGTGGTGTTGTAATGTTGTTTACCCCAATAGACCAAGGATGTGGTATGGACGTTCAAGGTGGTGTTTTCTGGAATTTTAATGTTTATTGAGGATGATGAAGAGCCCTATTATTATGAAGTTGTGGAAATTTAGGGTATGTGTTCAAAAAATTGTGTTTAGAAATATAAAGAAATGCCACCACAATATTGAGTGCCAGTTGGGAAACAAGGGGATGATGTCAATAACACTCATCCAGTAGAGGAGAAAGAGAATATGTTGATCCATGAATGTGGGGAAGAGTGGTTCTGAAAGAACATTCATCGTTTAATGTAGATGATGGATTAAGACATATATTGGGTCACGCCGAGTATGTTTGAGCTTACTAGAGAGTTTCAACTATAGAACCCTATGACCTTTACCGTAGAGGGTGGTCTAGAGGTAGAAATGTTATGGATGGAGTCAGTCCAGATGATACTTCATCATTTGGAGAATCCTGTTGGGAAGAGAGTCTAGTTGGCAGTTAATATGTTGTGAGCCTAGGAAATGAAATAGTAGGAGGAATTGGTTCAAACATAGTAGGATGTGGGGATATTGTGGAATGACTTATAGGGAATGTTTCTAGAGAATTTTTACCCAGAGACTTTGAGGTGAAAGCAGGATCCATATTTCATGAGGCTGACTAAGGGGGCGATGGCAGTGATAGAGTATAATTGCCACTTCACTGACCTACAATGCATTTTTTTAGCATTGGTAGGTGATGAGGCAACAGTTACAAGTCATTTCCAGGATGGGCTGAGACCTCATATTAGATCTACGGTGAATATCATTTTCTTAAAGTGGTATATAATGGTAATGGATTAGAAAATGATATCTATATTTTAACGTAAAGGTATTATCAGGTAGTGGGATTTTTGTGCCAGTTAAGCCGATAATTGGTGCATTTTTTGATGGTATTATGCATCATTTCGGCTGTTTTCAGCAAGGTGGAAGTGTTCAATGGGGTCACAATAGAGGGCCATCCCCTCAGGATGGTGATTAGGTGTTCTACTATCCATACGACAGGTCGAGTCTCATGCATAGTTAATTTCTTCGACCACTTTTTTAGTGTAGGTCATGTGGAATATTGGGACATGTGAAGAGGTTTTGCAGAAGACCACAATTTTTGAGTATGAATGTTGTCGATAGACAGATGTCGAGCGGGGGTATGGGATATATTGCTCCATATCAAGAATGCATTGGAGCTCATCTGGCTGCACTAGAAGGGGAAATGGGCGTGGATCTCCGAGGGAGAATCACCCACGTTTGTATGGCAATGAAAATCAGCACACATTGTTTGGATCCCAAGGTAGAGGGAAATTCAGCTTTAGGCAGTTTAGTTTGTACTTGTTGATGGTGAGGCAGGTTCATCAACTATTCGAGGTATGATACTTGAATCTTCTATTCTTGCTAGTGAGTTGTTTGACACTAGTTCCACACACTGTTTTATTTATACTCAATATGTGGTTGCTGTGGGTCTTTCCATGGTGAGTGTCTGCAGAGTTATGTCACTTGACACTAAGTTGGGGGTGACAAATGAAGATATCAGGAAATGTGCGGAATGTTTTATAGAAGTTGGTGGGTATCGTTTCTTGTGGGACTAGATCTTTCTAAAAATGGCTGGGTTTGACCTAATTTTGGGTATGGACTGGTTGGTGTTATATGGGGTGCACATAGATAGTTACCATCACATGGAATCAATCATGTCACTTGAGGGTTACGCTTATGTTCATCGTGGAGAGTGGGATGTTCAGCCAGTTCATGCGAGGCCATTTTGTTAGCATTCGTTTAGGATCAAAAATCAATTATCTTGACTAGTTCTTGATGAAACTGAGGGGAATATTTTTAATTTACTACAACAGTGGATTAGTTACTAGATGTGTTTATTGAGGATTTCTCAGATTTGACACCCGAGTCGGACGTTGAGTTCATGATTGAGTTGCAGTCGAGAGTGAAGCCAGTTTCAATTCAACCATACTAAATAAAACTAGTAGAACAGAATGGGTTAAATATGTATATTTTGGTTTTGGAGAAAAAGGGGTCCATACATGCTAAAAAGTTTCCTTGGAGATCTCTTGTTCTTTTTTCAAAGAAGGCTGATGGGTCGTCAAGGCAGTGTGTTGATTATCAAAAGTTAAATCATATAACAGTGACGCATTGGTACCCTCTTCCAAGAATTGATTACTCATTTGATAAACTGAGGGGTGTATTAGTGTTTTCTATGATTGATCTGATATCGGGTTACCACTAGTGGAGGGTGCAGCCTTCTAATGTACCACTGATAACTTTTAGAATTCAGTATTTGTTTTTGGAGAATGTGGAAACACATTTTGGATTGAACAATTGCCCAATAGTGTTCATAGCTATAATGAACTAAATAATTCATACTTATCTGGATATGTTTGTGGTTTTCCTTTTTATGACCACTTGGTGTACTCGAATACTCATGACAACCCTGCCCAATATCTTGACATCATCTTATGTACACTATGGGAGCACTGACATTGCACCAAGCTGTCAAAGTGTGAGTTCTGGATTGGAGAAGTTCGTTATATGGGTCACATCATCTCTGAGGCCGTAGTTTCTAGGGATATATATAATGTTCATGTTGTTGGGTCTTTGGAGCAGGTTAAGAGTGTCTCAGATATTCCGTGTTTTTTGGGATAGTTTGTGTATTACTTGAGGATCATCTAGGATTTAACAAACATGGCATGACCACTATCGGGATTCAAAATGATGGGAATCAGGTATTAATGGTATGAAGGTTGTTATAATTTCTTCCTTGAGTTGAAAAAGAGGTTGACAACCACACCGATCTTGATCTTACCAGAGCCATGTAGATAGTACGTCATATTTATTTATGTGTTTGGTATCAGCCTTGGGGCTCTGTTGAAGAGAGATTATCGAGTTGTGGCTTATGGGTCGAGGAAATTGAGACCCCATGAGGAGAATTATCCCACTCATGATCTGGAGTTGACTATATTAGTGTATGACTTATACTCCTTGAGGTACTACTTGTTGCGTGAATGGATCACATTTTATACGAATTAAAATAGTCTAAAGTATATCTTTTTTCCACGGGATTTGAATCATTAGTAGCAATGATGGGTTTTGAATATCTAGTACTTCAACATTGATATGGTATATACATAATGGAAAGGAAACATTATTGCTGATGGTTTGAGAAAATAAGACTCAGAACTGGGTGTTCCACAAATCTAGCACCGAGTGGAAGGTGATGACTTTCATTGTGGATATGCACTTAGAGGTGAAGGATGAAACCTTTCAGGTGATTATTTATTCCTTTATGGAAGAGTTGATGGTTTTGAGTCATGTTAGGGATAGTCATCTCAATTATCATGAATTTTTGTCCAAGAAGTAAATACTTAAAGGTGGGGAGCCACCTTTAGGATGGGAAGTCAGTGTGGACGAGGTTGATTGTATTCATGGTTGTGTGGTTGTGCTAGTATGATTGGGAAAGAGTAAATGTTTGAGTCACAATCATTGAAATGGGACTTTCAACCTTGTTTGAATAAGATGAATCATGATATCTGTAGATATTTTTTCTGTCCAAGAATTAAAAATGAAGTCGCATGCATTTTGGCACATTGCCTAATCTATCAGAATGTGATGACCAAGCATCAACTCCTAGGTGTCTTGTTACATCCCTTTCCCATTCTTTAATGGATGTGGGATTATGTGATGATGGATTTAGTGTTGTTCCTTATGAGGATTACTTGGAGATATGATGCAATCACGGTGGTTGGGAATCAGTTAACTAATGTGAATCGTTATATAATGATTATGGAGACTTTAACAGTTAACTAGTTGGGTGAGTTATGGGATCTGAAAATATTATTGTTTCATGGTGTACTTGGGACTATTGTTTTGGATCATGATCTTCATTTAACATCGCACATTTGTAAAGGGTTGATAATGGGGTAGGTTAAACATGTTCTTTGATTTTGACTTTCCACCCCCAGGAGGATGGGTAATCGGAGAGCACAATCCATGTGTCAGAAGATATGTTGTGGGATTGTGTTTGGTATTTCAGTGGTTCCGGGGAAAAGAATATGTCTCTTATAGAATTTTCCTAATACAATTTTTTTAGGATATATTTTATATGAAACCATTTTAGGATCTCTATGTGAGGTTGTGTAGATCTCTATTGTGTTGGTTGAAGGATAGTGAAACTAAGCTTTTGGGACTGAGTCTTGTGCAAGAGAATTCAGAGAATGATGAGTTTTTCTAAAAGAAGATGGAAACGAAAAAGAGTAGGAATAAGTCATATGAAAAATGGAGATGTAGACCCTTTCAGTATTAAGTGGGATATAGTGTGTTCCTTCGGGTGTTATCATGTTTGGGTCACTAACGGATTCAGAATCAAGGAATGTTGGCAGCCAGGTATGTGGGGCCATTTCAGATTGTGGGGAGCATTAGGCTGGTGGAGTACCAATTGGATTTTCCGCAATGGTATTGTGGGATGCATGATGTATTTCATGTGTCACAATGTGGTGGGATCATCTTGACTAAACACACATGGTGAATTTTGTGAATGTTGAGCCTGAGGTTGATGCATAATTATTGGAGCATCATGTTGGTATAGTTGATCGTAGTGAGAATGTATTGAGGGGAAAGGTGGTTCCATTGGTGAATGAACTATGTATATAGGGAATTTTTCTAGAATAAAAATAGGAGAAGGGATCAGATATGTGGGCTCAGTGACTGAATATCTTTTCGACGATAGTGCAGTAAATCTTCTATGTTCATCTCGAGGACGAGCTGTTATAAGGTGGAGAGGTTGTAATATCCCAGATCATGGAAAGGTTTGTTCATGGTTATGTTTTGGTTTGAATACCAATTTTCATTAATTGAAATATTACGTAAGTTATAGGGGAGTCTCGAGGGTGTTTTGAGGGTTCATGACACAAAAAATTGAGAAATGGTGGTTCTCTGTGTAGCCCACACAATATGCACACAGTTATTGTTAACTGTGTAGAATGCTCAGGAAACCAGGAAATAAGTGTGTTTCCAGATAGTGGCTTATACAATGTTTATATATGGTTTGGAAAAATATATCGGTAAACCATACGAGCCAAAAACCTTTTAAAATTTACATTTTTTTACACTCAAGGATTTTTTACCTCAACTTAGGATTTCCTTCCATTTCACCCCACCTCAGTCTAAAAATTAACCAAACCTCTCAATGTCTCTAAAATATCAATCTCCTACATTTCTAATGTGTTTATAGTTCTGCTGGTTGTGGATATAATATATGAGTATGATTAATCCCATTCTTGATTCACTTTTCTGTTTAGGGTCTGTATCTTTTTCTTGTCACATTACGAAGCCATAAAACCATACTCTTGTGGTCAGTTTCTGGTTGATGCTTCAATGGTTGGTTGGTGTGGGATTTATGAGCATGATTTAGAGTTAGTTCACCAATCTAATCGAGCTATGTGGTATACAAGTTATATCCCTTGGTTAATTTGATTGATTGTTCATAAGTGGTTTTGTTCATTGGAGTCTCTTGGTTTGTTTTAACATCACATAACATGTTTTGGAAAAACGTTTTTTAATAAGTAAAATGGAGTCCCTAAAAATCCTCATGGGATGCATCTCGGGTAATGAAACTAATTTAGGTCCACCCATGCGATGTTTTCACTCCCCCAGACCTAGTGATTTGGGAAATATAAGTGATATTGTTCTATAATCACAAAGAGACCTTCATGAACATGTCTGGTGACTATTAGCATTAGTTTAGAAGCTAGGTGGTCCACCTTAGCTTAGTAATAATTTAAGAGATATTAGGTAAATAATTGGAAGTGATTAAAGATCATAAATGAATGGGTTATGAGAATGGTAATGAAGCTGAGTGAGTTAGGCATAATGTACAATATTAGTGAGATTGGAAGGATTAATAAAATCTTATTGAGATAGTAATAATAAAATGGAATTTCACTAAATTGATAAATGATGTAAAATGTGGTATATGCATTAATGGGTTATGGCATGGTGTTAACTCTCATGTTATTGATATTTTTTATGTTTTCCTTGTGAAATGGTAATGATGGTGTGTAAATGGAAAATGAAAACATATATGTATATCATGTGAACATATCATGGTAGTGTGGGGTATTTACTGAGATTCTACACCCAAAGTTCGAGTTGGACCGAGGCTTTAATCTCCACATCTAATGCACGAGGTTGGGATGGGACTAATTCACTATTTCCCAATTGTTTGCATCCATCCAGACTAAGGATTCAAGGTGAGGTTATGGTTGATATAAGGATGTTGTTCCCAGTGAGATTGGACAATTGTGTGATTTTTCTCATGTATGTGATTGTGTACATTGATCTCAGTTAACTTGTTGTGTGATGAACCAATGAAAAATATATTGTAAATGGATAGTAAAAGGAAATGGGATGATATGGTAAGTTATGGAAATTGTAATAAATGTTGTTAATTTTCTAATATAGATAAGAGATCTTAAAATTTTCTTTTTCATTTTTCATTCATTTCTATTTCTACATGCACAATATTTAGTAACATGTATTTTGTTGACACTGTTGGTGGTGGCCTACTGAGTTGTACTCACACCCTACCTGGGCCACCATTGGGTAGTTGTGCATACATCACATTTTCAGGTCAATAGAAGGGACAAGGGTCTTGCTAGATAGTTGGGTTGGCATTAGTGTGTGCAGAGGAGGATCCAGACATGGTTTAATACCATTTTGGAGATTTTTCATTTTGTCTTCATTTTAGTATTTTCTCACTTTTTACCTTATAGAAGGGTATGTAATATTTACTGTAGGCATGGTTGAACCCCATTTGGGGAATGGGTTTTTATTCATACTATGGTATTATTGGGTGTTATTATTCTGATTTTTTTGTCTACTATTGTGGTAACTCTGATAAAAAGGGGTGTATACTCTCCCCAATTGACTATTTGTAACCCTAGTGCTATTTGGAAAACATTGGTGTATGTGGAGTTGTTCATAAGTTCATGTAACCACCTAGGTCAGAGCACTAGTTTAGTGGCTTTTTGGGTCAGATATGATATATATTTCAACTCCACCATATTATATGTCACCTGTATAATTCTAGGTGCATAAGTCTCAGTTGTCCGAACATTGTATAATGGGGATTATTCATCTGTGTCTGTGACCTTCGTGGTATCCAATGTCTCTTCCAAAGAATGATGAATGGTACTTGTGACTATGTATAGATTACAGGATGCTGAACCAGATAACAGTTATGAATCAATTCCATATTCCTCGAATAGATGGTCTTTTTGACCAATTAAGGGGTTCTTTAGCATTCCCCAAAATTAATTTGAGATATGGGCATCATCATAGGAGTGTGATAAATTATGTAATATAGTGCATTTATTTCAGAATAATGTATGGGTTCTATGAGTTTGTTGTTACTTATTTTGGGTATAAATATTTACTAGAAGTGTTTATGGACCTAATGAACCTAATATTCCTCCTACAGCTAGTCCAATTTTCAGTTCCCTTTGTTAATGAAAGCATAGTGTACTCCAAGAGTCAAGGAAATCAAGCCAAAAAAATTTGACATTATCCATGGTACAATAATAGAGAATAATGTAATTGTCAAACTATCCAAATTACATTTATTATATAAAAATAATGTTTCATATGACACATTATCTCAAAGTATTGTTTTTCACTATACCTAGAGAAAGTTTAATTTTTTCAATCATGGTATCATCGCATTGAAATTTCAAATGACAAATTTTTTAGGTGCTTAGAAGGATATTATTGACACTGGATGAATTTATTTTCATGTTTATCAGAACCAAATTCTAGAATAATCAAGAGGGTGATATGTTTGAATGGATTGTGGAATGATAAAATAACTTCCTTGTGTTAAATAAGTGGTTAAATACCACTCAAATATTGATCATACATGATCCAGTTATGGAATTTAACTTTTTTTGTGATGTGTTTGAGATTGGTAATATGGTAATATTGATGCTGGTTGATTGGATTGTAGTGGATGGGTCATCTAAATTTATTTAACATGAACAAAATTACCCCTACATAGGATCATTTCTGGGATTCAATCGATTATTCCATGATGTATTAGGAAAAATTTATGTTTTGGGAGAGGTTTACAATCAATAAATATCATAAAAGAATTATGTTCAAATTCTATCAGCCTGATTTGGATATTTGATAGTGATGATGGGTTGACTAAATATAGTCCGTGGATTTTGAATAGGTATACACACAAGGACTGGGAAGTAATTTTGTTGATTAATTGATCTAGAAGACTTAAAACCAAGAAATGCATCAATATAGATTTGAGGGGAGGATGATGCAGTATTTTTCTAAGATACCGCTAGACATTTTATATGGACAAAGGATAATGAGACTTTCAACATTGGTAGTTGATTCCACCCATCTGAGCTATATAATGGAGAGAAATTATGAGGATCTAGAGTGTTTGGAATTGGGGGATCATCTTCATGTTGTGAATTCACCTACTTGATGTGTTGATGTGGATGATAAGATTTTTTATGTTAATTATCTATTTTATTTGACTATAGGAATGTTGGATGAGTGGATTTGTGTGTTCAATACCTCAACATAGGAAGTGATTCCTTATTTATCCCAAATATATTGTGATCTTATTAGACAGTATTAGTGTACAATGATGAAAATTGATGTCTCAATATTTGTGACATGATGTTATACCTATCAGTAGGTGATGGTCAGGCATCAGCGATCGAGCAGTTTGTTACAGTCATTCCACATTGTGGAAGAAGATTGGGTCATTGGAAAATAGATTATTTATTTGTCTTGTGTAGAATCCTTGAAAGAATGACTTAAACTAGGTAGTTTTTGAATGGTAGACCATTGTTAAACATTTTATTCCAATTCATAGAACATTCATCATTGACTAAATGGGAGAATTTTTTGTTTAAGTGATAGTACTATTTCAAGAGGTTCCATGGACTATAATTTTAGAACATGATCCTTATATTACATTTTTATTAGGGAATGTATTACACAATGTAATTGTTTCCCATTTTTTAGTTGTATTTATTTCTACCCCATGATGTATGGGAAATTAGATAATACTATGTAGGTGAAAGAGAAAAGTTTGAGGAATTGTTACCTATATTTTTATTTATCTTGGGAGAAGAAATTATTGTATGTTGAGTTAGCTTATAATAATATGTTCCATTCAACGATTCTGAATGAACCATAAAAGGCACTCTATTGTCGGTCATATATATTTTAATTGTATTGGATAGAGGAAGGGTAATCAGAGATGTTCGGATCGAGTAACTTGGTGGAAACGATGGAATAGGGTAACTTGATTTGGGAGCATACATATACTATTTTTATTAAAAAGAATTCATATTATTATCAAGGTCATCATCATATTGAGTTTATCTAGGGTGATCATGTGTTTCTTTGGGTGCATCAATGATGGTTCACTATCGGATTTAATAACATTGTCAATTGGAATCCAGGTACATGGGGC
Organism: Viscum album; assembly: GCA_963277665.1. Classification (NCBI taxonomy): domain Eukaryota; kingdom Viridiplantae; phylum Streptophyta; class Magnoliopsida; order Santalales; family Viscaceae; genus Viscum; species Viscum album. The sequence continues at coordinate 2,032,893,243 of OY728140.1, read as the reverse complement.
CTTCTGATATTGGGGAGTGGATCAGAATAGTGACATACCAATTGGATCATCAATAATGGTAAAAAACATTGCAAGACTCTTTTCATGTTTATCATCTTCAGCAATATCACCCTTATATTTCTCATGTGATTTATATTAATGGTTTTAAACATATTAAATTTTTCCCTTTTATGAGCATCTAGTTTTTATTGGGGATTGTAATGATAATTTCATTTGTGGCAAGAATGTATCATTGTATTGAGTGTTATGGAATTATTTTACGTTTTGGGTGGAATATTGGGAGAGGTAGAGAGATAAGTGTTCTTAGTGGCTTGATAACTTTTCTTTATAATACCATTTCTTCTTAGGACATCATCATAAGGATGAGATGTTATATGGTCGGTGGTTGTATGACCTAGGACTCCCATTGAGGTACATTCTAGATTATTTTATTGTTTATGAATCATTACTTTGGTTACATAAATGTTTTACTAGTGTATATGGAGTCTTAGGGGTGTTTTGTGAGGTCATGATAAGAATGTGGTGAGAATGAGGACATGCAATGTATTTTTAGTGGTCAGAGATCGTTAGTAGAAATTATGTACCCCAAAAATTCATGCCTTGAGAGGGGGTGAACATATTGATTATTTAGTTCTAGGGGGAAATAAAATTCATTTTTTCTTAGACAGTTACATCAAAATCATTCATCAAATGTTTTTTTAAATCATTTAGAATCCTCAGGATTCCATGAGACCTTACCCCCTCTTAAATAGAGCATGGTGCATAGTTGACACACTGTTTTTCAATGCATGCAGCCAAACAATGTATCCCTAGTCAAGTGGTATTTAAATATTTTTCAATATCTCACCATTTGTGTTCTGACTCAATATTTTCCTCCATTCATACTCTTAAAACCCTTTTTATTAACTGAATACCCAAATGATTCAAAAGGATTGACATCCCTCACATTTATTTGTGTGTGGTTTTGTTATGGTTCCTTCATGTGATGAATTCAATTCCACTAGTAGGTTTTTCTATACAGGTTGGATAAATAATGAATTTGACCACTCATAATCATTACTGGCATCATTGAGGTTAAGAAGACCGTTTATATTGTCACCATGTGGCGTGAAATCATCTAAAACAAGGGAAAAATTAATTGTAACCTTATAATTAAATTGTGATGAAGTAGAGCCCATGAAATATGTGTTCACATGTCCTCTTTGTCAATGAAGTAAATTTAATAGTTATTTTTTATGTTTTTTGCATGGAGTAATGGGTTGTTACTGATATTGTGAATGGGTTAATTGATTTTATGTAATTATTTTTAATGAATTATGGGTTGAAATGAAAATATGAAAATTTAAAAAGGCATGTGAATGACGAATATAGTTACATTGTTTAGTATATTTTATAAAATTTTATAGATGGATTAATGTATAAAGATGATTTATCAATTAAGTGATGCATGCATTTTTATGTTTTGTATATTAATTGAGTATTAGTTTGTAAAATTGTGTGACTGATCAATTATTTAATAAGTATGTGCATATGGATTGGTGGTATGTCATCCAAATTATAATTTATGATATAAACCAATGAGATAGATTAAACTGTGGCTCTAAATCCCACCACCCTTAATGAATGGGTTAGAGAGGTCAGACTGTGGCTATATTCTCTAAACTATTGCATTTGAATAAGATACCTAGACCAATGCTCAAGGGATTGTGTATTGAATTTTTTTTAAATGATTTCCATCGAGAGATAGGTATACTGACATATCCACTTTTTCATAGAATATGACATTCATAGTCTAATGTGTAATTGATAAAAATTCATAACCCATCATAAGAATGATTAAAATGGTTTATGTTACATTTTTGTATCTAATGTCACCCTATTTAGTTTAATTTTACATTTATTATTTAGTAATTATATAAAATATCTGATATGACAATATATTGTTTATACATAATTAGTGGTGGAATACTGAGTGATATTCACACCATTATTCACCATCATTGTGTACCTGAGTAGACATGATGGTTGTTGTTCAAGACAAGTGTACATTCCCTATTCTAGAAGGATATTTAGGGCTTGATATGTTTATGGATAAGGGATATGTACTTAGATTCAAGACTCATTATGGGAATAATTATGATTTACAGTAAATTTTTTCCTTACACTATTCATTGTTTAACATGACGTTGAATATTTACTATTGGGATTTTGTATTGTAACAAAATTTCGGAAATGTATTGAAATAAATGATATTGTTTATTCTATTTCATTTATTTCTTATTTCTATTAACTATGGAAAACCTTGGATAAGATGTTATATACTCCCCACACAACACATCAAATCATCACTGTTATTTTTCTACCTCTAGCATATACGGAGTAATGCCTAAGGTCATGTGGTGACCCATCTCATGGAACCGATTAGTGTCTCTTGGGGTGAGGAAATTATTAAGGCCAAAATTCTTGTGACTAAAAGGGAATGAATGAATATTAAAATGTATTATGATTTCATAGTAAAAATATAGAGAACTATATAAATTAAATTCCCTAGTGTCAAAAGAATTATCCTTTGCTAAATTTATGAGTTCAATGTCATGGTTATGTTACTGATTCATCCAAAGAAGAACGGGTTCAATTCATATGTATTTGTATCCGTGAAATATGTTGTAAATTTATATTGTTGATGAAATTTTCATATAAGAATAATGATAAATATAAAAATTGAACTATAATAGAATTTTATATGGGATTATTGAAAACTTATTGAGTATCACTAAAGGCAAATAAATGTGTTTCAATGATAAATTAAAACTCCACCAAAACACGTTATTGAGGATATATTAGAAATAATTGTTTCTTGATGTAAAGATAATAATTTTAATGGGTTTTTTATAATTCTATTGGTAACCATTATGTTTTATCTGACATTTTACGTTGATGTAAAATTTATTATTACAATTTGAAAATATTTTTGAGATTATATTAATCTGTTTTTTGAAAATTGATAATTTTCATTCTAGGTTAAAATCTATCACCTCCCATAAGGGAATGGGGAATGTAGATAAAACTGATGAAAGATATGGATTTATCACCATCCTCTAACTCATACGATGTGGTGTTGAATATGTCAATATTTTTAGTAAAAATATATAAAGGATAAATATTATTGATGATCTAGTTGTGTTAATATTTATGATTAAATAGGAATATTTTTTATTGAATATCTTTTGACACCTATATTTTTTTAATATATTTATATATATTTAAATGGCTTGTCAATATTTTTTGGATTTTATGACCAATTTTAAGTACAATTTAGTGATTTGTGAAAATATCATCATTTATGTTAATTTATCATTATATGTAATGAATTGTAAAATGATTAAATCATAATATTCATTGATATTGTTCCAATGAAAAATAGTTACGTCATGTAATTTCATCTTAATCCTATATGGGAAATTTATTAATAATCATTATGAAAATGATATTTAAGAATAAATATATTTGTTTACCTCCATATTACTTGAATCAAATTATCTTTTAAATATTCTTAGATCAATGGTTTTTAGTTTATTAATATTACATTTAGAATTTAATTTCTTTTGACCAATGACCTTTATTATATTTTATATTTATATACACTTTTCATTCATGTACACATCATCGCATTCCACCAAATTTTCCCAAATTAGAAACATTATAATTTTTAATTTCGTATAAACATTATAATTCCATTTATTTTTTACTTCGTTGAGACATAATTTTCTTTTTTTTTATTTTATTAGCTTTCAAAAAATGAATTTTCAAATATCAGACAATTGATTTTTGATAATAATATCAAATTGATTTGATAAAATTAATATCTGGTGGGGGAAAATTTTACCCACAAAATTATAAATTAATATTTTTTATTTCATATAAGACATAGACCATCATTCATAGTAATTCCATAAAATATATTTCATTAAGTTTATCCTCATTATTATATAGAAGAACACACAACCCCATGTCTAAATGAACTATAATATAGTATAATGATATAAAATAACCATTAAATTAGACGTTATGAAGAGAAAAATCTAAATTTTAAAATTCATATTGTTTAAAATATTAAAAAATAACCTTTTTATCAATTTAATAGACATATAACAATAATCAATTAAAATAAAATGAAATTTCTTTAAAAAACAATATTTTCTAAATGATTATTTAGTCATGCTTCCCTCAGGTAATTTAAAATGGATTATTACAAGCTTTAGAAACATTTAATTATAAATTTAACATAATTTATGAAATTATTCAATACAAATTTACTTTTTGTGAATATTAATATTTTTTTAATATTTTTCATTTATCAATGGATATGGAAGTATAATAATTTTTAATTATAAAAAGTCTTTTAGTTCAAATAATTAATTAATATAAATCATAATTTTAAATGAATTTTAAGTAAATTTTTTCAATTATATAAATATTAATATAATTTAGTTCACTAGAATCAGTTTCCATATTGAATTATTATATAAAAAATTTCAAAAAAATTGTGCATTTTTTTAAAAAACCTCTTTCACATCACTTACAAGAGATTAATTTTCAATTACTAATTTTAATATATTTGAATTTAATTAGATAAAATAGATTTAATTTTTTTATATATTTTATATTTATATTATGTGATTAGGTAAAATTATTATTTTGATATAATTAATTGTTAAATAAATATAAATTATTTACCACCATTATAGTAAAAATAGTTTATCCAGAGTTAAACTCTACACATAAGTATTAATATGAAAAATAAATTATAAAATAAATTCATAGATACACATAATCTTTGATGTATACAATTATCTATAATACCCCATCTTGGTCCATTTTTCATGTAAATAATATGAATGCCTTTTTATTGTATAAAATTGTTGTGTGCCACACTACTAACAATAAGTCACAATATCTCCAATATTAGTCAAACATTAAAACCCGTTTGTTTGATATAAAACCTCTCTAAATCACTTAAAAATTAATTTTCCTTATCCCCATATCTTTGGATTGGTGACAAATACATTTTTGGAATAAATTTGTTAAATTCCGAAACAAGCTGTATGGTGCGAGGTAAAATTATTATGTTTATCTGTTTATATTTTTTATAATCCTTCAAATAGTAATAATGTAGGCTTATATAATAAAATATTAGATAAAATATAATATGATTTCATTAATTTAGTTTAATTATTTAAATAAATTTCCTCTTCCCTCAAACGATAAATGAGAATATCTCTTGTGTGTATAACAGACTACTGCCTCGTGAACCGGTGTGATGTGTTTTCCATCAACTCCTCTCACAGTTTGGTATAATTATGGATTAAATAATATATGTTGTATTAGAAACATTATTATACCTATGTATTCACAATATTTTTTATTAAATATTTTCGAATTATATTTGGTATATGATAGTATAACTTCTATGTAGAGAGGACTTCCACATCTTGAATTGATTTAAATCATTTTTGACTAATCCATTACTTGGTAGGAAATGGGGAAATATGTAATGAATATATGTAATATACATGAAATATATATTATAGTAATTAAATAACTATCATTATTGATATATAATATATCATTTTATTCTATACGATTTCACTCACTTAAATTTGATAACATCAGTAATGTTTGTCTAGACTACCACCCTAATGAAGAGATGTGAATCTCTTTTCATCACCAAACCAAATTGATTATATATATAAGTATAATTAAGTAAATGATATGGTATTTATGATATTTTAAAATTATTTGGATGATAAAATATTATGTACCTCTATTCTAATGTGATCATAGAAAATGTAAATTATACAAATGTGTAATGAAGGCCAACGGTCTACTAGATCATTATGTACTTCATATTTCAGAACTATATTTCATTATTGGTTTTAAAATTATTATTGGTATATAAATACGATAATAATTTTACTATTAAAACTATAGTTATGATGAAAATATATAATATTCTCATTAATTAGAACATTGATGAAAAATCCAATAATGAGAAAACAATGCGATTAACACCTAGAACATTGAAAATAATGTTCATTGATTAATTAACGAGTTAAAATATTTAAATAATGAATAAAATATGATATTATAAATATTAATATGGTTACATTATAAGTTAATTAATTTTTTTTAACCACAATACATGAGGTTAATTCATTATTAACCATATGGAATGAGATCGTTAGAGGTTTTATCTCAATTTCCATTCATTGAGGCATATTGTAATATTGTTATCATAATTTATTTTATATAGTGAATAAAGCACCAATATTTTATTTATTTTAAAAATTCCTCAATAAATATTTGTATTTTAATTTTCATTATGAATTATTAAACAAAATGGGATTTTAAATAAATGATACAATGTGGTAAATTGTTTCATAACTCAATATATATTCACTAGGATATATGATATCCTCATTGTCTTTGATAGTCATAAATTAGGAGTGTAATTAATTCTAATTATATTATTATTTGTCTCCATCTTTTTTTTGTGGATTTAATTTTTACACACAGAATTGATTCCATGATTAATTCTCACTTTAATGTTTCAATAGATAGAATTTATTATTTTTCCATGTCATTTTTCAGGATTTTTTATACATTAATTCCCATTTTTGGAAAATATTTGATAATTATTTAATAAAATATTTAATTCTATTTTTAACTAATTAGTCATGATCTGTTTCATGTAAAATATACTTTGTTAAACTTTTCTTATTAAAAATATAAATAAAATTATGTATTATAATCTAAATTCATTTCACTCTTCGCGTAGAAATCCTCATTCATATAAACCAATTTTTTCAAAAACAATCCTCCAAAATGTTTTATAAAATTTTTCAATAAATTTTTTAATAAAATTTTAAACCATTTATTATTTTTATTTACAATTTTAAATGAACGTTCATTTAATTTTAGAAACCGGGCATGCTTTTATTTTATTGAAAAGGTGAAATAAATAATTGTGTTTGCATAAAGATAATTAATGTAATTACTACCAATCAAAACCAATCAAAATTTTAAAATATAAATTATTAAAATAAAGAATTTATTGATGATTTTTTGTGAATTTCTTCACATCATTCTGTTTTGAAGGGTGATTTTCATATTGAAAGTGTTAATTTCTCACTAAAATATTACATGTAATCATTCCTTAAAATTTCCCATATAAGAATAATTTATTTATGTAACCAATTATTTAATGATGGTATATTCAACTGATAAAATACTTATTATATATATTGATGGTTAATGATCAATTCTACTTTGGGTGTACTATGATGCTCTAAATAACTTAACTATTTATGGTTTATTATAATTTTTATTAACTGAGGAATGTAGTTACATTTTATATGATCCATAAACTATGAATGTATATGTAAACATTGATTCATCACGTTTATATGAATAATTAATTGGACTTAGTATGTGATTGGTGGGACCTCTTATATATCCATTATGACTTGGTAGGTTTAATGAGAGAAACTAGATTGGGTTTTGGTCCTGGGATTATCTATTTATGCAGATGTCTTGGTATATGGCCTCTATGATATTATTTCATATGACATAGGGTTGATGGTATGTTTCAGATGTCCATATTTATGCTTTATATCATTTTTAATTTATTTAGTTTTATTCTATGAGATTATACTATTGGTTGGGCATACCTATCTTGATAATCCAAAAATCAGGATTCTTTTATATGATAATTAGGTTTCATTAATATTTATAGTTTCTATCTATTAATAACTATGTGTGTTTATTCTCACTTCTCTCTCAGTTAGGTTTATAGTGAAATATTTATCTATGTAAATGGTTTCCACTTAAAGGTTACCTCTAGAGGTTAACGATAGAGGTTACATACAGAGGTTACCGAAAGAGGATACCGATAGAGGTTACCAATGAGTTATAAATCTGAGATCCCCGCAACGATACTACCGCTTAAAGGCTACAGTTGTAAATTTACTGCTAATGGTTACTACTACATGAAAACTGATGTAGCCTGTCGATAAAGGCTACTGATTAAGCCTACCAATGAAGGCTATCGATGACGCCTACTGATGAAGGCGACCGATGAATCTTACTAAATAATCCTACTGACGAAGCCAATCGTTGAGAATTTTACCACATCCAGTATACTGATAACCAATATTCTACTATATACCTTGTCAATTTCTTATGATTAATCTAACGGTCATATTTGGTAAATAAATTTTTCTAACATTAATAAATGATGATTATAGACCTGTCAAGAGACTGTATCTGGAGATAGTATGAGGTATGAGGAAGTCTGTAAGTGTTTTTTTCCTATAATCAGATGTCAAATATATAATAGAAGATTGATGAATGGATGAAATAGTGAGAGAACATTACATGGCTAACCTAACGAACAATGAGATCATGCCTGCATTTACATTGTGAACCCAAAAGAATCTAGACTGCCTTATGTTCTTAATAAAATATCTTTCAAGTGAAGAAGCACAACACATCAGATCATGGAAGCTAGAAACTACAATTGGGACACACTGTTTTGGAGAAAACTTCAAGGAAAATATATGAACATCAATTTCATCACTCCAAGGAGTCAAGATATGAACTGAAAACACATAGATCCTTCTATACTCAATCTTCATGAAATTGTATGTTTTGTGTTATTTATCATATATTTCCTATAAGTGTGTGTTTTTATGTTATAGACAATGTATCGTGTGCATGAACAAGAGAATACTGAAAATAATCACACCAATAATTACATACACATTTTTTCTCATCTGTAAGTGTGGAAAAAGTAATTTATTCCCAGATTGCGTTTTTACCATGAAGAACTATGTAAGATGTTGTATGCCAAAGACATTTTTTGAATGCTATTGTAATGCCCAAAATAGGATGTGTATCATTCTTATTGTTAATATAAATTTCATGATGGAAGCTGATCACTGAGTGGAGGGGATTAAGTCTCGTCTTGAGACTGAACCTATTTTTTAACTATACCATGTACCTTCTTTTATTCTGTTTTTCTATTTTCTGCTACTTATATCATCAAAAAAATATATTTTACATTCACCCAGCTTGTTATTTTTGGTTGGTTGTTTATATAAATTTCATTCCATAATCTTGTTTCAAAATTATGATAAGTGTTTTACACTAATTTAAATGAGTAATAATCATACTTTGAGAAACATGTTGACCTATCAATCATTTATATATCTACATCAATATTTAAATGGGTTGTTTCAAATGTGGGTATTTTTATAATAATGATTTTAACCTAAATTTTAAGTAGGAACTCAATTATCCCCACCCCCTCTTGAGTATCCACCCCAACACACATTTGGTATCAAAGGTGGCTTTTATAGATACCATCAGAAATGTTTAACAATCATTTCAAAATATTTTCAACTATGATTTTAGTTAAATCCAAATGGTCATATAATTTATATCATATCTAAATTTTTGGTTATTTAAATTCTAATTAACTATGGATAACCAAATTGAAGGTTTGGCTAAAAACATGCAACATTTCTTTAATTGTAATAATTATACTCAACAGTAATTGAAAATGAAAATGAATATATAGATCATGTGTCCTGAAATCTTAGATGAAATTAGAGAACAACATACATTACCTACTACTACTAGGGACACATGGTCCTAGTTGACTGATGCTACATATAATAGTAACTATAACGCAATGAAACCATTGTACAATGATTTAGGTGATGAAGAATTAAAAAAAAAATTGCTAATAGAGATGTATATGAAATTTGGGATACCCATGTTGTTTCCACTGAGGAAACAACCAATGTTTAATAAATGTTATTAAATACCAATAATATTAAATATTATAAATTTGAAATGATGATTAGTGAACCTATCTCTGAAATATATCTCATGTTCAGTGAAATAGTAAATACCATGAGATTGATTGGTAATCCAATAGACATCAAGGATCAGATTATGATATGGCTTAGATGCCTATCTAATAGTTGTAGAGACAATTTTGATTCCATCAAAGAATCTAGTTACCTAATAATGATAAAAATGAATGAAATAATTGGAAATCTCATGATTTATGAAGAAGAGATTAAGGTGAATCATGAAGCTAATGATGATCCATGAATGAAATCATTAACATTAAAGACTGCTACATAAAAATCAAAGTCAAAGAAAAGGATCATGATTTGTTAGATAGTTCCACCAGTGATGATTCAAACATTGACAGAGATGATGAGGTGGGTCATCATGCTAGAATGATCAATATGTTCTAACGAGATAAGAAGTTCCTTAGAATGTCATAATATAAAGGAATATATAATGGTAATAAACATTGGAAAAATGATATAAAATGGAATGACAACACAAATGAGACAATATGTTATCAGTTTAAATGAAAAGGTCACATGACTGCTGATTTCCCCATGCCGATGTTTATAATGAAATTTGAATATAAGGGAATGAGATATAAAAAGGTTATGAAATCCACTTCGAGTGCTTTAGTATATAACTAAAATGAATCTGAAAATGGTAATACTATAAAGGAAAATCATTCAAACCATATTTTTATGATAGAAACATTTACGTCAACACTCAATTATCCTATACATAATGCTTACTATTATGGGAATGAGAGTGATTCAAATAATTATGAAAATATGAATAAGGATGATCTATTTGAATACCGTGGAAATCTTGAGGAAACCAATAATGAACTCAAGGATAATTATAATTTATTGAAAAGACTACTTGATTTAATTTTTAATTATATGTATGATTTCGATATTCAAAAGGAAAAATTTCCACCGCTATTAATCGAAAATACTAGACTAAAATCATCAAATCCGCAATTAAAAATAGTTCTTAATATTTTTATTACTGGTAGAGTTACATTGAACCAGTTCATAGGGAAACAAATTGATTCAAAATACACAACTAGTTGAGGATATAAACTAGGATATAGAAGGATTAATAAGAAGAAATTTGTTCCAAAATCATGACAGTTAACTATGAGTTCATGTATTGATCCATATTTCGAAAAAAACATTAAAAAGGACCTAAAAAATTATTCATGTATTAAAACATATATGTTGATTATAGGAATCCCAATATACAAATATGGGTTCCCAAATATTTACTTGATAACCTCTCTAGACCTAAGAAAATATGTGCACCAAAGATAGCCTATGCTAAATATGTTCTTTAAAAACATTGTCTAAAGAGCTCATATAAAACCATATGGTATTTTCACAATGGATTCTCAAGAAATATGATATGAGACTATTCATAAATAAAGGTATTAATTAAGGGTGATGGTGGACATTTTAAATTTGCTGATAATGCTAATGGGAAGACCATATTCCTATGACAAATTGGTAACCGTAATACTATATTAATTTCAAAAGTAATTATTTTTTATGGGCTGGAGTACAATATAATTAGTATCTCTCAGTTTTGTGATGATGGTTTTAATGATAAAAATAAAAATTATGCCAGTAATGTATTTAATTATAATAATGATTTAATATTCATTAATTTAGGAAATGAAAATATATATGTTGTGGATTTAAAATCTTTAGCTAAGAAATTTTTTTCTTGTTTAAATTCTTTTTATAATGAAGCTTGGTTATGGCACAAAAGATGAGAAAACTACAATGTACACTCACATATAAAATTGACTAATAAAGGGATACATAGAGACATACCTAAATTGGAATTACTAATTAACAATGTTTTTAATCCTTTCCAAAATGGAAAACAACCCAAAGTTTCATTCAATCCAAAGAAAGAATTTTCAACTTCTCCACAGCTTGAGTTGGTTCACGTGAATTTTTTTGGACCATCGAGAGTTTCATGTTTAAATTGAATGCATTATGTCCATGTTATTCTTGATGATTTTACAAGATACAGTTGAGTATACTTTCATGCTCAGAAAAGTGAATCATGTTTTTACATTATTAAATATTCCAAGTCTATGTTAAATATTATTCCACATAGAATTAAGGCCTTGGGATGTGATAATGGATGTCAGTTTGAAAATCATTTGTTTGAATATTTTTTCTAACAAAATGGAAATAATCACCATTTCTCTACTCCTAGAACACCTAAACAAAATGGAGTTGTAGAATGAGGTAATAAGACACTTCAATATATTTCGTGGAATATTCATAATGTTCATATCCTCCATATCAATTTTTGTACTCATGTTGTAAATATATCGTGTTACATCATCAATAGAGTCTAAATTATAAATGTTCTTAAGAATACCCATTATGAGTTATGGAAAAATAGGAATCCAATGGTGAATTACATTATTGTTTTTAGTGTAAAAGCATTTATCCTTAATAGTAGGGATAATTTTGAAAAAAATTCTTCTAAAAGCGATGAAGTAATTTTTCTAGGTTAATAAATCTCAAATAATGCCTCAATAGTATTCAATAAGAGAACCATATGTGTGGATGAATATGTTCATGTAAAAGTGGATGATTCTAATCCAAATGAGCCCAAAACCTCTCTTTAATATATTGAAGAAGATATGTATATTCTGGAAATTAATGATAAAAACATCGATCCCCCATTGAAAACAACTAGTACTGAAAATTTTTTAGAACAAGAGAATGTTGAATTTATACCTAACAAAACCAAGAGGCTTCGAGTCCTAACCATTATAGAGGTATTAGATCTGTCATAAATCATCCTTTATATGATTTTTTAGATTAACTAAATAAAGGGACACAAACTAGTGTTTCCCTATGAAACCAGGTTGAAATCATGATTTTCATTCATAGCATAAAACCAAAAACAATATTGATGCTATAAATGATGAATATTGGGCGATAGTTATGAAAAAATAATTAAATAATTTCGAAAGAAACAAATTTTGGGAATTAGTAGAAAAACCTATTGACACTATAACCACATACACAAAATTTTTGTTTAGAAACAAAGTTGATGAGCTTGAAAATATAGTCAGAAATAAGGCAAGATTAGTTGCACAATGATATAGTCCAGATGAATGAATAGACTATGAGGATTCCATTGCACCTGTAGCTAGACTGGAGTCCATTAGGATACTTCTTCCTTATGCAGCTCATCTGAATTTCAAACATTATCAAATGGATGTTAGAAGTGCATTTCTAAATCGGTATATAGTTGAGGATGTGTTTGTTGAACATCCCCCTTTCATTAGAAATAACCTTTTTTCAAATCTAGTTTTTAAACATTCTAAAGCATTATATGGTCTAAAACATGATCCTAGTGCTGGGTATGATAGACTCAGTTATTTTCTTATTTCAAAATGTTTTACTAAAGGAATAGTTGATAGAACTCTTTTTATTTAATGGTTTTCCAAATATTTTTTAATAGTAAAAAATTATTTATATGATATTATTTTTTGATCCTCTAAAAAATCTTTATGTAATGATTTTTCAAAGATGATGCAAGATGAATGTGAAATGAGTTTAATGGGGAAACATAATTTTTTCCATGTATTTCAAATTATTAAAAATAAAAATTTTAATGTTTTAAATATAAGTAAATATACTAATGCTATTTTGAAACTTTTTGATGGGATAGTATTAATAGAAATGATACACCTATGAGTACCACTTGTATGTTGGATGTTGATGAAACTAGTAAACCAGTGGATCAAAATAATTATAGATTTATGATTGGGAGTTTGCTTAACCTTACAACCTGCCAGAATGATATTATTCTTAGTGTATGTATGTGTTCTTGTTTTGAAGACAATCCCAATGAATATCATTTAACTGATGTTAGAAGGATTTTTAAATATCTCAAGCATACTATAATCATAGGAAACTTTAATTCAGGTGGACAACCATTTTATTTGATAAGTTATTCACATGCTAAAATTTCTAGTATCATGTTACATAGAAAGGGAACATGTGGAACCTGTCACATTTTGGTAAAGTCACTAGTATCATGGTGTATTAACAAAAAAAAATTCAATTGCATTATCCACAACCGATGTTGAATATACAGCTATCGGAAGTTGTTGTGCTCAAATTATACGCATGAAATTCTCTTTACTTGAATATGGATAACAATTCAAACATGTGTCGATAAACTACGATAATACAAGTTATATTAACATCTCTAAAAATACATTATCTCATGAAAGGAAAAATAACATTGATGTATTACATCACTTCATGAGATATAATTATCAATGAGGTGATATCAATCTTTAATTAATTGGAGCTGAACATCAATTGGATGATATATTCACAATGCCTTGGAATTATGAGAGGTTAAATTACATCTAACATGAGTTAGGTATGATTAATGTTTCTGAAGGACATCACCGTTGGACCTCACCATTAGGACCTCACCATTGGACCTAACCATTAGGACCTCATTGCAGGACCTCGCCATTGGACCTCACTATTAGGAACTCACTATTGAACCTCACCATTTTCCTCACCGTTGGAGCTCACCATTAGGACCTCGCCATTGGACCTCACCTTTAGCACCTCAACGTTGGACCTCACCATTATCACCTCACCATTGGACCTCACCATTAAGACCTCACCATTAGACCTCACTATTATGACCTCACCATTATACCCCACCATTAGAACCTCACAATTGGAACCTTATCGATTTTCAACCTTCTATATGTTAGATACTTAACATTTTTCTTCAAAAATATGAAACATTTTAATTGTATTAATTTCATTTACTTGATGTGTTTTTCTACCCATAAATGATAATAAAAATGTACAATCAACATTTAGATCCACTTCAATCATCTTCTAAACCATTTTCTAACAAATTATTGAACCTAACGTTTTGCTAAAACCCTCAAACCACATCATATGAAAATGGAAAGAGTAAAGAGACTGATGGTTGGTGGTGAAAGAGATGCACCAAACCATAAGGGATGTTGAACTGGGTCTATTATTGGATCTATGGTTTTTGTATAGCTATTCAATTGAAATTTTTCAAAGAGGAAATTCTTGTTCAAAAAAGAATTATTTTCAGAATGGATTCTATTGAGCTGGTCTCTAGTGCCAAAGGTACTCAAAGAACATGATTGGGTAGAATTATTTTCAAACAACAATGGACCATATAAACAGATGCTAGTAAAAAAAATTATATGTTTCTAAATATTGAACACTCTGGGGATGACAACCTAATGATTTCTATGGTATGTGGAGTAAGATAGAGTTTCTCTATATTGAATGGGATGAATGCTTTAGAGTCCCACATGAATTCATATTTAGCTACTAATCTTGAGTGATGCCTCCAACCAGTGAGTATTTTTTCTACAAAGAGGCTCTGGCAGAACTGCCATGGAATGGAATCCCTAGGAAGCTGATTTATTCTTTGATGGATGGAGAAAAAAGATTACTATTAAAACATCTTCAACATGTATTTAGTCCTAATAAAGGGGTCTTTTCTACATTTAAGTATCAAGACATTTTATTGTTGTATTTGTTGATACATAGACAAAGGATAAATCTCTACATGTAGTTGATGATTATGATAGAGGATATGACTAAGCCTTGTTCCAAGTTAAATACTTTATTTCAGGCCAATTTTATATCATTGATGTTAATAGTGAATGGAGTGTCTGGATATAATTGATAAATCATAGTTCCCTTGGAGAACTTATGCATTAAAAAATAATTTGCATTTTTTTTAAGTTAAACTGTAAAACCAGGAAAAGGGAGTGGGTGAATGATGATGATACACTATTTTAAAAATTATATATTGTTACCAATCCGATTACGCCTAGTAATAAAAGAGATATAGATTTAATTCCAAATTAAGTGGATCCAGTGTACTATGATGGCGAATAAGAGGTTGTTGTTGTTCAACAGAGAGATGATTCTCAGGTTGATTACATGAATGATCCTCATATTCCATCAATTCCTCATGTTAATGCTATATTTTTTTGGTGAATATATACCTAAATATATAATACATAGAGGAAATACTATCCTAAGGGAAAATGGTGATTAGGAAACCATTGAGGAAGAAGGATAATATAATTTATTAAGATACATTACTGTTGGAGAGACCTCATATGAGGAGGAGGATGCTGAATCTAGTCATATTGAATTTGAGATAGCTATTGATGAATGTGAAGAAGAATTACTATGTCTCATTCCATTGATAGGGTATACATATGTTGGAGAGGGTGAAGAGGAAATGGATGTTGAATCGGCTGTAGATGGAATTGTTATGGATGTGGTTGAATATTCGGTAGAAGAAATAGATTTGGACTCTCCTATTGATGTATTTGATCAAGGAGGAATGGAAGAAGTGAATTTAGTTGACAATTAATATTTTCTATGTTATGGGGAGGAACCAATTTCTATTGGTTATGTTTCTATTTTTCATGATATTGAATAATGGTTTGAAAAACCTGGATTCATTGTTCAGGGTTTAGACTATGGAGACTCTGTAGATGACAATCCTAACATAATCCCTCCAATTCATTCTATTTTAGAGTCCACTGTATGCATCATTTGGTTCTAATACCTCGATATTATGTGTAGAAGGATGTCTTAAAGTCAATAAAATCATATTAGAATAGAAACATTGATTAGATATCCATTGGGATAGAGAGATGAATGGATCTCAATAAATGATTATGCCATCTTCCTTAGAAGGAATAATCTAAGCATTTACTCTAATTTTCTACATCAAGTGAAGTCATGCGAAAATCAAGTCAGAACCTTGGCACAATCAAGGAGTTTATAAAACAGTCGATTGAAAATTTAGACTCATATATATGCTTCCTGATCTCAAGTGTACAAAGAAATCATATATGTTAAGAGTATTGTTCAGTCGATTGTCACTGTGTTTCAAGATTTTAAGAAGTATATAAAGACAAATGTGAGTTGTTATGATGATGGTGTAATGATGTTGATCAGTGGATTGACCATGTATTTTATGGATATTGTAACTTTTAATATGAAACCATTGTAAGCATCAACTTCTTTAACAGCCTCTGGTCTTACTGATCTAGAAGTTTTCAGATATGTTGTTAGAGAAGAATTGGAGAAGCCCTCGGGTGCATGTACCTCATACCCTATGTCTATAACTCATGTAATTTTCAATACCACTGATATTCATAAGCTTGTAGAATATTTCATGGGGGAGGAATCCCATTATTATAAATCCATCAATGATTAGGATGACTTCTATTATAAAAGGGTTTACACTAATCATTAGATGGATGGTCACCTCAAGCTATTGTTAGAGAAGTTGAGGATCCCACCAGTCACAAAAGAATTTAAGTATAATGGTACGAGGATTAAAGAGTTGAATCCTTCTTTGGAAAAGCTCATAGAGAATAAGGATTATTATATTTCAACTATTAAATGTGGAGGAGACATCATTATTAATTTCAAGAATCTTATTTTTCCCTTCCTCCATGTGGACGATACTCCCATTATTATCCATCCATCCTTGCTTCCTTCCATAGCATCATCATGATCTTTCAGTGTTTCCCCTTTCATGTAACATTCCCAGTCCATCTAAATCATGAATCCAATGATGCCTCAGTGATCTACACTTTACTGTTCTATTGATGATTTGGTATCAGATCCCCCTATCTTCCATACTCATATCACTAGGGATGTACCACCATATTCTGATCATTCCTCCACATCTCTGAAATACAAAGAAACCACAGAAATCTCTGATGTGGATTTAATGTGGGATATCATAGTTTATAGGGATCATTGTAAACTTTTTTTATATTTTAATCTTGGTTAATAAATACAAAAATATTCTTTTGAGTTATTTTTTTTCATAAATTAAATTTTTATTTCCAAAGGGGGAGATGTTTTAATAATGTTTTGTAAGAACATGGGTTTTTCAGTGAAATACTTTGGAATATTCTTGATGATATTCCAGAGAAGCGCCTTTAGACGACGTGCGATTCCAAGCCCCAAAGTGGCCATAAATAAATTTTCAGTGCGTTCACACTGTAAACATCAAATAAATGCGATAAATCCAAAATGGTGACCCAGATCAGATATTCGAGTGTACGGATCTGCCCAGAATGGGGTGTTTACCCTAGGAACGACATAAAACTTGTCGGCGCAGGATGCTTGGACCCCTTGCTCGCTTTTAGAACGTTAAACGGATAAATTATTTATTTATTTTATTCGTTTATTGTTGAAACGCAGGTATCCCATAAACGGTGGCTCATATTGGAAAAACAAGGGAACCATTGAATTTGGAGCGTGCCGTTTACCCTAGGAGGGGTATATGTTTCCCGGGCGCGGGCCGTTTGTGAAAAATGGCCCTATGGGCGTTTTCATAATTTGGCGGCCTCATGCACTATGTTTAATAACTTTTGAACGGGGTCTCAGATTAAAATTACGAGAGCGATGTTGTGCTCGGGAGGTGGTGATTACCCTAGGGGAGGCTTAACCTCGACCCTGCTGAGGGTTCGGGTACGGGGCCCACAGGCGGGAGTTTAAGTGTTTTATTTTTAAACACTTCTTCCCCCCCCCCACCTCTTGGTGGTTCTCCATGGAGCGGAAACCCTCTCATATCCTCCATCTCAGGTGACAAATCTCCTGCAAGGCGACGGCGCGATGGTGGATCCTCCATGAAGCTCCGGGCAACGCCCAAGATGTAGGCGGTGTTCATTTGAGTTTTAAATCCCGAACCCCCCCCCCCCTTTGAACCCCAATTTAAGCATCGATTCATTGATTTCTCTTCGAGAAACATACTTGGTCATGTAGAACACATTTTATTATTTCCATCTCTTCTTTCGGAATTAAAATCCGAGTTGTGAGGAGGCCGCAATGGTCCGGTGAATATTGCGGGAATTTCGGAAGTTTTGGAGGTCTTTCGGCGGTTTCCGGCAGCTCCAGGCGGCGACGGCTCGGGCTTCAGGTGGCCCGGAAGACCCAGGTGGACGGCTGCTGGATTTAGGGAGGCGGCTGGTTCCTCAGCAGGCGGCGGCGGGCTGGCTGCGCTTCGGCGACGTACGCGGGTGACGAGGGGAGGTGGGCTGGCCGGCTTCGCCGGTCAGCGGCGTGCGCGAAGACCCGGGGTCGTCGCGACCCCGACCGGCCGGCAGAGACCCGCGTCCCACGGGTCTCGTGGATTAAACATGGAATGGCCGAGATGGTCCGAGATGATGCGTTGTGGCCCGCGCAGTGAATCACGGGTTGTGGTGGACCGGGAAGTCCGGGTAACCCAGCAGCGGACCGCCGGCTTGGAGGGTGTGGGCCGGCCCAGGCCCCCCCATCTTCGTCCCATGATGTTAAAAACATCATAACTCAAAATCCAAGTGTCGGATTCACGTGATGTCAGCGGCGACGCACTCCTTGAAACGAGGCGGACCTGTTGAGATTGTTTTGCGAATTTTTAATTCCCGAATCGAGGGGGTCAGGGTGCGACACAATGATAAGTGGTTTCATGTTTTCTTCAGGGGATTTTGTTTTGGACGGCACAGACGCGTCTGACGTCCTTTTTGAGCGTCGTCAGTGGAGTTGAAACCCTGGCACCGAGTCGAAGTTTTCCAGGGTGGTTTCGGGCGTTGATACCGGAGTTGAGGTACGGGCCCCATGGCCCGTCTTTTGAGATGTGCGCAGCATTTAGCAACTTTTCCATCGGGCGTCCGTTCGGGGCGAGTGAGCAGTCATTTCTGGATGTTTTTCTGAGGGGATTGCAATGGCGCAATCCACTCGTTCTAATTCAGCACGATGGTGGGTGGCCCACGAGGGTCGTTTGGGCGTCGACGGTGATTTTCCATCTTTATCACTGGGCTACCGTTTTGGGCAAGTGAATAGTCCATCTTGTGTTCTTTTTCGAGAGGATCGCAACGACGCGATCTGTTCGTTGTGTTTCAGGACCGGAATACAGGTCCCACATGGCACTGCTCGTGTGTGGAGCGCCAGAATGCATCTTTTTCTCCGGATATCTGTTGCACTCAGGTGAGTCATTCTTTTGACGTGTTTTCCCGAGGGGATCTCAATGGTGCGATGCGCACGACTGTTTTCGGGGAAGAGGCTCGGGATCAAGCGACACCGTTCTAGCGTGAGGCGGTGTTGGTGACTTTTCTGTTGGATATCTGTTGGCGGTGAGTAAGTAGTCGATCTCGCGTGTTTTTTCATGAGGAATACAATGATGTGATCCGTTTGGTTGTGCAGATCCTCTTACATGATCTTGTTAAATGTGGAAATGTGAAGGTGCCTTGGGGGTGGTTCTTCTACTGTGTTCACAGCGGACCCTTGGCATGTGATCGCGTGCACTCCCGTGTGAGTGAATTAATGCTTGAATAGATGTGGTTGGTTGTTCCCCAGTCGTTGAGGCAGCAAGTTGGAGATGTTACGTCACGCCTTTGCGTTGACGTTGGGTGCAGAGTGCATGATTTCCCTTGGGCTGGAGACGTGGTATACTCTAGGAGTATATGAGAGCGCTTGGAGGTACGTGTGGTTGGTACCTGAGACGTTCGTGCGCTTAGTTGGGGTTGATATGGGGCCACACGTCGTGTGGGCCCCATGTGCCTTCCATGTTCTGCTTTGCATTCTTTGACCTCTCGCGATGTAGAGGGTCCCTCTATGTGTTTGTTTGACCAGCAGGGTGGTGTTTTTCCCCTGGCTCTGTGCTCGTTTATTGACAAGATGGGTTGAGTGGTCTCCCCCTGGTTTTGTTCTCGATGGATCAGTTAGTAGCGGTGCTAGTGGCAACCCGTGATGGAACAGGGGCTGAACCTCTTTTGGGAGAGTTGTTCTGGAGTTGGGTGGTTGTGCAATACCCACTCAGTGTTCGGGTGGCCAGTGTTGTACCCTCTATTAGTGATGGCCAGAGCAGTTCTGAGTTTTATCCTCCAAAGAGGCTGGGAAGTGGGTTGCTCACTGACTTCTTCGGTGTTACCCTCCAGTAGGGCTGGGCAGTGGGTCACCTGACGCTCTTAGGGTCTACCCTCCAGCAGAGGCTGGGCAGTGGGTCACCCGACGGATTTAGGGTCTACCCTCCAGCAGAGACTGGGCAGTGGGTCACCCGACGACCTCTTAGGGTCTACCCTCCAGCAGGGCTGGGCAGTGGGTCGCCCTTCGTCTAGCCCCAGGTCCACCCTCCAGCAAGGCTGGGTAGTGGGTCACCAGTCGACTTATTTCAGGACTACCCTCCAGCGGGGCTAGGCAGTGGGTCGTCAGATGATGTATTATGGTTTACCCTCCAGCAGGGTTGGGCAGTGGGTCACCAAGTATCTTATTATGGTTTACCCTCCATCGAGGCTGGGCAGTGTGTCACCTGATGATGTATTAGGGTTTTCCCTCCAGAAGGGTAGGGCAGTGGGTCACCTGATATCTGGTTATGAATTACCCTCCAGCAGGTATGGTCAGTGGGACACCTGTTGCCATTCCAGACTCAGTCTTTTCTACTAGGCTAGTATGTAGCTTTCCTCTATGACCACTGGAGCGGGACCCTTGGTTGTACGGGTCGGTTATAGAATAACTTTGACTTTGAGAGACCTCTTGACTGCAGGGCTGTGACGAGGTGTGGTTTGACTTTGCCTAGAAGTCTCATGTATGAGGGGCACATTCCTCACCGAGATGTGTTCTTGTGACGCGATCTAAAACCGTGCGGGCGAGTCAGTGTCGCCCAAAGCGGATAGTGTCAAGGTGTGGTGATTGAGCCCCTTAGATTGCGGTTCGGGGAAGACGTACGTGATGTTGGGCATCGATGGTTTACTTCTGGGACTGTTGGCTACTCTTTTCCTAGGCTGAGCTATGGGGTGGAGATCCCCTTACGACGTTTTTCGGGCTTCTTGATAGGGAATATGGATTTGTATATACCATGTTCCGGTACCCACTTATGGGGTTTGGTTTCTCCCCTTCCAGGAGAGGCGAAGGCGCGTGGGGTATGCCACGTGCTTTCCGCATCTAGCTTCTCGTGGTTGGATGATTCTACTCTCCTGCTATAGGCAGCGAAAGCTCGACGAGAAGTGCACCTTCTAACCATTCCTAGATCCATGTGTTAGGACGAGTCTTCTACGATTATCTTGGTGGGTTGAGCTATTACTCTTTACTGCACTCTTAGTTGTACTCCTCTACTTTTCATGTTCGCTCTACTGCTCACCTTTCGGTACCTCCTTTGATGCTCCCTCAAGCCTTCGGGGTATCCTACTGAGTATTTTTATACTCACCCCTGCTTGGGCTTTTCCCGCAGTTGGTGTGCCCTTGCAGACGGCGGACAGGTTGGTCGTGACTTTAGTAGAGCATCGGAGTTCCGGATCATGGACCGCGTGCGGTGGTCAATT
Organism: Viscum album; assembly: GCA_963277665.1. Classification (NCBI taxonomy): domain Eukaryota; kingdom Viridiplantae; phylum Streptophyta; class Magnoliopsida; order Santalales; family Viscaceae; genus Viscum; species Viscum album. The sequence goes on along the minus strand of OY728140.1, from coordinate 2,032,870,922 downwards.
TTGGTTTCAAGGTGGGGAACCCTTCCAGTTGTTTACTGTTGTTTTACCTGTTTCTGGGTTTTGGCACTTTTGGTTGGGCGCGTGTTTTGCCCCTTTACTTTTCAGTTTATCTTCAGCTTGTACTTTTTACTGTTTACAGATTGATGCACATTTGTTGTATATATATATATATATATATTAGTTTCCTTTTTCTTTTCTTTTTTACTCTGCACTTATGCATTGAGTGCGTTGCGTGTGTGTGTACATGTACTTAGGAAAAGGCCTCCCTGAGTTATTGTACCTTCGGCGCTGGTCGCTAGCCCCTGGCCTATGGAGGTGGGCTTGTTGTAGTTGCAGCTCGAGCCCGGGTAGGGTCTGGTCGTGACATGAGTCCCGTGAATATATGATCTGATATAGTTTCCAACTATAAACATTGTTCAATATTTTATTATTTCAACTACTAATACAAAATATATGAATACAAAAACCTCTAATGATATTACAACATTTTTTTTACCGTAATTCAATAATACATAAATCTAAATTTCACTGACATAATTAGTGATTTTCAAAAAGGGGGAGATTATTGGACTCATCTATTTTGATAATCCCAAATCATGTTTCTTTTTTAAGATAATCATTATTCATTAATATTTATAGTCTCTATTAGGTAATAACTATGTATTTTTAATCTCACAACACTATTGATTATGTTTATAGTGAAAATTTTATCTTTGTAAGAGGTTACCACTAGAGGTTACAGATAGAGGTTATTGATAGAGAATACAGGTAGAGGTTATAACTAATTTATCAATGTGATCTCACTGCTATGAGTATACCACGCAAAGGATACTATTGTATTGTTATAAAAAATTTTATACCACTAAAAGGTTTCCATTGAAGCATACTGATGAAGCCTACTGATTAGCCTGCTGACTAAGCCTATGGATGAGGCCTAGCGATGATACCTGCCTGTAGAGACCCGAAGCTTGATGTACATTGACATTACATTACATTTGTGGAATACTTAGTACATAACAAAAACACACACATAAGGATCGTAATAGTTTAGTGTCTTTGAAAACTCGGAATATAATCTTCTAATCCTGGTGATAGATCTTCAACATCTCCCATAAAGATCTTCCTTTTTTATAACTAAAACCTTTCTTTATATCCTTGGGAAAAGTAAACATAAAAGGGTGAGCTCAAATGCTCAGTAAGGGTAAACAAAAGAAATATCAATCACATCATATACATAAGCACAAAACATTTTTGAAATCTTATCCTGCAAAAGAGAGCATAATTTCATAACATGGGATAAATCATAGTAGTGAAATGAAATCCCAATAATCATAACTTAAAACATGAAGAATTGTGGCATACACACATAATCATAGAGAATCATTTCTTATTAGTCAAGACTCATTTCTAAGACTATCTTAGTGGACAAAGTCCCTTTCTGAACCGAGTCACCCTCGTTTCAGTCCTCTTTCACTGAACCGGTATAACCAACCATTCCAGCCATGTCTATCTCATGAGATATAAAATCTTTTATCCAATTAATTGGAGGGAGATATAGGTCCCACCCATCTCATAATGATACCATTCTAATGTGTGCCACAAGATCATAAATCATACATCATTGCATAACCCATGTAATAAAAATGGGAATCTTAAACATCATGACATCATGAAACAGTTCATATAAGATAAAAGAATTCATAAAAATAATTCCATCACAACATAATCAAATCAATGTAATAATAGGGATAAAAACAGAACCCTTTATTGTCTTAGATGGAAAATAATTTTGATAAATCACTTGAACTCCCTTCTTGAGGAAAATATCCTTTCTTCTTCAAAAACACTTTTCCTTTCATAACATGTCATACAATTCTAAACTAAAAGAAGTTGATTAAAAATAAACATGAAAACTTGTAAAGGAATCTTTTCGGAAATAATGTTTTAAAAATCCATTCATGTCGTATAAGTTAAAAGAAAACATTCTTCTCGTACTTTTGTCGGAAAAGTCAAAAAGTACCTCGTATGAAAAATGACAAAAGATTCCTTTCATATCCTTTTTTAAAAAACTCACTGAAGGGTAAAAATGGATTTAAAAAATTGTAGGTGGATGGAAATAATAAAACATATTTATGAAACATGTATGTGGATGATAAAATACACCCTATTAAATACTAACGAATAAACAATCTCGGATAAAAATGAGATTGTGATATTTCACATACCTTAGGTCTGATTTGCTTCATAAGTGTCTAAACCTCCTGTATAATGATTTAAATAATGCCATTGAATTATTACATAATCATATTCATTGTTATTATATCATATATGGTTTACTTATGACTTTATATTACCCGTTCTTTTGTAAATTCATGTTAAAGTAGCGTTTTGGGTAAAATCGTCTCATTTGTCGTTCGTGTTTTAACTTGTAATTATTCATATGATTGGTTAGATCATAATTACTTAATTCCTGAATATAAAACATGATTTATATGTAATATATACTCAGAATATACATATATATAATAAATTAGTAAATGGAACGAAATACACCGTTCATGGAGATGGTAGGCCGTACGTACGCATGAACGTTGTTTTCGTTTCCTTATTGAATTGAGTGGAATTAAGTAGATGAAATACATATATATATACATAAATCCAGTATCATTATTATGTCATATATTTCATGATTACTTATTATATTTAATTTATAATCATTCATGAATGGTTAAAGTGGAGAATGAATCTCATCGCGTTGTGGAGACGGTAGTCCGTACGTACGCACGAGCGATGATATCATTTTCATGATTATTGAATTGGAGTGGAGTGGATGATACAATATAATAAGAATCATTATGATGTTATAATAACTAGGTATAGTTATTCTTTACACAATAATACCCATCCATGTATGGTGTTGGTGGAAAAACAGATTACACCACGACGTGGAGACGGTATTCCGTATGTACGCACGCGCGATGATTTCATTTTCCGTAGGATGGATAGATGGTGAATTAGGATTGTTTAATACTTATAATAACATATCAGTATATGAGGGATACTGATGTTATTACTTCATATTGAAACAACCTAATAAGAAGAAGTGGAAGAAGAAATAAAGGTGATAGAATCGGTAACGGAAATTACCTCTTCTTTGAAGTGCCTTTTTGAGACCTCCTCTTAGGGCACTAAAATTGGTCTTTGAGGAAGACCAGAACCTCTAGGATGTTGCTAGGGAAGCGAAGAAGAGAATTTTTCAGGGGTTGTCCGAGCTTGAAGTCTCAATGTTGTGTAAGGAAGAGAGGGAGGAGGTGCCCTTTTATAAGGGAGGAGAGGGGCACCTTTGGAATTCTTAAAAATATTAATTTATAATAAATCTAACCCCACTTAAAAACCTCAAAAAATGACTCATATTCTACTATTAGATGAGATAGGGTTTTAATCTCATCAAACAATCAAATTTATACATGTTTGGATCTTATTTTAATCCTTACCATTTTGATTTATCCTTATTTAATCTATTTGAGTTCATTTGTGGTAATAAAAATCTAAATTTTAAATTATAACAAATAATTACTTATTTGTTGTGAATTTTCCATAATTGTTTACTTTATAACATTATAGACCATATAAATTTAAATTTATAATTTTTAAATATTTTTGTGATTTTTAAACAATTTTATAATATGTTATTTTTATAAAATAACAATAGAGTCAATTTTGACACTATTCAATTATTTGAATTTAAATAAAATATATACAGAAGATATGTTCAAACTAAAATCATTAATATATTAATAAAAGTTCATATGTATCTATAAAATTAGTGTATCAAATTAAATAGTTCATATTATATTTATTTTATTATTTTTAAAAAAATTTATTTGGTTTATCTCTTAATAAAATAATTACTACATCATTTTTGTATAATTATTTAATATACTTATATTTTGCATAAAAATTTAAAATAAAATCCTATGATTCATATATATATATTACCTTTCACAATAATACCTTTACTCGAATTTATCATCTTAAAATCACAATATTTAATTTTTTATATTTATTAAATTATGAAGGTGACAACTTTGGCATCATTTAAAATAAAATAATATAAGTGTTATAATTGCTTGTATAAGACACCAAATGGACAAATATTCTACCATTGGATGATTATAGTTTCAATTTAGATGAAAAATAAGGTTTGGTCATGGTTTTGAGACTTTTATGGTCACTATTAGTTTAATAAAAACTATATTCTTGATTTTTCACTAGATAAATAATTTCTGCATCACTATTGTGTCATAATTAATGATAACTATTTAATCCCAAAAAAAAATTAAATAAATTCTGATGATTTATATAATTGTGTTAGCTTTCTGGATACTATTCATGTTCGATTTTTTATGATGTTTATCACTAAGTTAAAATTATTATACCTATAAGATTTAAGAAAGTGACATGTTGTCACTTTCTTTGGTTTTAATAATAATTAAATTATTTTCATGGTCAAAAGACCATAAAATGAATCTAATCCGACCCTTAGTTGATATGGGTTTACTTGTAGCCATCAAATAGAATTTTTTCATGTGTTACGGTAATTTTATAATATTATATTTACCCTTAATTACCCGATTTACCTTTAACTATGGTAAATAAAATTTACCGTAGTTAATATTCATAATTCCCAAAAATAAAAAGTAGCCTATTAACATAATTTGGACCCACTGATTCCAAATATGGAATCCATTTTTTAAAAATCAATACACAGAAGTTGTATAAATTAAATTAAAATTAATCCCGTTGTCGAATAAAAACTGGTTTTTGTTTAAAACATTGCAAAAGATTGAATTGATTTAACCAACGAATTCAAGGTAAAATCATTGATAATGACATACATTATATTAAATGGTAAAAATATATTATATTTATACTTTAAAACCATTCAATATTATAATTTAACCACATAAGATATTACGATGGAAAAAGGTGTTTTTAATTAAAATATAGCGTGTTTTTACTATTCATTAAAATGTGAATGTTACCAGAATAATATGAAAAATTTATCCAAAGTAAATTTTTATTTATTGATTCCAATGAAGAATTTAATTTTGTCAAATTTAACTTATAAACATGTCAAAAACTATATTTAATGTGTGTATGCCATCAAATGGAGGCAAAACTGCATTTTTTAAAAAATACTTATTTTACCCGAAAAATTTATTTTGTTCTTATACCATGTTCTATAAAATGTGTAAGATGAATAATAATGTTATAAAATTCAAAATTTAGTTAATACTATTCATAACGGCTAGTTCACGACAATATTATAATAATATATCATTGTTTATTAAAACCTGGTATTGCGTACAACACACGCTATCGAGGAAGGTCTCGATTGCGTGTAATGCAAGACAAGTCATGGTTGCGTGTTGTGAAAGAATTTCTTCGTTGATTCGTATAATAGAATCCAACCATATTTTATTTATACATTTAATATATATATATATATATACTCAATGTTGCGTAGAATAACTATTATCAAAATTGTGTGTAACACGGTCCAAGAATAGTGTTGCATATACTGCAAGCTAATACGGTGTTGCGTATAGCACAAGGTAAACTTGGTGTAGAATACAAACAAGACATTAATGAAATTAAAATAATATTTTTCATAAAATCTCGGGGTGTTACATTCTACCCCCCTTAAAATGAATTTCGCCCTCGAAATTCGTCGGGGTTATAAATGGTTTACTATTTGAAAGTTTCTTTGATAGAAGCCCACATCATAAAAAGGAATACCAAAAATTATCATTAAAAACTAAAGTATAAAACATAATGGTTACCCATGTTAACTAATCACTAGGTATCCACATAGAAGAACATAGGTGAAAATATAGACATGGAAGAGAAATCTAACCATCATGTTATGATGGAGAGTGGTAGAGAACATGGCTATGGAAAAGCCAACTATCAAAAATCCATAAATTTGCGATGATATAAGGTACCGTCTGATTAATCAGATATATGAGAACTAGGACAACATTTTTGGTTTTCAAGATCATTTTCCTAAAGTTGATGAAATTGGAATTAGAAAAAATACTTTCGTGATTTTGGTATAGTCTCACCGTTTGTCGTTCTTTGGACAATTTCCACTTAATATCTTAAATAAATGAAGTTGAATTTTTTATTCGTGTAGTGTTAGCAGATCATGTGATAGAATGACGGGTCATTCCATCTGTCTCAAACTAAAGGTTAACAAAAGTTATTAAATATACATAAGTCATTCTATAGTGAGATTAATCATATATGGTTCCTAAAATGGACTTATACTTCATATATCATACTTATTAATATAATAACACTAGTTTCTACTAAACAGGGACTTCTTGTAGGCCAGTGGTAGGTGATAAAGGCCAGTCGCACTTCGGTTGTGGGTTCGATTCCCACAGCCTTGTCCGAAGCGATGGGCTGTCGCCTGTCCTGCAGGTTGTCCTTTTTCTAAAGCTATATTACTATAACATCCCATCAATAATATCGAAAAACGTTTTATCCATTATAATCTTTAGGATTATCTAAAATACTTCGGTCCAAGATCATAGTATAAAGAAAATGATTACTTGAAATGTCACAGAACAATCACGTGAATGCCATCAATTATCCCCTATATATCATAAGATATATCTTGTTGGTCAAATTACAAACATGTGATTACCTTAATCATGTATTCTCTTGTAGAATGAATACCCATTGAACCTTAGTGAACACATGAATCCTGTCAAAAGTTAACTCATTCCACATACCAAAATCCAAAAATTATATATACTCAAACCATGATATAACCTTCTCCTTATATCATTCATGAGCTCATGAATACTATTAAACATTTAATTTTCTCCTTATCCCTTCATTATGCGCATATCATCTACATTCCAAAAATATCTGAATAACCTTTCTTTGATACTGGTAACATTAATCATACACTTTCAAAACTCAAGGATAGACAACAGTGTAACAATTCTTAGATGTCTCTTTATTCCATAGTGCCATGGGATTACTTATACAACATTACACATGATAAACATGTAATCATTCCACTACATTCTTAAAACATTGACCGAGCTTCAACAATTCTTTCATCTCACATATCATTTGTAGTCTCTTCATCATCATCCACATAAATACTACCCATACGACCATACTTATTCTCTTCATGAGACTTTCCCTTAGGGAATTGGTTTGCATAATGACCGTACATTCCACATTTAAAACATTTAACAATTGTTGATGTCGTAGAAATACCATTATCCTAATCCCTGGTGTTAACTGAACCTTTTCCTTTTCACTTACTGGCTTTGTGTCCTTCTTTTCCACACCCAAAGCATCTTCCAGTTCCTTTGAAACATTCTCCTTGATGCCTCTTCCCACATGATTTACATAGGGGAAATCGAACTTTCTTTCCTCTATGATCATCATGAAACTCCATCTTTCACTTATTAGCCGAGTCAGGAAACTTACCAAATTTTACTTTATTGATCATATTATGTCATTGCTGATTTGGCATAATAATTATGTTTGGACTTCCAAATCCCATTTTATTTGGTTTCTCATGAAGAATATCATTCCATTGTCCATCATATCCTCCATTATTGTGAATCATCTTGTTTCCAGCCATTTTCTAAAACCCAAAAAGAATAGTGTGAGAGGAAAAAATCATAATAAATGGGGAGTAACTTCAATATATAATATCTTTGGTTTAATCTAATATCGTTACCATAGTTCTAGGACTATATCCTATACGTATACTTATCCTTAGGGACATCCCTAGTCATACCATAGAAATGTCTCTAGGGATCTCACTAACGTTTTCGCATCCTAGTTTCCAAAGGTTGACTAAACCTTTCCTCTGATACAAACTGTAGAGACCCGAAGCTTGATGTACATTGACAATACATTACATTTGCGGAATACTTATTACATAACAAAAACAAACAAACAAGGATCGTAATAGTTTAGTGTCTTTGGAAACTCGGAATATAATCTTCTAATCCTGGTGATAGATCTTCAACATCTCCCATAAAGATCATCCTTTTTTATACCTAAAACCATTCTTTATATCCTGGGGAAAAGTAAACATAAAAGGGTGAGCTCAAATGCTCAGTAATGGTAAACAAAATAAATATCAATCACATCATATACATAAGCATAAAACATTTTGTAAATCTTATCCTGCAAAAGAGAGCATAATTTCATAACATGGGATAAATCATAGTAGTGAAATGAAATCCCAATAATCATAACATAAAACAAGAAACATTGTGGAATACACACATAATCATATAGAATCATTTCTTATTAGTCAAGACTCATTTCCAAGACTATATTAGTGGACAAAGTCCCTTTCTAAACCGAGTCACCCTCTTTTCAGTCCTGTTTCACTGAACCGGTATAACCTACCATTCCAGCCATGTCTATCTCATGAGATATAAAATTTTTACCAAATGAATTGGAGGGAGATATAGGTCCCACCCATCTCATAATGATACCGTTATTATGTGTGCCACAAAATCATAAATCATACATCATTGCATAACCCATGTAATACAAATGGGAATCATAAACATCATGACATCATGAAACAGTTCATATAAGATAAAAGAATTCATAAAAATAATTCAATCACAACATAATCAAATCAATGTAATAATAGGGATAAAAACATAACCCTTTATTGTAATAGATGGAAAATAATATTGATAAAACACTTGAACTCCATTCTTGAGGAAAATATCCTTTCTTTTTCAAAAACACTTTTCCTTTCATAACATGTCATACAATTCTAAACTAAAAGAAGTTGATTAAAAATAAACTTGAAAACTTGTAAAGGAATATTTTTGGAAATAATGTTTTAAAAATCCATTCATGCCGTATAATATAAAATAAAACATTCTTCTCGTAATTCTGTCAGAAAAGTCAAAAAGTACATCGTATGAAAAACGACAAAAGATTCCCTTCATATCCTTTTTTTAAAAACTCAGCAAAGGGTAAAAATGGATTTAAACAATTTTAGGTGTATGGAAATAATATTAAATATTTATGAAACATGGATGTGGATGATAAAATACACCCCAGTAAATACTTACGAATAAACAATCTCGGATAAAAATAAGATTGTGATATTTCCCTTACCTTGGGTCCGATTTTCTTCTTAAGTGTCCGAAACTCCAGTATAATGATTTAAATAATTTCATTGAATTATTAAAGAATCATATTCATTGTTATTATATCATATATGGTTCACTTATGACTTTATATTACTCGTTCGTTTGTTAATTCATGTTAAAGTAGCGTTTTGGGAAAAATCGTCTCATTTGTCGTTCGTGTTTTAACTTGTAATTATTCATATGATTGGTTAGATCATAATTACTTAATTCCAGAATATAAAACATGATATATATATAATATATATTCAGAATATACATATATATAATAAATTAGTAAATGGAATGAAATACACCGTTCATGGAGACGGTAGGCCGTACGTACGCAAGAATGCTGTTTTCATTTCCTTATTGAATTGAGTGGAATTAAGTAGATGACATATATATATATACATAAATCCAGTATCATTATTATGTCATATATTTTATGATTACTTATTATATGTACTTTATAATCATTCATGAATGGTTAAAGTGGATAATGAATCTCATCGCGTCGTGGAGACGGTAGTCCGTACATACGCACGAGCGATGATATCATTTTCATGATTTTTGAATTGAATTGGAGTGGATGATACAATATAATCAGAATCATTATTATGTTATAATAACTATGTATTGTAATTATTTGCACCATAATACCCATCCATGTAAGGTGTTGGTGGAAAAACAGATTACACCACGGTGTGGAGACGATATTCCGTACGTACGCACGCGCGGTGATTTCGTTTTCCGTAGGATGGATAGATGGTGAATTAGGACTGTTTCATACTTATAATAACATATCATTATATTAGTGATACTGATGTTATTACTTCATAATGAAACAACCTAATAAGAAGAAGTGGAAGAAGAAATAAAGGTGAAAGAATCGGTAACGGAAATTACCTCTTCTTTGAAGCGGCTTTTTGAGACCTCCTCTTAGGGCACTAAAATTGGTCTTTGAGGAAGACCAGAACCTCTAGGATGTTGCTAGGGAAGTGGAGAAGAGAATTTGGCAGGGGTTGGCCGAGATTTAAGGCTCAAAGTTGTGTGAGGAAGAGAGGGAGGAGGTTCCCTTTTATAAGGGAGGAGAGGGGAACCTTTGGAATTCTTAAAAATAATAATTTATAATAAATGTAACCCCACTTAAAATCCTCCAAAAATGACTCATATTCTAAGATTAGATGAGATAGGGTTGTAATCTCATCAACCAATCAAATTTATACATGTTTGGAACTTATTTTAAACCTTATCATTTTGATTTACCCTTATTTAATCTATTTAAGTTTATTTGTGGTAATAAAATTATAAATTTTAAATTAAAACAAATAATTACTTATTTGTTGTGAATTTTCCATAATTGTTTACTTTATAACTTTATAGACCATATAAATTTAAATTTATAATTTTTAAATATTTTTGTTATTTTTAAACAATTTTATAATATGTTATTTTTATAAAATAACAATAGTGTCAATTTTGACACTATTCATTTATTTGAATTTAAATAAAATATATAAAGAATATATGTTAAAAATAAAAGCTTTAATATATTAATAAAATGTCATACGTATCTATAAAATTAGTGGATCACATTAAATAGTTCATATAATATTTATTTTATTATTTTTAAAACCAGTTATTTGGTTTATCTCTTAATAAAATAATTACTACATCATTTTTGTATAATTATTTAATATACTTATTTGTTGCATAAAAATTTAAAATAAAATCCTATGATGAAGATAAATATAGTACCATTCACAATAATACTTTTACTCTAATTTATCATCTTAAAATCACAATATTTAAATTGATATATTTATTAAATTATGAAGGTGACAACTTTGGAATCATTTAAAATAAAATAATATAAGTGTCATAATTGCTTATATAAGACTCCAAATAGTCAAATATTCGACCATTGTATGATTATAGTTTCCATTTACATGACCAATAAGTCTTGGTCAGGGTTATGTGCCTTTTATGGTCACTATTAGTTTAATAAAATCAATATTCTTGATTTTTCACTAGATAAATAATTTCTGCATCACTATTGTGTCACAATTAATGATAACTATTTAATCCCAAACAAATTCTAAATAAATTATCATGATGTAGATAATATTTTTAGATTTTTGTATACTATTCATGTTCGATGTTTTATGATGTTTATCACAAAGTTAAAATTATTATACTTATAAGATTTAAGAAAGTGACATGTTGTCACTTTCTTTGGTTTTAATAATAATTAAATTATTTTCAAGGCCAAAAGACAAAACAATGAATCTAATCCGACCCTTAGTTGATATGGGTTTACTTTTAGCCATCAAATAGAATTTTGGCATGTGTTAGGGTAATTTTATAATATTATATTTACCCTTAATTACCCGATTTACCTTTAACTTTGGTAAATAAAATTTACCGTAGTTACTATTAATAATTCCCAAAAATAAAAAGTAGCCTATTAAAATTATTTGGACCCACTGATTCCAAATAAGGAATAAATTTTTTAAAATTCAATACACAGAAGTTACAGAAATTAAATTAAAAGTAATCTCGTTGTCGAATAAAAACAGGTTTTTGTTTAAAACATTGCAAAAGATTGAATTGATTTATCCTAAGAATTCAAGGTAAAATCAATGCTAATGACATAAATTATATTAAATGGTAAAAATATATTCTATTTATACTTTAAAACCATTCAATATTATAATTTAACCACATAAGATATTACGATGAAAAAAGTTGTTTTTAATTAAAATATATCGTGTTTTTACTATTCATTAAAATGTGAAAGTTACCATAATAATATGAAAATTTTATCCAAAGTAAATTTTTATTTAATGATTCCAAAGAAGAATTTTATTTTGTCAAAATGAACTTATAAACATGTCAAAAACTATATTTAAAGTGGGTGCTCCATCAAATGGCAGCAAAACTGCATTTTTTTAAAAATACTTATTTTACCCGAAAATTTTATTTTGTTCTTATACCATGTTGTAGATAATGTGTAAGATGAATAATAATGTTATAAAATTCAAAATTTAGTTAATACTATTCATAAAGGCTAGTTAATGACAATATTATAATAATATATCATTGTTTATTAAAACCCGGTATTGCGTACAACACACGCTATCGAGGATGGTCGTGATTGCGTGTAATGCAAGCCAAGTCAGGGTTGCGTGTTGTGAAAGAATCCTTCGTTGATTCGTATAACAGAATCCAACCATATTTCATTTATACATTTAATATATATATATATATACTCAATGTTGTGTAGAATAACTATTATCAAAATTGTGTGTAACGCAGTCCAAGAATAGTGTTGCGTATACTGAAAGCTAATACGGTGTTGCGTATAGCGCAAGGTAATATTGGTGTAGAATACAACAAAAGACATTAATGAAATTAAAATAATATTTTTCATAAAATCTCGGGGTGTTACACTGCCGATGAGGAATATCGACGAATTCTACTAATGAAGCCTACTTATGAAGACTATCATTGAGCAGACTACAATTAATATTCTACCGATACCAACTCTTCAACCCCACACTTTTTCAATTTCTTATGATTTTTATAACTGTCATATTAGGAAAATTTAATGTTTCTGACATTAATTTATGATTATTGTAGACATATCAAGATATTGTATCTAGAGGCAATATGATTTACGAGGAAGACCACACATGTTTTTCTTATTCCTATAATTGGATCTCTAATATAAAATGGAAGATAGAAGAATGGATGAAGGATTGAGAGAGACATTACATGACTGACCACAAGAACAAATAGATCACTCCCGCATTTACATTGTGAACCCAAGATCTTCACGAAGATCATTAGGGATAATGAATTCAACAAAATTATTTTTTCCTCATAAAATCTCTTTCATACCAAGAAGGAGAACACATTAGTACCTGGAATCTAGAACCTAGTGTTGTGACACACTATTTTGGAGACAAATTTAGAGAAAGACTCGAACTGTAATTTCATCACTCAAATGGGTCAGGAGAAGAAATTAATACAAATAGAGCCTTCTAAAGTCAATCATAATTACATTACCTCTAATTTGTTCTTTATCATACATTTCTGAGAATTCTGTGTTTGTCTGTTACATGCATTATCTTATATGATTGAACTAGAGGATACTAAAAATCCTCACAACAATCATTACTAACACTTTGATTCCAACATGTAACTATGGAAGAGGTCTTGTGAGGCCTGGTTGTGTTTTTTCCATGAAGAACTGTGGTAGAGTTTTTGTTCCGTGGATAGTTTGTGAAAACTGTTGTAAAGCCTGATACAGACTGTGTATCATGTTGATCGTTAATATAAACTTCATAGTGTTATATGATCACCAAGTGGAGAGGATTACATCCCGACTTATGACTGAATATATTGTTTAACTCTACTGTGTACCTTTTTTTAATTCTATGTTATTCTATTTTCCCCTACTTTTATATTCAATACAGAAATCCATTTTACAATCACTCTGATAGTTTGTTTTGGTTGGTGTGTAGATGTGTTTCATTTGGTAAACCTGTTTCAGACGCTGGATAAGTTTCTTACACTAATTCAACTAAGGACTAATCAACCATTGTTAAAATCATTGAACAATCGAACATTTATATATCTAATACCTTAATTAAAAGGTTTTTTTTCAAATTTGGGGATTTATAACATAATGTTTTTAAAATAAATTTTGGAAGTCAATTCACCACCCTCTTGAGTTTCCGCCCCCAACTTATGCGATTATTTAATAAAATTTATGGAATTATCTCAATCCTATATTATCATTTAAATGAAATTATTTGATGATAATAAATTTAATCCATATTATACTCATGTAATGGATTAAATAACATGTGTTTCTATAATTTTCAATTAAATATTATTTATTACTTATTTATTTATATATTTTGAAGTACTCTTATATTTAATGATAATATGGTTTAACACCTTTATTATGATTTATTTTCCCCATAATATATTGATTATTTTTGTAATTGATGTGATGTGATACCCGAATTGGAATAATTATGTTCACAATCATGATTTATTTTGTATTATATGAATTAAAATGTATGGTGATTTTCATGTATGTATCCATTTTACCATGACTAAACTATTTAGTGCCCAATGACGTGAGAATATGTATATTATTTCAATATGTTAAACTAAACACCATATCCATGTTTCTGGTGTTGGGATTTTCATAGTTGGTTTCAATGGATGTTTGGTACAAACCGTGTGAACTAGATTTATGAAATCCTATACTGGTGAACATATCAAAATGATCAAATATGGGGATATGTACAGTTGAAAATCATAATTTGTTCCTTATGATGAGATTATATGGGTTTCACATGAAAATGTATCCTTATATTTATATTAAATGGGGTCTTTGTATTGAAAATGATCTAGGCAAGGTTAATAGAAATGAGAAAAAGTACATTGGGATTAAGCTAACGCCACCATAAACACAACTATGGGTCTTACTGTGAACCATTACTTCCACTCTCATGGGATATGGTTTTGATAATTCAAATTTTCATTAAAATAAATTATTATGTCCATAAAATTAATTATTAACCCTATAGAACTATTATTATTATTATATTATATAAGCATTTTTTTCAATTTGTATTAGGAATTTCATTGGTTTTGAGATTATACATTATCTTTCATAATTTATATAATATAATATTGCCTATGGAATTATATAAAAATGGATACTAACAAATGGAATGTAAATATTATAATTGAATGTACCCCATGTAAGGATTTTTTCCCTTGGAAGATAATGAAGCTGGTGCTAGTGTCAGAGATAAATTTGATCTAATTATAATCATATTGGGGAAGTTCATATAGGGAATGAGTAATAAACTACCCTATGTACCGAATAATGTTGATCCACTATGTGGTGTTACAGTGTTAGATCACATTATGAATAATAAAATTCCATCATCCAATGGGTATAATAATGCATTTTTGATTAGAATTGTGTAAATATACTTGATAATATATTTACCACTATAGAATGTATTGAATGTGAGAATATTTTCACTGATTATTATCATATCAATAATGATTAGGATCTATGTGGATCATTTATTCAAATCCATAATGATGATTAACAAATACAAATCATGTAATGTAAGGATTTAAATGTTCCCTTATAAGAGAAATAGTTTCCCCATGAATAATGAGTTGATATAGAAAGATTCTTCTTGAATATATTCCTGAAATAAGAGGAGAAATTTTTTATGTATTAAGAAATTATTAAAATGTTATTAATGAATTCTCAAAACTACATACATATCCCAAATAGCACGATTGGACATTTATTTTTTGAACATATACTAATCCATCATTGGGAAATTCTCTCTAATGTATTATCATCATATGAGCATATAGTGTCATGTGCTATCACGAATGAGAAAGAATACTACAAATAATATTAATTTATATAGATAAAGAGGAATAAGTGGATTGAAGAGGATAACATAGATACATATAAGAAGGGAATTAATGAATTTACAATTTTAGATACTTATCAAAGGAAACTCCTTAGTAAATTCAAATAAAATGAGTATTCGTCATGTTTGGGGAAAAATGATACCATGATCATTACTATAAGGAAACATATGAATCTTCCAGTGTAGAATGGTTCAATTATAATGATATGAGGCACTAAAAAATAATTTCCCTTGGTATCATGGTCAATACCTCAGATAAAGCTATTTGATAATGGTCATTATTACGTTATTGATACAACCAATATGTAGTTTTTAATGTTCTGTTGTTTTTTGATCCATGAAATATGTGGTAAAATTATCCTATTAGTTATATTCTCATTATTAAAATCATGAATTTTTTATGGATTTCATTTCTGTACCATTTCATAAATAATTTGAGGGAAATTTTTTACAGGAAAAAACATCCTTGGGATGTGATTTTATAAAATATTGAACCAATTTTAATGCTCATTATTGGGGGATCATAACACATAATATGTCCCAATGTTAATATAATAATGAAAATGTAATTTTTATTTTCGTATTTTTTTCCTTTATGATCTATCAAATATATTATGTTATAATAATTAAGTGATATTACAATTTGGTAATAATAATAGAATGATATCAGTATGGGCATAACAAAACATGCATACTAGGTTACAACCCAATACATCGAACAAGGTTGGATCCATAAACCCCCAACTAAAGAACTATAATGGTTTACCATGTACCAGTCACATACGTGATGTGTTTATTAAAATGTAATTGTTTATTAATCCAATATTGAAATAAATAGAATTTTTAAAAAACTATTGTTATTATAGATGATTAGTGATTAATTTATTATATTAGATAACATTTGATAACCACATTAGTTTGGGAAAAGTTTTATAAATACATATAATAACATTAAATCCTATTATGGCTCTTATGACCCATTAAAAGATAATTTTTTTCATCATTAATAAATATTTAATCTTGGTTATTCATTTCTTAAAATATGAAATAAAATCGAAAATGATCAAATTCAAACCAATATATGAAATTGTTCCTATGAAATTGAGATAAATCATGTAAGTATATTATAAGTAAATATGGTAATGGAAATATATATAATTATTAAAAAGATCATAAAATAGAAAAATTTAATAATTATCTTCAAAATTGATTAATAGTATGTTTTTAAATCATTTTAGATATACTATTTTTAGTTCTTTAGAATTCAACTTATCTATAACGTTCTAATGATCAATTTCTAATATAGTTCCCTAAAATTATTTTGATATTTAATTAATCTCTACATATACAATTGCCACCAATTTTTACCAATGTAGAAACATAGTAATTATTTATATCATATTGCATTTTTAAATAATTTTGCATCTTCTAATGTCGATAGTATAATAACAATATTTATTATTTTGGTTTTCGACAAATGAAATTTATAATATAAGAAAAATTATTTTTGAGATCATGAACTAGTAGTGTGGGGGTAGGTTATTTATAAATGTGATAATTCAACAACCCTAATCTCTAAAATAAAATTTATTTTTATACTTTATTCGACACACAACAAAGTGAATAATCTACAAAAAAATATATTTCTTTAAATTTATTTTCATTATTATATTGTCAAATATAAATCCCCGTGTCCAAGTGGAATGTAAGATAATATAAAGATAATAAATAGATATTAAATCTATGAATATTAATTTTAATAATTAGTTTCTTTAAATTTATATGGATTACACATGTATAAATATCCTTGCTAAAATTTTTATTTAAAATTAAATGAGAACTAATTAATAGGATAAAGTAGATTTCGAAATAGCTTCACGCACCTGGCATAGCATGAGATAAAGGTAGGAATGGTTTTACAATATAAAAAATAGAAGAAATACTTTCATGTTATTCTGATCAAAACGAAACTCTCATGGAGAATAGTGTTAGAAGTTAAAATGTTATATAAACATAATGTACAAAAAACCTAATTATAAAAACCAAATTCCTTTTTGAAATATCTCTCCAAGATCCAAGGATCAACATCGATAACCACCTTAAAGTGGAATATTCTCCTTTCCCAAACATGGAAGAAGATAATCTACAAACAATTGATGGAACTTGTAGTCTATGAGATAAAAGCATAGTTGGTTCTCAGTAGTTTATTCATTGGAAATATTTTAATATTGAATATTGACATAAATTTTTTATATACTTTTATATGTTTTTTCTCTTAAAACCCTCATTCACATACTATCCATGAGATTTATTATAAATTAAAAAAATGATATTATATGAATTCAATTTGGTAAAATGGATTATATTTTTATCATTATAATAATAATTTAAATTTTCTAATTTGGTCAACATTGTTGTTGGTAAGAATTAATATAAGAAAAAGAAAAAAATACATTTAAATGTTGCGGTAAAAATTTGATTACAATGGGTTTAAAATAAATTAATAGGGCTAAACTGGAATAAAATATTAACTAAAATATATTTTATATCTATAAATTGACTATTTCATCTATAAGGATTAATAGTTATATATTTTTTACAATTTTGTAATGAGAAAAATGTGGAAGCATTATTTTCAAAAACGTTAACTTTGAAACTTAAATCCCATATTGAAGGCCACCCCTCCCATCTCTTATTCACACATTAATTTATTTATCCGAAAATACCTATCCATATAAAATAATAAATTTATTCCCTTGATCCAAGATACTTTTTATTGGTCATAAATCCATTCTATGTACAATATAGGTAAAATTAAATCTAAGGTCCATGGATAGGTAATATTATTAACTCTATGTTTTTGTTTTATTTCTTCAATCACATCAATAAAATAAATTTTTTATGTTGATATATTATAAAAAATAACCAAAATCTACATAGATGATATTATTTTTTTTATTAAAATAAATAAATTTCATCTTCCATCATATTTGAAACCATAATGTCAATCATGTGTCTGGTGGACTTCTTCCACCTGAATTGATGTGACCCATTTTTCATCCATATATCTTATAGGTGGTTATGATGATGGATATAAATTATATATATTTTATTTATAAGATAATTATATATATTTTTCAACTATAAAAAATACATTCATATTACATTACACTTATTATGGGAAATGATAATGTCTCTCGGGTGTACGGAAGACTACCACCTCATAAAGACAAGTGGTTATTTCTTAAAAAAATCTTTAGATATAATAAAATTAGGATAATATTAATTATTATATTTTATATAATTGAAATTATAATGATATTAATTTAATATTTTTCATTATAATAATATTAATTATCATTTTTTTCATTCACTCACTTTTTTATAATAACATCATTCTTGTAATAGGGAACTACCATCGTGATGAGGTTATGTGACTTTATATTCTTCACCACACAACATGTTTGATATATATCAATATATTTAAATAAATAATATGATATTTAATATAAAATTTTAATTATTTATTTATAAAAAATTACTAACCTTCTTCCAAAAATTGTCATCAATAAATGGAAACATTACTCATTTATACCATTGGTCTACCATATTTATGGTCATAACATTCATCAATTTCTCTTAGAAGTAATTCATGATTCTTAACAAATGAATAATTTTTGTATAAATATGACAATTATTTTATAATTCATAAAGCATATTATTGATATATATATAATATTATCTAGACATACAACATTCATGATGAAGCACGATTGAGAAAAACATGTAAATAACAAGTAAAACAAAGAAGATCCAAAATGATTATTAAATAACATGAGATAATGTTTTATAAAAGGATCAGATATGATATTAAAAATATTAATTTTGTTCTTTTACATGTTAATAAAATGTTCCAAAACACAATTAATGATTTTAAAAAACATTTAAAAAATATAAAACATGTGGTAAGTTAATTCATCTCAATATACCTTATTGAGAAATATTGTAATGATTTAAAACTATTTATTTTTCAATGGTTCATATGATGTAAATTTGAAATTTATTATCATGATTTATTTATAAATTTTATTTATTTTGTGTGTCAATATAAATTATATTTTCCAATTCGTTTTGAATAAAATGTAATCATGTAGTATTGAATTTTATAAGTCAATTTTTTCTTCGAGTTATAAAAGTTTATGATTTTCTAGGATATACTATGTTAATGTGTAATGAATTATGTTTTTTTATAGTTTATGTCATCTTGTTTCATGTGGATTTAAACATTATACACATGATTTATTTATTTAATAGTTATCAATTCAAAGAGGAGATTGTTTCAATGGTTTATTTCATATTATCATTTTAATCGGGATTATTCTAAAATAAATTTCGTTTAATGTAAATTATTTTAGAATTTTTTAATAAAAAATTTATTATTTCTCTACTTTGATTTTGCATGATAATGTTTAATAAATGGTCCATATTTTACACTATTTGGTATCTAAAACAATTTATAAAATAATTCAATAAATCATACATAATTTATGACTTCAGTTGAAATTACATTTCCTTCTATAACCGTGTTTTCTAAATTTTTATCAATATATTTTTATCCATTATCAATATTATTTCATAATCAATTTATTACAAAATTTGATATTTTTTTTAAAAATGTAATATTTTTTATGTCATTTTCTAAAGATATTCTCTTTATGTTTCATTGAAATAGTTATTTGAATGATTATATTAATATACATTAAATTTATGAAATATCCTTCAGTCACTAAATCTATGTTATTTAAAAATTTATTTATATTTTTCAAAATAAATTAATCAAAATTAACATAATATTTTTTTGATAACAGTTTGTTTAAAAATATTATTTTCAAAAATCATTGTTATTTTCCTGAATCAATGTTCTATGTGATCTTTCGAAATTACTATGCATCTAAGAAGACATAATTTTGTTGGACTCATTAATTATTGGGAATACAATTTAATAATACAACAGTTACTATTTTCATATAAAATTTATTATGAGGTTGAATGGAAATGTACTATGTTTATTATTATCGAATTACACAAAAAGGTTTATTATTATGTTTATTAATTTTAAAATGTATTACATGTACCGTCACGGTTCTGGAAGCCACCCAGAGGTTCCCCTTACCCGGTTGGTCACTTAGCGTCATGCACATTTCCCCAAATAGCAGAGGCTGCCAACTAGTAGTGAGGGCCTTGGGTATGATATTGGGGAAACTATGCCCTCATTGGAAGAGTACACATCGGAAGTAATAAACATGCAATGGCGGAAGTAGTAAATAAAAAAAATTAATAAACAACAGAATACTAAATCAACAAACTGGAGCACATCGGTATATATGGAATGATGCAAGATACAGCTCTAGGAAAGCAGCAAAACAAGTCACAATTCTGAAACACCATAGTACTAAAACAAGTACAAAAGAAAAGTTAACAGCTCCTCTGCATCGCATGCCAAAGATTGGTCCCATGCTCTTTTTCTCCAAGAAATAAACTTCAAGAAGTCGAAAGGCACTTTCCATTGTCTATACCTGCAACAACATAGTCTGCTTGGGCCCAAAAGCATGGCCCAAACAGGGTGTGAGATAAAATCCCAGTAGGCATCCACCTGAAGATCTGTGCCTAACAGCCAGTGAGTGTATGGTAGGTAAAAGTTCAATAAGAAGAAAAAAACAACAGTTATGTCATAGGTAGTAAACAGTAAGCAATAAAGCAGGATGATACACAATAGTAATCAATCCATAGCCAAAAATAGTAGGGAAGCAAACATCTAACAAATAGGAAACCCTCTAGGAAGTACATGTAGCCATCCCCCTCTGGTCCTATCAAAGAAGTACCACAACCCTCATGGAAGTGAACACAGCTTAACCACTCTGATTTGGTCATATGAATTTATGAGACTCTATGGGGAAGCACACTCGGTCAATTCCTCTTATAGTTGAGGGTAGTCAGGGACACTCTAAGGAAGATCGGACGGTCTAACCCTCTTAGCCCCATGGTCTAGAGACTCTATGAGGATGATATATCTGTCAATTCCACCTATAGCCTCAGGTATACCATAGACTTTCTGAGGAAGCTCACTCGGTCAATTCCTCCTCTAGTCTGGGAAGGTTCTTAAAAGAAATCAAACAAGGTAAGACTCTCTGAGGAATCTCACTCGGTCTACCCTCCAATAGACTATAATATCTGAAAGAACTCTGGGAGCTCACTCTGTCTATCCCCTGTGGCCTATAATGTCTAAGACTCACTGAAGTAGTGTATAACATCAATGAATCTCTAGGAAGTACACTCGGTCTATCCCTTATAGTCTATAGCACTAGGATCCCTCAGCCACGTGCTAGTTAGTGAATTATAATTCTATAAGTCCAAAGCACACCTAAAGAGCTACTTGGATGACCAAATAATAACTATAGAGCTACTTGGCTAAAATTCTACAAGGCAACAAGCATGTAATGAAAAACACTCCAACCTATAGACAAAAGGAATGAAAATATTCTTAACGACCAAAGGATAATAAGACCCAAAGGGCATAAACAGTCCAAAGCATGGGAAAAACATCCATGAAAAACAAATTATCCTCCAACATGATTAATTTACCTCTACACAAGCATACAATCATGGCAGGAAAAAAACGAGAGCAAAAAGGCAAACACAAAATACCCCATTCACGGGTATTGGTTGAATTTTCACATAAAACTCATGTACATTGAACGGTATGGAACAAACCACCTACATCGATCCTAGAAGATCGATATAATAGAACCACGTCAACTGAATCTCCGTTGAACGTCATAGATCTGAGAAAAGGACCAAAACTATCAACCCATGATAACTTGAGAAAGAGGAATAATAAAGCAATGAAGCTCAAGAAGAAGGAAGAAATCACCGCTACGGTTCCAATGCAATAGACGGTGGTCGAATCGGCCAACTGATGGAGGCTCTGGAAACTGGATAAGTTTCGCAGTCGTACGACATCTCTCGGTCGAACTAGGCCTAGAAGAAGACGTTTTTGGCGATCAGGCGCGACCCTGACCCCTATAGTGAAAAACAATTACACGACTTGTACATTTAGAGTACACGATGTGTAACAGGTCTTTCCATACTCTTCCAAAATCAGCCTCTACATCACCCCTACACACCGTGTGTGTTTCCCGGACACGGTCAGTTCACATCTTCGTGCGGGAAAAGAGTACACGACGTGTACATATAAAGTAAACGGCGAGTACTTCAAAAATTTCTAGAAACATTATTTTTCTAAAATACTCTAGAAAAAGGAAAGACATACCTGAAACAAAGATCCAGCTTCTTACAAACTTCCCCCCTTAATGAAATTCATCCCCGAATTTCCATAGAGAGGAATAGAAGAAGAAACCCTGAACAGCTCTGCCCACTTCGATCGTACATCAGACTCTCTCTCCCAGGTCTCATCTTTTACTTTCCCATGCTACCAAATCACTCATACAAGAATAATAGACCACCCACGAAGAACCTTTGTATTGCGATCGACAATCCGGATAGGATGTTCCTCAAACGACGCATCCTCTTCGAGCTCAACATCCTCGGGATGAAAGACATGAAATGGGTATGAAAAGTAACGCCGGAGCAGAGAGACATGGAAGATGTCATGCATAGACTGGTACCTATAAGGTAGCTGCAACCGATAGGTAACCAGCCCAACTCTCTCCAATACCTCAAACGGCCCGACATACCTCGGTGAAAGCTTACCATGTATTCAAATCCTCTTATGTCCCATCCATGGTGCGACACACAAGAAAACATGATCCCTGACCTCAAACTCTAAAGTTCATCCCTGTTGATCAGCATAAGACTTCTGTCGCGACTGTGTTGTAGCCATCCTCTTTGGAATCAACTCTATCTGCTCAGAGGTCTCCTGAAAAAGATGGGGTCGCAGCAGGGCTGCCTCTCCTACCTCCAACCCACATATGGTTGATCGACATGGCCTACCGTACAGAGCCTCGTATGGTTCCATCTGAAAGGACTCCTGAATTCTATTGTTGTAGGCAATCTCCACAAGAGGAATATGTTTCTCCCAAGACCTTATGAAGTCTAGAATGCAATCTCAGAGCATATCCTCATGCACCTTGGTCATGCGCTTGGACTGGAAATCAGTCTGGGGATGGAATGCAGTACTCAAATGTTCCTATGTACCCAAAGCCTTATAATGTCCCTGCCCGAACCGGGATGTAAATCGTGCATCCATCTCTTAAACAATGGAGTGTGGAACTCCATGTAGACGTATGATCTCCCGATTGTACAAACATCCCATATCATCAACACTGATGGTCTCCTTGATCGGCAAGAAGTGTGCGACCTTCGTGAGTCTGTCAAAAACAACCCAAACATCATTGTTTCCCTGAGGAGACCTCGGAAACCCGGTCATGAAGTCCATCGCGACATCTTTCCACTTCCACTTGGGAATGATTAACTACTGTAAAATCCCTGCAGGTTGCTGATGCTCTTCTTTCACCTCATGACAAGTAGAACATCTCATGACAAAACCAGATACATAATTCTTCATACCTGGCCATCAATAATAGCAGTGTAGATCACTATACATCTTGGTAATGCTAGGATGAAGTATCCAAACTGAGGTATGAAAATCCTGCATCATCTCCTCGCATATGTCTTCTGGCACCCATACGCTTCCCTGGAAACACAAGATCTCATCCTCGCTCACTGTCCATCCAGGAAACGGGTCCCTTCCTGACACATTGTCCGATAGGACTAAGGCCTTCGAATCTGATAGTTGCTTCATCCATACCCGATCAAGAAGTGTAGAGGTATCAACTATAAAAGATCGGACAATCTTTCCTCATCTTTCGTGCACTTCTAAGTGCATGTCATAGAACAGATCCATAAGTTGTCACTCACTGCTGGGCTTCTGAACTGTGTATCTGCGCCTACGATGTGTATAACTGCTAGTGCCAAGGCCGACACAGCAGGAGGATCTGCAGGAGGATCAACAGGAGGTCCCTAATCGGCCATATCTGGTGTCTGATCACCATCTGGCAACTGACATATGACCAGAGTTCACCTTAGAGGCATAACACTGAAATATCAAAAGCACACCTTAGATCAGAATTAACAAGGAATGAAAACACAAGAGTAAAAAATGGGATTTGGGAGAAGAAACTATCACGTTTTTAAAACACGACTGCATAGCGTGTACAAAAACTACATGGTGTGTCTTCTTTAGACACTAGCATGGGCGTGTACTCCTGCCACTACTGGTCGTGTAACACCCCCAACCTACACGGTGTGTTGTTTCCACACACGGTGTGTACTTGAACTCTAAACCCCTGACTGAGTATCCTTACATGGATAACCCACATGGTCCAAACTGACCCAAGACAACATGACATGTTCCCTAGGGACACATTGTTTATTAGACATGGTCTCGGCGGCCCGTGTTGTTAGTTACATGGTCGTCTACACGGCTGCCCTTACACAGCGTGTTCCAAATAAACACGGCGTTTATAGGAGAAGATAACCCCGACCCGTGTTGTTCATGACACGACCAGGTACCTAGGACAAAACTACACGGCGTGTTCTTTACCAACACGGCTTGTTCTACTCGATCTTCCTCAACCCGTGTTGTTGGTGACACAGCCGGGTACACGGCTCCAAACTACACAGCATGCACATACTATACACAGAGTGTTCCTAATGTTATTTCCATGACACCGTGTCTCTGTTCACACGGTCAGTAACACGGCCTAAAAACTACACGGTGTGTATCTAGAATGTACATTCCGTGTATTCTGGGTTTTTCTGGGAAGTAGCTGAAAAACTGCATAGAAGACCAGAATCACTGAAAACAAGGAAAAGAGGTGCCAAATAACGATTTGTGAGGGCCCATACTCCCCAAAAATCAAAGTTCAGCATCTCCTACAGTCGTATTCAAGAGAAAACAAGGCCATGATCCACCAACATTCGATTAAAGATGGCCCATAACACCTCAACACTCAAAATTTGGCATTCATTTAAGTAAGGTACAACAAAATCATTTTCTCTATAACAACATTAGGGATTCAATCAAGCATCTATCACAATAGCATGCATAATCTACATAGAGTCTATAACAACAGAATGCAATCGCAAATGAACCCTAGATGGCATGGCAAGAATTCATGGCAAGTGATTTCTAACAAGTGCCTATATGATTCATGAGATAGAATACCCTCATCTCATTGGGTTGCGATAGAAATAGAAGCATAATATAAAAATAATAACAACAAGAAGCATCTGAATCACTCTAGGTGAAATCATATCAATTGTAAAATCGTAAAACTAGAAAATAGTAATAAATGAGGTAGTATGGATTTTCCCTATACACGGGTTAGCTACTCCCGGGCACATCTTATTACCAAGTACCGAATCTGTCCTATCCCTGGATAATGTTACCAAATAGTGAAATCTCAAAATTAAAAAACAACAATAAATTAGGTAGTATGACTTTTCCCTGTACACGGGTTAGCTACTCCCGTGCACATCTTATTACCAAGTACTGAATCTGTCCTATCCCTGGATAATGTCACCAAATAGTAATTCAAGAGTGAAGAACTCCTCTGATACCACTTTGTAGCTTCCCTGTTACGGAAGTCACCCAGAGGCGCCCCGTACCTGGTTGGTCACATGGCCTCAAGCACATTTCCTCAAACGACAGTGGCTGCCAACTAGCAGAGAGGGCCTTGGGTGTGAAAATGGGGAAATTATGACCTCATTGGCAGAGTACATAATGGAAGTAATAAACTTGCAATGACAGAAGCAGTAAATAACCAACAATAATAAACAGTAGAAGACTAAATCAATAAACTGGAGCACAAATGTATATATGGAATGATGCAAGATACAACTTAAGGAAGGCAGCCAAACAAGTCACAATTCTGAAACACCACAATACCAAAACAAATAAAAAAGGAAAGTAAACATCTCCTCAGCATCGTAAGCCAATTCTTGGTGCCATGCTCTCCTCCTCCAATTAATCAAGTCCCAGAAGTCGAATGGAGCTTTCCCTTGTCTATATCTGCAACAACATATTCTGCTTGGGATCTAAAGCATGGCCCAAACAGGTTGTTAGATAAAATCCCAATAAGAAACCAATCGAAGATCTGTGCCTAATAGTCGGTGGTTATATGGCAGGTAAAAGATCAATAATTAGTAAACAGAAACAGTAATGTAGTAGGTGGTAAACAATAAGTAGTAAACCAGGATAATACACAACAGTAATAAATCCACAACAAACAACAGTAGTGAAGCAAATAGATAATAAAGAGAAAACCCTCTAGGAAGTACTCGCAACCCCCCCCCCCCTATGGTCCTATCGAAGAAGTACCAAAACCCTCTGGGAATTGCACTCAGCCAAACCCCTCTGGTTTGGTCATATGAATTTATGAGACTCTCTGGGAAGCACACTCGGTCAATTCCCCTTATAGTCTAGGGTAGTCAGGGACTCTATGAGGAAGATCACGCGGTCTAACCCTCTTAGACCCAATGTCTACAGAATCTCTAAGGAAGCTATCTCGGTCAATTCCTCCTATATCCTAAGGTATAACACAGAATCTACGAGGAATATCACTCGGTCCTTTCCTCCTCTAGCCTGGGAAGGTTCTTAAAATAAATCAAACAGGGTAAGAATCCTTGAGGATGCTCACTCATTCAACCCTCCTGTAGTCTATAATATATGAAGGCACTATGGGAAGCTCACTCAGTCTATCCCCTATGGCCAATAATGTCTAAGACTCGCTATGGAATCTCACTCGATCTACCCTCCTGTAGACTATAACGTCAAAGACTCTCTGGGAAGTGCACTCGGTCTATCCCTTATAGTCTATAGCACCAGGTTCCCTCATCCCTGTGCCAGTCAGTGCATAATAATGATATAAGGCCAAAGTACACCTACATAGCTACTTGGCTAACCAAAGTATGCCTATATAGATACCTGTCTAACTGTCTACAATTCAAAAAGCATGTAATGGAAAACACTCCATCCTATAGATAGAAGGCATGACAACATTCATAATGGCCAAAGGCTAACAAGACCCAAAGGTCATAAACAGAGCAAATCATGGGAAAAACATCCAAGCACAACAAATTAACCTCCAAAATGATTAATTTACCTCTACACAAGCATACAAGAATGGCAGGAAAACAATGAGGGAAAAAATGTAAACACGCAATACCCCATTCACGGGTATTGGTGGAATTTGCACATAAAACTCAAGGACTTTGAACGGTAAGGCACAAACCACCTACCTCGATCTTAGGATATTGATATACTCAAACCATGTCAACTGATTCTCCCTTAAACATCGTAGATCTGAGAAAAGGCCCAAAAATCTCAATCCACGATAACTTGAGAAAGAGGAAGAGTCAAGGAAAGAAACTCTAGAAGAAGGAAGAAGTCACCGCTGGGGTTCTAACGTAATCAACGGTGGTCGAATCGGCCAAAAAATGGAGGATCGAGAAACCGGAGAAGTTTCGCAGCCATACGACATCACTTGGTCGAACCAGGGCTAGAAAAGTCATTTTTGGCGATTAGGCGCGACCTCGGTCCATTTAGTGAAAAAAAGTACACAGCGTGTACTTTTAGAGTACACAGCGTGTACTAGGTCTTTCAGTACTCTGCCAAAATCAGCCTCAACGTCACCCCTACAAACTATGTATGTGGCCCTAAAACGACCAGTATACAGCTTTGAGCAAGAAAAGAGTACACGATGTGTAATCAGAAAGTACACGGCGTGTACTTCCAAATTTTCAAGAAACCTTATTTTTCTAAAAAAGTCCAAAAAAAGGAAATACATACCTGAAACGAAGATCGGGTTACTACATCACATTTCATATTATTGTTTTAATATGAAATTATATATGCATTATGATTACCCTTATCATATGAGGGCTGATATATAATTACTATGTTAAGGTAAGGTACCATTATATCCACTCGATGTGTCGTTATGTCCCATTAGAAAAAAAAGATTGGACATTGGACTAGGACTTAACAATTAATATATATGTATTCACAAAATGCCTCAATGGCACGTCATAAATTTTTGGAATTATGAAATCCATAATTAAAAATGAATTATTTTTATATTTATTATGATTGGTTAATTTGATAGAGTATCCATAGATGTGTTTTATGGAAATATTATTATAATGATAAAATTATTGGAGAGTCATTTTTCACCAATATAATCATCATTTTATTGATTAAATAATATTATTTCTTTAATTTATATTTCTATTTGAATTATTCTATATTTTTTTTAAATATTCTAGTATATTCATACACTAAATCGTCATTCGAGATAACGTCATTATTAAGTTCAATTTTCCATATGATATGAGTAATTCTTTTTGGATATGAAAGAATATAATTATAGGAATATTTCAATTAAAATTAAATTATGTTTCTGTATTTTATATTTTAATTTTTAATTTTAATTTCGTTTTGGTCTTTATATTACCCTGAATAATGAACTATTCAGTGAATCGTGATTGGATTCCTTTAATCTCATTCCTCTGAAATAATGTAGAAACTAGATCAATGTTATTCAATCTGGTTATGATACATTAAAAAAAGAACATTACAATAACTATTTCTATATAAATGATAATCACTTGAATATTATGTTTTATTCATTAGTATATACACATACATATTTTTACCATTATATAGATATTAAATACCATTCAAAAAATTATTATTTTTTAATAATAAATAATATAGAACACTATAATTATTATAAATTTGGTTCTAATCACTCAAAATTTATTATATATATATAATATAAAATTTTCAAAAATATTATATTAAATATTCAAATTATCGTATATAAAACTAAAGGGGAAAAATACTAACTTATATTTTAATTATTAGATCAATAAAATTGAAATAAATATCACAACTAATTAATGAGTTTATCTCAATCTAATCTGGGCTTTAGATTTCATTTTACCAATGAAATTTAAAAACATATTATATTTTATCAATATATCATCTCACAAACACAACCACTAATGTACAATGAAAAATTCAAATCATATTTAAGAAGTTCAACCTTATACATATGAAAATATTAAAATTGATCTTAAAAATATGAATTGGATACCAATATATAATCCATCATCTTAATATAAAAATTTTGTCAATGTATTTAATTAAACAAACTATAAAATCACATAATCATGACATGTGTATACATGAAACCTGATCCTCCCATTAATGATATGATTTATGGGAATGTATATAAATTATTCAATTTTTTTTAACATATGAATATAATTCAATGTTCATTCATATTATCGAAACTGAAACAAGAATAAATTCAAATTAATACCACATCGTTTATCAATTTTTGAAAATCCAACTATCTATACTCATATGTTTGATGAATATCCATAAAAGCAATAAAAATAATCCTATAACATAGTGGATCAATGGTTTTATGAATCAACCCATAGTTGATTGGGATTCTCCTTACAAACATCGTATGTGATTACATTTTCTATAAAAAAATTTACAATTATTTGGTAATATTGAATAAATAGTTATTAGGAAATTCATTGGAAATTCATGAATTTGACTCACAAAAACATTCATAGGATTTCCACAATAATTTAAAAATATCCTTAAATATAATATATGTAAAAATTGAAACATATCATTTTTATACCTTTGGTAATACTATAATAAAATTAATAAATATCATGTAAATATTTATATAAAAATATCTTGTAATATGATATATATTTATCGAATTGGTACAATAACACCATACCACTCCTTATAATATATTACAATAATCAATACCCTATTATTTTTCATCATCAACATCAAAAATTGTGACATACCCAACATTATGAAAAAATTATAAACAAAATAATATATATATATATATATATATATTTTATGTAAAATATCAATAATTAATAAAAATACTTAACATAATATAGTTTCATCAGATATTTGTCAATAATATCCTTTCAAATGATTACATAAACCACCTCTACAGTTTATGATGACCTCATATATTAGTATATTTAATATATATCTGTAGTAAATATATTCTAAATTATATTAAACAAATAACAAGGGTAAAAAACTCCATAATCCATTATAGTTTTAATACCAATCTATCATATCCCAATATGCTCGTAGGCAAGCACACTCTTCTGTCCACCATAATGTTTTATCAAAGACACCAACAATGAATTATTTATACAAATTTGAAAATAATATTCTTTTTAAATAAATATGTAACAGGAAATATAATATGATTTATTAATTTTTTACAAAATATATATAATGTAATTTTATATTATCAAATAAGAATGAGATATAAATATCAATACCCATAAAATAAAAGATCAAATTTGATAATCATGACTGTTATATAGAATTTAATTTACAATTATAAAATAATGTATTATACAGAAATAAAACATCCCATAGAAATGTTAGATATAATTCATAATATAGGAATGTGGTTATCATGGTAAAAATTTTTGGACATCACAAACCTTATACACTATAAATCTCCAGACCCAAGTTTTATTATGTTCTATATCAATTTGTTAGTATCGACACAAGGTTGATCCACATATGGGTGAAAATTAATGTCAATGAAAATAATACTTTTTTTTTGTATTTCATAATTTTTGAAATGATATAATATAAAAATATTTTCCAAGTGTATCATCAGTAATAATTTTATTAGAATAACTAAAACAACAGAACTCTATATTTCACATTAATACTTGATTTATTAAATATGATTACACATAATACAACTAATATGATCAATATGTAAACTCTATTTTTTAAAAAGATACATTACACAACAACGTAAAATGGGAAATATATCATGTTTATAAAAAAATACATAAAATGGTCAAAATATTCCATATACCATAATACAATATGGGAAAAAGATGGGATATACATAAGTAAGGGGTTATCTCTAAGTCCCAGAAAATGAATAAACATAGAATATCATGGAGAAAGTAATAAATGATATATAATATATATAAAAATGTGGTATAAATGGGTGATAATCATAATCATTAACAATGAGGTAGGATATAACATGATAACATAATTGAAAGATATGAAATATTGAAGAAACCTAAATCACTACATCATAAACATAGGATGAGGCTAACATCCCGGAAATCATGATAGAATAATTAACATAAAAGAATAATGATTACTCTACATCCCAATATGGAATCTCACAAGTCATAACATTACCCACATCATTAGAGTGATATATAATTCTGGGAACCTCTATTACTTTCATTTCATTCTCAGGATTAAGTGTCCCACATGGATCATTGAACATTGATTCATTCATCAACATTTTTTAATACATGATAATGAATTGTGGAATAAGTAATTGTATTTACCAATAATTCAAGCATAAGTGTATAAAGGTTAATACCCTTGATAGAAAATAGTATCGTATTCCATAAATAATATCTCTAGCATGAAAAATCACGTTGAAATTTCAATAGCATAAAGGTGTCACTTATAAATTCATAAATATTTTTGACGAAAGAGAAATGGTTATATAATAATTTTTACATAAATTTTGATGTAATAGGTACATAGAAATAAAAAAATCCAACAATATAAATTTTAAATAGAATAAAAACAATAATAAATAAACATTAATAAATGGGACAATTTATGGATCACTTACCTTGAGAGTGTGACTTAACATGATTCAGAGGGAATTATTTAAAGCATGTAGGTATAATAGGACAACTATAGTAAGGGTATGGAATATAAAATAGATTCATAAATGATTCTGAGTGAATATAAGTGGGATAATGGGTGGGTTCATATTTTAAATGAGTGGGGTATTCATTTTTATTTCTCAAACATATATTTTTCAATCTATATAATAAATATCAAAAACCAGAATCTAGCCTACAATTTATTAAGAAGTTTTATTGCAATGGATATTATTTTTAATTATGATTTTTTAAAAGGTTATAAAATAATATAATTATACCATTTCTGATTTGAAAGTGAGTCGTGATTTTAATAAAATTATATCAAAAATCAAAACATATAGTATTGTTTTTCGAGGTTTCATAAGGGATAAGTAAATTAAGTAAAATAGACATAAAATAGAATTATTGTAAAGGTAAAGAATATATTTTGGGAAGGATACACTTTATTATATTTATTATATATCATTTGGGTCATTATGATGTCAAAATAAATGATTTATATTTATACGGTATTTATTCTTTATTCGAAAATTCGACTGTCTTACAAAATTACGAAAAAATTATTGTCTGATAATTTTAATTTTAGGATTCCTATATAATATTTATATTCAAAAAATAATTTTCAAAATAATTTATTTTTAATATAATAAAAATTTAGTGAGAAAAGCTGGGTTTGTTGAAAATAACTATTCTGAAACCCTGAAAAAAATAAATTTCACTTCCTAAATATTATATAATAATTTCTGATTAGTTAATATAATTTAATAATAACATTTTATTAAAAAATGTATTTACAAAATTAATTAATTCATTAAAATAAATTACTTAATTCTATTTTAATATCAACCAAAAATAAACATTTACTTTTATTGAATCAATTTCAATATCATTTATAATATAAAAATAATAATGAGTACATATAACCATTTTTAAATTGAAAATAATGTACATAATAATATTTATGATTTCCTGATACATATCCCATTAATAAATCAAAAAATTCTCTAATTGTATGGTGTTTGAAAGTGTGACGTTAATTGGGGTGTTTGACATACATGGTTTGAGATGTGATCTCAACAAGCTTGAAATTATCCCATAAATGGTTTCAATAATGCTTATTTTTTAGGATATTATCTTTATAATGGATAAGGGGTAATCCCAAAGATGTTATCTCCCTTGGAAGCTGTGATAAATGAGCTTCAAAGGGTACAAGCCTACTGGTTGAGTCCATCACGTCATTTTTCAATATCATTTGGATTTGATAAAAACCTAGTTTTATAAAACTAACACAATAAATGTTCAAATGCTATTTAATAAATTGTAATTATTCCATATATTTGTTTAAATCTGATAGGATAAAATAAAACAATAAAATGTGTTTTCCTTATCCATAATTCACAATAATACATTTAATGAAATATCATGAGTAATTTTTTTAACAGTTCTGATCATTACAATATTCCCCTCTTTTGAATGACCATGCCATAAATTTTCATTCCCAACCAAAAAAAAGATTTGGGCAACTATGTTTCAACAACACAGTTGGTTCTCACATTCCTTATTCACACATGTGGTTTCATTAGAACACATTGATATGAAGAATTGTCTTATTTTGTTGAACTTTTTCTCTATGATCTATGATCCTCACTAGATGCGCTCTGTAAGTGATATTAATCACCAATGGCACCACATATATGTTTTTGACATGTGATTTTTCAAATATGTACTACCTAATGTGGGAAACATTGATTAAATGATGTACTTGAGAATGGTTTGGATGCGATTCTAGTTTATAGTTTACTACTTCAATGTAATCATGGATATCAAAGGGGTCGATGTACCTTTGACTGAAAGTTTTATTCTTTATAAATATCCTGAATATATTCAATATATATATATATATTTAGGAATACCATGTATCCAATTTCAAACTATTGGACTCACCAATAATGTTTAGCATAGAACTTTTTTGGACATTTTGTAAACTAGTTGTTGTTCAGAATGGTATTGACCATTTCCATCATTTTCTTAACCATTTCAAATCCTAGTTTCTTTCTCCCTCAACATCATCCCAACGTGTATGTTATTTTTCAACTTCCCAAAAATGGATTCATAGGGGGCCATTCAGAATCAACAATGAAAAATTTTATTGTAGGAGAACTTGAATAGATTAATATGATTACTAAATCCTCATTTGATGTCAATGGATCTATAACATCCTAGTTAAATAAAGAATAAAACAATTTTTTATTTATTAATACTTGTGAATAAAATATTAATTTTACATTAAAAGGGTTGCTATGTTCGATGGCGTAACCGATACGCAACGAGTTTCTTTGAAATCTTACGTTGTACACTAATAATATAACAATATTATTTTAAATGGTAGTTAACGCCTAGCTGTTGTAATGGTGGGAATGAACATAACTAACTAAAAAATCATTATATATGTTTGTTAAATATTTTTACATTTATCCAATAAAATTTAGAGGCATAAAATCGGAAAAAAATCGATTTTAAGCATAAATATTATAATGTTCTTCAAAAGGTTGATTAACCGCCTTTTGATGTCGAACCATTTTTAAAACTAATTTTTGTCAATTTTATATGTTATATTTGAAAAAATAAAATACTTCTTTAGAATCGGGACTTCATAATTTACATTGTGTTTTTTTTTATTTTTCTGCTAAACTTCATTTTTTATGAATAATGAAAATGCTGTATTTAAATTAAAAATCTCTTTTTTAATATCATTTATTTATATAGTTATATTATCTTTTTAAGTTGTTTTAAAATGTAAATAGAATTTATTTTTACCATTTAATCCAATGGTGGTCATTAGAATTAATTTCACATTGAAAATGGACATAAAAAGTATCAATATTTGGATCGATATTGTTTCTTAAAAAACACACTATTTGATTTGACATTGAGAATTAAATATATAATTTATTAATGAATCATCTATGTTTTGAATCTGGTAAAGTGGACATCATTTTTTAATTTAGAATATCAAATATAGAATAGGGTGAATTTTTAGTATTTTTCCGATAATGTTCATTTTAAATTGAATAGTGAAAAATACAACATATTAATTCAAATTTCCATTTCATCCAATTTATTTATACAGATAGATTTTCATTTTAATTAGTTTTAAGGTGTAATTTAAATATTTTTTATCATTTAATACAATGTGGTTCATTGGATGTAATTTCAATTTTAAATTAGATGTAAAAACATATCAATCTTTAGATATATTTAACATCTTAACAACCCATCTTTGGTTTTGACAACAGATATTTGTTTTAAAATAATTACTGAAATTTATGTGTATGGAATTTGGTAAAATGGATTCCATATTTGTAATCATAAGGTCCAAATTATCTTATTAAGACTCTTGTTTTTGGATATTATGAATAGTAACGATGATTATTATCATTAATTATCGTGATTAATTAGTAATCAGGTAGGTAAGGGTAATAAAATAATATCATAATAATATAAAATGACCCCAACATGTGTCCAAATCAACTTTTTTGAGTGATGGCAGACCATGAGAGTATCTTCACTAAGCTTGAGGGCCCATAGAGTCACATGGGTGTGATAGTGACATTTTTGACATTATTTTTAAAAATGAAGAGAAATATAAAAAAGGTTTGTATATCCTAAGTAAATTAATTTTAATCTGTTTTACATAAATGATATCTTAGAATATAAATAGTAATTGGAAATATAAAAAGATTTCATAAATCATGATATTATTTTTGTAATTTTTAGACATTAATGAAATAAATTTATTTATGACACCATGATGATGCAGTGATTACCTCATTAATGAATGGTTTAATTAAAATAAAAAATAAGGTAAAATATAAGATTTAAACTTGTTGAAAACCTATAGGATGGGTTTATTTATATCCCTTAACACCTTATCCTCGAAATATACCTTTGTGGGACCTTTAAAATTGGAATATCATTTTATAATATAGTATTATTTCAAGACATTTCAAAAGTGACCCTCCTCCCTCTTATAAAAGGCCCCCACCTCTACTGCCTTACCCACACCTCTCAAGCCCTAGACTTGTCCAAACTCTACTCATATTATCTCTCTACATCCCTTTATTACTCCTAGAAATCTCACTTTGGGTATAATTATTTCTATGGAATCCTTTGGCAAAAATCAAAAAGAGTTACCCGATTTAGGGGTAATGTCTTCTCTAAAGATTATTTATTTTATTTTCCATCTTAACTCACCACTATCGTCTTATTACATGATACCATAAAGACACCAGCATCCTCAATATACTAGGATCTTTTTATGATATGTTTTATACCTACACATACACACAATGTCGTCTAATGGTTAAGGAACATACTGTTTCCGAGGGTGTTGAATTACTACCTCACGAAACGTTGATTGTACAATCATCTTTTAACACCTATAATGTTGGAAATTAAGATGTAAATGTATATATATATGATATATATTATTTATATAATTTATATGTTTTATGTTTTTCTTCTTTTATATATATAAAAACTTTTATGGTTTCTATTATGGGTAAACACGATAATTTCATTTGAGGAAGTGCAGACTACCGCCCCCTCAAAGTGATATAACTCTTTCATACCATATGTGGTACGTATAAAGGATATTTTTATGATATTATATATGATATTATACTGGAATTAAAATATAATTTTATATCATAATGTTTTCATTCATTTAAATGTGAAATAGAA
Source organism: Viscum album (assembly GCA_963277665.1). NCBI lineage: Eukaryota > Viridiplantae > Streptophyta > Magnoliopsida > Santalales > Viscaceae > Viscum > Viscum album. Next base: position 2,032,833,679 of record OY728140.1, on the reverse strand, counting down.
ATGGATGTAGCGTTCATGCGTAGGTATGGCTTACCATCTCCATGAATGTTGATTTCATTTCATACCTTCAAATGTTATGTAATGGTATAAATACATATATATATTGAATATATTTTATATATATGATATCTACATCATGAATATTATTATGGAGATAATGGATATTTTACTACATGAACAATATGTAAATATAAGAAGTGCACTTTGGACTCAAGTTCCAAATATCGACAAAACGATGGTTATTAAATTAAATGATTACATATTGTTTATAACAAGGTAATAAGTGATATAAAAGGAATAATAAACCTTAAATATATTATTAAGTAATTATAAAATAATTTAAGTTTATCATTCAGGAAGAACAAGGAACATACGAACAAGACAAGTAGGACTTGAGGTAAGTGATCCTAACAGTCTCTTTCTTTTCATGGATTCTCTTTTATGTAATATATTTTAAGCTCCATGTTATTATGTTGGGGATGTTATTTTATATTAATCCTACTTTTCTTTTCATGCTCATAAGATGAGAGAACCACTCTTTCCCTCATCAATTAATTTTAAGAATGTCATTATGGCGCCGTTAGGCTGCCGAATTTCGGTAAGGAGATTTCCTATCTCACTTTTAATTCCGTGAAATTACCATTGTTCTCCAATTATTTATTTCATGTGATGTATTGTGTTACTATTTGATATATATAATCATGATTCTATTTATATTCAAGGTATTATGTGATTCATTTGGTTCTTATTATCTTTTGGTCATATGACTCGATTTATTACAATGAGGTAAGGGTTTTTATCTCACTATTTATTTCCATGAGATTCATGCTATATATGTTACTATCCCCTTTTAATGGAGTATGTACTTCCCATTATTATATTATTTGTGTAATATAATTCTGTTTATGGGTATTTACATCAACGTTGTCTAGTCCTTCTTTCATGGGTTGTACGTTTCGAAAGTTACCCAAGTGCGTAAGGGATCCTTTCACCCTACTCTTTTTAAAAGACATATTTTGTTAAGTCTTTTAGTTTACATATTCTTATGATGGGATATTTTATCAAATATCCTTATTTAATTAATTTTTATGTACAACTATTGAGATACTCTTCTATCTCTCATCAACTCATTTTCTAAATTTTAACGTGAGGTCATTAGGCTGTCGATTTCTATAAGGAAACCTCTCAACCCAATTTCAATTCATTGGGTAAAAACTATACTTATTGATTATGTCATAATATGAATATGTGTGGATAACCAATTATTTTTTTAAAGTTAATATCCCCTTATATTGTATGTATTTATATTTTCCAAACATGATTATGTAATTGATTTATCATTAATCTAAGGATACCTTCTTTGTAAGGGACTTCGTCTCAATCTCTTTCATTGAGGCATATTTTGTAATAATACAAGACTTTAATTTATATTCTATATAAAATCTGTTGACATTTCATTTCATTCATAGGGAATATTTTTCTATAAAGAATTTTACTAAAAGAAAATAGGAATGTTTCTTTTAACGTACGCGGTGACAATGACCTTTCCACCGCCACGAGTAATATTTGATATTTGGATTCCTCAAAAAGATGTAATGTTTTTTAATGAAAATAAATACCATATAATATATTAGTTTTTTGTTATTTAAAATGATTTTGATAATGGATTTGTTATTTCAATATATTTAAGTGATATATTGTCATTGAAATATGGAATTGATTTATTTCCTTTATATTTTTTTATGTATTATTATTTCATAATGGTTCTTGGACATATGAAGGGTGGTTACGTGATAAACCAAACGACAGGTGCTACCGTGAATACCAGTATGGGTGGTTATGTTATAATCCCTAATGAATTGCGTATGGAAGTCAGTCGTACGGCTATTCAATTTAGTGATATGTGTGGAAGTCGACCATATGATTATTCCATTTAAGTGTGTTTATGTCCCAAGTTAACTTTATATGTTATGTGTTCTTTATATAGGAAATATTTTGGTGACAAAAGGTTAAGTAGTGATATTTTATTTAGTGAAGAGTATATTCTACTTCATAAAGGTGAGAAGTGTTACATATGTTAAAATATTCATGGTTTACTTTTTGTTTTGAAAAACTAATAGTTTCTTTCTTTGTTTATTCTTACTGAGCATTTTATGTGCATCCCATGTTTTTGAAATGTTTCCACAAGACTAAACAATGAATTGGGTAAGGATATGATCAAGGAAAGACATGATATCTAAAACATGGAACTATTCATGTTTATTTTAAAGAGTTTTTATTTTATGAAATAATAGAAATTGAGTAGAACTGTCAACTTTTTAATTTTTTTGAGATGAAATAGTTATGTCCTAATTCTATAAAACTCAAAATCTGGAAATAACCTTTGTGTGAATTATTCATTTAATTCATGATTATGTAATTTTATAAGGTCGGGTCCTTATAGTTGGTATCAAAGGTCTGTTTAGATAACTTTAGTGATTAGGGTATTCTTTAGGAATAAGTAACATTACCATAATGGTTATGATTTTAGAAAGAGTCATATTCTTAGATAAAGTGAATGAGTTTAAGATAACATGAAGAATTCTTTCTTAGTATTTACCCTCTATATAAGATATTATTTCATTATTCTAATTATATTATCACACTTAAATTTTTGGTTTTAGTATATTGCTGGATGTAGCAGGAACCAATGTAAAAGTGGATGTGAAGAAAACTGTGATGGTTTTCTGAAAGAACAACTGAATGATATGGGATCTACAATGAGAACTATTGTGTTTATTCTCAACTGACTATCAGGAGTCATGACTATCCACTTGAACCTCGGCGTGTTCTCTAATTCATCATGTATGAGAGAACCTAATCAATGTGGATGTTCATATAATAATTATAAAGGTAACCATTACGATTTATATGATCCTTACTTTTGAGGTAATTATGGGTTACTATATGTAATGATAGACAATTAAAGGCATGAGATAAACATGAGGTTAAAATAAGTTATGGTTATTTTTGAAGATTTTATCTATTTTTGGGGAATATTTTAAGAAATATATTTTATTAAAAAATGACAACACGCAAACCGTGTGACAACCCGTCACGTCGGACGAAGCTACAAGAATCGAACCCACAACCAAAGTGTGCCTGGGATTTATCACCTACCACTGGACTACATGAAGTCCCATGTTAGTCTGACTAATTTGTTTTACTTATATGATCTTATGAATCAGGAATAAGTTTATTTTTGGTTATATATGGAAATGACTATCCTATCATGGAGGATATGTGATTAGGTTATTTAATTTTTACTATAAGAATTTATGAGTAATTGATGTTATTTTGAGATAAATGTTATGATTTACCATAGAGGACTATGTGAAAAAATCATTCAATAATTTGGGTATCAATCTTAGTTTGGATTACATTTATGAATTTTATCGATAGTTGTTTATATAATGGTCTTTCTTGAACCTGGGGTTCTTTTTGTTGAATTTGGGAGATTAGGTGTAGTATTTCTTTTAATAAAGGATTATCATTTTGGGGATTATCTGATCTTTTACTAACATTTATTGTTTTCGTAAAGGTCTAAATAAATGGGAAATATGTATTTCATCTCTTTTTGGATTAGTTGATTCTAAAGAAGTTGATTATAGAGCTATTAATGTGGAGAAGTCTTCCTAAATACTCATCTTTTGAAGAAAGTATGAGTTTGTGTAAGAAATCTAGTAAGAGATGAATGTCAAAATAAAAAGTAATTATGTTTCCTTATTATTTAGTTAAGCTCATAAATAAATTACTCAATGAAATGTGTCTTAAAAAAACTTTGTCTGTTATCTTTTTCTACTGGGGAATCAAATAATGTTTAACCCATCACAAGTTTGTGATTTTCTGGTGGTTAACTTTCTCCTAAACATGTCTTCTATGACTCTCCATCAAAACATGACCCTTTGTTCACTCTTCAATATCCATGCTTTCATGGAATCATAGTATTTGTTGTCTCGGTTGACCATTGTACTTTTTTTAGTGATTGTATAATTTACTTCTTTTCTGATGTGGGGCTTTCAATGATGTTTCCGAGCCCAATTTTAAAATTGCGTGGACAAAATTTCCAAAAGGGGGAAGGATGTAACATACCATGTAAATAAAGAATAAAACATTTTCATATTTATTAATAAATTTTAATTAAATATTAATTTTAGTTTTAAAGGGTTTCTATGTTTGATGGCGTACCCGATACGCAATAATGAGTTTCTTTGAAATCTTATGTTGCACAGTAAAAATATAATAATATTATTTTAAATGGTAGTTAATGCTAGTTGTTGTATTTTCGGAAATGAACATAACTAACAAAAAAACATTATATATGTTTCTTAAATATTTTACATTTATCCAATAAATTTTAGAGGCTTAAAATAGGAAAAGAATTCGATTTTAAGCATAAATATTCTAATGTTCTTTAAAAGGTCGATTAATCGCCTTTTGATGGCGAACCCTTTTTAAAACTACTTATTGTGAATATCATATGTTATATTTGACAAAATAAAATACTTATTTAGAATCTGGACATCAAAATTTAATTTGTTTAATGTTTTTTTTAGTTTTTCCATAATGTTCATTTTTTAATGAAAAGTGTAAATACTTAATTTTAATTCAAAATGTCTTTTTAATCTAATTTATTTATATTGTTATATTATATTTTAAATTATATTTAATTTTTAATTAGAATATATTTTTACCATTTAATCTAATGATGTTCAATAGAATTAATTCCACATTGAACAAGGGCATAAACAAGTATCAATCTTTTGATAGATATTGTTTCTTAAAAACACACTATTTGTTTTGACGGTAGGAATTAACTATATAATTTATTAATTAATATTCTTGGTTTATAATTTAGTTAAATGGAAATAATTTTAAATTTTAAATATCAAGTATAGCATAGTGTTAATTTTGGGTATTTTTCTGATAATGTTCAATTTTTAATGAATAGTGAAAAGTACAGCATTTTAATTTAAAATTGCATTTTCATCGAATTTTTTTATATAGTTATACTGTCATTTTAATTGGTTTTAAGGTTTAATTTAATTATGTTTTTATAATTTAATATAATTTTTATCATTGGATGTAGTTTCAATTTTTAGTTGATGTAAAAACGAATCAATTGTTTGATATATTTTACATCTTAAAAACTCGTCTAATGTTTTTTCAACTAGAATTATTTTTAAATTAATTACTGAAATTACAATGTTTGAAATTTGGTAAAATTGATTACATATTATGAATAAGAAGTTTCAAATTATTTAATTAAAACTCTTTTGTTTTTTGACATTAGGAATAGTAACGACGACAATTATCATTAATTATCATGATTAATTAGTAATCAGGTAGTTATGGGAAATAAAGTAATATCATAATAACATAAAATACCCCAACATGTGTCCAAATAGTCATTTTTGTGTCATTTCATACCATGGGAGGAATTATACTAAGCTTTAGGGCCCATCAAGTCACATGGGTGTGATAATGTCATTTATGACAATATTTTTAAAAAAGAAGAGAAATATAACTAAGGATTGTATATCCTAATTAAAACAATTTTTATTTTGCTAACATAAATGAAATAATTGACTATAAATAGTAATTGGATTTATAACAAGATTTACTACATCATGATATTTTTTTAATAGTTTTAAGACATTAAATAAATAGATTTATTTATGAAACCATGAAAAAGCAGTGATAACCTCATTAATGAACGATTTAAATAAAATAAAAATATAATGTAAAAAATAAAACATAAACTTCTCTATAACCTATTGGATGGGTCTATTTAGAACCATTATCACCTTATCCTTGAAATAATTATTTTTGGGACCATTAAAGTTCTAAAATCATTTTATAATAAAGTAACATTTCAAGATATTCCAAAAGTGACCCTCCTCCCTCTTATAAAAGGCCCCCACCACTACCCCCTTACCCACAACTCTCAATCCCTTTTATCATACAAACTCTGCTCATATTATCTCTCCACATCCCTATCTTACTCCTAGAAGCCTCACATTGGGCAGAAGTCTTTCCAAGGAAGCCTTTGTCTCAAATCAAAAAGATTTACCTGATTTAGAGGTAATGTCTTCTCTCGAGTTTCTTTCGTTTATTTTCTACTTAACTCACAAATATGTTCTTATTATTTGATCCCATAATAACACTAGTATCATTAATATAGTAGCATGTTGTTATGATAAGGATTACACCTACACTTACACACACCTCCGTCTAATAGTTAAGGAACATACAGTTGCTGTTGGTGGCAAATTACTGCCTCACGAAACGATGATTGTTCAATCTTCTTTTAACACCTATCATGGTGGCCATTAAGATGTAAATATATTTAAATACAATATATACTATTTTTATGTTTACATTATTCTTATGTATTGTTTTTATATATAGAAAACTTTTATGGTTTCTATTATTTGTAAATATGATAATTTAATTTTAGGAGGTGCGGACTACCGCCCCCTCAATGTGATATGAATCATTCATACAATATGTGGTACGTATAAAAGAAAGGTTTAATGATATTATATATGATATTATAATTTAATTATAATATATCATTATATCATAATGTTTTCATTTTGTTTAATGTGAAATATAAATCGATGTAGCATTCATACGTACGTACGACTTACCATCTCCATGAATGGTGAATTTCATTTCTTAACTTAAAATGTTATGTACTGGTATAAATACATATATATAGTAAATATATATGATATATATGATATTTAAATCATGAATATAATTCTTTAGATAATGGATATTTTACAACATGAACAACATGTAAATATAAGAAGTACAGGTTTGACCCATGTACCAAATATCGACAAAACGACCGTTATTAACATAACAGATTACGTAATGTTAATAACTAGGTAATAAGTGATATAAATGGAATAATAAACATGAAAAATATTATTATTCAAGTATAAATTAATTTACTTTTATCATTCCGGAAGAACAAGGAACATACGAACAAGACAAGTATGACTTGAGGTAAGGGATCCTACACTTCTCTTTCTTTTCATTTATTCTCCTTTATGTCATTTATATTAAGCTCCATGTTATTATGTTGGGGACATTATTTTATATTCATAATACTTTCCTTTTAATTTTAATATGATTAGAGACCCCCTCTTTCTATCATACATTCATTTTAAGAATGTTTAAGTGGTGTCGTTAGGCTGCTGACTTTTTGTAAAGGGATTTCTTATCTCACTTTTAATTCCGTTAGATTTCCATTGTTTGAAAATTACATATTTAATGAGGTGTATTTTGTACTTTCAATTGATATATATTATCCCGATTCTATTTATATTCACAGTATTATGTGATTCATTTGGGTCTTATTATCTTTGGGTCATATGACCAGATTTATTACAATGAGGTAAGGGTTTTTATCTCACTATTTATTATCGTGAGATTCATGATATATATGTCACTATCTCATTGTAGTGGTGTATGTAATGAACTTTATTATACTCTTTGTGTAATATAATTTCTTTTATGGGTATTTACATCAACTTGGTATATTTCTTCTTTCATGGGGTGTACGTTTCGAAAATTACCCATGTTGTAAGGGAAACATTCACCCTCCTATTTTTAAAAGGCTTATTTTGTTAGGTCTTTTAATTTACATCTTAATTTTTTGAGATATGTTCTTATATATCCTTATTGAAGTAAATTTGATGTCCAAGTGATGAGATAACCATTTTATCTCCCATCAACTCATTTTCTGAATTTTAAAGTGGCATCGTTAGGCTGTCGAATTTCTGTAAGGGAACATCTAAACCCAATTTCAATTCATTTGGTTAAACCTATACATATTGATTATGTCATAATATGAATATCTGTGGATGACCAATGACTATTTTACACTTCATATCCACTTATATTGGGTGTATTTGTATTTGTCACACATAATTATGTATTGGATTTATCCTTAATCTAATGATACCGTCTTTGTAAGGGACTTCGTCTCAATCTATTTTTATTGAGGCATATTTTGTTTTAATAGATGGATTTGTTTTATAAGATGTATAAACACATTTGACTTTTCATTTCATTCAATGGGAATATTTTTTGATAAAGAGTTTTTCTAAATGACAAAAAGTAATGTTTCTTTTAACGTAAGCGGTGACAATGACATTTCCACTGTCGCAATTATTATTTGATCTTTGGATTACTCAACAAGCCATAATGTTTTTAAAAGAAAATAAATACCATATACTCTATTATGTATTTTGGTATTGAAAATGGTTTTGATAATGGATTTTTTATCTCAATATATTTAAGTGATATATTGTAAATGAAATGTGGAATGTTTTTCGTTCCTTTATATTTATTTGATGTCTTATGAGTTTATAATGGTACTTGGTAATTTGATGGGTTGTTACATGATAAACCACATAACGGGTGGGGTCGTGAATTCCAGGATGGGTGGTTGCGTTATAACCTCTAATGCATTGGGTATGGATTTCGGCCGTATGGATAATCCATTTAGTGATATGTGTGGAAGTAGAGCTTATGGTTAATCCATTTTAGTATGTTTATGTCCCATGTATCATTTATATGTTATGTGTTCATTATATGGGTAATATTTTGGTTACAAAAGGGTATGTAGTGATATTTTATTCAGTGAAGAGTATTTACTACTTCATAAAGGTGAAAATTAATACTTATGTTAAAGTATTCATGGTCTACTTGTTGTTTTGAAAAAATAATAGTTTCATTTTTTGTGTATTCCTTACTGAGCTTTTTGTGTGCATCCCATGTTTCTGAAATGATTTCCACATGACATAAAGATGAATAGGTTCAAGGATGGGAAAAAGGAAAGACATGCTATCTAAAACATGGAACATTGCATGCTTCTTTTTAATAATTATTATTTTATGAAAAAATAGAAACTGAGTAGAATTGCCTACCTTGTAATATGTTTGAGATGAAATATTTATGTCCTAATTCTCTAAACCTATAAACCTGAAAATATCACCATTGTGAATTATTCATTTAATTATAGATTATGTACTGTTTAAATTCCAGGTCCTTATATGCTCAATCTGTCAACAAGTCATCAATTGTCTCGATGGTCCACCCATATTGGACATTAGTGGGAGGGTGATTATAAGTGATGAAATTCAAATCATTATTAAGATCATCTTGGAAACTCTTCTAAATAATATATGTCAATATTTGGTTTGAAACACATATGATTGATAATAGTGTCCCATATGCCTCGCCACTTCTCTACTATATATCCTTGATAGTTGATAATGTGAGAAGAACTGTAATATTGAAATTATGTTATAATTCATTGTAAGATTATATAAAAAACACCATATGTCATTATTTCCACTTGATATATTTGGTAGACCACTTACTAAGTGCATGGTAATGTTTTCATATTTCCATGTGTCTATCGGTATTAATTACATCACCCCATTGGATTTCATAATTTCTGCCTTCACATGATGTAATTCAATATATCATGTGGTATATTCTATGATATCCTTCTTCATATTGATCTAAATATAGTGCTATTGGAGATCGCTATACATATTTCTTGTTATAGGATCTATGGACAATGTAGAACTATTTGAATCATCTATCAACCCCTTCATTAAATAAGGATTTGATGTCAGACATGGTCTGACCCAAATTATACTACTCCTTCTTCAATTATAATGAACCTTATGTATTTTTCATTTCCTATATCTTTTATGCTCTTTTGAATTATAATATCATATATTTGAGTATCTTTTATCGTCTTCGTAAGGGATGGTTGCTAAATCAACTGTGAAATGATTGATGAATTCCATTCCTTGATGATTTCAAGGTCCATCCTTCTCCAATTTATGAAGATAGGGTCCCTCTCAATTACCATTAATTATTGAATTTTTTAATCATATATACGTAATGTTTCTTACAATTTATTCTTCTGACCATTTTTGTAGTTAACTAAGAATTCATAATACATTATCAACTCTAACCATACCGATTGGGATATATGATTCCCTATTTATGTGATTATATAATTTATACTTTTATTATTCATATATATTTTACAAATATACCCAAATATAATGTTCAACCATATTTTAAATGTTATGACCACTACATCAAATTCTAGATCATCTATTTGTTATGTTTTATTTTTGAACAATCAACTACTTTGGAGAATATGATACCTCCTTTTCATTTTTAATTAACAAACATCCAAATCACTTCTTTGATGAATATTGAAATACAATGACAAGAACTCCATTAATTTGTTTTATTGTAGGTTTAGTGATAATCATGTATTTCAAATATTTGAATCATTATTCACCATTATTGATTTAATAAATCATTACTCCCTTCAAATTTAGGTTGTTTATAGGGTTTTACAATAGTTATAAATTTATTACTAATCGATGATAGTTCCAAGATAATCAATGTAAAATACGTATATTTGTCGCATAAATTGTCCTCTTCACTAAATAATATTTTTATATCATTGGAGAGTTCCCAAATATCCCATTTATTGTGATAGAATTGAAATTGAAATATACTTACTTCAAACAAAATTCTCATTTTCTGTACTTTTGACAAAGGTTCCCGTTTCTTATGGTTTTTTCACAATCATAAAACTATCGTCATACTCCACCTTTCTTTTGGAGAATATTTTAATGGAATCTATAAATACTACCACAATATTTTAGGGGTAATATACAAATAATATATTAATTATTGCCATGGTTATTTTTTTCATTAATGAGTTAGAAAGGAATTACTACGAACTCATTGTATTTGTACCTTAAACGAGAAGTATTCTTTGGAATATCCCCCTTCATCACACTAACATGTTAACATCCAGACAACATAACTGAGAATGAGAATTTATTTTCTCTAGGAAGATGATCGAGGAAGCCATCAATCTATGTAAGTGGAATCGTTTTATATGACATGATCTTGTTGAGCATACAAGAATAAATGTAAGGGATCATTGAACCACCATTTAACCTGAGTAAGAGGGCTTGTGCACCACTAGGTGAAGAAATTGGGCATTCTGGCCCATTATATACATTGCCATATAATTTTTTCATCTTGATATATTCTGTAATATCCATTCCATTGAGAATAATTCATAATGAAAACACCCCATGTATAAGTTCAATTATAAATTCAACATATCAATTAGGTGGAAGACAGAGAAATTCTTTAGGAAACAAATTAATGTATTCCCTCACAATGGAAAGTTATTAAATTTTAAAAATTTACACACTCATTTATTTTATCATAATATTATATATTATTGAGGAGTAATCTTCTTTCAGGATATTTTTTTGGTTAAAGACGATTCATCCTCATCCTTTCACTTTTATCAAATTAGCGGTAAATTCACAATATGAATATTTATTTCATTATCATTGTAATTTAAGATAGATATATGCATTTAAATCCCATCCATGCCCAAAAATTTATAAAATTATACTAATAGGGGTATAACTATGTTATATTGTAAATTATTCCCAAAAATTTTGATATGGGAGGTGGTTTTGACAAGGGATTATATAATTACAAAATTTGCTGTGTTCACTGAAATATTTAGTTCATGTTTTTGTGCTATTGTTTTGAATAAATATAATAAATTTTACTGATATGATTTAATTAATAGACCGATAATCAATGAATATTTTTTATATTCTTGAATTAATAACTTGAATACCTGTCACCACTTGGTTGTTAAGATCCACCACAATAGTTGTGGTGGAAAAAGACGATCCTTATTACATTGTAGGTTTTCAGTTGTCTCTAAAAACACTCGCCTCAGTGCAGTGGTTTGAAAATATCCATTGTTCAATATAGAAGATGAGATGAACAATTCGTTGTGGTATTACTAGAGCATTAATTTATTCAGTTTTATAGGTGTGATTTTCTTATATGTAATCGCTAGTTAGGTTCTCTTTCTTCCCATGCCTAATTAATTTTTGTATCCCCCACAGGCAACATATGGGGTTCTTCATTCAATGCCATTGACATTTGAGATGTTGAAATTTAATGGAACCATTATATTTCCCCATTATACCACTAGAATTGAACACCACATTATGATCAATATCCATGTAATACCCTTGAGATTCATCTACCTTTATTTTGGAATTACGATCACATTAGTAAATTTATTCCTATTTATCAATGTCTTGAATCTATAGTGATTTTTTATAATATATTATATCCCACCAATGCATAGGTCAACAATGAATTCATAGGTAATGAAAAATACATATGGGTAATGTTTATGTCTTTTGAATTTTTCCTTATAAACCCTGATAGATTACATGTAATACAACCTATAAGATCAATAATTGAATGGTAATATTGAATTAAGAACATTACCTAACAACTTAGTATGGGTAAATACATCAACCTTATTAAAAACATCATAATGTGATCATAATATTAAATCAAACTAAAAAAATGAATGAGATAACAAAGGGACATTCATTAATAGGTGGTGATATATATATATCCCAATAAGATAATAAGAATCGAATAACATGGGGGAATGTAATTCATGTTTGATATTACACATATAAATGGGTCTTTGAATGGGTGAGAATCAAAAGAATAATAAATGAGGCATGATATAACAAGATAACATATAGGAAAAATTTGAAACAATGCAACAACATAAATCACCGCATCATAAAAAATTTTCAAGGGTAATATATAATATGTCATGATATAAAAATTCCAACAAATTTATCAGGTTTACTCCCATACCCCACATGATGTCCCATGAGACTAAATATTACCTGATTCATAGACCGCTATATAATTATCGGCACGCATATACAAATCATTAAATTTTAAAGATTATGTGTGGAAAAATGACCATACAACATATATTATTTCATCATTATTATTTTAAAAAACAAATTACTGTGGAATAAGTAAATGTTATAAAATTTCCAAAAACTTATTAATATATAATATTGAACACCTGTAACAATAAATTGTTATTTTTATTAACAACACATTTGTTTTGGAATGGAAAATTGTTTTCAATGTTTGTATTCTTAACTACATCCCATAAAAATTCATAAAATTTGTTTATGAGAGAAAAATGGTACTTCTGTCATTTGGAAAATAAATGGTTATTAATAAGTTCATATAAAAACAAAACCTAACAGTATTTATTTGATATATAATATTTAATATAAAAATGAAACATTATTTGGGATAATATTTTGGGGATACCTTATATAGAGAGTGTGACTAAAAATTCATGGAAGGTTCTTATTTAGAGAATAAAGGATTCTTCGGAAGAATATATAGAGGATAATGAAGAATAAGGAATTTCAATAAAAAACATGAATGATGATATACAGGATAGTAGGATTTTTTATATTTTAAAAGTTTAGGGATTTCATTTTAATTTATCTTAAATAAGTTTTGTTCTATATGAAATAAAATAATCTAAACCAAAAATCATCCAATGGGGTCATTCACATGGTTTCGTCCAAATAAAAGTATCTTTATTTTATAAGGAATGGGAATGAACGAAATAAAATTATACCATTTTTGATGTGGATGCGAGTCACTCTATTAAATAAATGATTTTAAACCCTAAATATAAAGAAATGGTTATGGAGGATTCATAATTAATTTATAAAAATATTCATGTGAATATAAAATATAATTTTATTAATGTAAAAAATATATTTTGTCTTGTACACCATTTATTGTATTTATTACAAAGCTTTTATGTCATTATGATTTCATAACTGACATTGTATATTTATACGATATTTCATTTTTAGCCAAACAATTTTGTGTGTTATAAAATAATGAAAAATTCACTATTTGATAATTTTGAAATTTTTATTCCTAAAAAATATTTATTTTATGAAACTAATTTTTTAAATATCTTAACATTCATGTCCAAATAAATATAAAAAATTATATTGAATGGTTGGTTTATTTGTTGTAACAGATTTCAAACCCATATAGAATTTATATGTGACGTCACAAAAATTATATGTACAATTATATTTAATAAATATTATGTTAAAAATTTATTTTGATAAAAAATAATTTATTTCAAAAATTAATAAATTTATTAAAATAAATTCTTTAATTTTATTTGACTATTTAACAAAATAATTTTTTTTCATTGAATAAAAATTAAATTAATTTACAAAGAAACAATAATAAAAAGTAAATTTAAATATTATTTTATAGAAAATAATGTAATTACTAATCTTTCTAGGGAATTAATACATATAAAGATAAAAAATCATCAAAAAAATCACAGAAAGGTGTATCATGCTGATAAATTCTTGTGGCGGTTTTGTGTGAAGCGTTTGTGTCGTGATCTCGATGAGAGTGAACTTCTACCGTAAAATGATTCTATCATTATTTTGTTGTTGAATCTTAACAAGGTATTAGTCAAAGGATTATTGGTTAGATTCTATTTCCCTCTTATTGTCTAATAAACGGGATTTATACGGTAACATCTAACTAGTCAAGGCCATCACATCCTTTTTTACGTCCATTGGATTTGACAAAACCCTATATTTAAAAAAAATCATATGATCACTATTCAATGACACTAATATCGAGGTTAATGACTTAGAATGATCTATTAAATATGATAGGATACAATAAAATAACTCCATGTGTTTTTTTATATCCATAACAAATAATAATAAATTTAATATAATTTGATGTGAAATTTTATGTATAAAATATTAGGTTCTTGGAAAAAACTAAATTTCTACACATCACCCAAAAATTATTATAATACAAAACATTAATACTTGTCTATAAACATTATTAAGACTTCCTATATTTATAAAAAAATATAAAAAATTACATATATATGTAGTAAAATTTATTCAAAAATATATATTTAGTAACCTCTATTTAAAAAAATGAAATATTAGATATTTTATGATCCCATTGATATTATCCACCTTGTGTTATGAGTCAAAGACTATCTCCCAAATAGGTACAATAATACCTTGGTGACGAGCTCTATTATATAAATATTATAATCTCCAAAGTGTATTTACATTCATATATCATTTTCCATTTAATTAATCCTTAGAAAACTGAAATAAGAACCCGATTATAATCTACACAAAATGTTGATATTTGTCAAATAATAATCAAAATATCTCAGAATATATCATCCTCACATATCCCGTAATAATATTCCAATATATTGATTTATCCAAGGGGAGGTGTCTTCTGATACAAGAGAATTACAACAATCCCAGTAGATAATATCATTGTAGATAAATATATAGCCTAAGTCATCCCAAAGTTATTGTTGGTATGATATAGTTTTTTCAAGATGAACTCTACACAATCCATGTTCGTGAGAAAGTACAATGATAGTATAAATAATATTCTACCATTCCCCAAATGGTATTCGAGAGAAATTTATTAAAAAGATGATAATTATCATATTGTAAAATATTTTCTATCTTAAATATCTTCCAATAAAGAACTATTGATGTGTATGAATGAGTAATATTATAATTTAATAAAATATCACTACTAAGATTAATCGATGGGCTATGGTTTTTTAAATCATCTAACACTAACTAAATCCAATTGGTGAATGAAATTAAAATAATTAATATAAATTATTCCATTCATATCATCAAATATTATATAATTATAAATCATATGAAATGTATTTGTGATGTAATAACATTTTATCATATAAATAAACATCATAATGATGAATCATGACATCATTTTATTCATTATCAATTTGCATACATGTACTCTTCTAAAATTTAATAACTATTAAATGTATGTAGGTGGTATATCCAATTTTTTACAATAGTATCAAATTATATAGTTTTAAATGTTCTAACATAGTTTTTAATTAATATATATCCTTTAACCTAGTTATATAATAAAATAATATAGCAAATTTATCATTTTAGGATCATGTTATGATTCATTATTAATAGTAAATTAATTTTTTGTTATCTAAAAAAATATATAAATGTTTTTAAATATAGTAGATTATAATTATAACGATAATATAATATCATTATTAATATCATTATTTGATTCCATTAAAGGAGTTAATAAATTATAAAACATTACTCACATCCACTTTGTATAAAATCCTTATGTTTTTTTTATTTTAATGAATTTACATATCTTGAATATTTAAATTATAGAAATCCTCAGATTACACATTTATCAATGAAAATAATATTAAAAAATAGTTCAATGATTTAGATGCCAGTATAGTAAATCTCATTTAGTAATCTATTTTATCAAATGTTGTGATATTCTTGAATTAATCCAAATTATGTTTATTTATTTCTATTTTCTTCAATATTTCATTTAAAATAGGATTTTTTTGTAAAGGTCACTAATGAATATATTTATTTATATAAAATATGATTATTTATATATATATGGTTTCCGAATGATTTTCCTTCCATCCGAGCATTCATTTTTGAATAATTTTTTGAGGATCATAGTCAATATTTTTTTATTTTCATATTTGGCATATATATGTATCGATTAGAATATATAAGGATGTTTATTTTAATTTATGTTAGATATAATTTATGTAAATATTTCAACATTTTAGGATAATGTTTTCCGTTGGATCATAATATCGAAAACTAATGACGAATTCCCTATTATAGCATGTTTATATTTCTCTAATTAGAAACATAAATCGTCTTTTCGGGATGATGTTTTTGGTTTATCATATTGGGATTACTAGATATCTTTTCAACATCAATAGAGATGTATTAAATTAAAATTTTCTATAATTGGAATGATTTAAATATATGTATTGTATCTCATGGAAGATTCATTGTAAAATATGGTTTTAAAATGGAATGATTTGATTCAATCTTGAATTTATTTCTTCAAACGAGTTTTCACCTTAAATAATGAAATTTTATCAATATATAAACTAATTGGGAGAAATAAATGATAATTAAATGGTGTATGGAGAATATTTATGTAATTATTTTGTATATATGAATTGAGTTAGGATGGATAATATACATTGATTGTTCCATCCAATGATGGTATTGGATAGGAACTTCATGTGAGACCCCCCACGACAATGGTTTTAATCCTCAGTGTAGACGATTACCTTAAGAATAAGGTAGAGTTAGGGAAATTGGATGACGTTATATAATTAATAATTAGGTATAATTATATATTTTTATAAGGAGATGACTCACATTCATTCATTGGAAAAAACAAGTAGGGTGAGATGCCTTGAAGACCAGGATAGAAATGGTCATCCATACCCATATACTTCTATGATAATGGAGATTTATTATTCATGGTAGGATTATATATATATATAAAATAATTTCATATATAAATGTAGCATCATATTTTAATAATATTCGTTAAAAATCATTTGTTTCCATTTTAGAACCATAAATATTTACTGTCTTTTGAAATATAGATACATAAATTACTTGTTTATAAAATAATAACCTAATGTTATTCTAATTTATTGATAACTAGAACCTACCATCAACATATGAAATAGAAAAACATGTTTTTTATCCTAGGTAAATATTAACTTAATAATGGTGATCTCAAATGCATAGTATGAGAAAACATTAAAGTTATCAATGATCATTTATACATAATATGTAATGGCCCGGACCTCTCCGGTCCATTCAATACGGTGTTCAGGGTGGTCAATGTGACTTATCCCCGTCACTTTGACAAATTTCCAATTCTATGTATAGTTCCATCAGCGAACAACTCTATCGGTAACCTATATCAGAAACCTTTATCAGTAACCTCTATCGGTAACCTCTATCGGTATCCTCTATCGGTATCCTCTATCGCTAACCTACATCTCTAACCTCTATCGGTAACCTCTATCAGTAACCTCTATTGGTATCCTCTATTGGTGACCTCTATCGGTAACCTCTATCAGTAATGTCTATCGGTAACCTCTATCGGTAACCTCTATCAGTAACCACTATCGGTAACCTCTATTACTCACCTCTATTGGTAACCTCTAACGGTAACTTCTATCGGTAACCTCTACCTGTAACCTCTATTGGTAACATCTAACGGTAGGTGTACAGTAACGGTAGGTGTAAAGTAATGATAGGTCTATAGAGTTTCATGAATGGTGAGGTTTATCGGTAACCTCTAACGGTGAGGTCTATCAGTAACCTCTAATGGTGAGGTCTATCGGAAACCTCTAATGGTGAGGTCTATCTGTAACCTCTATTGGTGATGTATATCAGTAACATATAATGGTGAGGTCTATCAGTAACCTATAATGGTGAGGTCTATAGGTAACCTCTAATGGTGTGGTCTATCAGTAACGTCTAATGGTGAGGTCTAACAGTGACCTTTTCATTCCTTTACAATATTTTGATTATGTGAACAGTGTTTCTAGCTTCATACAATTTCACCTATTTTACGTTTCTGTTGACACAAAATACATTTTAAGCCTTATTCTAAGGACTATAAAGCCAATTTAAATTCCCTAAATCTAATATTAATTATTCCTATGGATCAGGATGTTTTTACGTTGTCAAAACACATGGGTTAATGTGATCCGCTTTTAATGAGGAATTAAGCGTATCTTAAACCGTCGAAACATTAAATCTTCAAAAGGGACAAGATATCGTCCTCCCTTATTCTACCTCTTTGTTATCTACTATTATATGCTAGAACCTTTCAATCCTTCACATAAGAGTTTTACAATCAAACTTTACTCCTCGGATTGGTTCTGCTCGGTTTTGATGCAACCGAGTAATATCGGTTAATCTTCGATATAAGTTCAGTTTTATAGTCGTTCCTTTGGGGATAATCTCCTCATATTTCTCTTTTCCATTTTATAGCATGTAATCTCCATGCCTCAAATTGTTTTTTCTTGTGGTTAGGTTGGTTTGGTCGTATCGTGGCATCCTCGGGTGGATGCAGTTGTCGCGAGAGGAGGACAGTGACCCGTTGTGTGGACAAATAATGTCAAAGAACTATTCGAGGAAGGGGGAATGTTTCTTATTATTTATTTTATGTGAAACTGTATTTTTAGCATATTTAATTCCAATGGATGACAATGTAATTGACATAATAAATATTGTAAATAGATAAATAAATTGATAGTGATCTTATTTTATTGCCTCATGTTTTGATAAACAGTGTGAGATCTATTCTTGCTTTGATTAGCTGTTTGTTATTTATGGAAATCGGTAAAGAAAATAAACCGAGATTAAGATGCGGTAACATGATTATGAGGTTTTAATTTTATGAACTGTTGACTTTGGGTGTGATGCTAATGAAATTTAATATGGGATTGTTCTTAGTTAATTAATGTTTAAAGAATTAATTAACATGCATTGGAACTGATAAAAAGGGAATGAAGTAATCTAACAAAGATCTTTAAAAAGTTGTGTGATTATAGGATACCTAATTTTGAAGTAGCATCCTATATTTTGAGAGACGTTAGCTTAAATTGTGTTTAAGACTATGTAATTCCCATAGTTTGGTTGTGAGATATAATATATCTTATAACTGTTTTGTTTCTATATACTACTCCACCCGGTCAGTAAGGGTAACTAACACCCTAGGGATTCTGACCCCAAGGGGGTGTTTTCCCAAACATTCCGGTGGGAGGATGGATGGTTGACTACCACCTTTGGCCCCAATCTCTTCTATTGGTTGTTACTGGTGCTGGTAGGCACATTGGTTAGTTTTCCCCATATATGTGTGTAGAGGGATATAATGGCTTATGGTTATTCACACAAATATATTCTAGATATAGATTTCTATGTACTACTATAGGTGTAATGTGTATAGGTTGTGATGGATTGAGGATCCTTACTCGGTGTATGGGCTGTATTGGCTTTTGGTATAATACCCGATGTATGATACCCATTATGCGAGCTGTGGTGGATCCTAGAAAAAACCTGGCCACATTGGTGTGTGGACGTCGTGGTTTTGTTGCATGGGGTGCATGTTGTGGTCCTCCACCCATGTGTCTGCGAGCAAGCCTTTTTGAAGAGAGATGATCAGGACGTGGAACATTGAGAAAAAGCGCAAAATCAGTTGGTAAGTATTACTTGGGTAATCTTGATATTCATTATTATATGATATGTGATTGAATATGTTACTTTGTGAGAGTAGCCATGGTGAGGTTGGGAACTTAGTATACCTTAGTTTCACTTGTTCTTCACTGTGCTTTAGAATGATTTCTTTATTTTGCACGAGTGGCTTCGGGGTGGATCCTACAGAGTATACTGTTTATACTAACCCTATGTATATATAAATTTTTTTTTCATGTCACTTGGAGAAGGTTGGGGGTCAAGCTGGTATATACTAGCTTGGGGTTGTTGGAGCTGTTTGGGCTTGTGGTTACTATTGTTTTTACTTTGTTTTGGGTTCCTGCTGTTTTTTCCCCTTTCAGTTGTAGTACTTTTGCATGACATTACATATTTTCACATGGGTTTCTTTTATATTTCATTTTTTAGTTGGGGTTGGTTGGTGTCTATCTTATATCTCTCTTCTGCATGTGTTATCTTAGAGGGGAATGCCTTCCATTTGTGAGTTTACAATACCCTTAGTGCTACCTGCCAACTCGGGGCCTACTTGAGGAAAGACATGGGGGTCATTATCTCCCTTCCCACAATGACAGCCCCGGAGGGGTACAATTTGTGGGGAGGGGGTCGTGACAGAGTGGAATCAGAGGTCTGTATGAGGGATAAGATGGAGTTTGGAGTCAGGCCAAGGTGAGGATGCATGGGTTGGTAGGGAAATGGTGGCATTCATGTTTATCAAGTGAGGTAAACACAGGAGACTGGCTCAGACATAGGCATTTAGGGCCCCCCTATGATCTGATGTACGGACCTTTATGATTACAATGGATACTAAACAAGGTGACACTAGTTGTAGGGTAGAAACGTAGGAAAGGGCCATTCATCATTCTTCCTTGTGCATGTGTTTGAATGGGTAGAACTTGGTAAAGGTTAACCTAAAATGAATACAAGAAAAAATTTAATTAATTAATGTCGAGTCTTCCAAATTCTAGTTTTAGGAACTCTAACAGTTCTTATTTTATAGGTATGGATCCTGGTCGACGTCCTCATCATGTTTGGACAGAAAATATCCAGCAGGATATTTTAGTAGATCGCCGCAGGGTAGAGGTTGTCGACGATGACACATGGAAGAGGACACTCTGAGAGTTTAGAGCCCATGTCAGCCAAAGTATGATGGCTTATTTTCATATTCAGTTATGGAAGACTGGTTAGAGGAGGTCGATATCAACTTCAATTTGATTCGTGCACCGATGGAGCACTGGGTGTCCTTGGTTGTGACAATGCTATATGGAGCAGTGAGGCAGTGGTGGTTCTTGTTCCTCGGGGATCGTGAGGAGTCAACTATCTCATTGGAGAAGTTCTGAGACAGGTTTAGAGTTGAATTTCATTCTTTGATTGTGACGGTGTCCTGTTGTCAGGAGCTTATAACCCTTTGATAGGGGAGCTCCAGTGATAGGTTGTTTGGAATCTGTTTCAATAAGTTTTTAAGATATGTTTCAGACCTGTTACCAGATGAGGACGCCAGAGTGATGAATTTTGAGGAGTATTTGCATCCAATGATCTACTTCCTGGTCGCCCCATTTATACTGAAGAAATATATCTTGAGGTAATGGAGAGGGCAGAGGTTGTCGAGAGGACATTGGCCAGGACCAGATCATCATGAGAGGGGAATCAACATGATTCCTCAAAAAGTACAACTATGTTCTGGGGTTCCCAGTTTTCTTGGTATAAGAGCTTCTGTTCAACAGGGGTAGGTCCCAACCCTTAATATCTCATTTCTCTAGAGGCAGCAACTCTGAGTCCTATGACAAGGGATCACACAATTTTTTTCTTATGGTGTTCGTGGTCATCATCAGTGGGAGTGATCGACCTTTCAGAGATGTCATCGTGTACCATGTGCTACGCTCCAGGTCCCTCTGTTGATGCAGTTCCAGCAGAGGCAGAAGTAGCCAGTTACACCAGCTTTAGATTAGTAGACGGTAGATGGGGAAGGTATAGGATAACCCCATGATGCTCCCTGTCCATAGAGAGCAGAGCGCGGCCATGGTGGTGGTCTTCATCAGGGTCAGAGATTCCATGGAAGAGGTCGTGGTAAGCTTTATTCTCTATCGTTTCTAGCTCCTGGAGAGCCAAACGTCATTCTAGGTACCCTTTTCTTGTTTTCTACCTGGGTATATTCCTTGTTCGATTCAGGAAACACACACTCTTTCATATCACCCACCCTTGTCCATGCTTTGGGACTTGAGGTAGAGAGGCTTCCAGTGCCCTTGGAGTTGACTACGCCAGTTGGAGGTCGAGCTGACTTGTTTGAAGTATGTAGATACTGTGATCTAGTATTCGGGAAACACCGCTCTTGGGGAGATTTACTATATTTAAGAATACAACCATATGATTTCATCCTCAGTATGAATTGGTTTTATTGGATGTAGGCTATCGTGGATTGCTTCGAAAAAAGGTAGTCTTCCTTAGTGCGGATGGAGAGCTAGTGGTGTTTGTTGGTGAGCGAGATCCTCAGATGGGTCATAGGATCATTCCATCCTTATCATCCTTGATGGATGAGATGATGTTGATTTCTTCAAAGGATCATTATTTGGTGTTTCCTGGGGTCGTAGAGGAGTACATTGATGTCTTTCCAGTAGAGGTTGTAGCATTAACCCCTCGATGACAGATCGATCTTGGGATCGAGCTACAACAAGGAGCGTATACTATCTCTAGGTCACCATATTGGATGGCCCCTTATGATTTACGGGAGCTACATATACATCATGATGGTCTGTTGCAGGGTGGTTTTGTTTGGCCAAGTGTGTCACCGTGGGGTGCACCAGTTTTGTTCGTGATGAAGACTGAAGGTAGTTTGCGGTTGTGTGTCGATTATCGTTGCTTAAACAAAGTTCCAATAAAGAATCGTTATCCTCATCTGTGGATTGATGATTTATTCGATCAAATTAAGGGTTCATGTTGGCTCTCTATGATATACATGTGGTTATGATATCATCAGATGTGTGTGAAGGATGAGGATATCCCGAATATTTCGTTCCATTGTCGTCATGGGAATTATTAATTTGTTGTAATGTCGTTTGGAATGACGAATTCTCCGACTGTATTCATGGATTTGATGAATGTTGTATTCTATGAGTTCATGGACTCTTTCTTGGTAGTTTTCATCAACGAAATCCTTTTTCACTCCACATCTGAGGGGGATCATGCAGAGCATCTATACGCTATTTTGGGAGTTCTTCACCAACATCAGCTGTTCAGGATGTTGTCAAAGTGTGATTTTTAGGCTCAATAAGTCCATTTATTGGGGCATGTTGTGTCCCAATAGAGAGTATTTGTGGATCCATCAAATATATAAGCAGTTTTGTCTTGGTCATACCCATGACAGTTTCAGTGGTGTGAAGTTTCCTTGATCTCACAGGACACTATAGGAGGTTCGTAGCCAATTTCTAACATGTTGTGACTACGCTGACATCTTTGACTATGAAGGATTATGAATTCATATGGACAGATCAGTTTCAGGTAGCTTTCTAGTATCGAAACGGGATGTTAGTAAGTTCTCCAGTCCTTTGTCTTCCATTTTAGGGAGTCCAGTTTTATGTTTTAAGTGATTCTTCACATCTAGGGTTAGGATATGTTCTCATGAAGAAGAGGTCAGTTGCTTCTTATGGGTATCGAAAGTTACGTCCCCATGAATGGAACTATTCCACCCATGATCTTGAGTTGGCAGCTATGGTGTTTTCTCTGATGTTTTGGAGACATTACCTCATTAGTGTGAACTTTGTGGATATCACCAATCATACAAGTTTGAGGTATGTTTTCCCCCAAAGTGACTTGAACTTACGCCAGCGTTGGTGGATAGAGTTATTGAATGAATATGACTACAAAATATCGTATACCCCTGGAAAAGGTAATGTTGTAGATAATGCGCTGATCCAAAAGTCACGTAGTGATGCTGTGCATGAATTCGGTGATTCCTGGAGAGTAATGGAAGAATTTTAAGAATTGCATCTTGATATGGAATAAGTTGGGGGTAGAGGTTGTCTTTTTCAGATGATGGTATAGTCATCCCTGATGTAGAAGGAGGAAGAGTCCAAGTTGGTAGGTCTAGAGGAGAACGTTTGGAGAGAACGAGTTGTTTGTGGTGAGGCCCCTGATTCTTGGTCAGAGGACGAACAACACCGCGTGTTGTATCATGGAAGGATTTTGGTTCCCTTGACGATGCGCAAGATTTTTCTCCGAGATTTCCATAGTTCTCCCTAAGCAGTACATTATGGTGTGACCAAGATGTACCGATCCTTAAAGAGTCAGTTTTGGTGGCCTCGGCTGAAGCACGAATTTTTGGAGTTTGTGTCTTGCCCTTTAGTCTTCTAGAAGGTGAAGGTCAAACATCGTGTTCTTGGTGTTCTTCTCCAGTCATTAGATATTCCTAATTGGAAGTGGGATAGCCTCTCAATGGAGTTTTTTACAGATTTACCTTGAGCTCTAGGAGGACATGAGGCTATTTGGATGGTAGTGGATGATTTAACAAAATTTCCCCACTTCATAACGATCAAGGAGTCGAGCTCAGTGGATGTTTTATCGAGGAAATATCTAGAGGAGGTGGAAAGAATTCATGTATTCCCATGGACGATCATTTATTATCGAGATTCTCATTTTACCCCTAGGGTGTGGAGATATCTTCAACAATCTTTTGGTTCTCAACATTGACTTAACACTTCTTTTCACCCTCCAACGGATTGTAAGACATAGCGAACAATCCTTAATCTTGAAAACTTGTTAGGATCTTGTGTTCTTTAGTTTTGAGGTGTATGGATGAGGCACTTACCCCTGGTGGAGTTCTATTACAATAATAGTTTTCACTCCACCATCATTATGGCGCCATTTGAAGCCTTGTACGAACATCCTTTCCTTTCTCCATTGTGATGGACTAGGGTCAGGAAGTCAGAATTCTCAGATTGGAACTATTACCGAATACAACAACGATGGTTTAGGTTATTCGTGAGAGGATGATGATAGCACAAGATCGTCAGAAATAATATGCTGATCATAGAAGGAGGCCCTTGGAGTTTAATGAGGGGGTCATGTGTTTCTGAGGGTGACTCCCCATCATGGGAAGAAAAGGTTTGGTCATTGATGTAATATTTCTCGCCGGTTGGTTGTTCCATTCGAGGTGTTAGCTCGTATTGGAGCTGTGGCATATCAAGAATCACTTCCCCCACAGATGAGTTGGATACATGATGTTGTCCATGTATCACAGCTTCGTCTTTATCTTCATAATGACTCTCACATCATCAATTGGGGAGATATCGATGTTGGTGATGATGCATCCATTGAGGAGCGACCAGTGGAGATCGAAGACTGCAATGAGAAGGTGTTGTGTGGGCGTTATATCCCCTTAGTTCGTGTCTTGTGGCGAAATGGTGGCATGGAAGAGAGTACTTGGGAACGTGAGTCACAGATACATGCTCAGTACCCAGATTTGTTTTTTGTATAACTCTTTTCATGTAACGATGCTCCCTTTATGGTTATATCTTTCATTATTTATTTGTGAATTTATTTTTTTTCTTTTTGTGGATTGCTCTCTTTTGGGATGTATCTAGATGGGTGGTTATTCAGACCCCATTTCTATCTCTTTAAGTGGGTTTTGAATTCTCGTGGATGAGAATATTTTGAGAGGTATCTGATGTAATGGCTCAGACCTCTCTGGTCTATTCGATATGGTGTCCAGGGAGGTCAATGTGACTTATCTGCAACACTTTGAAAAATTTTCTATTCTGTGAACAGTTCCATCAGTGAACAGCTCTATCAGTAACCCGTATCTGTAACATCTATCGTTAAACTCAATCGGTAACCTCTATATGTAACCACAATCGGTATTCTATGTGGGTAACCTTTATTGGTATACTCTCTCAGTAACCTCTATCAGTAACCTCTCTCGGTAACCTCTATCGGTAACCTCTTTCGGTAACCTTTATCGGTAACCTCTATCGGTAACCTCTATCGGTAACCTCTAATGGTAGTTGTACAGTAATGATAGTTGTATAGTAATGTTAGGTCTATTTTTTTCCAGAATGGTGTATCGGTAACCTCTAACTCTGAGGCCTATCGGTAACCTCTAACGGTGGGGTCTATCAGAAACCATTAACGGTGAGGTCTATAGGTAACCTCTAACTGTGAGGTCTATTGGTAACCTCTAATGGTGAGTTCTATCGGTAACCTCTAATGGTGTGGTCTATCTATAACCTCTAATAGTGACGTCTATCAGAATCCTCTAACAGTGAGGTCTAACAGTGACCTTTTCTTTCCTTTACCTAATTTTGAGAATGTGAACAGTGTTTCCAGCTTCCTACATTTTTGCCCCTTTGACGTTTCCATTGAAATAAAATACATTTAAAGCCTTATTTTTAGGAATCTAAGGCTGATTCAAATGTTATAAATCCTATATTAATTATTCCTATGGATTGGGATGTTTTTACTTGGTCAAAACGTGTGGGTTAATGTAATACGCAATTAATGGGGAATTAAGAGTATCTTAAACCGCCGCCTTATTAAATCTTGAAAAGGGACATGATATCATCCTCCCTTATTCTTCCTATTTCATCTCAGCTATGAGACAGTAGAACCTTTCAATCCATCCTGTAAATGTTACACAATAAACCATTACTCCTCAGATTGGTTCCGCTCTATTTTAATGCAACCAATGTATATCTGTCAATATTTGATATACGGTATGTTTTATAGTCATTGCTTTGGGTATCATCTCATCCTATTTCTCCTTTCAATGTTATATCATGTAATCTCCATGCTTCTAATGCGGTTTTCTTGGGGTTTGGATGGAGCGGTTGTCTCGTGGCATCCTCGGGTGGATGTAGTTGTCGCGGGAGGAGAATCGTGACCCGTTGTGTGGATAATGAACTTCAAAGAACCATTTTAGATAGGGTATTTTTCTCTTATATTATATTTTATATGAAACTATATTATTAACATTTTTAATTCCACTGGATGGTAATGTAATTGAAATAATAAATATTTTAACCGGATAAATAAATTGATAGTAATCATATGTTATTGCCTCATGTTTTGCAAGATACTAGGATATCTATGCTTTCTTTGATGAGCTATTTGTTCTTTATGGAAATTAGTAAAGAACATAAACTGGGATTAATTGATAATTATTAACTAAAGATAAAGAGGCATGTAAACGAGTCTGGTTTTAGTTGTAATTTGATGTTAATCAAATTGGTGCAGTAAGCATGTTTAATTATTTGTGATAGCTTACTGATTAGGTTTCTAGAATTTGGAACCTATGAATATCAAAGCTATTAATTCAATATGGATTAGTGAACTCATTGTTTGATATTTCCTTAAGGGGTTATGAGTTACCCTCTTGATTGTTAATGGGGCCAAGATCCCAATTAATGTTGTGTTTGTTTCCTGCTGCTTGTGCGGTGATGTAATCCTGGATGGCTATTGTGTTATGTGGGGGCATTGAGGCCTTTGGTTGTGGTAGAAGATGATGCCTAGAGTCGAGAGATGCATCAGTTTATGTATGTGGGTGTCAGGGAGGATACCAGTGATGATGGAATTGGGTGGATGTGATTGATGTATTCTTAGTGTTTCTTTTGGTTGGTTATTTTCTTACCTTTTCCCAACTGCTCAAGGAAGCTGGTATTACATACCCTTCTTCGAAAATAGGCAAAGACACATGGTGCATGCAACATTCTTTCCGTGTTTAGCTTCTTAAGGAAGGATGGATATATTCTCTTACTATATGCGGCATAGACTCCACAGCTAGTAAAACTACTCACCGTGTTGATCCCCCCTTGGGTTTAGTAGCATATAATGTTTTTCTAGAATGCCTAGGAAAGTGGGAATGTATTTCTATAATGAATAATTTAATAAATGGTGTTACCCCATGGGGATGGATATGGTAGAACATAATGATGAGGTTGTAGTTTTTTGAAGGAACTGTTGAATTTGGGTGTGATTCTATTGAAATTTAATGTGGGATTGTTCATGGTTAATTGATGTTTAAAGAATTAATTAACGCATAGTTGTACTGATAAAAAGGGATTGAAGTAATCTAATAAAGCTCTTTAAATGGTTGTGTGTATATAGGACACCTATTCTTAGATGTAGCTGCCCGGAGTCTAAGAGACGTTAGCTGTAGTTGTGTCTAAGACATGGTAATGCCCATAGTGTGGTTGTGAGATATAATATATCATGTACTTTTTGTGTTTGCATATGATTCTCCTCCCTGTTAGTAAAGGAAACTGACATTATGGGTATTATGAGCCCTCGGGGAGGGGGTGTTTTCCCTATCATTTTAGTGGGAGGATGGATGGTTGACTACCACTTTGGCCATGCTCTCTTCTCTTGGTAGTTACTAGTGATGGCAGGAACATTGGTTAGTTTTCCCCATATATGTGTGTAGAGGGCTATAATGGCTTGTGGTTATTCACACGCATATATTATGGATATAGTTATCTATGTACTACTATAGGTGTATTCTGTATAGGCTGTAATGGATTGAGGATCCTTACTCGGTGTATGGGCTGTTATGGCATGAGGTATAATACCCGACGTATGATACATGTTATGCGAGCTATGGTGGCTCGCAGAAACTACCTGGTTACTTCGGTGTGTGGACGTGGTGGTTTTTTTGCATGGGGTGCATATTGTGCTTCTTTGTCCAGGTGTCTGCGGGAATGCCTTTTTGGAGAGAGATTCTCAGGATGTGTGATGTTGGGAAATTGCAGCAAATCAGTGGGGAAGTAGTAGCGGGGTAACCTTGATATACTTCATTATATGATTTTATCTTGTATGCATTACTTGGTGAGAGTATCCATGTTGAGGATGGGAACACCATATAACTATTTAGGTGTCAAGTTAGTTTAACTTGTTGATCACTGTGCTATAGCATGCTTTCTTTACGTTGCACAAGAGGCTTTAGGGGGAATCCTACTGAGTATACTATTATACTCACCCTATGTATATATAAACAGTTTTTCAGGTCACTTCGAGCAGGTTGGAGATCAAGATGGTTTCTACCAGCAGGGGGTTACAGGAGCTGTTCGGGCTTGTGGTTGCTACTGTTTTTAATGTCTTTTGGTTACTTGCAGTTTTCCCCTTTCAGTTATAGTACTGATTCATGACATTACATATATGCACTTGGGTTTCTTTTATATTTTATTTTTGAGTTGTAGTTGGATGTTGTCTATTCTATATATCTCTTCCGCATGTGTTCTCTTAGAGGCTAATGCCTACCATTTGTGTGTTTACTATACCCTCAGTGCTAGTCACCAACCCGGGGCCTACTGGTGGTGGGACATGGGGGTCATTATCTCCCTTATCACATTACCAGCCCATGAGGGGTACACGTTGTGGGGAGGGGGTCATGGCATAATAATAGAATAGTTATATAATAACATGATACCAATATTTCAAAATAATTCAAATAAATTCATAGATCATAATTATGTGTCATCATGTAATTATTGAAAGTTTGTGTCTTTTGATTCATACGATATTCAAAATACATGATCCATGATAACATATCTTAGTAATATGATCATTTATAATTGAATTTACCAAATTTATGAATATTAATTATAATCAAATTCATATTATAGACCTCACATTTAGTAAATTTTAGCACCTTAAGCTTCAGTTAATAACCTATATAACTAAATTAGGCTTGCAGTAACCACTTTTTTACCTATTTTTGGTATGTTCCAATCTTATGTGTACCTTCATTTTATATTGGGATGACCACTCATGTAAACTCTTACTAGAATGTGATAACCTCTCATGTATCTCTTTTTCAGCATGACATTGTCTCTTTTGTAACATTATTTAGAGGTGGGGAAACCTCTTATATATCATTTTAGATACTAAGAAATTAAAATTTACCTAATGATTTCATGGGATATAAGAAACCCACTAACAAAGTAGTCATAATATTTTCAAATTTATACCAACCTATCAAAAATAATTTATCAAAAAAAATATAAAATATCTTATGGAAAATAAAATTTTTGTTGTTTACATCTCATCTTTATAATCATAAGAATTTTCCTTAATAATTATTATACTAGGAAAATATCCTCAGTGGAATGTAAGAACCATAAATGGATTTTTATAAAGATGAAAAATATTCATTTAAATAATAATTGAACCAATTATTTGAAATCAAATAAATTATATGATTTTCATTCAATATTATAAATATTAAAAATTTAATATTAAGGAAAAAATAATTATAATAAAATAAACCAAAAAAATTCTAAATATGTGTTCATAAGATATACATGTCATTATGGTGGGTGAATCCACGCTTACCAGACATGTTAAAATAAATTTTTTCAAAGATTGTTAAAAATTAAAAATTACGTTAATGAAAAAACTACAAGAATAGAATTTTGAAAAAACATATAAAAAGTTAAAATGATGGTAAAAAATAATTTAATTTACCATTTTATACTATAATATATGCATTTTAAAAAATTTCAAAATATATGTACATTAAAATAAATTATTTCCTTTCATAAAAAGAAATATGTAGAGTTTTCCCTAATTACACTATTTTAGTTGTTTTTGAATTAGAAAGAGTTAATGATGAAAATAAAACAAGAAAATTTAATAATTATCTATATTATAATAAAATATATTGTATTTTAGAAGAATGAAATCATGAAGGTTCCCCCATGTAAATCAAAAAATAAATGATCCCATCTAAAATTTAGATCAATGATGTAACCCTTACTACATTGGTAACATTTAAATAAAAATTTATAGAATTTATTAAATAAAAATATAATTAAAATATAATTAAAATATAGATATTTATGATACTATTTGTTAAAATATTATCATATTATATTAATAATATAATATATGAAAAACATTAACACTATACGAATATTTGAATAAAAACCATTTCAATGATATAATATCTAGTATAATAGAAAATATTATTTATTATTAAGTAAAAACAATAATATATATATATATATGTATGTATATCAGTGTATTAATATATTCACCCCATAAACCAAAATAGTTTCACAACATAAAACATATATCATTAAAACAAGGTTAATCATTAGAATCATTACATCTTTATAAATACATGAACCAATTCCCTTTTAATGTGATAACATTATAAAAATTTTAGACCCCCATAATTATTTGGAAATTAATAAGAAATTAATTTTAAGGGTATTTTATACATCATCACAATGAAACAATTTTTTAATTATTCATATGCTGCATAGATTTATAATTGAGATGAGAAGGCCTTACATCTTGCATGACTTAAATAATAACTTACATAACCTCCTACAACATAAATATAAATTAATAAAAATTATAGAGTAATAATTAATATTTTTATTAAAACCAATAGTATACAATAATAAAATTTTAAAACTTATTTATTTATAATTATTCATTAAAATCGCATGTTTTGGGAGTTGAATGTTTCTCTTTTTATGGAGCATTCTGTTCAGCTGATCTAGATTGTGTTATGTGGTCTTTTTTGTCATATATATAATTTAAATCAGGACATCATGTCAAACAAAAATCATTATGTGATCATATATAACTATTCATATTAAGACGTGTTGAAAGATGGGTTATATCACCTTAGGGAGATTAAAGATAGTATATACACACAATTTTGTTTCCATTTTTCATTTAATTGGTGGAAATAAAGGTCATTATTGATTCATAAATATCCAATTACAATATTATTATAACTTAAATATATATATATATATATATCTGTGTGTGTGTGAGATAATGTATTTAATACAGAATTTTAAATAGTCTTGTGTGGCATTAATGGAAAATAGGTTAGATCACATCATGGTGATAATAGTCCACATATATGAATGATGTATACTTTTATATTATTATTATACAAAAATTAGACAATTAAGAATAATAAATTTAAAAAAAATGAAAAATATGAAAAATATGACTAATATTTATGTTATTATATTTGATTGGTAATTACATAATTGAAGAGGTATGTGAAGATTTAAAATGATAACTCCCCTTTTTGAAAATTTCCTCGTCTCCGGTTGTATTCCATTCGAACTTCCATTGATGAAAATATGGATGGAATAGTACGAATAAAAAATAATTAATTTATCTAAGAAATTTATGAATACTTTTTTTCAATGTTTTGTGGGGCTATGTGGTTGAACAAGTTCTACGAATAGTTCAGATGTTTTTTCCTTATATATGTAAGGAGATGGATACTATTATAAATACTTATATCTTTCCTTTAATAAAAAATAATTTTTAAATACTAGCATCCCAAAATTTAAATATTTATAGTCTAGAATTAATATTTGATAAAATTCTAAAAAAAATATAATATAGCAAATTATATTCATTTTTAGTCCTTAGATGTTTCTTTCAATTGTCCACATATATTTATTTCATTGTTATTATTAAATAAAATATATTTACTATTTTAGGGATATTAATTCTAAAATAAAAATATAATTGAACCATTATAGGAAAGTAGTATATATTCAAGACCAGAACTCAATTACATGGTCAAATATTATATTTTTATGAATGTTAAATCTTTTAATAATATATTATTTAACATAAAATTTCATTAAATTCATCTTCAAAACTATTCATATATTGTACTTTACAATAATAAAGACAATAATTTAATAAAATAAAACAGGTTAACATATCCAAACAAAATTATATTAATAATAAAATCATGGGACACCTTTAATTTCCTGTAATTTGTTACAATGTATTTTTAAAATAATTAACATGGTTTTTCTACTCAATGTAAACGAGTTGGATTGGCATTACATAATAATTTGTGAAAATTACTTTTTCACCAAAAAAGCATATAATTTATCTGAATATAAATAAATTAATATGTTGTATTTAAAAATTATATTCATCAATAACAATTTATTAATGGTATTAGAACTTATATATAAAATTAAAATGAGTAAAGTGAAACCATAAAATATTACATTACTTAATTTATTATTAAGGCCATTGGAATAGAGGAATTGAACCATGTTTACATGTCATTGAATATTAATCAATTATCGTTGAAATAATATCATCCAATATAACTAATAATGGATATAAATATATAAGGTTTTTTCATATTATTATTATATTTTAATACACGATTTAACTTTATTGAGGTGAAAAATATTTTCCATAGTTTCCATTCTTTTTGGAAAACCTTATGGTTGAACTGATAATTTTTTTCGATTATGATTCCAAATATATAATCCATTTTTATAACATAATTTCCAAAAAAAGTATGAAAATAAATCATAAAAAACATAGAAAACATGAAGATTATTGGCCTTCTAGTTAAAATCATTTATAGTATAAAATTGTTTAAAAAAATATATCATAATATAAATTAAAATTAGAATATTTATAAAATTTTAAATATAAATTAAATAATGAAATATAACATACAATAATAATAAAAATTTTACAATATAAGAAACTAAACATTTGATATTTTTTTTCAAAATCTATATTATTAGAATTTAATGAAAACCAATATTTCATTAAAAAATCCAATATTTTAACCACACACTAATTTTCAAATATTTATTTCAAAATTGAAATAATTTTTAAATGAAATAATTTTGAAAAGTATAAAAAATTAATTAAAATTTTCATTAACAAAAAAATTATACAATTTATTTTATAATAATATATATGAATAAAATGACATTACTAAAAATTGAGTGCATATTTCCAAAAAATAATGACAACATTCATGAGTAAGAAATTATAAATATATATAATAATTCCATTACTACAATTTGTATTCAATAATTTAAATAACTCTTTATAAGGATCATATTTAATTGATAATATTTTTATAGTATATCAAAATGTGTATATAACATATTGATTCCTTTTTTAAAAGAAATTTTGTTTATAATTTTTTTTAAATTTTTTTTAAAAATTTAAATTCTAACACATTAAATAAATTTGGTGATATATTATTTTTTATTAATTGATATATATTTCTAAATTCCATTATTATAAAACCACCTCATAAAAAGGGACAATAAAAATTATAGTGATTAACTAAAGTGGGAAACAAAATGGGTGCCAAAAATAAAACATAATTAGTCTTCTGTATAAGGGTAAAATAAGTATAGTGTTAACATATTGACATAGAGGAGAAAAATAATTTCCATGCACTTATAGATATTGATAGATTACATGGTATTGATAATTTCAATGAAACAAAAATCATAAATTAGTGTCGAGTGAAAAGATCATCAACTCATTACATTTAAATGTAATATAGTTACATTTTAATTTTCATTTTAATATCATTTCATGTTGTTGTGTTATTATTTTAATATCCTGATAGGGTGAAAGATACTCTTTACCTTTTCGGTTTATTTCCATTTCATAATTTAAATTTCATTCCTTGGATGTTCTTTTACCAATTTACAATTCATTTATTACCCTATTAAATTTTTATTCATTATTAATTTTTCATGTATGTAGCTATAAAATTATAATTTAATGATTATTAAATTTTAGAAAATAGTGACACATACTTTATCCAATAATTATATATATTAAAAAACAAAAAAAATTCAAATGTTTGCTAATACGGATAAATCGTCATATAATGAAATAAATTATAAATACCTAGAACCTTAAAAATAAATTTCAAATATGAACATAAACAATTATATAATTATTTAACCATAATAATCCCTAAAAATATATATTAATTAATTAAAAACCAATAAATATAGAAATCTTGCATCTATATTTCCAAAATGAACACAATAATAAACCCCAAGAAATATAATATAGTTATTAATATAAAAAACTAAACACATGAATTCCATTACCAAATAATTTTATAAAATTATACTATCTTATCCCAATGAAACCCAAATCAGTATAAAACATGAATGAAAACATAAAATATTCTAAAAATTACTTGGGTATTGTGGTCTTCTCGGCATCGATGGGTCCTTCTTACGGCTTCTTCGGCTTCCTTCTTTCCAGGTTCTTTCTCTTCTTGTTCTATGGTGTTACCTTAATTTATCCCCTTCCACCCATGCTCTACTGATCTGACCTGACACAAAGAACCCCATCTTTGTTGGGTGTGTTTTTTATTCAGATGGGTTTGGGATTGTGGTGATCAGAGTTTGGGAAACGTAGTGTTCTTCATTTCATCGTCTTTCTTCTTCAGTTTCTCTCGATCAATTTGGGGATTTTTTTAGGATTCAAATCCTTGGTTCCTTTCATGGATCCTATTCAGATTTTGGATCCTTTGTTTCTGTTTTTGGTAATGCAGTTCTTCTTGGTTATGGGTTTCATGTTCGTTTGTGAAGTCTATTTTCAGATGGCGTAGTTTGTGGTTTATTCTTTGTTATGGTTTTTTGGTCTGCAGGTTTTGTTCATGGAGAAAGGATCATTACCCCAGAACTTTATGATGCTTTAACACTGCACTGGCCCCGATTACCATTACTCTTCTCAAGGTCGGTCAGGGCGGTGTATCGTCAGAGTTTTGGGAGGTGGCGTTTGGGCAGTTATGGGTTCTCCAGTGAATGAGTCCCTTGCTCAGATGTTCGGTGTGTTTGCACATGACATCTGGTTTCTTGGTCGTGACATTGGTTCTAGCGACCGGTTTCCTCCGGCTTTCTGATGCGGTGAGGAACTGGTGATGACGATGACGTGGGAATTTTTCAGTGACGATGACGATAGGTATGAAGACGATGATGGGCGGCGATCTTTATGGACATCGATGATGAATCTGACTTCGACTGATGCGATTGTATCACGATAGTGATCTCCTCCTTTTGTGTGTGTTTTTTGAATTTTGAATTTGGTACACCACTGGGGAATCCCGCTCTATTGTTTTGACTAATGTACTGGTTAACGCTCACCTGAAAGTGGTCTTTTTGAAAATAAAATATAAAGTTATTTGGCATTAGGGTTATCCAACCCACAATCATGGGAACTAATAAATGTTCCCCTTACAACAAAATCACATTTATATTTTATATGTAATATATAATATTTTAATTCATTTACATAAATAAGGTATAATGCAGTAAATTACTTATATGTTCAATATTATCATTGATATATAACATCTATAGCGTATTTCTCAAAACCTAATATATAAACACTTCAAATATATCATTAAAATGATTGATAATGAAACGGAATATCATTGATTTATGAGGATGTTATTATATTAGGATATTTACTTAGAGAGTTCCCATGTTCCCAAAATATATGAAATTGAACTATAAATGATACCATAAATTTAGTTGACTTTAATCAATGTAAAAATAAATTTTTATTTTATAATTTCATTATCTTTATCCTTTTCCACACACCATCTTTCCTCTTATTTTAATTGAAACATTTCATAGCATCCTTCTACCAACATTCCAAACTTTTAAGAAGTTGAATGCATATTCCCATATGACCCTAATTATTAAAAATTTCATTCCTAATTAAATATTCTGAAAAATCACTAAACTTCAATTTTATATTCATATATTGAGTTAAATTATATAGAATAATCACAAGGTTTCAAATTCCATATCAAATTTCATTTGGTACTTTTGAGGAAAATAATTTTACTTTCTATCAAATTAACCCTTGACAAGATAACTTCTTATTCTAGCTATTTACTACAACAAAATTATATTATAAGAAAAAATAATACTAGTGTAAAACTATAAATACACTGAAAAAATTTATAGTTTTATTATATAATGAAACTATATTTTCAACCATTAACACCATTGATTTATGCTTGGTCAACCATGGCTACTATCATTTCAAATCCTTCATAATTGTTAATAATTATAATATTAATGAACCTATTAATATACACGAGTTTTCTTTATCTTGACTCATAGGCATAGGAACACTCACCATACACTATGGATGATGGTGTTTGTACTCACTTCAGCACTTTTAGAGTTATTACATTTCACTAATATGTTCTACATTTTTCTGTTCCATTCCACTTGTTTTGTAAATCACAATCACTTTACACAAATTCTTTTAAAAACAATTTATGTCCTTTTTTTTATAATTTTTCAATTGAAAACGTTATATTTTACAATACATAAAAAAAAATTCAATAGTATTAGAGATATAAACATTAAATTCATCATTAGTATGTTCATAATGAGTATGTGTATGATTAATCAAACTCTTCATTATCAAACCTAGTGTCACAATTTCTATCATGTCCTTCATGTGAATTTTTTTAATAGTTGGTCAAATACTAGTACCAATAGAATTATATAGATACTCATATATATTAACGTATTGAATTTTATATGGAAGTAATAGAGAATGACTGAGTTTATATTTTGAATATAAAATTAATATTTGTAATTTAAGTTATTCTATAACACCATAATGTTGTTAATAAATGCATACATAAAGCATCTGTTATTCTTTATTGTTATGACCAATCATTTACTAGGTTTCCAATGTCATTTCAAAAATGGTTAAAATGAATGTTGAGAGATCATAATATATTTGGTAGACTTCACCTTTAAATAAAAAGTTATTTTAAGAGTTAGGAGATAAGTGATTAATTTCTCTATAAAATTATGAACAGAATACATTGTATGAACATTCTATTATCAATATTTGTATTTATTTATAAAATTATGTTCTTAAGGAAATCATGGTTGGTTGTCTCCTTAGTTAATGTTTTTTAATTATTTCCATTCCTAATCAGCATAATGATCAAGGAAAAATATGGAAAAGTATATGTATGTTCTGATACAATGGATTGAGGGATTACATGGAAAATAAGATAGATCCAATCATTATACCAATGACTTCCATAGATTGGAATTTAATGACGTTTCAACTATCATATTACGGTATTTCTAGGATAATAAATGAAAATATATGCTATATGTATAATGAAATGGATTTGATTACTGCTTGTTATTTAAATCCATACTATTAATGTTAAAATAAATTTATATTATTATTTAATTTAGTTTCAATATTTATTTTGTATTTATTTTTGTTACTTTTTTTGCATGTTTATATATTATTCTACACTTGGTAACATAAATTTAATAATCATATTAAAATTTCAAATCTAATAATTTTATCTATAATAATCTAATCATGATAATAAAAATAAATATGATTTAATATTATTCTTCCTGAATATGAATCTTATACTATGACAAATCTGATATATAGTGATTATGATTTTCATTCTGGTTAAATAGGACCATATGTAGGTTCTGATTCTATGACATTGTAAATAAGACTATAGTACCCGTATAATAATCTACATGAAGGTTCTTTGGTATTGATTTGTTTAAACTTAAAAAACCAATTTTTTTAAACTAATATTCACCCCTATTATGTATTATTATTTTATAAGATCATATGATCCTCAATAATTTTTTCATATTTGGATTCTACTGGTCATATACTTGATGAGGTTTTATAATCATTACTATTGTTATTTTGTTTAATTTTTTCATAGTAGTCATCATGTTTCTAAAAACTGGTTACACTAATGTATATTTCTATATAATATTTTTTTTATTGAAGGAATATAATGATGATGGATCAATAGAAAATATAAATCAAATGAGACAACCAACATTTGATGGTGTTGATTATGAGTACTACAGGGACATGATGAAAACATTACTTATCAAAATCAGTGGTCATAATTATTTTATACATAGAGTAGATTATAAGATTACTGATAAAGATGGTATATATGTTTTCCATCTTGAAAATCTAGAGTTTTTATTGAATAACAGATGAATGGATATTTTTTTATTCAATGACTTAAAGCATTTATAGATATATTTTTCCTTGTGAATATTTTACAATTACATGGAATAGGATTGAGCTCACATAGTTTTGATATTTTAATGTATTTGATTGTTGGATTTTTAGGTAAACATAAGAATATAATGAATTTTATTTATTACCTGTCAATTATTTTTCCTTCATGAATCATAGGATCATGACTATTATAAATAGGTTACAATATAATAGGGAATAGTGGTCTGGATGTTGATATTATTGTGAAAAGGATAATTGATATCATCCCCAATGAGTGAAAATATTAGATAACGTTTTATTATTAAATATTAATGATAGATAATATAACCTTGTATGGTATTATTTTTACCATTAAGAAGTACTAGGTTAGAGTGGAAATTGATGCTGAGAAAAATAAAAAGAAAAATGATATTGTTTCATTATCATAAACAACATCTTTACATTATAATTTACAATCTAAAATAAATAATTGGTCGGTATTTATTATAAGATAATGTGGATTTTATTATGATTCAGGTTCTTCAGGACATTCATAATATCACTTATAAAACATGGCTCGAAGGATTTATATGATAGTTTGTGAAAAGATTAATAATAGTTGTAGGAAATTAAATAATGATAGAAATGATTATAAAAATTTAGTAATATTTTCTTGAGATTAAAAATGATGGGAATGTCAGAAAATATTATCCAAAGCTAAAGAGGAATGTTAGAAAATAATAGAATTAAAAAAATATTGTAATTTTTTGAAAAGATAAACTGGAATGGATGTTCTGAAAGTTTCTAATAGAAGGAGTTCCAGTGGGTGTGATTATTATAAAAAACATATGATAATTTCTTTTCTAGAATGAGTAATATATTGTTATTTTTCAATGTACATAAATTAAATCATTATTTCATTGATAAGGTATAAAAAACTAAAAACCATTACCACATGTAACGTAATGATAATTTTCAAATTGAAAAGAACTAGACATCATATAATGAGGTATATTTCTTAGTTGAATATTTATCACATCATTCTTATGATAATGTTTTTCATTTTTCTAACCATTTAATAATTTATAAATAATAAAATTAATAAACCAGATAATGATAAAGACAAAAATGTAATTTATGATTAAAAAAATATTTCACAAATTAAATTTTAGATCTATTAAAAAAACATCATGACACATATCCTGAATAAGGAAATATTTATAATGATAATGAAAAAGGTGTTCTTGTCTAAAATTATTAAAAAAATAAAATTTAAAACTAATAATTTTTTTGATAAAAATTTAATTGTAAAAAGAAAATATGAAATATTTAATCGATTTAAATGGTTGTTTTCAATTAAAACACACTATTTATCACTATTCGTAAAAATATGAAGGTTATCAGAAAGTTACCCAAAATATATCCCAACTAAATTATTGATTTCTTACTTCTATAGAAGAATTTAATTTCATTAAATTGAATATATAAATGTTTCAAATATTAGTTTTCAAAACGGTTCTACATTTAAAGGTTGTAAAATTAATTTTTTTTTCAAAATACCTCTTTTATCTGAAAAATTGAATTTGTTCTTATATAAGGTATAAGAAACACATAATATTGACGTTACAATTAAATAGAGTATATAATATTCCAAATGCAATTAATACTATTCATAACCACTTTTTGAACAGCTAATTTGGTATGTTGTGGTGTGCTGGAACCTAGTGTTGCTTGTAGCGCAAGCTATTAAATTACTTTAATAAGATAACGTACAATGAAATCTTGTTGTGTTACATTTTACCCTCTTTCAATAAATTTCATCCTCTCATTTTTAATTTTTTTATCAAAATTAAAAGGTTAAAAATTGAAAAAATACCTTTGTGGAAAACCAACATCAGAAATTGGGTAAATAAAATATAGTCTTAATAATAGGGAAAGGGAATTAAATGGTTGCCACAAAATTATGATCCTGGTTAAAATAAAATTGGTGTCATTTAGAGACATATAATTGGAGGAAAAACGTAAATATTTATTGGGAGTGATTGAGGATATTAATCGCAAATAAGTATGAAATTGAGGGCCTCAAAAACATCTTCATATGATGATTTAAAATATATTTAATTCAACATAACATAAGGTATTAGGATAAAACATTATTGGTTTTATGATTTCTTCCCAAATTTTT
Organism: Viscum album; assembly: GCA_963277665.1. Lineage (NCBI taxonomy): Eukaryota > Viridiplantae > Streptophyta > Magnoliopsida > Santalales > Viscaceae > Viscum > Viscum album. Next base: position 2,032,792,540 of record OY728140.1, on the reverse strand, counting down.
AAGAGTTAATTTATTTTTAGAATAAGAGGGAAAATATATATATGACAAGTAGAGTTTTATCCATCAACTAATTCCTACTACTAACTCATCGTTAACTCCAAAGGTAATAGAATTCAAAAATATTCAATTTATCCTTATCGTACAGGATTCAAAAAATAATTAATTTATATATAATTTGTCAAATATTTTAAAAAAACTACTTTATACATACCAAGATATCCCATATGTTAGTGGTAAGTGACCCACCCTTGATTCCCTTAAGTTTTGGATTTATGTCGCACGACCTTGCTGGATGCTATGGGTTGTCACCCGACCTCAAGGATGTCCATTTTATGACAATCCAAAAGTAATCACTAGAAATAATTAAACCATAAAAATAGTTTCCAATGTAAAACTAAATTGATTCCAACCATTAGTCTTAACCAAAATACTTTTGTCCAAACTCACACATCAAAATTTATAATGAAGGGAAACACAATGAAGATCATTTTTCCTATGTAATAACATCTGTATACCTTCATCATGTATTTTTTTAAAACATTCTAACACCTTGAATTACCATAAAACTATATTGATTACATTCATGCCACCTTATATCTTATAGAAAACTAGATATACTCCTTTTATCCAAAAATGTTGTAAGCACCAACCATGATGTTATATACAAATCATTTATTAGTTTCAAAAAAATCAATAATATCCAATATAATTTATCCAAATCAATCATATATAATTTCCAAATCTCTATCTTAGTATCATAACAATATTATGGTTTATCTTTCTCTAAACCATATATTTTCCAAAAATGATAACCTGATATTGAGTCACATTTCATGGTTCCATACAATCTCATGTCCTTAATGAATTAGTACTATAGTACCATCCCTTTATACACTAAAATTATTATAACATGTACAACATTAATACAATACTCAAATGACACAATACTTTAATATCAACATAATAAATTTAATCATTTCCCATCATCATTTTTAGTATCATAACTTGATTACTATAAATAGATTGTAATGGACCGGACCCCTCCGGTCAATTCCTTTGTTGAAATCGATGTGGTCAACACGGCGCGCGTAACAATGATAATTATTAATGATAAAAACGAAGAAGAATTTATAAAAAAAATTAGAAGATGATTTGTCATTTTATTATATTAAATAATAAAGATGGTGATATCAAGTGCGTGATTAATTAAATTAAAAGGTGTTTTAATCCTAAATAAGAATTTAAAAAAATAATAATAAGGCGTTTAGTTTAATATTAATTGAGAAATTGTTGGAATTAAATTAGAATAATAATAATAGGTGTTGTGTTATTAATATTATTCATAATATTAATGAGAAATTAATAAAATGAGTTATGATATTTATTGAAAACAAATAAATGAAGATGCACAATGGAAGCATGGTGGTGCGTTAATAAAATTAAAGGTGAGTTCGTTATTATTATTATGTTAAATAATAATAATAATGGTGGTGTAAAAATATGTTGGGTTTATTAAATTGAATGACTTTAATTTAATAAAAGTGGTTTCAATTTAATCCGTGTGAAATAAAAATAAATAGAATTAAATAATTAAATTGACGTATGTTACGCGACATTGATGTGGAATGGTTGGATTCAGATATCCAACGCGGTGGTTTAATGTAGTCAATGCGATGAGCATAAATATTATTGTTATTAAAAATAATAATGGTGATGAGTTAATAAAATAAGTTGATGAATTGTTGTTATTATTGAAAAACAATAAATAACAATGATGACGTAAAAATATGTGTGAGAGGTTAATGAAATTAAATGTATTAAAAAGGGGTTGAATATGTAAGTTATATTAATTTTGTTTTGACATTTAATTCAATTAAATGAAATGGTTTTGAGTCGCATGGAATGATTTTAGTTTAATATGAGAATAATTATAGTAATCTAATTTCATGGGATTAAATTAGAACATTAATGATGGGTGTTATTATTAATTTTATTAATAATAACATTAAAGGAGATTGGAGAGAGAAAGAGTTAAAGGAAATAAAGATTTAAAAAAATTAATGCAATAAAACAAATAATTTAAATTAAAAAGGAAATCAATAAGGGGTGGGGCGTGGTTGACATGGAGCCAAGGAGGCGCCACTTTTGTGGTGGTGTGGGTTTGAGGAGGTTCTTTTGTAAGTCATTATTATTATATATTTTAATAATGATTATAAGGTATTAATGGGAATAAAATTAAAAGAGAAATAAATGTAAAAGGAGGGAGTGTTTTTTTCCAACGTGAAAGAGACCAAATCACGATTGATTTGGAGTTACAAAAATAAATAAATAAGTAATTATAATAATAATAAAATATTATTATTATTATTTTGGGTGATCAAAACTTAAAAAGTCTATAACTTCTTCATATGGTGTCGGAATGACGTACCGTCAGCGACAATGTAATCCTGTAATTAATACGGTAATTTTAAGACTAGTGATGGATACTTTTTTATGAGTTATGTCTCGGGTCAACGAAACACACATATTAATAAAATTAACATCTTTTTTTAAAACGCGTGGAAACGGCGTGACGTGTCGTGTGTTGACCAGTCAAAACACGTAACGGGTGTACATTCACACCGTGTATTCATCAATACACGCTGCACACTGTTTTACCTATTCGTTGTCTATATAAGAAAGGGGCGCGGATTATTTCCAGACCAATCGCTTCTTCTCCGCACGACGACACTCTTGGATGATCAAGAATTCTTCCTCCTCTAACTTCTTTGTCCGAGCTCCGAATTACGATCCGTCAGCGGCCAGAGGATCGTAGCGATGAGACGAAGCTTCTAAGCCCGGACTTATCACATTTCCTTCCGGCCTTCCTTCTCTAGCTTCCATCCTAGGAGGCGTTTGTCGGGTTTGGCGAAGGCGGAGGACACCGAAGGACGTCGTCGGAAGAGGCGTGATCGGGACCTTTTGAGGTAGGGATCTCACCTTTTTCTCTCTAATTTGTGTATCATGTGTGGAGGGTATCCTTTTGTTTTCATGAGAAATGGTTGAACCTTTAAATAAAGATAATAACTGGTTAAATAATGGGGTTGGGAAGTTAGTTATTGTTGTTACCTTACTTTTTATATCCTGTGATATTATATTTGTGAATTGAATGAGCTTCTACCTACTGAAAATCATAGTCGTTGGGGGCCTTTGCTTACGCAATTAAATGTTTCCCTCTCCTTATGTATTTTCTTATGGATGGAAACTTAATGAAATGTAGAAATTGGTTAATCACGTAAAGTTGACTTTTTAAATGAAAATCTAGAACCCTTGTGTGATCACCCCGGTTGAACCAAAATGGAATAATGAACATGTGGGTGTCGGCTTGGTTACGTGGCATGTGTTGGGGGTGTTTTGTGGGCTGTTGTGGTTTGGGTGAGCACTGGGGCTGCGACGTTTGGGTGGTGATCTTATTGGATTAGTTTATGGTGGAAACGTGGAGGTGTGAAATGTTTTGTAAATGATGGTGTTGAAATGGGAAGTGGTTGGTTGTGGAAAATTCCTTTATTTATGAATTGTGTTTTGATTATGAAAAGTTTTTTGAAGTAAAAAGGTTTTTTCAAATGCGGAAATGTTTTGTGTGTGGAAAGGGTTTTATGTGTGGAACTTTGAAATAAATGAATGATGGAATGTTGTATGGTTGTGATAATCTTTTTTAAATGAAATTGCATGTGGTTGCTTGCGTTTTACCTAACCTTGGTTGTGGATGGCAGGGATATGTTTGTGAAAGGTTTTGTCTGGATGATAGTTGCCCAGTAGTAATAATTTGTTAAACCATTGCATGAAACATGAAAACCAAAATGGGGTTGGGGGATGATTGTTTGGTTGTTGATGCATGCTTCGTGGTAGCAGTGCCGAGGTACATGCTCAGTTTCTCTTTTTAAGAAGCCATACGTTGGGCTGTGTGTTTGGTATATGTATATATATAATTGTATCTTTGTGTTTTGTCTCACCACACCCATGGCAAGCACATACTTCCGAACACTCCCATTTTATGGGAGAGGGTGTTCCCCCTTAGTTACTAGCTCCTTCCTGCTCCTTCTTCCATAGGCTATGATGGCTTGAGGTGACCTTACACCCAAGAATCTTCAGGTAGGTCTCAGAGGCTGTGATGGCTTGAGGCGCCCTTTAGCCCAAAACTCTTCGGGCAGGCTTACCATTCCCAAGAACCTTCGGGATGAGGCCCAGGTGTCTGCGGGCGGGTTAGTGGTTGTGGCCCAGGTGTGTGCGGGAGAGATGCGTGATTGTGAGGCCCAGGTGTGTGCGGGCGGGATGCGTGGTTTGGCCCAGGTGTGTGCGGGCTGGAAGAGTGTGGTAGCATCAGGACGTTTTCCGTTCAGAAGAGCATCATCTAATTATGTGGGAAATGGTGCGGGGTAACCAATACTTTTGTTCTATATATATACTAAACTTGTTTGTGTTACTTGGTGAGTGTGACCAGTAAGGCTGGGTGGATAGTTTTTCCTTGTTAGTTTCTGGTTCTTCTGTTTTCTCACGGGACCATAGGGTGTCTCCCAACTTGTCCACGAGAGCTTTAGGTTTCCCTACTGAGTATACTTGTATGCTCACCCTACGTTTACTTTCATGTTTCCAGGAGGACTACCAGGGCCGTGCGGGACCCTACTAGTCGGGCAGTTGGAGTTGTTGCAGTTGTTGTTCTCTTGTTTTCTTTGGCATTGTACTTTTGAGCTTCCTTGTACTTGTACCTTGTTATAAAAATTGTTTAAACATGCATGTGGACTTGGTTTGGGTTTATTTATATACACTTGTTCTTTTCCCTTTTTGGTGGTTGACTTGTCCTATTTCCCGATCCAAAATAATAAAAAGGGTAATGCCTCCCATATTTGTGAAAACTCATACCCTTGGTGCTAGTCGCCATCCCGGGGCCTACTGGAGGCGGGACTCGGGGGTCATTATCTCCCTTTCACCATTGCCAGCTCAGGAGGGGCATCTTTGGTGGGAGGGGGTCGTGACAGAATGGTATCCGAGGCTGATGGTTGAGAGATAGGATGGAGTCTGGAGTTAGGCACAGTGAGGATTGCATGGGATGGTAGGGCAACAATGTTCGTTAATCTTGGTGCATGACATAGGCCAGGGAAGACCGGCTAGGACACTAGATTTTAGGGCCCCCCGTGATCCGATTCAAGGACTCTGAGCCTACCGAACGACCAAGTGAGACTATATTGATTGCAGGGTAGAGACCCTAGGGAAGGTACTTGCATCATCATGATTGTGTTTTACTTGATTTGGGTGTTCTGGGAAAGAAATTGAAATAAAATGATAATTAAAACTTTTAGTTTTTACTTACTACTTGGGCTTAGGCGATCCTTGTTTACCGTACATCTATGGCACTTGGACGTTAACAGAAATGCAGAGGAGTGGGATGCGGACAATTTCACGCAACAGAAGTGGCAACCCCAGAAAGGCGAAAGATCGAGAGAGATATTTCATGTTTTACTTAAATTCTCTCGTTTATGTTTTGTTTAAATCCAGGAGCATCACACTCAATTGTTGAAACTCATTCTCGCCCATGCTTTGGGCCTGGACCTTGTTTTTCATGAGTCTATAATGCTATGTTGTTTCCCGCTTTTCTTTAAATGTACGTGAAGAGCCCTATCATGTGGGGAGGGGAAGACATAATCCCTAATCGAGACGCATTAATGTGGATGTGATTTAACCCGTGCAGGCGAGTCAGTGCCGCCTAAAGAGGATAATATCTCAACATGGGAGAAGGAATTCATCAAGCCATGTGTCCGGGCAGTGTGTGGGTTGTACGTTGTTGGGTGCAGTGTAAGTTGGAAAAAAAACCTAATATATGGGAAAGGAAAAACCTGATCCTTAATCAAGACGCATTAATGAGGATGCGATTAAACCCGTGTAGGCGAGTCAGTGCCGCCTAAAGCGGATAATATCTTGACATAGGAGAGGGAATTCCTAACCCATAGAGTTGTCGGTTGTTTCTTGTTATGACAAGAGCCCTAAGAGGTATCTTGCAGAGTGGTTGTTTGGATCCTTTCTTTTTCTTGGTTGGTTTTTAATTCTCGAGGACGAGAATGTTTTATGAGGTATCTGATTTAATGGACTGGGCCCCACCGGTCCATTCCTTTGTTGAAATCGATGTGGTCAACACGGCGCGCGTAACAATGATAATTCTTAATGATAAAAACGAAGAAGAATTTATAAAAAAAAATTAGAAGATGATTTGTCAGTTTATTATATTAAATAATAAATATGGTGATATAAAGTGCGTGATTAATTAAATTAAAAGGGGTTTTAATCCTAAATAAGAATTAAAAAAATAATAATAAGGCGTTTAGTTTAATATTAATTGAGAAATTGTTGGAATTAAATTAAAATAATAATAATAGGTGTTGTGTTATTAATATTATTCATAATATTAATGAGAAATTAATAAAATGAGTTATGATATTTATTGCAAACAAATAAATGAAGATGCACAATGGAAGCATGGTGGTGCATTAATAAAATTAAAGGTGAGTTCGTTATTATTATTATGTTAAATAATAATAATAATGGTGGTGTAAAAATATTTTGGGTTTATTAAATTGAATGACTTTAATTTAATAAAAGTGGTTTCAATTTAATCAGCGTGAAATAAAAATAAATAGAATTAAATAATTAAATTGATTGATGTTACGCGACATTGATGTGGCATGGTTGGATTCAGATATCCAACGCGGTGGTTTAATGTATTCAATGCGATGAGCATAAATATTATTGTTATTAAAAATATTAATGGTGATGAGTTTATAAAATAAGTTGATGAATTGTTGTTATTATTGAAAAACAAAAAATAACAATGATGACGTAAAACTATGTGTGAGAGGTTAATGAAATTAAATGTATTAAAAAGGGGTTGAATATGTAAGTTATATTAATTTGGTTTTGACATTTAATTCAATTAAATGAAATTTTTTTGAGTCGCATGGAATGATTTTAGTTTAATATGAGAATAATTATAGTAATATAATTTCATGGGATTAAATTAGAACATTAATGATGGGTGTTATTATTAATTTTATTAATAATAACATTAAAGGAGATTGGAGAGAGAAAGAGTTAAATGAAATAAAGATTTAAAAAAATTAATGCAATAAAACAAATAAGTTAAATTAAAAAGGAAATCAATAAGGGGTGGGGCGTGGTTGACATGGAGCCAAGGAGGCGCCACTTTTGTGGTGGCGTGGGATTGAGGAGGTTCTTTTGTAAGTCATTATTATTATATATTATAATAATGATTATAAGGTATTAATGGGAATAAAACTAAAAGAGAAATAAATGTTAAAGGAGGGTGTGTTTGTTTCCAACGTGAAAGAGACCAACTCACGATTGATTTGGAGTTATAAAAATAAATAAATAAGTAATTATAATAATAATAAAATAATAATATTATTATTTTGGGTGATCAAAACTTAAAAAGTCTCTAGCTTCTTCATATGGTGTCGGAATGACGAACCGTCAGCGGCAGTGTAATCCTGTAATTAAGACAGTCATTTTAAGACCAGTGATGGATACATTTTTATGAGTTATGTCTCGGGTCAACGAAACACACATATTAATATCATTAATGTCTTTTTTTTAAACGCGTGGAAAACGTGTGACGTGTCGTGTGTTGACCAGTCAAAACACGTAACGGGTGTACAGTCACACCGTGTATTCATCAATACACGCTGCACACTGTTTTACCTATTCGTTGGCAATATAAGAAAGGGACATGGATTATTTCCAGACCAATCGCTTCTTCTCCGCGGGACGACACTCTTGGATGATCAAGAAGTCTTCCCCCTCTAACTTCTTTGTCCGAGCTTCGAATTACGATCCGTCAGCGGCCACAGGATCGTAGAGACAAGATGAAGCTTATAATCCCGGACTTGTCACCTTTCCTTCCGGCCTTCCTTCTCCAGCTTCCATCCTAGGAGGCGTTCGTCGGGTTTGGCGAAGGAGGAGGACACCGAAGGACATCGTCGGAAGCGGCGTGATCGGGACCTTTTGAGGTAGGGATCTCACCTTTGTCTCTCTAATTTGTGTATCATGTGTGGCGGGTATCCTTTTGTTTTCATGAGAAATGGTTGAACCTTTAAATAAAGATAATAACTGGTTAAATAATGGGTTTGGGAAGTTAGTGATTATTGTTACCTTACTTTTTATATCCTGTGATATTATATTTGTGAATTGAATGAGCTTCTACCTACTGAAAATCACAGTCATTGGGGTCCTTTGCTTACGCAATTAAATGTTTCCCTCTCCTTCTGTATTTTCTTATGGATGGAAACTTCATGAAATGTGGAAATTTGTTAATCACGTAAAGTTGACTTTTTAAATGAAAATCTAGAACCCTTGTGTGATCACCCCGTTTGAACCAAAATGGAATAAAGAACATGTGGGTGTTGGATTGGTTACGTGGCATGTGTTGGGGGTGTTTTGTGGGCTGTTGTGGTTTGGGTGAGCAGCGGGGCTATGACATTTGGGTGGTGATCTTATTGGAATGGTTGATGGTGGAAACGTGGAGGTGTGAAATGTTTTGTAAACGATGGGGTTGAAATGGGAAGTGGTTGGTTGTGGAAAATTCCTTTATTTATGAATTTTTTTTTGATTATGAAAAGTGTTTTGAAGTAAAAAGGTGTTTTCAAATGCGGAAATGTTTTGTTTGTGGAAAGGGTTTTATGTGTGGAACTTTGAAATAAATGAATGATGGAATGTTGTATGGTTGTGATAATATTTTGTAAATGAAATAGCATGTGGTTGCTTTCGTTTTACCTAACCTTGGTTGTGGATAGCAGGGATATGTTTGTGAAAGGTTTTGTCTGGATGATAGTTGCCCAGTAGTAATAATTTGTTAAACCATTGCATGACACATGAAAACCTAAATGGGGTTGGGGGATGATTGTTTGGTTGTTGATGCATGCTTCGTGGTAGCAGTGTCGAGGCACATGTCAGTTTCTCTTTTTATGAAGCCATAGGTTGGGCTGTGTGTTTGGTATATGTATATATATAATTGTATCTTTGTGTTTTGTCGCACCACACCCATGTCAAACACCTAGTGCCGAACACTCCCATTTTATGGGAGAGGGTGTTCCCCCTTAGTTACTAGCTCATTCCTGCTCCTTCTTCCATAGGCTATGATGGCTTGAGGTGACCTTACACCCAAGACTCTTCAGGTAGGTCTCGGAGGCTGTGATGGCTTGAGGCGACCTTTAGCCCAAGATTCTTCGAGCAGGCTTACCATTCCCAAAAACCTTCGGGATGAGGCCCAGGTGTTTGCGGGCGGGTTAGTGGTTGTGGCCCAGGTGTGTGCGGGCGAGATGCGTGGTTGTGAGGCCCAGGTGTGTGCGGGCGGGAAGAGTGTGGTAGCATCAGGACGTTTTCCGTTAGGAAGAGCATCATCTAATTAAGTGGGAAATGGTGCGGGGTACCCAATACTTTTGTTATATATATATACTAAACTTGTTTGTGTTACTTGGTGAGTGTGACCAGTAAGGCTGGGTGGATAGTTTTTCCTTGTTAGTTTCTGGTTCTTCTGTTTTCTCACGGGACCTTAGGGTGTCTCCCCACTTGTGCATGAGAGCTTTAGGTTTCCCTACTGAGTATACATGTATGCTCACCCTACATTTACTTTCAGGTTTCCAGGAGGACTACCAGGGCCGTGCGGGACCCTACTAGTCGGCCAGTTGGAGTTGTTGCAGTTGTTGTTCTCTTGTTTTCTTTGTCATTGTACTTTTGAGCTTCTTTGTACTTGTACCTTGTTATAAAAATTGTTTAAACATGCATGTGGACTTGGTTTGAGTTTATTTATATACACTTGTTCTTTTCCCTTTTTGGTGGTTGACTTGTCCTATTTCCCGATCCAAAATAATAAAAAAGGGTAATGCCTCTCATATTTGTGAAAACTCATACCCTTGGTGCTAGTCGCCAACCCGGGGCCTACTGGAGGCGGGACTCGTGGGTCATTATCTCCCTTTCACCATTTCCATCTCAGGAGGGGCATCTTTGGTGGGAGGGGGTCGTGACAGAATGGTATCAGAGGCTGATGGTTGAGAGATAGGATGAAGTCTGGAGTTAGGCACAGTGAGGATTGCATGGGATGGTAGGGCAACAATGTTCATTAATCTTGGTGCGTGACATAGGCCAGGGAAGACCGGCTAGGACATGGGATTTTAGGGCCCCCCTTGATCCGATGCAAGGACTCTGAGCCTACCGAATGACCAAGTGATACTATATTGATTACAGGGTAGAGACCCTAGGGAAGGTACATGCATCATCATGTTTGTGTGTTACTTGATTTGGGTGTTCTGGGAAAGAAATTGAAATAAAATGATAATTAAAACTTTGAGTTTTTCCTTACTACTTGGGCTTAGGTGATCCTTGTTTACCGTACATCTATGGCACTTGGACGTTAACAGAAATGCAGAGGAGTGGGACGCAGACAATTTCACGCAACAGAAGTGGCAACCCCAGCAAGGCGAAAGATCGAGAGAGATGTTTCATGTTTTACTTAAATGCTCTCGTTTATGTTTTGTTTAAATCCAGGAGCATCACACTCAATTGTTGAACCTCATTCTCGCCCATGATTTGGGTCTGGACCTTGTTTTTCATGAGTCTATAATGCTATGTTGTTTCCCGCTTTTCTATAAATGTACGTGAAGAGCCCTATCATGTGGGGAGGGGAAGACCTAATCCATAATCGAGACACATTAATGTGGATGCGATTTAACCCGTGCAGGCGAGTCAGTGCCGCCTAAAGCGGATAATATCTCATCATGGGAGAAGGAATTCCTCAAGCCATGTGTCAGGGCAGTGTTTGGGTTCTACGTTGTTGGGTTCAGTGTAAGTTGGAAAAAAAACCTAATATATGGGAAAGGAAAAACCAGATCCTTAATAAATACGCATTAATGAGGATGTGATTAAACCCGTGCAGGCTAGTCAGTGACGCCTAAAGCGGATATTATCTTGACATAGGAGAGGGAATTCCTAACCCATAGAGTTGTCGGTTGTTTCATGTTATGACAAGATCCCTAAGAGGTATCTTGCGGAGTGGTTGTTTGGATCCTTTCTTTTTCTTGGTTGGTTTTTAATTCTCGAGGACAAGAATGTTTTAAGAGGTATTTGATGTAATGGAACGGACCCCTCCAGTCCATTCCTTTGTTGAAATCGATGTGGTCAACACGGCGCGCGTAACAATGATAATTATTAATGATAAAAACGAAGAAGAATTTATAAAAAAAATTAGAAGATGATTTGTCAGTTTATTATATTAAATAATAAAGATGGTGATATAAAGTGCGTGATTAATTAAATTAAAAGGGGTTTCAATCCTAAATAAGAATTTAAAAATAATAATAAGGCGTTTAGTTTAAGATTAATTGAGAAATTGTTGGAATTAAATTAGAATAATAATAATAGGTGTTATGTTATTAATATTATTCATAATATTAATGAGAAATTAATAAAATGAGTTATGATATTTATTGAAAACAAATAAATGAAGATGCACAATGGAATCATGGTGGTGCGTTAGTAAAATTAAAGGTGAGTTCGTTATTATTATTATGTTAAATAATAATAATAATGGTGGTGTAAAAATATGTTGGGTTTATTAAATTGAATGACTTTAATTTAATAAAAGTGGTTTCAATTTAATCAGTGTGAAATAAAAATAAATAGAATTAAATAATTAAATTGACGGATGTTACGCGACATTGATGTGGCATGGTTGGATTCAGATATCCAACGCGGTGGTTTAATGTATTCAATGCGATGAGCATAAATATTATTGTTATTAAAAATAATAATGGTGATGAGTTAATAAAATAAGTTTATGAATTGTTGTTATTATTGAAAAACAATAAATAACAATGATGACGTAAAACTATGTGTGAGAGGTTAATGAAATTAAATGTATTAAAAAGGGGTTGAATATGTAAGTTATATTAATTTTGTTTTGACATTTAATTCAATTAAATGAAATGGTTTTGAGTCGCATGGAATGATTTTAGTTTAATATGAGAATAATTATAGTAATCTAATTTCATGGGATTAAATTAGAACATTAATGATGGTTGTTATTATTAATTTTATTAATAATAACATTAAAGGAGATTGGAGAGAGAAAGAGTTAAAGGAAATAAAGATATAAAAAATTTAAGGCAATAAAACAAATAAGTTAAATTAAAAAGGAAATCAATAAGGGGTGGGGCGTGGTTGACATGGAGCCAAGGAGGCGCCACTTTTGTGGTGGCGTGGGATTGAGGAGGTTCTTTTGTAAGTCATTATTATTATATATTATAATAATGATTATAAGGTATTAATGGGAATAAAATTAAAAGAGAAATAAATGTAAAAGGAGGGAGTGTTATTTTCCAACGTGAAAGAGACCAACTCATGATTGATTTGGAGTTATTAAAATAAATAAATAAGTAATTATAATAATAATAAAATAATAATATTATTATTTTGGGTGATCAAAACTTAGAAAGTCTATAACTTCTTCATATGGTGTCGGAATGACGAACCGTCAGCAGCAGTGTAATCCTATAATTAAGACGGTAATTTTAAGACCAGTGATGGATACTTTTTTATGAGTTATGTCTCGGGTCATCGAAACACACATATTAATAAAATTAACATCTTTTTTTAAAACGCGTGGAAACCGCGTGACGTGTCGTGTGTTGACCAGTCAAAACACGTAACGGGTGTACAGTCACACCGTGTATTCATCAATACACGCTGCACACTGTTTTACCTATTTGTTGGCTATATAAGAATGGGGCGCGGATTATTTCCAGACCAATCGCTTCTTCTCCGCACGACGACACTCTTGGATGATCAAGAAGTCTTCCTCCTCTAACTTCTTTGTCCGAGCTCCGAATTACGATCCGTCAGTGGCCACAGGATCGTAGCGATGAGACGAATCTTCTATGCCCGGACTTGTCACCTTTCCTTTCGGCCTTCCTTCTCCAGCTTCCATCCTAGGAGGCGTTTGTCGGGTTTGGCGAAGGCGGAGGACACTGAAGGACGTCGTCGGAAGCGGCGTGATAGGGACCTTTTGAGGTAGGGATCTCACCTTTGTCTCTCTAATTTGTGTATCATGTGTGGCGGGTATCCTTTTGTTTTCATGAGAAATAGTTGATCCTTTAAATAAAGATAATAACTGGTTAAAGAATGGGGTTGGGAAGTTAGTGATTGTTGTTACCTTACTTTTTATATCCTGTGATATTATATTTGTGAATTGAATGAGCTTCTACCTACTGAAAATCACAGTCGTTGGGGGCCTTTTCTTACGCAATTAAATGTTTCCCTCTCCTTCTGTATTTTCTTATGGATGGAAACTTCATGAAATGTGGAAATTGGTTAATCATGTAAAGTTGACTTTTTAAATGAAAATCTAGAACCCTTGTGTGATCACCCTGGTTGAACCAAAATGGAATAACGAACATGTGTGTGTTGGATTGGTTACGTGGCATGTGTTGGAGGTGTTTTGTGGGCTGTTGTGGTTAGGGTGAGCAGCGGGGCTGCGACGTTTGGGTGGTGATCTTATTGGAATGGTTGATGGTGGAAACGTGGAGGTGTGAAATGTTTTGTAAACGATGTGGTTGAAATGGGAAGTGGTTGGTTGTGGAAAATGCCTATATTTATGAAAAGTGTTTTGAAGTAAAAATGTTTTTTCAAATGCGGAAATGTTTTGTGTGTGGAAAGGGTTTTATGTGTGGAACATTGAAATAAATGAATGATGGAATGTTGTATGGTTGTGATAATATTTTGTAAATGAAATGCCATGTGGTTGCTTGGGTTTTACCTAACCTTGGTTGTGGCTGGCAGGGATATGTTTGTGAAAGGTTTTGTCTGGATGATAGTTGCCCAATAGTAATAATTTGTTAAACCATTGCATGAAACATGAAAACCTAAATGGGGTTGGGGGATGATTGTTTGGTTGTTGATGCATGCTTCGTGGTAGCAGTGTTGAGGCATATGCTCCGTTTCTCTTTTTAAGAAGCCATAGGTTGGGCTGTGTGTTTGGTATATGTATATATATAATTGTATCTTTGTGTTTTGTCGCACCACAACCATGTCAAGCACCTAGTGCCGAACACTCCCATTTTATGGGAGAGGGTGTTCCCCCTTAGTTACTAGCTCCTTCCTGCTCCTTCTTCCATAGGCTATGATGGATTGTGGTGACCTTACACCCAAGACTCTTCGGGTAGGTCTCGGAGGATGTGATGGCTTGAGGCGACCTTTAGCCCAAGACTCTTCGGGCAGGCTTACAATTCCCAAGAACCTTCGGGATGAGGCCCAGGTGTCTGCGGGCGGGTTAGTGGTTGTGGCCCAGGTGTGTGTGGGTCAGATGCATCGTTGTGAGGCCCAGGTGTGTACGGGCGGGATGCGTGGTTTGGCCCAGGTGTGTGCGGGCGGGAAAAGTGTGGTAGCGTCAGGACGTTTTCCGTTAGGAAGAGAAGCATCTAATTAAGTGGGAAATGGTGCAGGGTACCTAATACTTTTGTTCTATATATATACTAAACTTCTTTGTGTTACTTGGTGAGTGTGACCAGTAAAGCTGGGTGGATAGTTTTTCCTTGTTAGTTTCTGGTTCTTCTGTTTTCTCACGGGACCTTAGGGTGTCTCCCCACTTGTGCACGTGAGCTTTAGGTTTCCCTACTGAGTATACTTTTATGCTCACCCTACGTTTACTTTCATGTTTCCAGGAGGACTACCAGGGCCGTGCGGGACCCTACTAGTCGGGCAGTTGGAGTTGTTGCAGTTGTTGTTCTCTTGTTTTCTTTGTCATTGTACTTTTGAGCTTCCTTGTACTTGTACCTTGTTATAAAAATTGTTTAAACATGCATGTGGACTTGGTTTGAGTTTATTTATATACACTTGTTCTTTTCCCTTTTTGGTGGTTGACTTGTCCTATTTCCCGATCCAAAAATAATAAAATGGGTAATGCCTCCTATATTTGTAAAAACTCATACCCTTGGTGCTAGTCGCCAACCCGGGGCCTACTGGAGGCGGGACTCGGGGGGTCATTATCTCCCTTTCACCATTGCCAGCTCAGGAGGGGAATCTTTGGTGGGAGGGGGTCATGACAGAATGGTATCAGAGGCTGATGGTTGAGAGATAGGATGAAGTCTGGAGTTAGGCACAGTGAGGATTGCATGGGATGGTAGGGCAACAATGTTCGTTAATCTTGGTGCGTGACATAGGCCAGGGAAGACCGGCTAGGACACGGGATTTTAGGGCCCCCCGTGATCCGATGCAAGGACTCTGAGCCTACCGAATGACCAAGTGAGACTATATTGATTTAAGGGTAGAGACCCTAGGGAAGGTACTTGCATCATCATGTTTGTGTGTTACTTGAATTGGGTGTTCTGGGAAAGAAATTGAAATAAAATGATAATTAAAACTTTGAGTTTTTCCTTACTACTTGGGCTTAGGTGATCCTTGTTTACCATACATCTATGGAACTTGGACGTTAACAGAAATGCAGAGGAGTGGGACGCGGACAATTTCACGCAACAGAAGTGGCAACCCCAGCAAGACGAAAGATCGAGAGAGATATTTCATGTTTTACTTAAATTCTCTCGTTTATGTTTTGTTTAAATCTAGGAGCTTCACACTCAATTGTTGAAACTCATTCTCGCCCATGCTTTGGGCCTGGACCTTGTTTTTCATGATTCTATAATGCTATGTTGTTTCCCGCTTTTCTTTAAATGTACGTGAAGAGCCCTATCATGTGGGGAGGGGAAGACATAATCCCTAATCGAGACGCATTAATGTGGATGTGATTTAACCCGTGCAGGCGAGTCAGTGCCGCCTAAAGCGGATAATATCTCAACATGGGAGAAGGAATTCCTCAAGCCATGTGTCCGGGCAGTTTGTGGGTTCTACGTTGTTGGGTTCAGTGTAAGTTGAAAAAAAACCCTAATATATGGGAAACGAAAAACCTGATCCTTAATCAAGACGCATTAATGAGGATGCGATTAAACCAGTGCAGGCGAGTCAGTGCCACCTAAAGCGGATAGTATCTTGAAATAGGAGAGGGAATTCCTAACCCATAGAGTTGTCAGTTGTTTCTTATTATGAAAAGAGCCCTAAGAGGTATCTTGCAGAGTGGTTGTTTGGATCCTTTCTTTTTCTTGGTTGGTTTTTAATTCTCGAGGTCGAGAATGTTTTAAGAGGTATATGATGTAATGGACCGGACCCCTCCGGTCCATTCCTTTGTTGAAATCGATGTGGTCAACACGGCGCGCGTAAGAATGATAATTATTAATGATAAAAACGAAGAAGAATTTATAAAAAAAATTAGAAGATGATTTTTCAGTTTATTATATTAAATAATAAAGATGGTGATATAAAGTGCGTGATTAATTAAATTAAAAGGGGTTTTAATCCTAAATAAGAATTTAAATAAAATAATAAGGCGTTTAGTTTAATATTAATTGAGAAATTGTTGGAATTAAATTAGAATAATAATAATAGGTGTTATGTTATTAATATTATTCATAATATTAATGAGAAATTAATGAAATGAGTTATGATATTTATTGAAAACAAATAAATGAAGATGCACAATGGAATCACAGTGGTGTGTTAATAAAATTAAAGGTGAGTTCATTATTATTATTATGTTAAATAATAATAATAATGGTGGTGTAAAAATATGTTGGGTTTATTAAATTGAATGACTTTAATTTAATAAAAGTGGTTTCAAGTTAATCAGTGTGAAATAAAAATAAATAGAATTAAATAATTAAATTGACGGATGTTACGCGACATTGATGTGGCATAGTTGGATTCAGATATCCAACGCGGTGATTTAATGTATTCAATGCGATGAGCATAAATATTATTGTTATTAAAAATAATAATGGTGATGAGTTAATAAAATAAGTTGATGAATTGTTGTTATTATTGAAAAACAATAAATAACAATGATGACGTAAAACTATGTGTGAGAGGTTAATGAAATTAAATGTATTAAAAAGGGGTTGAATATGTAAGTTATATTAATTTTTTTTTTGACATTTAATTCAATTAAATGAAATGGTTTTGAGTCGCATGGAATGATTTTAGTTTAATATGAGAATAATTATAGTAATCTAATTTCATGGGATTAAATTAGAACATTAATGATGGGTGTTATTATTAATTTTATTAATAATAACATTAAAGGAGATTGGAGAGAGAAAGAGTTAAAGGAAATAAAGATTTAAAAAAATTAATGCAATAAAACAAATAAGTTAAATTAAAAAGGAAATCAATAAGGGGTGGGGCGTGGTTGACATGGTGCCAAGGAGGCGCCACTTTTGTGGTGGCGTGGGATTGAGTAGGTTCTTTTGTAAGTCATTATTATTATATATTATATTAATGATTATAAGGTATTAATGGGAATAAAATTAAAAGAGAAATAAATGTAAAAGGAGGGAGTGTTTGTTTCCAACGTGAAAGAGACCAACTCACGATTGATTTGGAGTTATAAAAATAAATAAATAAGTAATTATAATAATAATAAAATAATAATATTATTATTTTGGGTGATCAAAACATAAAAAGTCTATAACTTCTTCATATGGTGTCGGAATGACGAACCATCAGCGGCAGTGTAATCCTGTAATTAAGACGGTCATTTTAAGACCAGTGATGGATACTTTTTATGAGTTATGTCTCGGGTCAACGAAACACACATATTAATAAAATTAACATCTTTTTTTAAAACGCGTGGAAACCGCGTGACGTGTCGTGTGTTGACCAGTCAAAACACGTAACGGGTGTACAGTCACACCGTGTATTCATCAATACACGCTGAACACTATTTTACCTATTTGTTGGATATATAATAAAGGGGCACGGATTATTTCCAGTCCAATCGCTTCTTCTCCGCACGATGACACTCTTGGATGATCAAGAAGTCTTCCTCCTCTAACTTCTTTGTCCGAGCTCCGAATTACGATCCGTCAGTGGCCACAGGATCGTAGCGATGAGACGAAGATTCTAAGCCCGGACTTGTCACCTTTCCTTCCGGCCTTCCTTCTCCACCTTCCATCCTAGGAGGCATTTGTCGGGTTTGGCGAAGGCGGAGGACACCGAAGGACGTCGTCGGAAGCGGCGTGATCGTGACCTTTTGAGGTAGGGATCTCAACTTTGTCTCTCTAATTTGTGTATCATGTGTGGCGGGTATCCTTTTGTTTTCACGAGAAATGGTTGAACCTTTAAATAAAAATAATAACTGGTTAAAGAATGGGGTTGGGAAGTTAGTGATTGTTGTTACCTTACTTTTTATATCCTGTGATATTATATTTGTGAATTGAATGAGCTTCTACCTACTGAAAATCACAGTCGTTGGGGGCCTTTTCTTACGCAATTAAATGTTTCCCTCTCCTTATGTATTTTATTATGGATGGAAACTTCATGAAATGTGGAAATTGGTTAATCACGTATAGTTGACTTTTTAAATGAAAATCTAGAACCCTTGTGTGATCACCCCGGTTGAACCAAAATGGAATAACGAACATGTGGGTGTTGGATTGGTTACGTGGCATGTGTTGGGGGTGTTTTGTGGGCTGTTGTGGTTTGGGTGAGCAGCGGGGCTGCGACGTTTGGGTGGTGATCTTATTGGAATGGTTGATGGTTGAAACGTGGAGGTGTGAAATGTTTTGTAAATGATGTGGTTGAAATGGGAAGTGGTTGGTTGTGGAAAATGCCTATATTTATGAAAAGTGTTTTGATTATGAAAAGTGTTTTGAAGTAAAAATATGTTTTCAAATGCGGAAATGTTTTGTGTGTGGAAGGGGTTTTATGTGTGGAACTTTGAAATAAATGAATGATGGAATGTTGTATGGTTGTGATAATCTTTTGTAAATGAAATGGCATGTGGTTGCTTGCGTTTTACCTAACCTTGGTTGTGGCTGGTAGGGATACGTTTGTGAAAGGTTTTGTCTGGATGATAGTTTCCCAGTAGTAATAATTTGTTAAACCATTGCATGAAACATGAAAACCTAAATGGGGTTGGGGGATGATTGTTTGGTTGTTGATGCATGCTTCGTGGTAGCAGTGTCGAGGCACGTGCTCAGTTTCTCTTTTTAAGAAGCCATAGGTTGGGCTGTGTGTTTGGTATATGTATATATATAATTGTATCTTTGTGTTTTGTCGCACCACACCCATGTCAAGCACCTAGTGCCGAACACTCCCATTTTATGGGATAGGTTGTTCCCCGTTAGTTACTAGCTCCTTCCTGGTCCTTCTTCCATAGGCTATGATGGATTGAGGTGACCATACACCCAAGACTCTTCGGGTAGGTCTCGGAGGCTGTGATGGCTTGAGGCGACCTTTAGCCCAAGACTCTTCGGGCAGGCTTACCATTCCCAAGAACCTTCGAGATGAGGCCCGGGTGTCTGCGGGCAGGTTAGTGGTTGTGGCCCAGGTGTGTGCGGGTGAGATACGTGGTTGTGAGGCCCAGGTGTGTGCGGGCGGGATGCGTGGTTTAGCCCAGGTGTGTGCGGGCGGGAAGAGTGTGGTAGCGTCAGGACGTTTTCCGTTAGGAAGCGCAACATCTAATTAAGTGGTAAATGGTGTGGGGTACCTAATACTTTTGTTCTATATATATACTAGACTTTTTTGTGTTACTTGGTGAGTGTGACCAGTAAGGCTGGGTGGATTGTTTTTCCTTGTTAGTTTCTGGTTCTTCTGTTTTCTCACGGGACCTTAGGGTGTCTCCCCACTTGTGCACGAGAGATTTAGGTTTCCCTATTGAGTATACTTGTATTCTCACCCTACGTTTACTTTCAGGTTTCTAGGAGGACTACCAGGGCCGTGCGGGACCCTACTAGTCGGGAAGTTGGAGTTGTTGTAGTTGTTGTTCTCTTGTTTTCTTTGGCATTTTACTTTTGAGCTTCCTTGTACTTGTACCTTGTTATAAAAAATTTTTAAACATGCATGTGGACTTGGTTTGGGTTTATTTATATACACTTGTTCTTTTCCCTTTTTGGTGGTTGACTTGTCCTATTTCCCGATCCAAAATAATAAAAAGGGTAATGCCTCCCATATTTGTAAAAACTCATACCCTTGGTGCTAGTCGCCAACCCGGGGCCTACTGGAGGCGGGACTCGGGGGGTCATTATATCCCTTTCACCATTGCCAGCTCAGGAGGGGCATCTTTGGTGGGAGGGGGTCGTGACATAGATTCAATTGGGATATTCTCTGGTGATTTGGAAATTGTTTCGTGTACTGTCCCTACTCCTTGTAGATGAAGCATTGTACATTTGAAACCATTTTCTTACCCTTGAAATCATTTATTTGGTGTCCATTTTCAATACACTTACAACAAACTCCCATTCCCTTGATGCATTTAACAAGGTGATTCTTTACACAGTTATCACATATGGGAAAGTCCTTTTTCCCCTCTTCCATTTATCCATCATTCCCTTTTCCATTTTTTATTTTCTTTATTCCCTTTAAATCCATATGAATCATAGGATTCTTTACATATCTTATTAACAACTGATACTATTTCATATTACGATGAGAATACATGGGATACTATTTCCTTATTAAATGTTTCCTTAATACCATGAATGATATGATCCTTCTTAATCTTTCGATCAGACGTATTGCTAGAATTCTCATTCATTATACTTGGCACCATTTCTAAACAATGGCATACGCTAGGTTAGTTTATGAATCTCAATACAGAATTCCATACTTGTAAAATACCTAACATAAATTGAAATGATTATTCATATAATCTATCATCATAAAAAGTTTTATTTGTGGAAGTATTTAATCTTAATGCTTTAATAATGGATTGTAATGACAATGTGAATTAATATAAGCATAAACCCTAGGAGTAATATATCCATGAATGTAGTATGGACCATTTTCGGGTCCCTGGATACCTTGGGTCAAGACCAAAACACCTTTTTAGTGTTTTCACTCTTAGGTACATCTATCTCAGTGCCGCCTCTACCTGCTCGTATCCGGATAGAGATGTATTGCATGAAAAATTCACCAAATAACTACATTATAAATATTCTATGAAGTTATTCTATAATAATACTCAAATTCTATCATAGGGTAATGATCTATAATTAGAGTTTATCAAAATCAATTTCAGGGTTTATTGATAAACAATATCTCATAACAACTGTAATGCCCCGACCCCGGGATCCTAGAGTCGGTGCATTATTTTAATACATTGGCATTATTTCCAGGGATAATGTCCCGGAAGACCAATCAGTTTTGCAGTATTGGAAAATAGATTACATACATGAATGTTAAATTACACATTAGAAAATAAAACAAAAAATAAATGATAATTTTATAATTCCATTAATTCCCTAGATTATATTTTCTTACCAATCATAATAAACTTCTTGGAATCCTAGGAAATTACAACATAAGAAAAGGGTAAGCATAGTTCCTCAGTAAGGATTACAATATATAAGAAACTTTCATTAATATACATAAACATTTAAGGCAATGTATAAAATTAAAAAAAATCCTTTTAAACATAATATTTTGCATAATTTGGCCAATATAAATAAAATATTTTCATTTACTTATTCACATGTATATTCTATTAGTCGAATAATCACATTCAATATCAATAACCAATTTCACAATTCTTGAATGCATAATACCATATTTCATTTTGAAGTCACATAATTTAAAAAGAAATTAATTTAAAATATAGTTTCAAAAAAAAGTGTTTCATACCAATTTGAAATTTTTTAAAAGAGTTAACATTTTAAAACATTCATGTCCACTTAAAACCATTTTGAAAACATGGACATTAATGCGAATGTTTTAGAAGAATAAATCAATAAAACATTTAAAATAATGTTTCTGTAAAAAAAGTACCAAAAATTATTTTCCTTCAAAACTATTTTATGAAACATGGACATTGATAATTAATATTTCCCAGTAGATACTTACATAAAAACAACCTCAGATTATAAAGGGATTGTGAATTAACCCTTACCTTGAACATTTATTTGGTCAAAGGTTGTTTTTAACATCTTGTATAATGACCATAGTATGTTATTAAATTATACTAGAACAATATTAATATTTATTATATCATAAATGATTTATTTATTACTTTTTTTAAACCATTTAATAATGATTTCCATGTTAAATTATCATTTTGGGGAAATACTTGTTTTTTTATACGTGATTTAACTTTTTATTTTTGATCATTCAGTTTTGATCATGATATAAATACATCCATAATATAATACGTGATTTATATATCATATATATTTAGAATATAAACATTTATAATAGATAGATATATGACTGGAAGGCACCGTTTATGGAGACGATAGGTCGTACGTACGCATAAACGATGATTCTGTTTTCATATCATATTGATCAGATGTAAATGAATAAGATATATGTAAGTATATACAAAAATACATACATATATATCTCTAGTATAATTATTATGTCATATATTATATATATAAAAATAATATATATTTTTACAATCATTGTTGAATGGTGAATGATGGAATAAATCTCATCGTGTTGTGGAGATAGTAACCCGTACACATGCATGAGCAACTATATCATTATATTGATGGTTAAGTAGTATGTGATTATATGTTATATGATATATAAAAAATCTATAACATTTTAGATTTGTTATTTACATCAATTATACTCATTATTATACCCATCTAAAAAATGCAGTGTTTAAAAAAAATACACTACAATGTAGAGACTGTAAGCTGTACATACGCCCATATGGTGACATTTTCATTTAGAGGATGGATAGGATAATAAATATTGTTTTACCATATTTATAATAACATCATTTTATGTAGAAGGTATTGCAGTTATTATTTTGGTTTGGAATCAACAATGAATGTGGTAGTGGAAAATGAAAAGAATTTGGAAGAGGGTGGGGAAATTATTACATCTTCTTCAGGTGTTTTCTTTTGAGTTAATAAAAAAGGCTCCTTAGTTTGGCTTTAGTTCAAAATTAGGACTGTAGGTTAATTTTAGGGATGATTTGAGGATATCTGAAATGGTTTTGGCAAATCCAAATGGCTTTGGAGTTTTGATTTGGAGAGAAGGGGAAATACCCTTTTATAAGATATGTGAGGGTCACTTTAGGAAAATCTTGAAATATTATTTCATATTTAAATTATTTTATGTCTCTAATGTCTCAAAAATAATAAATTTTATAATATAAGGTGTATATTGGTCTAAAAACACTCAACCAATAGGTTTTATACAGGTTTAGGTCACCTTATTAGTCTTTTAATTTTGATTTAACTCTTAGTTAAATATTTTAACATTTACCGTGTCTTCATGTATTCTTACACATTATGGGTAATAAACATAATCTAAACATCCAAGAGTTCCTAATGTGGTTCATAAAAGGAATATAAAATATTATTTAAGCTTTTTGGATGAACCATGGTTTTTTATTAATATTTTTTCAACTAATAATATAGTATTTGTTTTAAAAATTAAATTATCTCAATATTGATATTATTTGTTATCTGGTTTTTATTAAAGTTATCACAACTATATTTCATAGAAAAATATACATTTAATCAACCCTAATATTTCATATTCAGCTACAAAATTCGTTTATGTCATGAAAACATTGAAATTATATTTATTTTAATATTTATAGTACCATTTATCTAATTCTTTCATTGATATAGTAATTACACCATCAACATTGTGTCATAAAAAAATTAAATTATTTAATGTCTAGAAATTATAAATAATATATAATTATTTAGGAAATCTCTTTATATTAATAATTACTTTTTATAGTGAAATATATAATGTGTGTAACCCTATAGAAAAATGGTTTAGTTATTAAAAATTAAATTAAACACTTTTTACTCTTCTTTAAATAAAATAATATTAAATTTCCTAATATAATCCATGTGGACCTAAAGGATCATAATTTTTTTCCAAGGTATTATTTGGTCAAAATACACTTATCCAATAGAATAAGGACAAGTTTTAGTGTAATTATAATATCATTTTTACATATAATTTCCCTGTTCATTTTTTACCATGGTAAATTAAAGTCAAGGGTTACTACTCACCAAATATTATTTTATTCTTATTAAACCTCATTATACATACTCATATCAACCATGTCTCTTGTATTTTTGAAATTCAACTCACAAAAGCAGTAAAATTATGTTTTATTCAATTTTGATAATTCTCTTAAGAGGTGGGTAAAAGAGGAAAAAAGTCCAATAAAATTTAATACATCTAACTTTATAATAAAATGACTCTAATAAATAACATTGAACATATATAGGTATAATATATGTATTATGACTAAAAAAAAATTTAAATAATATAAATAATTATTTAAAAAAATCGGTTTTAAATAATAATGTTGTGTTTTTCACTGTTCATAAAAAATGAATGTTTTCATAAAATTACAAAAAATTCACCGAAATATAATTCAGATATTTAGAATTCAAAAATGAATTCTATTTTACCATTTGAAAAACATTAGTATTTCATTTATTAATATAAAATTAATTCCTGTTGTCAAAATCAAAAAAATGGATTTTATAAAGTAAAAACTATCAAAAGATTGACATGTGTTTATATCAAATTTAAATATGAAATTACATATAATAGCTTAAATTATATTAAATGGTAAAACATTAATTTAATTATACTTAATAACCTTCATAAATCGTAATTTAACACTATAAATTATTTTTATTATTAGAGTTCATTTCATTAAAACCAAGTATTTTTCACTATTTATTAAAATATGAATGTAATCTGAAATGTTCCTAAAATTTATCCAAACTAAACTATTACATACCTATTCTAAAAAACATTTATTTTAATTAAGTTGAAAATATAAAACTGTGAAATATTGGTTTTAAAAAGTGTTCTCCAATAAAAAGAAGTAAAATTGCCTTATTTTTGTAAAATAATTCTTATATATAAAAAATTTAATTTGTTCTTATATTATGACTATGAAAAAAATATTATCGATGATAAAATTATAAAGAGTATATATGATTCAAAATAAAATTAATTCAATTCTTAACATATTTTTGAACGACTAGTTTGGTATGTTTTGGTGTGCTCAAACTTGTTGTTTTATGTAGCGCAAGCTATTGATTTTATTTAATTAGACAACGTACTACGAAATCTTGGGGTGTTACAACAATATTCTCATATTATTCATTCTTCCCAAAAAGCCCATATTTTTTATAGATTACTTTTTTTCCCTCACCAATTAACTGGGAAACACAGAGAAAATATTACTGCATCCCATAAATATAAAATGTTTTTTAGATTTCATTTTTTCATTTCCATGGAGGGTTGATCCATCAACTTTTATCTTCAGGGAATCATCATTGTCAAATTTTAGTGTTCCCTATTTAAAATAATTTACATAAATAAAAAATTTCATGTATATTGTCATGTTGTAAGAACAACACATATTATATATCCATGGTTGTAACATTCATAGATTTCATTGTATGCCATCTCTTTAAAGTATTTCAATAACATGCGCTCCACAAAACACCGAGATCGAGCACACCATGACATACCAAACTAGCAATTTTAAAAATTTATTATTATTATTATTAAATACATATTAAAATTTATATGTCATATATAATTTTTAAATTCATAGTTTGTGTATCTTAGACCTAATATAAGAAAAAATAAATTTTTAAGATAAAAGAGGAATATTTCAATAAATATAGTTTCATGTTTTTTAATGGAAAATCCTTTTTAAATAAAATATATGTCGCCTTTATATATTCAGTTTATTGAAATTAAATTCATCTATAGAATTGCGAAATAAAAATTTAGTTTGTATAATTATTTTTACTTTTCTGATAACTTTCATATTTTAATGAATATTGAAAAAAAAAATTAATTAAAAATAAATTTTAATAGAAATTATTTATAATGATATATTATAAATTTGAGTGGTTTTCAATTATCATTAGAATATATTTTTTTAATTTAATAAAATTTGTTTCATTGGATGCAATTTCACATTTAAATGAGAACTAAAAAGGGTTCAATCTTTTGATAGTTATTATTTCTTAAAAAAAATTTGTTTTAACAATAGAAATTAATTTTAAATTAATTTATAACACTTATGTGTTTTTAATATGGAAAAATGGATTCAATATTTGGAATCCAGAGGTTCAAATTTATTAAATATGTATCTTTTATTTTTATATTTTATGAATATATACTTCTGTAAATATTTTATTTACCATGGTTAAATGGTAAATCAGGTAAATATGGGTAATGAAATAATATTAAAATTAAATTAAATTACCCAAACACGTGTCCTAACCCAATTGGATGTTAAATTTGTGACCATGGTCCACCATGAGACGATTTTAGGACCCCATGGAGCCACTATGGAGTGATAAAGGCATTTTATATTAATTAATCTAAAGTAAAGACAGAAATAACAGAAGCCTTTATCTATTTGCAATGCATTTTTATATGGTGTTATATAAATGATCTCTATAACTATAAATATTCATTTGAAATATTAAATTTTTTCATACATTATTATATCATATTTATTTTTTTTATTCATGAAATAAATATATTTATTTAGGACACAATAATGATGGAGTATTTTTCATTATTAATAATAGTATCAATGAATGATATAATAAATATTAAAATAAATATAATTTCAATGTTTTGATGCCATAAACTACTTTTAGTGAATAAAATGACATTTATGTATTAATTGTTTTTATTTTTTTCTAATAAATGAATTTGTGATGACTTTCACAAAAACCAAATACTAAATAGTGTGAAAACTGACATGAATTCGATTTTAAAACAAATACTATATTATTGGTTGATATAATACAAAACATATATAACGATAGGAAAAGGGTCTTAATTATTAATATATATTTAATTAATGAACCACTTTAGGTTCTCTTGGACGTTTATAGTATGTTTATCAACTATAGGGTGAAAGAATAAAAGAAGACACAGTAATAGATAAACTATTTAGCTAAGAGTTAAATAAAAATGATAAGGTTAAAAAGTTATTCTAAACATGTATAAAACATATTGGTTGAGATTATTTATAACCATAAACACCTATGGGTGGAAAGAATTAATTTTGAGCCATTATAAATATAGCATCCCGACTTTTTATAACATAACTTTCATTTCATTACACGAAACTAAGGATCTTTAAGGTTTAGTGTCTTGGAAACAATGAACATAATACATGAAAAGAACATAAAACATTCTTCTTAAACACTTGAAATGCTTCTCCTTAAGTTCATCCTAGGTTCATTACTACATCTCATAACCTGGGGACATACATCAAAAGAAAGGGTGAGCATAAGGCCCAGTAAGGGAAAAAAGAGAAACATTTTACATGTGAACTTGAGATACTTCAATAAGGACATGAAAAGTACATTAAGGTATGAGAAAGAAATCATGAGATACATCATAATAAAAATAAAATTTTTCATAACTTGAAGATGTGGCTGCAACATTCAATATTTAAAATCATTTCGTTTCACTAAGATCCATCCCCAAGGTGTCATTAAAAATTACCAAGGTTATTCACCAAGGTATCAGTCTAAAAAGTCATCTCTAGAAATTAAGTCTTTACCCAATGCATTGGAGCACTATCTAGTCACACCCTTGACATGTCTTTATTATCATGTGATCCACATATATCATCATTAATCATTTAATAAACAACCTATATAGCATAAAATAAATGGGTTTCATTTCATAATAATAAAGTTTTAAAAACAGCTTTAATGACATGCTCTTTATGTCACTTTAAACCCACGGAAAGGGGAAGCAGGTGTCATGTATGTAAATCTCAGAATTTAAAATAGAACATTTTGATATATATGTAAATACCCTTGGAGAAATAAGAGCTCTGAGTATTCACTTTATAACATAAAATAATTTTGAGAAAAGAAAGATGCATTTTGAGACGAAAATTCTGCAGCATAACAGCTATGTTACAAGGTTTTAGAAAACATTGAAAAGAGAGGGAACATGGGTACAACATTAATAAATGACACATAAAACTGTAGAGGGTCATAATAATAAGGAGATATAAACATGGTAATAAAATTTGAAGGATATACCATTTTAAATGAAAAACATGGAAGGAAGACAAAAATTAGATTTCTCTTATGAAAATTCGGCAGCCTAATGGCGTCACTTAAACTTCAACAAAAATGATTTGAAAAGATCAAATAGGGTCTCTCACCATATGGACAAACGAGTTACGTATGATAGATATAGATATCATACCCAATCACAAAAAAAAATAATTTTATAGACTTAACATGAAAGTAGAACTTTGAAAAGAATGAGAAGGGTGAAAGAATTCCCTTAAAAATTCGGCAGCCTAACGGCGTCACTTAAACTTTCATAAAACGAAATGATGAGAGTAAAAGGGTATATATTATCATATAATCTTGAAAAGTGCAGTAAGAGGAATATAAAAGTACATCCTCTCACATAAGAACATGGAGCATAAAATAAATGACATAAAAGAGATTACATGAAAAGAAAGAGAGAGGTCGGATCACTTACCTTAAAACGTAACTCTTAAAACTCAAAGGTTTGGACCTTGAGGGCTTGGGGGAACCTTGGGAGGACTCCTTGGGAGGTAAGGAGACCTGAACTTCGTTGGGGGAGAGTTGGGAGTGAAAACTAAAGGAGGAAAGGGTGGGTATTAATAGAGAAAGTGAGGGGACAAGGCATTAATGGCCAAGGGACACCTCACAAGTGCTTTTCTCAAAACCATGTGCTCTCCATTGGAATTTACCATGGAGTTAGGACACATGGGGCCAACAAAACAATAATTAATCACCCTTGGCCGGCCAACCCATAAAATATCTCATGACATCATCATGACACAGTTATGATGTCATTAAACATACCAAAACCCTAAATCTGCATTTTTACTATTCACTGAAAAATTCATCTTACTCAGAAAAATCCCAAAATTTCACCTTAACCAAAAATTGATGCTCTAATTACATTTATGAACTCCATTTTATAAAAATAATTTTCTAAATTTTTAATTTAATTTTTAAATAAAAGCACTATACATCGAGAATTCATTTTTTTTAGAAAAATCCCCAAAAATTACCATAACATAATATCGATGCTTTGAGTTAAAAAATAAAGTCATTTTTATAAAAATATTTTTCTAAATATTTTTAATTAAATTGTTAATTAAAAAACACTATTCACCCAAAAAACACATACTTGGTTAATAATTTATGAAACCGTTATTTACCCATTTTATTGAATCACATTACTTAATCTAGGTGTCTAAATTATATTACAACTTTTTTTGAGTGAAATTACTAATCCATTTGGTCACATTACTAATCCTAAGCGTAAAATCACTATTCATAATTTACTATTCATAAAAAATTAAGTTGATCTTATTAGACTCCAAATTCCTTACTGAGCACTTTTGTAAAGACCATTTTTTGAAAATCATTACCCATCATTAATTATGTAGGGTTTACATAAATATTTTAAAATATCCTTTTTTCAAAATTCATCAATAAAATACATCCAAAAATTATCCGGACATTTGAAATTTCACAAACATAACTAAAGGAAGAAATCTCAATTCATTCATCCCAAAGGATTACACAAAGAAGCTAGGGTCTCATCACATAACCCCTTATAACCTCGGCATATGACCTAAGTGTAAGGTGTGCTATGGTGAGAGAATCTGACGGAGGCTCAGATAACATTGCCCTAGTATTAATCTCTACTAACTTGAACTTCTCCCGCAGGATTTTCCGTTCAAGCATGACACGCTGGAGTTCGGAATGGGATTGGTCCAAAGAGAAGCCCACGGATGCTACCTCCTTTCCAAGCTCTGATAAGTGGGATTCAAAAGGTTCGAGTCTACTGGATGAAGCCATCGACTCCTCTTTCTGCACTAACCATTAACATCTTATTAAATCATTAAGATTAAGTTAATATACTACTCAAAAAGATGGGGTTGTTACATTCTTCCCCCATTAAGAAATTTCATCCCCGAAATTTATACTTGAGGCCTAGTCGAAAAGGTGATGGTACTTTTGCTTTATCGTTTCCTCAGGCTCCCAAGTCGCTTCTTCATATTTATGATTCCTCCGCAACAGTTTCACAAGGTGGGTAGTCTTGTTTCGTAGAACCTTGTCTCTACGGTCCAAGATCTCCACTGACTGCTCCTCATAAGAGAGGTCATGTTCCAGTTGTACCACCTCTGGGTTCAGTACATGTGAAGGGTCGGGTATGTACTTCCTCAAGAGAGATACATGGAAGAAATCATGAACTTGATATAGGTTCGGTGGAAGTGCTAGACGATATGCCACTGCTCCTATGCGATCAAGGATTTCATAGGGGCCAATGTACCTAGGGTTGAGCTTCCCTTTCTTCCCAAACTGCATGACTCTCTTCCAGGGAGAAATTCGAAGGAAGACTTTGCCACCAACACCAAACTCCATGTCCCTTCGACAATTGTCAGCATAGCTCTTCTTCCGACTCTGAGCAGCCTTTATGTGTTGTTGGATGGCATGAACCTGTTCTGTCATCTCCTACCCAAGACCAGGCCCAAGAAGCTTTCTCTCACCAGTTTCATCCCAACAAGTAAGAGTTCTACATCGCTTTCCATACAGAGCTTCATAGGGTGCCATCTGAATACTCGAATGGAAGCGGTTGTTATAGGAGAACTCAACTAATGGGAGGTGTTGATCCCATCCACCTTTAAATTCCATTGAGCATAATATCATCATGTCTTCGAGTGTCTGAATAGTCCTTTCAGATTGGCCATCAGTTTGAGAATGATAGTCCATACTGAAATTCAATTCAGTATTCAGAGCATGATGAAGACTTCTCCATAATTTTGATATGAATCTTGGGTCACGATCAGACATGATGGATAGTGGTACCCCATGCAGCCTTACAACTTCCTTCACGTATATCTTGGAAAGATAATCCAGAGAGAAATATTCCCTAATAGATATAAAATGGGATGTCTTGGTGAGATGGTGCACAATAACCCATATCGCATTGTTTCCTTTGGATGTTTTAGGGATACTAGTTACAAAGTCCATAGTGATATTATCCCACTTCCATATTGGTATGTGTAGAGGATGTAATACCCCCTTAGGAAGTTGTCGTTCTGCCTTTACTTGATGACACACCAGGCACCTTGTAGTGTAATCAGCAATCTCCCTCTTCATGTTATCCCACCAATAATGATCACGAAGGTCTCTATACAACTTAGTGCTTCCCGGATTTATAGAGAATGTAGAGATATGCACTTCATCCATCTGTTCTTTCTTTATCTCCGGAATAGATGGAACACATAGTCTTGTACGAAATTTCAATACACCTTCTTGATCAATATTGAAATCATGGAACTTCCCATCCTTTACAGCCTCAAACTTCTCCTGCAGCAAATGATCTTCTTTTTGAGCCTTCTTGATCTTCTCTAGTAATGAAGGTAGAGAAATCATTTGGGATAAGGTTGATGATGTCCCTTCCCTTATAATTCCCATGTCCAGTTTTACTAGATCTTTAATCAAGGGATCTCCTAGGATCCTCATTGTTGCGAGAACAATAGGATCTTTCCTGCTTAACGCATCCGTGACTTTGTTTGCTCTTCCAGGGTGATAATGAATTGAACAATCATAGTCTTTAATAAGCTCCAACCATCTCCTTTGTCTCATGTTCAAATATTTCTGCGTGAAAATATACATTAAACTTTGGTGGTCAGTGTATATATCACATTTCTCCCCATAAAGATTGTGCCTCCATATCTTTAGTGCAAAAACAACAGCCGCTAGCTCTAGATCATGTGTAGGATAATTCTTCTCATGAATCATCACCTGTCGATATGCATAAGAAATTACCTTGTCATTTTCCATGAGGACGCACCCAAGCCCTTTCAGAGATGCATCGCTAAAAATAACGAATCCTTCTCCGATAGAGGGTAGTTTTAACATAGGTGCGGTAACCAATCTCTTCTTCAGCTCTTGGAAACTTTCCTCACATTCCTTTGTCCAGATGAAATTAACCCCTTTTCAAGTCAACTTGGTTAGTGGATAAGAAATCCGTGAAAAAGTTTATCAAAAACCTCCTATAATATCCCTCTAAACCAAATAAACTACGAATCTCAGTTACTGTTGTTGGTTGAGGCCACTCCTCCAAAACCATTGTCTTTGCAGGGTCAACCGAGATTCCTTCATTGGTTACGATGTGCCCCAAGAAAGCCACTTGTTGTAACCAAAACTCACACTTGCTGAACTTTCCAAAGAGCCTCTCCTTCCGTAGAGTTTTCAAAATAACCCTCAGATGATCTTCATGCTCCTCACATCTTTTTGAATATATCAAAATATCATCAATAAAAACTACCACAAAGTTATCAAGGTAGTCCTTAATGACTCTATTCATCAAATCCATGAAAATAGCAGGAGCATTAGTCAAACCGAAGGGCATAACAGTAAACTCATAATGCCCATATATTGATCGGAAGGCAGTCTTTGGAATATATTCGTTCTTCACCCTCAGTTGATGATAAACATATCGAATGTCAATCTTGGAGAAGAATTGAGCCGCACGAAGTTGGTCAAATAAATCATCAATTCATGGAAGAGGGTATTTGTTCTTCACTATGATCCCATTCAGTTCTTTATAATCAATGCATAACCGCATTTATCCATCCATCATCTTCACAAAGAGAACTGGTGCCCCCCAAGAAGAAACACTCGGTCGGATAAACCCCTTCTCCAACAAGTCTTGGAGTTGTTTCTTTAACTCTTCTAGCTCCACATTTTCCATTCTATACGGAGTCTTTGATATCGGTTGAGACCCAGGTACGAGTTCAATGGAGAACTCTACCTCTCTTTCTGGGGGAGGTCCAGGTAACTCCTCAGGAAATACATCAATGTATTCCTGAACAATTAGAACATCTTCTATTTGTATGCTCCCTTTTCCTTCTTCATCATCACCGATTAAATCCATAAAGAAATCTATAAGAGATGCTTCTAGATAGGGATCAGTTTGGGATATCTCTCCTTGAAAGATAACTGTATGTTGTTTATTCAAGACTACTGATATTTCCTTACTTCTTCATTTGATCTTAGCATTATACTTTGAGAGCCAGTCCATCCACAGTATAACGTCGAATTCCAACATGGGAATGACTACTAGATTTGCGATAAGATTGTTCTCAATAAAGAAAACACTAGAGTCTCTAAACACTGTTGATGCATGGATAATCCCACTTGGAGTCTTGACTGAAAACTATACCTCAAGAAATTTCGGGATTGATTCTATATTATTTGCAATCTTGGAGGAAATAAAGGAATGTGTAGAACCAGAATCAAACAAAGTAGTTGCTAGTTTTGATAGGACAACAAGAGTACCTTCTACCACGTCATTCGGAGCTTAAAAATAAATTTTTGTGATAGAAAAATCACGACCATGCTCCCATGGCCTTTGCTGAGGTTGATGGTGATTCCCCTCCACTTCCCTTGGATTTGGACAGAGATTAGCATAGTTCCCAAGCTATCCACTCTTGAAGAAATGGACTTCGGGTAAGGCCAGAACCATCTTTCCTCTGTCGTTAGTGTTGGGGAGTTGAGGCTTCACCTCACTATGACAATTCCGAGCAATATGGCCTCCTCTTCCACACTTGTAGCACTTTCCACTTCCGACCAAGCAGTTCCCCGAATTCTTCTTCCCACATTTATTGAATTTGTAAGTTGCATTTGCTTTCCACCTCTTCCCTAATCAAAATTCTTCCCTAAACTAGGATCCAATGATCTCTTCTTTTCAATTGATTTATGAGACCACTGTGTCCCACCAAACTCTAGCTCGACTTTCATTGCACTCGGCACGATCTCCTTGTAGCTATTGTAGTCCCGGTTGGCTAAATTATTCCGCAGATGAGGTCTCAGTCCACCGAAAAATCAATCAACCTTCCCACTTGGATCCATGACAAAGCTATAGATATATCGTGAAAGTCAGGTAAAGTTCATCTCATAGCTTCCGACAGATTCGTTTTCCTTCTACTTCAGCTCGAGAAACTCTTTCTCCATTCCCGTTCTCATGGAATGAGGGAAATACTTGTTAAAGAATATTCCCCGGAATTCTTCCCACTCCATATCTTCCATCTCTCTTCTAGGCTTCGTGTTTTTGACCAGTGACCACCATTGATCAGCTTCTCCCTCTAGGCGATAAACAACAAGGGTGACTTTTTCTTGTTCCGAACAAATGAGTACATAAACGATCTTTTCAATGGAGCTTATCCATTGTTCCGTAACCAAAGGTTCAGTAGATACATTGAATGATGGTGGTCATTGACGCATGAAGGACTCAACAGGATGTTGTTCCCTTTGTGGTGAGGTTGGCCTCTCAGCTTGATTCAAGTTATTACTCATAACTTGAGTCAGTTAGTTCATCATTCTCATGAATGTTTCTATTTCGGCTTCCACCGGAGGGCCGTCAGCACCTGGTGCATTGCGGTCACCATCGGAACAGTTCCTCCTATTTCCTGCCATTTTCTAAAATAATAAAACCTTAGTGAGAAACTTATTTCATTTATGAATCTTTTATCTAAGACTCCATGCTAAGACAATTACACTTCTCTATAATTCCTTCATAATGATTCATAAAAAGATTGTGATTAACCAAACATATCCCCCGGGAGTGTCGTATACAAGAGTGCAGCAAGGCCCGTTATTGTGCACCAGTTCTCGTTCGAGTCTAGCTCAAAGCGGTGTTTTCGGGTTTTACCCCTATGTACATTTGTGCCAGAGCCGCCTCTACCTAATCGTATCTAGACAGGGATGTATTGTTTGATAAACCACGTACTCAATACTTACCAAAATACCAGGATGTTTTACTATATTTAAAAATTTCTATAGGGTTCTTCCTAAAGTTTTTATATACTAATTTCCACAAATAACTAAACCATCCTTTGGTACCAATTATAGCATCCCATATTTTTATAACATAACTTTCATTTCATTACACGGAATTGATGATCTTTAAGGTTTAGTGTCTTGGAAACAAGGAACATAATACATGAAAATAACATAAAACATTCTTCTAAAACACTTGAAAGGATTCTCCTTAACTTCATCCTAGGTTCATTACTGCATCTCATAACCTGGGGACATACATCAAAAGAAAGGGTGAGCAGAAGGCCCAGTAAGGGAACAAGAGAAACATTTTACATGTGAACTTGAGATACTTCAATAAGGACATGAAAAGAACATTAAGGCATGAGAAAGAAATCATGAGATACATCATAATAAAAATAACATTTTTCATAAATTGAATATGTGGCTGCAACATTCAATATTGACAATCATTTCGTTTCACCAAGGTCCATCCCCAAGGTTTCATTCAAAATTACAAAGGTTATTCACCAAGGTATCAGTCTAAATAGTCATCTCTAGAGATTAAGTCATTACCCAATGCATTGGAGTGCTATCTGGGCGCACCCTTGACCTGTCTTTATTATCATGTGAGACACATATATCATCATTAATCATTTCATAAACAACCCATATATCATAAAAGAAATGGGTTTCATTTCATAATCATAACCTTTTAAAAACTACTTTAAAGACATGATCTTTATGTCACTTTAAACCCATGGAAAGGGGACATGGTTTTCATTTATGTAAATCCTAGAATTTAAAATAGAAAATTTTGATATATATGTGAATATCCTTGGAGAAATAAGATCTTTGAGTAATCACTTTATAACATAAAATAATTTTGAGAAAAGAGAGATACATTTTGAGACGAAAATTTTGCAGCATAACGGCTATGTTACAAGGTTCTAGAAAACATTGAAAAGAGAGGGAACATGGGTCCAACATTCATAAATGACCCATAAAACAGTAGAGGGTCAGAATAAGAAGGAGATATGAAAATTGCAATAAAATATGAAGGATATACCATTTGAGATGAAAAACATGGAAGGAAGACAAAAATTAGATTTCTCTTATGAAAATTCGGCAGCCTAACGACGTCACTTAAACTTCAACAAAAATGATTTGAAAAGATAAACTAGGGTCTCTCACCATGTGATCATAAGAGTTAATTATGATAGATATAGAGATCATACCCCAAAAAAAAAAATATTTTGAAAGAATCGAGATGAAAGTAGAACTTTGAAAAGAATGAGAAGGGTGAAAGAATTCCCTTAAAAATTCGGCAGCCTAACGGTGTCACTTAAACTTTCATAAAACGAAATGATGAGAGTAAGAGGGGATCTCTCATCATATAAACATGAAAAGTGCAGTAAGATGAATATAAAAGGACATCCTCCCACATAAGAAAATGGAGCATAAAATAAATGACATAAAAGAGATTACATGAAAAGAAAGAGAGAGGTCGGATCCCTTACCTTAAAACACAACTCTTAAAACTCAACGGTTTGGACCTTGTGGGCTTGGGGGGACCTTGGGAGGACTCCTTGAGAGGTAAGGAGACCAGAAGTTCGTTGGGGGAGAGTTGGGAGTGAAAACTAAAGGATTAAAGGGTGGGTATTTATAGGGAAAGTGAGGGGACAAGGCATTAATGGCCAAGGGACACCTCACAAGTGCTTTTCTCAAAACCATGTTCTCTTCTTTGACATTTACCATGGAGTTAGGCCACATGGGGCGCCCAAAACAATAATTCATCACCCTTGGCCTTCCAACCCTTAAAATATCTCATGACATCATCATGACACAGTTATGATGTCATTAAACATACCGAAACCCTAAAACTGCATTTTTACTATTCACTGAAAAATTCATCTTACCCAGAAAAATCCCAAAATTTCACCTTAACCAAAAATCGATGCTCTAATTACATTTATGAACTTCATTTTATAAAACTAATTTTCTATAATTTTAATTTAATTTTTAAATAAAATCACTATTCATCGAGAATTCATTTTTTTCAAAGAAAATACCCAAAAATTACCATAACATAATATCGATGATCTGAGTTCAAAAATAAAGTCCTTTTTATAAAAATAATTTTCTAATTATTTTTAATTAAATTTTTAATTAAAAAAACACTATTCACTCGAAAAACTAATACTTGGATAATAATTTATGAAACCGTTATTTACCCATTTTATTGAATCACATTAATTAATCTAGGTGTCTAAATTATATTATAACTTTCTTAGAGTAAAATTACTAATCCATTTGGTCACATTACTAATCCTAAGCATAAAATCACTATTCATAATTTATTATTCATCAAAAATTATGTTGATCTTATTAGAGTCCAAATTCCTTACTGAGTACTTTTGTAGAAGACCATTTTTTTATAATCATAAAACATCATTAAATATTTAGGGTTTACATAAATATTTTAAAATCTACTTTTTTCAAAATTCATCAATAAAATATATCCTAAAATTATCCGGACATTTGAAATTTCACAAACATCACTAAATGAAGAAATCCAAATTCATTCATCCCAAAGGATTGCACAAATAAGCTAGGGTCTCATCACATAACCCCTTATAACACCAGCATATGACCTAAGTGTAAGGTGTGCTATGGTGAAAGAATCTGAGGGAGGCTCAGATAACATTGCCCTAGTAGTAATCTCTACTAACATGAACTTCTCCCGCAGGCATTTCCGTTCAAGCTTGACACGCTGGAGTTCGGCTTGGGATTAGTCCAAAGTGAAGCCCACGGATGCTACCTCCTTCCCAAGCTCTGATAAGTGGGCTTCATAAGGTTCGAGTCTACTAGATGAAGCCATCGACTCCTCTTTCTGCATTAACCATTAACATCTTATTAAATCATTAAGAGTAAGTTAATATACTACTAAAAAAGATTGGGTCATTAAAATAAACTTAATATTATTTTATAATAAATTAATATTTTAATCTTCTCCTAATGTGTCTCACACAACCCTTATAAAAGGGCACTTTCCCTTCTCGTAATTTCACACCTCCAAAGCCATTTGGTTCAGAAAACCCCTTCCCAAAAAACTTCTCATCTATCCTACCTTAGACCTAGAGGCCTTACATTAATTTTAAAGAGATCCTATAGATCCCATTTGATCAATTCAAAAAGAAACACCCGAAGAAGAGTTAATAATTTCCCCATCCTCTTTCAAGTTCTTTTAATCCTACACTTTGTCATTATTTGTTTTTCCTATACTAACATATTAACTACATGACCTTTTATATTCTGTGATGTTATTATAAATATGGTGAAACGATATTCATTATTTTATCCATCCTACAGTTACTAAGTCATCATACGTGTGTATGTATGGCTTACCGTCTCCATGTCGTGGTGTATATTGTTATTCAAACACTTCATTATTTGGATGAGTATAATAATGAGTATAGCTTATGTAAATAATAAAATTGACTTGTTAATGATTATGTATATATGATATACCATCCAATTACATACTATTTCACTATCAATATAACGATATTTTGGCTCGTACGTATTACAGATTAACATCTCCACGACGCGATAAGATTCATTTCCATGTTCATCATTCAACAATGATTATAAACTATATATTATTATTAATTAAGTAATATTAAACATAATAATGATACTGGATATATATATATATATATTTGTATGTTTGTGTGTGTGTGTGTCCTAAGATATATCTTATTCACTTACTTCCGTTCAATACAATATGAAAATGGAAAAATCTTTTATGCGTACGTACGAAAAACCGTCTCCATAAATGATGCCTCCCATTTCATATTTATTTGTATTATAAATATTTATATTCTAATTATATATGATATATAAATCAATTATTATATTCTTAATGTATTTTATTCATGATCTAAATGATATGATCAACCATAACAAGTTAAAACACGTATGATAAAGAAAGTGATTATTACACAAAATGTTAATTTAACATGGAGATTAATATTATATTGGTAGTATAAATTTATAAATGAATCATGTATGATATAATAAATTTTAATATGGTTATGGTATAATTTAATACCATACTATGGTCATTATATGCGAGGTTAAACATTACCTGGACCAAAGGAATGTCAATGGTAAGGGTTAATTTCACAATCTCTTTACTATCTAAAGATGTTTTTATGTAAGTATCAATTGGAACCTCTTTATCATCCATACCTATATTTCAAAAAAATACCTCAAAAGGGAATATTTTAATTTATTATAGATGGTACTTTTTAAAAAGATCATTATTTTAAATGGATTAAATATTTATTCTCCAAAATCATTCTGATTAATATCCATGATTTGAAAATGGGTTTTAAGCATTTATTTATATGGACATGAATATTTTCAAAATGTTAATTCCTTTCAAAAGTATCAAAGTGGTATAGGAAACATTTATTCTAAAATGTATTTAAATTTCTTCTTTTCTACATTGTGTGACTTGTAAATGTTTTTATGAAAAAATTTTATTTCTCTAAAAGATTTTTATCAATAATTTTCATCTATATCAACATCCTTTGATGGATTTTGAACTTTTTGGATGTTGATTTATTATGATAAAAATGCTCCATAATGTATTGAAGGTTTTGTGATATGTTTGACCATGGATGTGTTAATTTTATACCATTCATGGTTTATGGATAATGTTTTGACATTTCATATTCTAGTTTTAATACAAATTATTATGTCATGTTTAAACCTTCTCATATTAGGATTGCATTGGATGTAGTAAGTGACGTGTGGAGCCCACTATAGTACTTGATGAATCAGTAGGTATCATGAGACAAATTAGTGTCTTAACACAAAGCCTTGACAAAATTTTATTTGTAGTCTTGGAACTAGGCCTTAAATATGTTATTATGAAGTATGTTATTATGCATTCCAACATCATAAAATTGGATATTGATATTACATGTGATTATTCGACTAGTAGAATATCCATGTGGGTAAATAAATGACATTATTTGTTCTACCATTTCCATTAATGCTGATGTTTAAGTTTAAATGTCTACTTTTAGTCTTAAACATTCCCTTAAATGATTATGTTTATTTAAAAATGTTTCTGATATATTTTTATCCTTACTGAGCATCAAAGCTCACCCCATTCTATGTTTTATATTTTTCAGGATTCGATGATGTGTATTATGATTAATAAGAATGGTTAGGCTATGGGATTAATGAAGTTCTCAAAGGATCATTTATGTAGTGTTTAATTTTATAATTTGTAATGTAACATTCATGTAAGTAATCTATTTTCCAAAACTGCAAAATTGACCTATCATTCGGGACATGATTCGTAGTAATCATGCCACTATATTAAATTATTTCACTGACATATGGAATCTAGGGTCGGGGCATTATAGTTGGTATTAGAGGATGTTTAGCAACAACACTGGAAATAGATTTAGATAAAATCTAATTAGATTGCAATACCCTAAGATATACATTGAGTATTAGTATTGAAGAACATCCTAGAATTTGTGCAATGTATTGATTGCATGTATTTTACATGCAATACATCCCAATCTAGATATGATCAGGTAGAGGTGGCTCTGGCACAGATGTACCTAGGAGTGAAAACTCTAACATGGAGTTTCAGGTTTGACCCGGGGTATCATGGAACATGACAATTGGCCTTGGTGCACTCTTCATTACGACACTCCCAGGGGATATGCTTAGGATAATTCATATTTTCATTACAATCCATTATGAAGGATTTATGAGTAATACTTCCTCTAAAAAACATTTTATTATTATAGATTATATGCATAATATTTTATATTTATGTTAGGTATTTTACATGTTTGGAATTATTCATTATGATCCATAAACTAACCTAGTATATTCCATTGTTTATAAATGGAACCTAGTAGAAGGAATGGGAATTATTTCAAAACACATGATCGAAATATTAAGAAGGATCATATCATTCATGTTATCCATCCAAACATTAAAAGGGAAATAGTCTCACACATTTTTTATCATATGAATAAATATTTTCTGGTGTTATTATGATAAGTAAAATAAATCTTGGAGTCTTATGGCTTTGAAGGGATGAAATAGAAGAAAAGGAAGGAAGAGAGAAGGATGGATAAATAGAAGAGGGGAAAAGAAGGGTTTCACATATGTGATAAAAGTGGATAGAATCACCTAGGTAAATTCATTATGGGAATGACAGTTTTTTATAAGTGTGGAGAAAAAGGACCCCAATTACGTGATTGCAATGGTAAAAAAAGGTTTCAAATGTACATTTCTTCATCTGAATAAAGTTGAGACACTATGTGAATAAATGTCCAAATTATCATATTATACCCCAAATGCTGTTGTTGGATAATAATCATGTTATGATACTACCAAAGATTAATATGATTATTAATGTTCTTATTTTTATATTAATATAATGTTTTATTTGATTTTTCAATTAATGATGTAAATTTTTTAGGAATTATAGAGTATATAAGGATTGTAATTCAGTACTATTTTATTAAGGACTGGAGATTGCATGGAACCAACAAATGTTACGGAATTGAAGGTTTTTTTTGTAAAATATATGGTTGAGATAATGGAAAACTATAATATGGTTCTGATACCGAGGTAGAGATTTTAGAATAATATATTATTAATTTTGATAAATTATATTGGATATTCATGACTACCTTGATACTCATTAATGATTTGTATATTCCATTATTGATAGAGTTTACATCCTTTTTGGATATAAGTAGTAAACCTAGTATTCAATAAGAAATAAGGTATCATGAATGAAATAAATATCTTTTTATGGTAATTCAGGGTGTTAATGTGTTTTAAATGAATACATGATGAATGTATTCACATGTTATTATGGGGAAAAAAGAATCTTTATTATGCTTACCTTCCATATAATTTTGGTACTGTGAATTTGGACAGACGTATTTTGTGTATGTTTAAATGTTGGAATGGATTAAGTTAGACATTGGATACATCATTAATGTTAAATCATTTCTTAAGATTTTTTTATGTTTTTATAAAACGGACAACCTAATGGTCGGGAAACAACCCATCGTAATCGGTATAACATTTCAATTATTCGTTATATATGATATAACATCAAATTAGATATGATTTCACCATTAATATAATGATTATGTCACTCATGCGTACATATGGATTACCATCTCCACGAAGTCAATTATATTCATTCCAATCGTAATCATTGAAGAATAATTTTCATTTTATGATTAAAAAGATAATTATGAAATTAAAATAATTTTGGATATAAATAAAATACCTCCTATTCATGACAAACATAGATTACATATCCTAGAATTTAAAGGAAAGAGGATCATTTAACACCGAAAATGTATGATAATACTTAAAAATTATTAACAGAGAAATATTATAAGATCATATATGATATTATATATATGTGTTTTTGGTTCTTGTATAATTTAGTAACAACTATTTAACTATTATACAGGGGGTTAATGTGCCCTCGACCAAGTAAAAGTACAAGGTAAGTGTTAATACTATAATCTCTTCATTATCTGAGGTTGTTTTTAAATGAGTATATATTGTGACCTCTTTATAAACCACATCCTTGATTAATAAAAATATTTTCAAAATGAATATTTTATTATTTTTGGAAGGGTAATCTTAAACTAGAACTTCATTTTAAATAGTTTAAATATTTATTCTCCTAAATCATTCTAATTAATGTCAATGTTTTAAAAACGGTTTTTATGGACATATTTATATGGACATGAATGATTTTAAAATCTTAATTCCTTTTAAAAGATTCAATGTGGAATGGGACAGTTAGATTCAATTTTTTTAATGTTTCATCCATTCTAAATTTTGTGACTTTTAAATATAGTCATAAAAAAGGTATATTACTCTGAATGAATTTTACAAATCATTTTTATCTACATCAAAATCATTTGATGGATTCTAAACTTTTATGAATTTTATTTATTATAACACAAATATTCCATATTTTATTGATGGTTTCGTTATACGTTTGGATATGGATGTGTATTTTTTTACTATTCAGTGTTTAGGGATAATGTATTGACATTTCATATGAAACTTTTAATGATAATTTTTATGTTATTATTATTCCTTTTAATATTAAGAATGAATTAGAAATGGTATGTGATGGGTGGAGCTCACTTTTGCTCCTCAATGCTTAAGTAAGTCCCATGAGACGAACTAGTGTCTTGGCATAAGGCCATGAAAATATCTTATTTGTTTTCTAGGAATAAAACCTTTACTATATGGTTATTATGTCTGATATTATGCATTCCATCATAATAAAATTTTATATTGATATTACATGTGATTATTGGACAAGTAGAATATCCTTGTGAATAAGTACATGGAACTATTTGATTTATGTTTTCTATATTATGATGAAGGTTATGTTTAATAGGATTCTTTTTACAATTATACATTTCCATAAAATTTTATGCTTTTTATGAATGTTTCTATTATATTTTTATGCATACTGAGCATCTGAGCTCACGCCTTTCATATGGTTTACATTCCAAGGATTCCAAAATTGTATTATGATTAATAAACAGGGTTAAGCTAGGTGATTAATGGAATTATCAAAGGATAATTTATGTTCTGTTTTATTTTATAATGTGTAATGTAACAAACATATATGTAATGTATTTTCAATGACTGAAAAATGGGTTGGCCTTTCAGGAAATGACTCCTTGTATTCAAGCAATGTATTAAAATAATTCACCGATTATGTGCTTCTGGGTCAGGGCGTTATAGTTTGTATCAATGGATGATTATCAACAATGTTGGAAATATATTTAGATAAAATTTGAATAGAGAACATTACCCTATGATAATCTTTGAAGAGTAATATAGAAGAACATCCTAGAATTTAGGTAATGTAGAGGTTTTGTGTATTTTAAAGCATTCCATCCTTGCCATGATACAAGTAGGTAGATATGGATCTGTAATAGATGTACCTAGGAGTGAAAGCATTGACAAAGAGTTTGAGGCTTGACCTGGGGTATCCATTTACATGAATACGGGCCTTACTGCACTCTTGGTTATGACACTCATGGGGGATATGTTTTGGATAATTCACATTTTCATGACTAGCCATTATGAAGGATTTAGGAATAACAACTTCATCAAAGAAAATGTTTTATGACTATATATTATATGTATAATCATTTCAATTTACGTTAGGTATTTTAAAAGTTTGAAATTATGCATTGTGATTCAAAACTTATCATAGATTATTCTATTATTTAGAAATGGTATCTAGTAGATGGAATGAGAATTACAACAATACACATGATCGATAGATTAAGAAGGATCATATCTTTCATTGTCTTAAGCCAACATTTAAAAGGGAAATAGTCTCCCATGTATTATCATCATATGAAGAAATAATATCTTGTTTTAATAAGATATGTTAAGAATTCCTTGAGTCTTATGGCTTTAATGGGATGAAAAAGAAATAAAATGATGGAAGAGTGAATGATGGATATAGGGAATATAGGAAAGAAGGATTTTACCATATGTGATAATTGTGTAAAAAATATCCTAGGTAAATACTTGAAGGGAATTTGAGTTTTTATATGAGTAGAGAAAAAGGACACCAATTTAGTGTTTGCAATTGTATGAAAAATGTTTCAAATGTACAATGATTAATATAAAAGGAGTTGGGACACTACATGAATCAATGTCCAAATCATTAGAGTATACCCCAAATGTTGGTATTGGATAATAATCATGTTATGATACTACCAAATATGAAGATGAAAGAATACAGTTCTTATGTAGTTATTAATGTATTGTGACATTTGAGTAGTATATTAATGATGTAAGTGTAATAAGAATTAAAATGTATAT
Source organism: Viscum album (assembly GCA_963277665.1). Taxonomy (NCBI): domain Eukaryota; kingdom Viridiplantae; phylum Streptophyta; class Magnoliopsida; order Santalales; family Viscaceae; genus Viscum; species Viscum album. The sequence goes on along the minus strand of OY728140.1, from coordinate 2,032,747,643 downwards.
AAGGATTGTAGTATAGTATTATTTCATTAAGGGCATAAAATGTTGTGGAACCAATAAATGTGACTAAATAGTAGGTTACATTTTTTCGAAAATATATGGTTGTGAGAATGATAAACCATGATATGGTTCTGATATTGAGATAGTGATTTTGGAATAATATATGATTGATTTGGATGAATTATATTGGATATTCATGACTACCTTGAAATTGATTAATGATTTGAATATTCCATCATTGTTGGAGTTTACAAAATTTTTGGGTAGAAGGTCTAAATCAAGTATTGTATAAGGAATAAGGGAGAATGAATGTAATCAATATGGATTTATGGTAATTCAGGGTGTTGATGTGTTTTTAAAGAATATATGATGACAGTTTTCACATGTTATTATATGGGGAAATGATCTTCATTGTGTTTACCTTCCATATTAATTTTGGACTGTGAGGTTGGATAAAAGTTTTTTGGATGAGTCTAAAGGATGTAATTTATTATGATTGACATTGGATACAATTTTTATGATTAAATCAGTTCCTGAGATTATTTTTGTATTGTCATGAAAAGGAAAAATCGAAGGTCGGGCGACAACCCGTCACGTTCGGCAATGCTGTGAGGCTTGAACATGCAACTGAAGTGTGGAAAGGGTGGATCACTTACAATTGGAATACATAATGTCCTGGTTTGTATAATGTAGTTTTTTTTAAATAGTTTGACAAATGAATTACAAATTCATTATTTTTGGAACCCTATACAATTAGGATAAATTGAATATTTTTGAATTCTATATTCTTTTGTGTGAATTATTAGTTTGTGTTCGGAATTAGTTGAATGATGAAACTCTACTTGTCTTGTATATTTATTTCCTCTTATTAAATGAATTAATATATTTCAAAATTTAGGGGTGGAATCATAAAACCAAAAATTTTATATCCTTATACCTTATATTTTTTTGAACCATCGATAATTTAATTCAATATAGATTGATCTCTTTGAGGAACTCAATTTTACAATCATTTAGGTTTGATGGCCTAATTCAGTCCCTATAAATATTTATGTTTTTAACTCCAATTATGTGTCTCTATTTTCATTCAATGTTCTTCTAATCGAGATCATAATTTGACGGCGAATTCTTCATTTCCAATTCCCTATTATTAAGTTGAAATTTTATTAACCCAATTTCTGAAGTTGGTTTTCCAAAATTTTATTTTTATATTTTAACATTTTATTTTCAAAAAACAATTATACATAATGAGGATGCATTTTATTGATGGATCAGATAATATAACACCCCATTATTTCATAGTATGTTATCACTTCAAATTATTCCATTAACGTGCACTACAAGAAACACCGAATTCGAGCACACCATTACATACAAAACTAGCCATTCAAAAAAATGTTATGAATAGTATAAACCACATTTTAAATTTTATATATCCTATAAAATTTTTATATTCATCTTTTGTATTTCCTAGACATTATATAAGATGAATTCAATTTTTAATATAAAAGTGGTATTTTTAAAAAAATGCAGTTTTATGCCTTTTAATGGAGAACACTTTTTAAATAAAATATTTTAATCTTATATATATTAAATATAGTGATATTAAATTCAACTTTATAAGAGGGACATAAAAATTAGTTCGGATAAATTTTTTGGTATATTTCAGATAATTATTGTATTTTGATAAATAGTGAATATTTACTAAATGTTAATTAAAAAATATATTTAATAGAAATAATTATATTGTTAAATTATACATTTAAATTGATTTTAAGTATAAATATATTGTTTTTATCATTTAAAACTTACAAACATTCTTTTTGTTTTGAAAACGATAATTAATTTTAAATTAATTTCGGCCAATTTTGTGTTTTGAATTTGGAAAAATTGATTCCATTTTTGGAATAAGGATTTTTATATTATGTAAATAGGAAACTATTATTTTTAGCCATTTTGAATAATTATTTCGGTAAATACTTTATTTATAATGGTTGAAGGGTAAATCCGGTATATATGGGCAATGAAATAATATTAAAATAATATAAAATTACCCTAACACGTGTCCTAACCCTATTTTCTTAAAAAATTCTGACCGTGAAAATCCTTGGGTCGATTTTAGGACCCCATTTATCTATTTTGGAGTGATAATGACATTTTATTTTAATTAATCTAATTTAAAGACAAAACTAACAAAAACATGTATCTTTTAGTAATCCATTTTTGTATGGGGTTATATAAAATATCTCATATTCTATTAATATTAATTTGAAAGATAAAAATACTTCCTATGTGATTATATTTTGTTAATACTTTTTTGATTTTAAATAAATATAATTATTAATGACACAATAATAATGTAGTATTTTCTTTATTAATAAAAGAATCAAATAAATGATATTTTAAATATTAAAATAAATTATATTTTAATGTTTTTATGTCATTCCAGAATTTTCTAGGTGAATATGACATGTTATAATTTATTCAATCTATTTTTTTCATTGTAATAATATTTTTATGACTTTCATAAAGAAAATAATATATAGTGTCAAAATTAACATAAATTAGTTTTTAAAAAATTACTATATTATTTGATGATATAATATTACAAAAAATATAAGGGTCAACCAAAGAGCACAAATAATATTATAAATGTCATTAATGAACCATGTGGGGTTATATTAGAAGTTTAGAGTACATTTATTAAGCATAATGTGAAAGAATACAAGAAAACACAGCAAATGTTAAACTATTTAACTAAGAGTGAAACCTAAATGATAAGGTTAAAATGGTAACCTAAACATGTCTAAAATATTTAGAGTGAGAGTATTTAGACCCAAAACCACTTACGTCTCATAATAAATTCATTTGGATACACTATAAGCGGAATAGGATTGTATAATAAATTTATATATTATTCATTTCCATAAAGTTACCCTATCCCCCCTTATAAAAGGGCTCTTACCCTTCTGTTAGATTCACACATCCAATGTTATTTGGATCAGCCAAACCCTTCCCAAATACCTCCTCAAAAAACCACCCTTAAACCTATAGGATGTATGTTGATCATAAATTCATCCTAAAGAGACAATTTCATCAACTCAAAAAGAAACACCCGAAGAAGAGGTAATAATTTCTCCACCATCATTCATGTTCATTTCTTCTTCCATATTCTCTTTGTTATTTGATTCCATACTAAAATAATAACTCCATTACCTTATATATACTTTTATGTTATTATAAATGTTGTACAATCATATTCTATATTCATTCCATCCTATAATGACAAAGTCGCCATACGTGCGTACCTATGACTTACCGTCACCAAGTCGTCATTTAGTTGGTTGTTCAAACACTTAATTATTTGGATGGTTATAATAATGACTATCACTGATGTAAATAATAAATATAACATTTTAATTACTCTTTATATATGATATACCATCCAATTATATATGATTTTACCATCAAAATAATGATATTGTCGATCATGCGTACGTAAGGGTTACCGTTGCCACGACGCGATGAGATTCATCTCCGTGTTCACCATTCAACGATGATTATAAAAATAAATAGTATTAATAAGTTTTTATTATATTATATAATAATTTTACTAGAGATATATATATGTATAATTGCATAGTTACATATATCGTATTCACTTACTTCTGTTCAATAAGATATGAAAAACAGAAACATCGTTTATGTGTACGTACGACCTACCATCTCCAAAAATGGTGCCACAAATTTCATATATATATGAATTATAAATTTTTATATTCAAAATATTTATGATATATATATCAGTTTTTATATTCCGAAAGTATTTAAATCATGATATAAATGATACAATATAGAATAAAATTTCAAAACACATATGATAAACCAAGAAATTTTTACCTGAAATGTTAATTTAAAATGTAAATCATTATTAAAGATTTAGTATAAAGCCCTAAATGAATCAATAATGATATAATAAATTTTAATATATCTCTACTATAATTTAATATCATACTATGTTTATTATACATGATGTCATTCCTTCCCTCATCCAGTGGAAATTGGAAGGTAAGTGTTAATTTCACAATCTATTTTTTATCTGAGGATGTTTTTACGTGAGTATCTACATGGACCAAATTATCATCCAAATCCGAAATTCATAAAAATAATTCAAAAGGAATATTTTAAGGTTATATAAAAGGTAATTTTTAATTATATCATTATTTTAAATGATATAAATATTTAATTTTCTACATAATCCTTATAAATTTCCATGAATGCAAAATGGTTTTTTATGATTTATATATATGGAAATGAGTGTTTTTAAAATTTTAATTCCATTATAAAGTTTCAAAGGGTTATGGGACACATTGATTATAATATTTCGTTAAATAAATTTGTTTTTAAATTGTTTGACTTATGAATTTTTTTTTTTAAATGGATATTTCTGTCAAATAGTTGTACAAATCATTTTCATCTATGTCAACATACTTTGATGGATTTTAAACTTTTTTGAAGTTGATATATTATGATAAAAAACTAATATATTGTATTAAGGTTTTTTAATATGTTTGACTATGGATGTGTTATTTAATACCACTCATGGATTATGGATAATTAATTGATATTTTGTATAGCCATTTTAATACGAATGATCATGTTGTGTTTAAAGACACTCATATGACGAATGTATTGGACTTAGTAAGTGACAGGGGGAACCCATTATATCTCCTTGATTCATCTGTAGGTATCATGAAGAAAAACTAGTGTCTCGGATCAAGGCCTTGACAAAATCTTATTTGTATTATTGGAAAGAGGCCTTAACTATGTGGTTATGAAGTTGGGTATTATGCATTCCAACATCATGAATTTGGATATTGATTATACATATGATTATTCGACTAGTAGATTATCCATGTGAATAAGTAAATGTTTTTTTATTTATCTTTTCTATATTATAGTAATGTTTATTTTTAAAAGTATTCTGTTTTAGTCTTATAAATTGCATTAAATGTATATGTTTGTTTATAAATGTTTCCCTTTTATTGTTATCTTTACTGAGCATCTGAGCTCACCCGTTTCTATGTTTTATTTTTTCCAAGATTCCAAGATGTGTATTATGACAGATAAGGAGGGTTATGATATGGGATTAATGGTGTTCTAAAAATATCATTAATTTTGTGTTTTATTTTCTAATGTGTAATGAAACGTTCAAATATGTTATAAATTTTCCATGACTATTAAACTGATATGTCTTTTTGGACATGAATCCTTGTAATCATGCCAATGTATTAAAATAATGCACTAAATGTAGGATTCTGGGGTAGGGGTGTTACAATGGTCAATCATTTGTTGTATCATCCAAATATGTTTCATCAAAAATAGATTTTTCTTTTGATTTTACCATACTCATATTTGGTTTCTGAGAATTAAGAATCATTTTATAAGACGGTAACTAAACATGCAAATCATGTTGTAAGTATTCAAGATTGTTCACATCTTTCACAAGTAGATTATTGGATCTTAAAACTAATTTCAATCATTACACTAAACATGAACGATTTAATCACTCAAGCATTCTATCGTTTATTTCATTTAGGTGATTGTCTCCCCCTCAATATTTTCCTTTCATGACATGATGGATAATAAAAAAATTTCTAGTTAAACTATCACATAATTTCAATGTTTTTGAATCCAAACAATACCATCAACAACTATAGAGAGAGTATTTTCCTCTACATCGTCTATATTGATTAGAATATTGAATAAATATTCTAGTTATGTTATCTATTCCCTTTTGGGACCCAAAATAATATAATTCTATTAATTGTATTCATCATTTTCATTCCATTATTTTAGGATCCATATTGTTTTAAAATGGTTATGGATTCAGGTTTCATTGAAACATGTAAAATTCCATAAGTTTTGGTTTTTCCACAAAAATAACATTCCCAAATTATGTATTTTAGGGAAAAAAATTCTATTTTTCTTTTCACCATTTTATGTTAACTATAGTAGAACCTTCTCTGGGACCTTATTTTTGGAGATTTCACCAACCTTGCTGATACTGTTTTAGATACATGTCTTTCTAAATTCTGAATTTTAGATCATTTGGTGGAAAAGTTCAAACACTTAATATTTTCCCTTCATAATTTCCACTATATTCTAATTAAAATTATTTTATTCTTCAAAAGATTTCCTAAAATAATCAGTCTCTTTCAAAAGTTATTATATCTATGAAGAAAAACATTCTTTGTTGTCTAAGTATTCTTCTTCCTACCCTTTTATGTTTTTCATGACTTCAGATCTTTGAATGAAAAAATTTCAACACTTCTTTCAAATGGAGTTCATGTTTAGTGTCTAATTATTTAGAAATATCCTTCTTTATTATTCAATACTCACAGTTGTAATGAATGTATTTGCAATTCCCTACACAACTGAATTATCATATTCAGTATCACTTCCATATTCTTCATTTTATTTTGATAAGAAACTAATTATTTTGGATTTGAAAACTTTATTTTCACACCATGTGGAATACATCTTTCCTTTATCACCTATTTTCATCCATTATCTTCTTGAATTTCATTCTTCGTCACCATTATCATCATCATTCATTCTCTAGGGATAGTCAGTTGAAAATTAACCAACTATTTAACATTGAATACATTTCATGGAAAGTTTCCAATTAAATATTAATGTTCATATTTTCTCATTTTTTTAAAAAATGATAATATATCATTTATATTTTTACATACCTCTTTTACAGAGTTAGAATAACCATCTTCTTCTTCAATAAAGACTGTTCTTTGAATTATCTTTCTTCATAGACCACAAAGTCATTTCGCTATCAATAATTTTTTCTCTTCTCATAGTTATCACACTTATGATTTCCTATGTGATTAGAGTGTAATGAAAATAATCAAGAGATAATGTATTTGAATATCTATAATATAATTAATATAATTCAGAAAATAATTTTTTAGGTAGGATTCTAAAACTCATTTCAAAAACTGTTGAGTAATCCATATATTCACCAAGACATATAATAGTACTCACAATATCATTAACCATGGTAATGAAGTCTCCAACAGATTCATGCACATATATATACATGTATGCTATCTTAAATATCTAGATTTTTTGTTTTTTTCCTTCTGGGATTTGGTATTGAATTTATATATGTTTTTCAATTTTTCAAATATATATTAATATGTGGAAAGACATTTTACTCATAATAACTCACTTTCATGAAGTGATTTAAATATGGAATTCTCCACATTTCCATAATTATCAGGATTCATTTTATCAACATGTGAATGTGGATCAATGTCACTAATGGGTGAAAAACTATGTTTTTTAGGTTCAAGAACAAAATAACTTATTGATATAAGATAATACAACGTTATATCCTTCCAGATATGATAATTCATTAAATTAAATGACGAAATACTTTTATTGTTCACACTGTTAGCAATCTCAATCCACAAAGAACAAATAAGATAACCTCTAGATGATTCCACTTTTAAGTGCCTAGTAAAGATGATTTGTATCATAAATAGGGAATTGAGACGAATTAGTGATTCAACTATCATTTTATGTGTATTTCTAATTGAAACAAAATTTCTCTCATGTAATAGATTTAGATTCCCTAATGAAAAAAAATTTAATACATATTCATATTAACATAATGATTTACAATATTCTTTATTTAATATGAATATAAATGTACTTCGAATGGAATAAATACAATAAAATACAGTACAATCCACTAGAAAACCCTCCTAGGATTATAAAGAGTATGATATACACTTACACATGGTTGGCACATTGAAGACGATCCAAAATTGAATGTCCACCTTCATATGTTAAAATAGGGTAATACAATTGTATTATGAAGGGTCAGGTTACCTACACTTGTTTTTAATTTAACAATTGTGTTCAATTGAAACACAATTATTCAATTCAATACCATGAAAAATTGTAATAACCTTAGGGAATTCATTATAGGAATCTTAGTCTGCTATTTCTAGATTCGATTTTCCAAGCCTGACTCCTCTTATTTTGATTCTATCTAGTAAAATTACCTTAGTATAATTCTCTCATTGAATTTGATATAAAAGAATCCGCATTACTTCTATCCAGAATAAAATTAATCCTCAGTCCGAAAAATCCATGTACATTACAACCCTACACGAAAACCCCAATTTTTTTAAGTCAGCACAATATAAAAAATAGTAAAATGCAATTCATATGATTAATACAATGATCCTTTGAGTTCAAAGAATCCTGATAATGAATATCATCCAAATACAATTTTTGAAATCTTGTTTTCCTTCCCATCAAATTGTATTCAATACCAAACAGAACAGTATAAAATTTTCTCACTGAAAACTATGAGATTCTATCTATACTGTTATGATCAGAACACCATCATCAATCAAGTAAAATATAAATTTTTTATTTTATATGTGATCCACATTAGTTTTGGGGGGGAATCCATAAAATCTTCCCATTCAATTAAATTCATGACAAATTTAATTTCTCCAAAAATATTAAAAAATTTATAACTTTTTCCATGATTCTTGATTCTCCTCGATTCATCTAAAATTTCCACCTATTCTTCATTTGTGTCACATGTCTATTGTAAAACCAATTTAAATTGATGAATAATTCTTATGTCCAATCACCATAAAGTGATGGTCTTAATAAAATAGCTTAATAAAATTCACATAACAGATTTCAATCAACATCTTGTATTTCAAATTAATGCACCCCCTCGAAAAATAATTCAACAATCACTTTTCCTCAAAAAACTCATCAATACAAACTATTTCATCCTTTTTTCAATGATTTACTACTTTTTTGATCTCCACATAATCCTCTTATCTTTAACCACTTCAAATACATAATATATTCTTATCCTCCTATCGTGACCCACTAAAAATACTTTTGAGATTAAAATCGTTTTCACCTATCTCTTCCATTAGGTATTCAATCAACCATTCCACTCAGCATGATTATTATAGTTAGAGTACAATATTTCTTAGTATGACTGGACTGGGTATTAATAGTTTTAATATCATCTAACGGAATATATAATGCTACAATAAAATTGTACATCCCTTTCAAAGCTATACTTCCATTTTAATCAATTCCACAATTTTTTATCAATACCACCTTTTCTATCAATAAATCTTTTTCGATCTACACCACCTTATCTATAAATACCACATTTTAAATAAATACCACCTCTTTTATCAATATAGGTACTATTGTCCTAATGAAAATAATTATGTAAGGGGTTGGTGGAAAATAAAATTCTATAGTAAATGAGCATCTTTATTTCAATCGGCATCAACTTTTTAATCAACAATATTTCCCATTGACAACACATTCATTAGAACCAGTTTCCTCGACACCATATTAATTTTTTTTTCAGAAAGATAAGATATTTGTGAAAAAATAGTATCAGATATTTCTATCTAAAACCTAGTTATGGAAAATTTAAATATGATATTTTTTATTTTGGAACCATCTCTTTCAATCTCCCATTCTTCCATAAATCCTTCATAATATGTTCTACATTTAAATCAAGATTTTTTTGAAATAAAAAACAACAAAGAATAATTACATTTAAATCATAATAGTCACAATGAATGTGATTCTTTATGAAAAGATATGATTCTATCAAAACTGCTTCTTCCCATTATGATGGACTATCATAGTGAGTCTGATTTTTTATAGAACATGAGTCTTATCATTATAAATACCATAGTGATTCTTATTCCTATCAATCCTATTTTGAGTTAAATATTTATCAATAATATAGTGAGACTTATTTTTATCAATCCCTCGATGGGTTTTATTTTTATCAATCACACGGTTGTTTCAATAAACAATTTGAATTTATTTAATTATTTAAAAACATATCTTGACAAGAAAAGACAACACAAAATATCGTCATCATTAGCATGGATCTAACACATGCCAATGTATGTTTCATGTGTCTAAATTGAATCCAAAACTAAAGACATTAATGAATCTGCCATGTTTATCTTGAATTAGGTACACTACTCTAATACACACTCAATGTCATATCAACTATCTAACACATGGACATTTCCATTATCCTATCTAAAAAACACAATGTTTGTTTGGGAACTGATTACTAAACCTGAGTAGGGTTTGAATAAAACTATGTAGGCCATAACCAATGACATCCAAATCAGTATCATATCAATATAATGTGTGTACATTTTTACGAATAATCAATTTCAATGAGTAATTAGAATGTTATCACATTATAAATTAATTTTTATTTAACGACATAATACCCTTGGTTCCCAAAAACAAGTATACCTCATTACCTTCTTTGGATCATGCTGAAGCCCGAAGAATTTACGAGGGACATTATATAACCTAATTCCATGGTTACCATTATTTAATTATCATTTTCATTCCCATGTTACCATTTAAATGGTACACATTAGAATGACCACGATCCCATTCATAAATTCACACCTAAATGACCATGATTCCATTCATAACTTTCACACCAGGGTTACCATTTTTTCATTATTTATTTCAAAACGTAATTGCATTGTAAAAAATCATATATTACCCTATTACAATAACCATGTTCCTAGTATTTAATTTACAACAATATGAAAATGTTACCATTAATACCATAAACATTAAATAAACACATCCCAATCCTTTATTTCATAACTAAATGACCATGTTACCATTCATAACAGAACACATTAGAGTGACCATGTTCTCGTTATTTATTTCATAATTAAAGTACTATGTTACCATTTATATCACATAAATAATTTTACAATTATTTATCAAAATCAATTACATTACTAGTTCAACCATAATTTAAACAAAACAATTCCATTTGTTAACTAAAAGAATAACTCAACAGATTAATAACATTAGTTAAGTAAATAATATTTATTTACATAAATCAGATAAATTAATTACACAATTAATTATGTTCATCCATCCAACTAATTATTTCACAAATTTTTTAATCAATATGTGGAAACTCCAATTCCAACAATTAACCCCACAATCAATTATCTCATCCTCAAATATTAATATATCATTATTAATAGGTCAATTAATGATTTCATATTAAAAACTGGAATCATCATTATTATTTATACAATTTATAATCTCACATAATAATTATGAAAATCCACAATTTCCCATCCCATAAATAAATTTAATCACACATTTAATTAATTTAAATAAAAAATTGATACATAAATATTATAAATTATAAAATTAAATACATTTTATTTTAATAAATACATTAAAATTTGAATTTTATACCATCTACTTCGATTTGTTGAAATGCAGTCTCCCAATGGAAATCTAAAAAATTTGATAACAACAACAATATATATTGAGATCCAAATAAGATATTATAAATCATGATGAATAAGTCAAGATCCTTCAAATAATGTTTTAAAACCTCTGTCAGTGATCTGTATCTAATAAAAACATTATGAAAAACCCTTTATTTTATTGGAGAATAATAGTAAAATAATGGGAAAACATGAAGGTTGATGTCCTCTTATTGGAAGGAGTGCAGATCTTTGATCTGGGCATCAAATCATAAAGAATAGAGGTCGAGAGGGAATTAAATTCTTCTGGGAGGGTCTACAATTTGTTAAATTGGCATCAGGGTCACATGGGGGTATATTTTGGATTAATTATGTGTTCAGGGATTTTTTAAAAAAAATTTGGATTACATTAATTCCCACACAATTTTTATTAGGCATGGGATGATATTTTACACGAATTGTGCGCCTAACTGTGTGTATCTTCTAGGGGGTCAATGTTTTTCCTAAAATATGAATGTTTTGAAAAAAAATGCACCAACCATTCAAATTTAAAAAATATAGGGTCTTCTGATTTGTTGGGCTGCTGTGTATGGTATGTGAAAACCATGCACACAATATGAAATTACAAATTTTCTTCCCAAATTTCAAATTTTCAACAAAATCCACACTAATGTAAAACCATGATAATTAAACTCAAAATAAATAAAAAGTGTACCAATAAAACCCAAAAACATATCTATAAATGTTCGGAGCTTTACATGGTGATATAAATAGGTTATTTCACATTTTTTAAAAACCATTACGACTTACATAAGTAGATGATGACATTGAATAAGTTAAGAAAACCTAATATTTCATAGTCTGAAAAGAAGGTTTCATGATTTTTAAATCATATAAATGATTATTTGGTTTTAATACCCTTATTATTTATGATAACAATATTATTTTTTTGTTTAAGATAATTCCATATTCTAATGGATAATGAGTACACCTTGTAAGTAGAAATGTTTTCGTAAAATGGATTCATTATTTGGGTTTTCAAGATATAAATTCTATAATTATTTTATAAATGATAGTTTTTTATATTATTAATGAATAATATATGTATTTTTTTGAAATTTTTAATCGTTTGTATATTTATTATTGGAAGAGTTTTGAATTACATCATGGGATAATGAGTATAAGATTGATCATGTGTCAAAATTCTGAAACCTCATGTTTTATGTTTTCTATGATGGGAGTTTAAAAAAATGTATACATAGGGTGAAATATATGGAAATACAACCCATTGGTTTTCTATATGTTTAAGTAAAAATTTAATTTTGGGAATATTGAATTCCAATATGATTAATTGTAATGATAACCTCTACAGTTACTTTAATTATTAATTACATTGTAATATTCTTCAAATGCAATTATTAGAGATTTTAAAAAATGTTCAATTGAAAGCATTATTTAATTTTTAAAATGGTATATTTAATAATGTTATTTCCAACTTATTTTTTATTATTTTTATAGGAATTATATTAACATGGTTTTCTAAAAAGGACAACAGGTCTATTGGGTGATAAATTGTTTCATCTGGAAAGGTTGTATGCATTGATACCCAATACTGAAAGATGATAAGAGTTCATACCCACCATTCAGATTTGTGTAGTCTTGGTTAATATTTCATTGTTTTTAGTTAACCCATTTGTTGAATAAACATTAATAATTATCTAGTGGAATTAAATTTGAGGTTTATAGGTAAATGTGTCATATTATAATGAATATTTTTAACAATATTGGGTTTGAAAAACAATATAGAAATAAATAGAAGTAATTTTCACACATTTATGGATCTCCTGATATGTTAAAATTGATATTTAGTGATTAATTCCTAAAAAATAAGCATTGGATATTTATTTCATGTATTTTTCAGGAATTTTATATTTATTAATGGAAAAAATAATCATTAATCTTTTCTTATTAAATATAAATATATCAGGCGGGAATATTTCTACATATTCCTATACAATAACGTAATTCCTCAGCATATGTATAAGGATCTTGAAGAAAAAATGTTATCATGTTACTTTTATTTATAATCAACCTGATGGCCATATAAATCATAAAAAATCTATTGTTTTGAGGCCCTTAAAATTCCATTTTTTATCCTCTTTCTTATGATCAATAATCTATATCATTTAATAGGATTATTTATGGTTTACTCACACATCCACAACCTAACATGACCCCAATGTAATCTTATGTAAAAACTCAGTTATGTGTTATATAACACTTCTATTAAAAAATTCATTATTTTTAATAGTATGTATAATAAATAATTTTATGATATGGGTTTTAAAGAATAACATATAAAAATTTTAATCTTGGGATTACAAATATAATGTTTACAAGGAAAGGATGCTATATATTTATGGTGTTTAAAATGTGTTACCAAAAATTTTGATAATAAGAACAGTTTATTCGACTGTGTAAATTTCTTTGAAAAAATTGGTTATCATGGGTTACTCTTAAAAAAATATCTTGTTATATAGAAGACATTTGTTTTATATTTTATTACATATAATAATAATTTTCATTGAAACGATGTGTTACATTCAAGGATATGTTATAATGAATAATAACATATTATTTATATAATTATTATAAATGCAAATTATTGCTTTGATATTGGAATAAGCATGTAGGATTACAATTAAGTAAATTATGAAAATTTTCATTTTACATTTCTTTATTAGATATCTATTTATTATTAAAAACTTTCTTTTATAACAAAATGAAATGTTTTCAGAAAAAAATAAAAGTTAAAAAGTAATATTAATTAGTATTTGCGTATATAATTTAAAATTATTTGTTACTTGGTTTAGAAAATTTATTTTACAAAATATAAATTATTTTTACAATATTATTGATAAATTTTTCTTATTGTGATTTTGTTGGGAATTTTTTTGTGTAGTTTTATTTTTTGATTAACAGTGAGAAATACTAAATATTAATTAAAAAATAACATTTAGTTTAAATTATTTATAACAATAGAATAAATTTATAGTGGGTCTAAATGAATCATTTGATAAATTTTATATAAATGTTTTAAATTTAGGTCATTGGTGTCAATTTTGCTTTGAAATTTTATATACAAGTTTTATAAACATATGAACACATTCTGTTTAAAATCCAACTTTTTTACTTGTATTTATGGGAAAAATTTTGAATTAAATTAGTTCCATATATGATAATTTAAATTCAATAATGAAATAATTTTTTGAATCAGAATAAGATATAACTTAGTAAAAGGCAATTGTTTTAAAAAATTAATAGTGAATATAGTAAAAATTATTTATCAGTGTTTAGGTAAAAATGGGATAACCTAGGGGATAAACATAAATTGTAAAGATAAATTTAACCAATATATCAATCTAAAATCTATTTTTTCCTTATTGAGAAAATATATCCTCTAATATTTTGGAATGGTCCATTTTGGACAATTTATGAAAAAGGTGGGAACACTGAATTCTTTTAAAAAAATACCATGTTTTCCTCTTCCCATCATATTAAAGGCCTCCCATAATACTAAATTATTAAAATCATAAAAATAATTGGTTTTGGAAATAACTAACAAAATAAACATGAAACCTCTCTCCTTTAATCAGAGAAGAATTTATTTTGGATTATATCACAAATTTTGTGGATAGATTGAAATCATAGGGCAACTTCTCAAAAATGAAGTATTGTTCTTATATGAGCAACATTATATTATTAATCCCTCAAACTAATAAATTTTTCCCATGACCATGATGATTTAAAATAATATATATCTTCCATATAGTAGTGTGTATTTGAAAAAAATATATATACTAGGTATCCATTTCTAAATCAATCAAATTGGTATCAAAATCATTATTTGTGTTAACAAATGAAAAATTCATCATAAACAGATGTCATTCGCTTTTCCATTTCCCCTCACAATGTTTTGTATGATGATAGATATTATATATATATATATGAATTTTATGTAATATTTATATCTTTGTATTTACAATATCATATATATATATATATATAATTGTAAATTCCATTTTGTAGGATATATGATAATTCTCCCCGAGTGATTGTCGATTATCAAATCGTTAAGTGATGTTAGTTTCCTTTCACTAAAGATTCATATGGAAGGCACAAAAGAAGAAATAAAATATTATATTTGATATAAATTTAATAATTTTTATATTAATGAATAATTTTTTAATTTAAAATGGAAATATATATCATTTTCTTCATTCTTTTTCACTCAAAAAATGAATTCAACCTCATTCGTGTAATTGTTGAATACCACCATCACTATGTGATTTGAATCCATTATTATCACTGAATCACATGTTTGAAAATATATAAAATTACTTTCCACCTTTCTGTAATGACATTTTAAAATGGAAACGTTACTCGTGCATACGTAAGGATTACCGTCCACATGGTCATAAGAACATGATTTTTGATAAAAAAATTCATTGTTTGATTTAAATGTTATACAGATGTATAAATATGATAATTATTCAATGAATATTATTTCATATTTTATATAACTATATTATATTAACAACAACACAATCTTATTTAATGAAATACATATGGTAAAAAACGAAAAATTAAAACCAAAACAATGAATATAATATAGGATATTTTATGATGTTTTAATACGATGTCAAAAATTGATCATATATGACATTATAAATATTAATACGGTACTATAACTAGATAATTACTTTTTTTAAAACATTGTACATGATTTTAAATTATGTATAACCAAAATGCAGTATAATGTAAGGGATTTTGTATCAATTTCATTTCATTTTGTCATTTTGTAATGTTATGTACATACTTTATTTTATATAGTGAATATACTTACCATTAATATTTAATTTTATTCCGTTTTCATTATTCAATATAAAATGATATTAAAAATAAGTTACATGGTAATAGGGTATTTGTATTAAGTGTTATCAATTGCTATATAATTTTATAACCCAACTACCATTCATTGGGTTATACTAAATCATTATGATTCATTATGTATATACAAAATTTGAATTATGTTATTTTTATTTAAAAATAATAAATGGGATATACAATTGATAAAAGATATATATTCATCAGTTAACTCTCAATTCTAATTAATGGTCTTCGTTTGTGTTTACATCACATTCTTGTTTTAATTAGGATTCGTATACATGAATTAACATAAATGAAATCAGTTGAAAATTATTTAAAACAAAATTCATTTTGAACACTTCTCTTTAATCATGAAATATTTCCATGCAATAGTCCTCTTTTTCCACTCATTGTTACATTAAATATTTTCAAAATTATTTTTATCGTAATCTAACATCATATTTTTTCTTCTGTCGGAAAATGTTTTTCATCCAAAACCATGACTTCAAAAAATTATTTCAAATTTTTTTTAGTTTCAATGTGATTTATAAAAGGAATTTTTAATATTTTTTTAATCATTGAAAATTTTAAAATATTTTTATATGATTTTAAAAATTATCATTTGACTTTGACAAAAATTATGAAATAAATATTCTCCTAATTTTATATTCAGGGATTATATTATCCTTCATATAGTTAAAAGGGAATTTGTTTTTACATTTTACTATTTGTTTTGAAATTATTACCTTTATGACCACCATTTATTTGATGATTCTACAATGATGCTTCATTGAAAGGACTTGGTTGTGTCCATATGCAGAATGATAAGGTAATTTCATATGCTTCACGTGAGTTGAAAACTCATGAGGTAAATTACACTACACATGACTTGGAATTAGCTGATGTTGAATTTTCTTTAAAAATTTAGAGGCATCATTTGTATGGAGTAAAGTGTGAAATATATACCGAAATAAAATTTTAAAGTATATATTCACTTAGAAATAATTGAACATGAGATAGAGGAGATGGCTGGAATTAAACAAGGATTGTCATTGTAAAATTCATTACCATCCGAGAAAAAGAAATAAATTGGCTGATGCTTTGAGTCAAAAAAGGAATGCTTCATTAACAATGTTGCATTTGGAATGTGATCATTTGGTTAAGGATTTTATGAGATTTGGCATGGAAGTTGTTGGTTCAGGAAGTTCTTCGGTTTTGTTTCAGGTATCAGTGAGATAATCCCTATCACTCAGAATTAAGCAAGTACAGAGGGAAGATAGTGAGTCGCAGAAAAAGTTAGAGCTAGTTCAGAAGGGTAAGTTTCCTGAATTCAACATTGATAATGATTTGGTTTTGAGGTTTGGGAAGAGATTATGTGTCCCTTGTGATTCACAATTGAAGAATGAGCAGTTATGTGAGGCTCATAGTTCCCCGTTTTCAGTTCATCCTGCCAGTACTAAGATATACAGTGACCTCCGAGAGTATTACTGGTGGGATGGTATGAAAAGGGATATTGCTGAATTTACTGTGAAGTGTTTGACTTCTCAGCAGGTTAAGGCAGAGCGGCAGTTACCTAAAGGGATGTTTTTGGCTTTACCAGTACAATAGTGGAAATGGGAAAACATATCCATGGACTTTATTGTGGGATTACCGAGGAAATCTTGAGGTAATAATGCAATCTGGGTTATTGTTGATCACTTGACTAAATCTGCTAATTTTCTTTCTATACGAGATACTTTTTCCCTAGATCAACTTTCCCATTTGTATCTAAAGAGATAGTCAGGTTACGTGGAGTTCCTCTCTCCATTTTGTTCGATCGTGATCCCAGGATTACTTCTAACTTTTGGAAAGGCCTTCAGAAGTTGTTGGGTACTGAATTAAATTTTAGTACAACTTTTCATCCACAATCGGATGGGTAGTCAGAACGAACAATTCAGACCTTGGAGGATATTCTATGAGCTTGTTCGATGGATTATCAGGGAATTTGGGACCAACATCATTCTTTGGTTGAGTTTTCATATAATAACAGTTTTCATTCTAGTATACAGATGGCACCGTTTGAGGCATTATATGGGAAGCGGTGTCGAACACCAGATTTTTGGGATGAAGTGGGTGAATAAAAGCTGATGGGACCAGAATTGGTAGAAGATATGGCAGAAAATGTTCAGTTGATTTAGAAATACATGAGAACAGCTCAGAGCAGACAGAAAGGTTATGCAGATAACCGGAGGAAGGATCTATCTTTTGAGGTAGGTGATCATGTTTTTCTCAAAGTTTCGTCGTGGAAAAGTGTGATGTGATTTGGTAAGAAAGGAAAGATGATTCGAAGGTTCATTGGACCAAATGAAATTCTGGAGAATGTTGGATCAGTTGCTTACTTAGTGGCTTTACCTCCGAGTTTATCTTAGGTACACTATGGTATTCATGTTTCGATGTTGAGAAAGTATATGCTAGATCCATCTCATGTTTTGAGCCCCGAGGTAGTTCAGTTGGAAGAGAATCTCTCTTATGAAGAACAACCAGTCCCGATTCTTGACCGAAGAGAGAAAGTGTTGCGAAATAAGCTAATCCACTAGGTGATGATTTTATGGAAAAACCATATGGTTTAAGAGGCAACGTGGGAATACGAAAATGCAATGAGGGATAAATACCCCCACTTTTTTTGATATGTGAATAAAATTGTGAAGACGCAATTCTCAAAAGGGGGGAAGGATGTAACATCCCAGGTAAATAAAGAATAAATAATTTTCATATTTATTAATATTTAGGAATTAAATATTAATTTAACTTTAAAGGGGTGGTATGTTCGATAGCTTACCCAATACGCAATAAAGAGTTTCATTGAAATCTTACGTTGCACACAAGTAATAAAATAATATTATGTTAAATGGTAGTTAACACATAGTCGTTGTATTGGCGGGAATGGATAGAAATAACTAAAATATGATTATATATGTTTTTAAATGGTTTTACATTTATCCAATAAAATATAAAGGCTTAAAATATGAAAAGAATTCAATTTTAGGCTTTTATACCCTAATTTTCAGTAAAGGTTCACTTATCGCCTTTTAATGGCGAACCGCCATTAAATATAGTTTTGGTAACTTTTATAAATTATATTGAACCAAATAACACTCTTTTTTAGATTCGGGATATCAAAATTTACATTGTGTAAATTTTTGGTATTTTTCCGATAATGTTCATTTTTTAATGAAAAGTGAAAAATGTTGTATTTTAATTCAAAACCTCTTTTTAATATAATTTATTTATATGATTATATTATCATTTGAATTGGTTTCAAAGTTAAATTAGTATATATTTTTACCATTAAATACAATAGTGGTCGTTGGGTTTTATGGTAATCCTTTGGTTACAAAAGGGTATGTTTATGTCCCAAGTTACCATTATATGTTATGTGTTCCTTATATGGGTTTTATGGTAATCCTTTGGCTACAAAAGGGTAAGTAATGATATTTTATTCAGTGAAGTGTTTTTACTACTTCTTGAAGGTGAAGGTATTACTTTGATAAAGTATACATGGTTTACTTGATGTTTGAAAAACTAACAGTTTTCATTCTTTGTGTATCACTTACTGAGATTTTTATGCTCACCCCAAGTTTTTTTGAAATATTTTTCACATGACTTAATGTGAAATAGGGTCAGGGATGGGAGAAAGGTAAAGTCATGCTATCTAAAACACGTAACTATACATGTTTCTTTTTAAGAGTTTTTATTTTATGCGAACTTAGTCTACTTTGTAATCTTTTGAGATGTAACAGTTATGTCTTAATTCTCTAAAACAGTAAAACTGAAAAGATCCTCAATGTGAATTATTCATTTAATTCAATATTAAGTAAGGTTTAAGGCTGGGGCCTTATATGATCAAAAGGAGTTTCTATAAATGAAATAAAATAACCTTATAATAGAACCCTGAAAGACAACGCCACACCATTTACATGGCACATAATCCATTTACATGTCATGTAATACTTGGGATTCCAATATTTTGAATGACAAGTCTCCTTTTTGAATATAACCAAAATATTATTATTAGACATTTTCCAATTTTTACAAGATGCGGACTGACATCCTATCATGTACAATATTCATGGTATTCCGCCTACAGAAAATTGATATTATTTTTTAAACACACACAGCTCCTATATCTCCTGGAGACTGTGAAAACTACATATTATTATATGAAAACCCAAAGCACCTCAAGATTCCCCTAGACTATTGGATAACCATCCAAAAGCATTATCAAATTTATGAATAGACACCAATAATTCCAAAAAAAAACATACATCTTTTTAATTTGGTGATTACCACAATAAAATATCTATAATTCGGAGTCCCAATGCTCATCTTCAATAAGAGTATACAAAATAATTGATAATGTAATTCACACAAATATTGTAAAGGGGTGTTATAGACTACCAACCATAGGATGTCCAATCCCTAAGAATCCATGTGTAATAATGAATTCTAGTAAAGTGGTGAGGCCACTACTCCCTCATCAAAATATCAAAGACCAAAGCGTCATTATAATATTATTACTCCCAACATAAAACTATAACAAAATAAATCAATATCCAAATAAAGTCATTCAGTTAAGAGTCAATGATATCAACTAGCTACCAAAAAATGAAAATCAATGGCTATAACACATCCTCCTCCAAATTTGGAACACTAGACTGGTCAATAGCATATTTTTAATGCTTTGTTATATGAAAAAAATTATGAATTCATATTAAATAAATTATAAACACCAACCAATAAGATACATTGATAGGTTTCTCAACGATGTAAAATGGTTGAATATATATCAGATTTATCAATACCTATTTTCTCTAAATACTCTGACCCAACTATTTTGAAAATTTTAGGAATATATTATCTCTAATAAAAGAAAACAATGGAAAATGCCGATGATCATCCAAAAATTTCAATTTAATTAGCATAGTAAATACATGTTGATAGATCATTTGAATCATCAGAGACTTCACATTAACCAAACTTGATCCCTCCATAGATACATCCACAAAATATTCTCAACCAATAGGTGATCCTCATAAGAGACCATTATTTTTTTTAAAAGGTCCATTCTGATTGATGATTATAAACTACTGTTATAAGAAAAATAAATTAATCCCACATGAAAATCCCATGATCCTCCAAAATCCACATCACATGAACAATATTTATTGTAACATACCAAGTAAATGAAGAATAAGACACATTTCATATTTATTAATATTTGAGAATTAAATATAAATTTTACTTTAAATGGGTTTCTATGTTCGACAACATACTCGATACACAACAATGGGTTTCTTTGAAAACTTATGTTTCACACTAATAATATAATATTATTATTTTAAATGGGAGTTAACTCCTAGCTGTTTTGTAACACCCCAAGATTTCGTAGTGTGTTATTTCTTCAAAATAATTCAATAACTTGCACTACACGCAACACTGAGTTCAATCACACCATGACTTACAAAAAAAAGCCATTCAAAAGAGGTTATGAATAGTATTATCTAAATTTTAAACTTTATATAATCCTTATAATTTTAGAATCCATATTATGAGTTTCATAGATATAATGCAAGAACAAATTCATTTTCAGTATTGCACTTTTATCAACTTTTAATAGTGAACCCTTTTTAAATACAATATTTTAAACTTTTTGACTAAATGTGGACATCAAAAATTTAAAATGAAACATCCCAAACTTCCATGGTACACTTTATTTGAATAATACAGTAGCGTGTGTTGTACGCAACCTTGAGTTTTAACACACACCACAACCAATCAAACTAGCCGTTATGAATAGTAATACCTAATTTTTGAAATTATATATATTTTATATTTCAAAATGGAATTCATTTTTGGATTCAGAATATCGAATTTAGCCTAAGGTGAAATTTTGGTACATTTCGGATAACTTTCATATTTTGATGAAAAGTGAAAATTACTAAATTTTAATTAAAAACAACTTTTATAATCAAAATAATTAATAATGATAAATTATGAATTTGAGAGGTTTTAAAGTATATTTAGAATATATTTTTACCATTTAATATAATGTTGGTCATTGGACATAATTTTACAATTAAACCGAACATAAACAAGTGTCAATCTTTTGATAGTTATTATCTCTTAAAAACACGCTTTTTGTTTTGACAGCGGGAATTAATTTTAAATTAATTTCTGCCACTTCTGTGTTTAGAATTTAGGAAAATGGATTCCATATTGGGAATCAGGATGTTCAAATTGTGTAAATAGGTAACTTTTATTTTTAGACATTTTGAATAATTACTGCGGTAAATATTTTATTTACCATGGTTAAGGATAAATCCGGTAAATAAGGGTTAAAAAAATAATATTATAATAATACTAAATTACCCTAAAACGTGTCTTAACCCTATTGGTTGATACATGGTCGACCATGGGCATCTTTGTGTCAATTTGGGGACACCATGGATCCACTTGTAAGTGATAATGACACTTTATTTTAATTAAGTTAAAATGAATACAAAAATGACACAAGCATATATCTTTTAGAAAAACAATTGTTACATAGGGTTATATATGTTGGATTTTAGATTATAAATATTCATTAGAGATCTAAAAATATTTCCTACATAATTATATTTTATTTATAATTTTTAGACATTAAATAATTTATTTTATTTATGACACAATGATGATGCAGTAATTACTATAATAGTGAAAAATTAAAATAATTGATATTATAAATACTAAAATAAATATAATATGAAACTTTTAATGAATTAAACTCATTTTCTAGGATAATATGATATATTAGGATTGATTTAATTGACTTTGTTCGAAGTAATCAATCTGTTATGAGTTTCACAAAAATCAACTATTGAATAGTGTCAAAATTGACATAAAAGAGTTCTTAAAACAAATATTATATTATTAATTGATATTAAATTCTTAAAAATCTAAGGTTTGGCCAAGAGACTTATATAATGATAGGTTAATCATTAATGTACAACTTGGGAGTCGTTTGGATGTATATAGTATGTTTATTAACCATATTATATAAAAATAAAAAGAGACATTGTAAAAGTGAAACTAATTAACTTAGAGTTAATACTTAAAGATAAGGTTAATATAAGTACCCAAACCTGTATAAATTCTATTGGTTGAGTGGTTTTCGACCTATCCCCACCTTAAATTTTGAATAATAAGCTTTTGAGCCATTAGAAACCGAATATGAATTTATTATAAATTAATATTTCTAGCTTTTCCAAAGGTGCCCCTCACCCCTCTTATAAAAGGGCACTCCTCCTTCTCATTTCATCACACCTTCAAAGCCTTTTGGTTCGGCCAAACTCTGCCCAAATAAGCTCCCCACATCCCTCTCCTCCTCCTTGAAGCTTCCCTTTAGGCAGAAAGCATTTCAAGAAGTCCTTTGGTTCCAACCAAAGTGAGTTACCTAAATTAAAGGTAACGATTTCTCTTAAATTATTTTCATTTATTTTGCTTCTCCAACCCCCAAACTCTTTTTATTTCCTTTATTTTGTAACAACACCAGTATCCACAATATACTAGGATGTTGTTATAAGAAGGATTCAAACTACACATACACACAACTCCATCTAATGGATGATGAACATAATGTTTCTGTGGATGGAAAACTAACGCCTCACGAAACGATGATTGTTCAAATACATCTTACCGCCTCTCATGGTGGCCATTATGATGGCACTGTAATTAAATATGATATTAATGATATATATTTTATATATAAGCTTCTGAAATTCCATTTTATTTCATACCATTATTCGTTTCATGTTTTATATACATACGATAATTTCATTTGAGGAAGTGCGGACTACCGCCCCCTTAAAATGATATGACTCGTTCATACCACACATGAAACGTATAAAGGATGGTGTTAATGAACTTAAGTAACATATATAAAATATTATATTATACTGGAATAGAAATATACCTATGTATCATTTGGATTTGATTCTTTTAAGATAAAAATTAAATGGAAGTAGTGTTCGTGCGTACGTACGGACTACCGTCTCCACGAACGTGATAAGATTCATTCTCCATCGTATCCATTCAAGACTTATTCTCATTTTAGGGTTAAAAATAATGTTAATATCATTATGATTATGAATAAGATATAATCTATCCTTTACAAACATGTCTTACGTAACCAAACATTTAAGAAGAACGAATCGGTTATCACCCGAAACAACGATAATACTAAGATATTATTATCAAATCAATATTAAAAGATCATATATGATATCATATTAATGTATATGATTCATGTATAATTTAATAACAATTATTTCACCATTATACAGGAGGTTAACCTACCCCAAAAAAGGAAAAGTACAAGGTAAGGATTTATTTCGCAATCTCTTCATTATCCGAGATTGTTTATACATAATTATCTACTGGGACCTTGTTATCATCCACGTCCATGTTCCTTAAAAATGTATTTCAAAACATTTCTAATATTTAAAATAATATGGGTCAATGTAATTTATACCCTTGTTTGACTTTTTATAAGAGGTTTATAAGGGAATCTTTCCGTCGTTTTCCAAACAAGGTGCTTTTAACCTTTTCGACAGAATTAAGATAAGAATGTTTTTTTTAACTTATACGGCGGGTGCGGTTATTTTCCGCCGTTATAAAATCGTCAAATCTTTCCTTACAAGATTATAAGAATATTTGCAAAGAAAATGTTTTATTTTATATGGATATTAAATTATTTCAAAATAAAAGGAGATATTTCTTTAAAAAGAATTTTGATTTCATCTATGTCAACATCCTTTGACGGATTTTAAGATTATTTGAAGTTGATTTATTATGATACAAAACTTTTATATTGTATTGAAGGTTTTGTGATATGTTTGACTATGGATGTTCTATTTTTATACCATTCATAGTTTATGGTGAAATTATTGACATTTCGTATGCTAGTTTTAATACGAATGTTTATGTTATGTTTAAACCTTTTCATATGGGAATGCATTGGACTTAATAAGTGACGGGTGGAGCCCGCTATAGCTCCTCGATGCATCGGTAGGTCTCATGAGACAAACTAGTGTCTTGGCACAAGGCCTTGACAAAATCGTATTTGTAGTCTTGGCACGAGGCCTTGGCTATTTGGTTATGATAGTCTGACATTATGCATTCCAACATTATGAAAGTGGTTATTGATTTTTGCATGTGATTATTCGATTAGTAGAATATCCATGTGAATAAGTAAATGGCATTATTTAATTTTATTTATGCCATACCATGTTGAAAGTTCATATTTAAAAGGCTTTTGTTTTAGTTATACATTGCCTTAAATGTTTATTCTTATTTATGAAAGTTTCAGCTATATTGTTATCCTTACTGGGCATTTGAGCTCACCCCTTTTCTATGTTTTATTTTTCCCAGGAAGTGAAGAAGTAAGTTTTGAATGACCTGCAGGGATATTATGAGGGGATTATAGTGTGGACTGTGGAGACAATATGTTGTTGTAGTAGTTTTTCATTTTATGATGTAATGTAAAATTTATGAATATATCTAGTGTTTCCATGGCTACTATACCAATCGGTCTTTCGAGATTTGATCTTTCTTGTGATCATGCCAATGTTACGAAGTAATGCACCGACTCTGGGTAGCTGGGGTCGGGGCGTTACAGTTGGTATCAGAGGAAGTTTAGTACAAACCTTGGAAGCTAGATTTAGATAAACTCTGATTAGAGCACGTAGACCTAAGATGAACTTTGAGGATTAGTGTAGAAGAACTTCCTAGAATTTTGGTATTGTAGAGATTTTGTGAGTTTTCCGAGCAATACATCCCTGTCTGGATACGAGCAGGTAGAGGCGGCTCTGGCACAGATGTTTCTAGGGGTAAAACCCGAAAACACCGCTTTGAGCTAGACTCGAACGGGAACTGGTGCACGACAACGGGCCTTGCTGCACTCTTGGTTACGACACTCCCGGGGGATATGATTAGGATAATTCTCATTTTCTTTACAAACCATTATGAAGGGTTAATTAGTATATACATCCTCAAAGGAGACATTTTTATGATTATGGATTATATCCATAAATAGTTCAATTTATGTTATGTGTTTTATAAGTATGGGATTATGTATTTTGATTCATAAACTGATCTAGTGTATGCCATTGTTTAGAAATGGCACCCAGTAGAAGGAATGAGACCTCCAGAAATGCACATGATTCAAAGAGAAGGAAGTATCATATCTTTCCTGGTCTTAAGCTAGAATTTATAAGAGAAATAGTCTCCCATGTATTATCATCATATGAAGAAATAATATCATGTGTTGATAAGATAAGTAAAGAGTTTACTGAGTCATATGGCTTTGAAGGGAAGCAAGAGAAGAAAAGGATAGAAGAGAGAAAGATGGATAAAGGGGAGAGGAAAAAGAAGAATTTTCCCATATGTGGTAACTGTGGAAAGAAACACCCTGGAACTTGCCTGAAAGGAATGAGAGTTTGTTATAAGTGTGGAGGAAAAGGGCACAAAGTACGTGACTGCAAGGGTAAGAAAATGGTTTTAAATATACAATGCTTCATTTGCAAGGAGTTTGGACACTACGCGAACCTATGTCCCAGTCATCAGACTATGCCGAAAATGATGTTATTGGATAATAATCAAGTTATGATACTACCACAGATGAAGAGGAATGATTAGAGTTCTTATGTTGATTATGTCAATTGCGTGTTGTATCAACAATGTACTTGTTATAATAATTATGGAGTATATAAGGATTCTACCACAGTACTATTTCATTAAGGACTTGAGATTGTGTGGAACAAAGAAAAGTGACTCAATAGCAGGATAATTTATGGAAAATATATGGGTGAGAGAATGATAAACCATAATATAGTTCTGATACTGAGGTAGTAATTTTGGAATAATACATGATTGTTTTGGATAAATTATATTGGATATTCTTGACTACCTTGGAACTGATTAATGATTTGTATATTCCATCATTGTTGGGGTTTAAATCATTTTTGGATTGATGAAGTATATCCAACATTCTATATGGAATAAGGGAGCATGAATGTAATCAATAAGGAATATGGTAATTCAAGATGTTTCAGTTTATTAAAAGAATACAAGATGAAGGTATTCATATGCTATTGCGGGGTAAAACGGATCTATATTATGTTTACCTTCCTTATAAATGTTGGACTGTGAGTTTGGACAGAAGTATTTTGGATAGTTCTAGTTTGGATTATTTTGGATTACCATAAAAGGAAAACCCGGAGGTTGGGCGGCAACCCGTCGCGTCCGGCAAGGCTGCGAGACTTGAACCCGCAACTGAAGGGCGACAAGGGTGTATCACCTACCACTGGCCCATGAGATGTCCTGCATTAAATAATGTAGTTTTTATTAAAAGATCTTGTAGATTAATTATAAATTCGTTTATTTTGGAACCCTATACGAATAGTGTAAATAGAATTTTTTTTACATTCTATTATCTTTTAGAGTGAAATATGAGTTTGTGGTAGAAATTTATTAATGGATAAAACTCTAATTATAAAGTAAGTATATCTCCTTATGATCTTAGCCAATCTCATAAATAAATTCCTCAATATTAAGAAAATCAACTTAGAACAAAAATGTTTTCCTAGATGGTACCTTAAATCATCCCTAATTTATGGCTTTGGGATTGTTGGCCTTTTCATAGCCATGTTCTCTACCACTCTCCATCAGACAATTGATGGTTAGATTTTTCTTCCATATCCATATTTTCCTACATGGATCCCTAGTATGTGTTATTTTCAGTAATATTCATACTTTCGACTCTTTATTTTAAATAGAGGCCTCGTTAATTCATTTTTCGATGTGGGATTTGAACTAAGATATTTTGAAACGTCAAAACTGTGTTATCCCAATACCCTATATTTTGTTGCACCGATGGTACTTCAAATCATCATAGATTGATGAGTTTAAGGACCTCAATTATACACTTGTTTGTGATTGATGACCTCAATCACTACCTATAAATATTTACATTTTTCCTCCAATTATATGTCTCTAATTGCCACCAATGTTCTCCTAATCAAGATCATAATTTGGTGGTGACCCTTTCATTTCTCTTTTCCTCATATTAAGACTAAATTTTAGTAACCCAATTTCCGATGTGGGTTTTCCCACAAATATATTTTCTATTTTCAACATTTTATTTTCGAAGAACAATTTCAAATTGCGAGGACGCAATTTATTGAAGGAGGGGAGAATGTAACACCCCAAGATTTCATAGTGTGTTATTTCTTCAAAATAATTCAATAACTTGCACTACACGCAACACTGAGTTCAATCACACCATGACTTACAAAAAAACAGCCATTCAAAAGAGGTTATGAATAGTATTATCTAAATTTTAAACATTATATAATCCTTATAATTTTAGAATCCATATTATGAGTTTTTTAGATATAATTCAAGAACAAATTCATTTTCAGTATTGCACTTTTATCAACTTTTAATAGTGAACCCTTTTTAAATACAATATTTTAATCTTTTTGACTAAATGGGGACATCAAAAATTTAAAATGAAACATCCCAAGCCTCTATGGTACACTTTCTTTGAATAATACAGTAGCGTGTGTTGTACGCAACCTTGAGTTTTAACACACACCACAACCAATCAAACTAGCCGTTATGAATAGTAATACCTATTTTTTGAAATTATATATATTTTATATTTCAAAAAGGAATTCATTTTTGGATTCAGAATATCGAATTTAGCCTAAGGTGAAATTTTGGTACATTTCGGATAAATTTCATATTTTGATGAATAGTGAAAATTACTAAATTTTAATTAAAAACAACTTTTTTAATCAAAATATTTAATAGTGATAAATTATGAATTTGAGAGGTTTTAAAGTATATTTAGAATATATTTTTACCATTTAATATAATTTTGGTCATTGGACATAATTTTACAATTAAACCGAACATAAACAAGTGTCAATCTTTTGATAGTTATTATCTCTTAAAAACACGCTTGTTGTTTTGACAGCGGGAATTAATTTTAAATTAATTTCTGCCACTTCTGTGTTTAGAATTTAAGAAAATGGATTCCATATTTGGAATCAGGATGTTCAAATTGTGTAAATAGGTAACTTTTATTTTTAGACATTTTGAATAATTACTGCGGTAAATATTTTATTTACCATGGTTAAGGGTAAATCTGGTAAATAAGGGTTAAAAAAATAATATTATAATAATACTAAATTACCCTAAAACGTGTCTTAACCCTATTGGTTGATACATGGTCGACCATGGGCATCTTTGTGTCAATTTTGGGACCCCATGGATCCACTTGTAAGTGATAATGACACTTTATTTTAATTAAGTTAAAATGAATACAAAAATGACACAAGCATATATCTTTTAGAAAAACAATTGTTACATAGGGTTATATATGTTGGATTTTAGATTATAAATATTCATTAGAAATATAAAAATATTTCCTACATAATTATATTTTATTTATAATTTTTAGACATTAAATTATTTATTTTATTTATGACACAATGATGATGCAGTAATTACTATAATAGTGAAAAATTAAAATAATTGATATTATAAATACTAAAATAAATATTATATGAAACATTTAATGAATTAAACTAATTTTCTAGGATAATATGATATATTAGGAATGATTTAATTGACTTTGTTCGAAGTAATCAATCTGTTATGAGTTTCACAAAAATCAACTATTGAATAGTGTCAAAATTGACATAAAAGAGTTCTTAAAACAAATATTATATTATTAATTGATATTAAATTCCTAAAAACCTAAGG
The DNA here is from genome assembly GCA_963277665.1 of Viscum album. Classification (NCBI taxonomy): domain Eukaryota; kingdom Viridiplantae; phylum Streptophyta; class Magnoliopsida; order Santalales; family Viscaceae; genus Viscum; species Viscum album. Next base: position 2,032,717,509 of record OY728140.1, on the reverse strand, counting down.
TTTGGCCAAGAGACTTATATAATGATAGGTTCATCATTAATGTACAACTTGGGGGTCTCTTGGATGTATATAGTATGTTTATTAACCATATTATATAAAAATACAAAGAGACATTTTAAAAGTGAAACTAATTAACTTAGAGTTAATACTTAAAGATAAGGTTAATATAAGTACCCAAACCTGTCTAACTTCTATTGGTTGAGTGGTTTTCGACCTATCCCCACCTTAACCTTTGAATAATAAGCTTTGGAGCCATTAGAAACAGAATATGAATTTATTATAAATTAATATTTCTAGCTTTTCCAAAGGTGCACCTCACCCCTCTTATAAAAGGGCACTCCTCCTTCTCATTTCTTCACACCTTCAAAGACTTTTGGTTCGGCCAAACTCTGCACAAATAAGCTCCCCACATCCCTCTCCTCCTCCTTGAAGCTTCCCCTTAGGCAGAAAGAATTTCAAGAAGTCCTTTGGTTCCAACCAAAGTGAGTAACCTAAATTAAAGGTAACGATTTCTCTTAAATTATTTTCATTTATTTTGCTTCTCCAACCCCCAAACTCTTTTTATTTCCTTTATTTTGTAACAACACCAGTATCCAAAATACACTAGGTTGTTGTTATAAGAAGGATTCAAACTACACATACACACAACTCCATCTAATGGATGATGAACATAATGTTTCTGTTGATGACAAACTAACGCCTCACGAAACGATGATTGTTCAAAAACATCTTACCGCCTCTCATGGTGGCCATTATGATGGCACTGTAATTAAATATTATATTAATGATATATATTTTATATATAAGCTTCTGAAATTCCATTTTATTTCATACCATTATTCGTTTCATGTTGTATATACATACGATAATTTCATTTGAGGAAGTGCGGACTACCGCCCCCTTAAAATGATATGACTCATTCATACCACACATGAAACGTATAAAGGATGGTGTTAATGAACATAAGTAACATATATAAAATATTATATTATACTGTAATAGTAATATACCTATGTATCATTTGGATTTGATTCTTTTAAGATAAAAATTAAATGGAAGTAGCGTTCGTGCGTACGTACGGACTACCGTCTCCACGAACGTGATAAGATTCATTCTCCATCGTATCCATTCAAGACTTATTCTAATTTTAGGGTTAAAAATAATTTTAATATCATTCTGATTATGAATAAGATATAATCTATCCATTACAAACATGTCTTACGTAACCAAACATTTAAGAAGAACGAATCGGTTATCACCCGAAACAACGATAATACTAAGATATTATTATCAAATCAATATTAAAAGATCATATATGATATCATATTAATGTATATTATTCTTGTATAATTTAATAACAATTATTTCACCATTATACAGGATGTTAACCTACCCCAACAAAGGAAAAGTACAAGGTAAGTATTTATTTCGCAATCTCTTCATTATCCGAGATTGTTTATACATAATTATCTACTGGGACCTTGTTATCATCCACGTCCATGTTCCTTCAAAATGTATTTCAAAACATTTCTAATATTTAAAATAATATGGGTCAATGTAATTTATACCCTTGTTTGACTTTTTATAAGAGGTTTATAAGGGAATCATTCCGTCGTTTTCCAAACAAGGTGCTTTTAACCTTTTCGACAGAATTAAGATAAGAATGTTTTTTTTAACTTATACGGCGGGTGCGGTTATTTTCCGCCGTTATAAAATCATCAAATCTTTCCTTACAAGCTTATAAGAATATTTTCAAAGAAAATGTTTTATTTTATATGGATATTAAATGATTTCAAAATAAAAGGAGATATTTCTTTATTAAGAATTTTGATTTCATCTATGTCAACATCCTTTGACGGATTTTAAGATTATTTGAAGTTGATTTATTATGATACAAAACTTCTATATTGTATTGATGGTTTTGTGATATGTTTGACTATGGATGTTCTATTTTTATACCATTCATAGTTTATGGTGAAATTATTGACATTTCGTATGCTAGTTTTAATACGAATGTTTATGTTATGTTTAAACCTTTTCATATGGGAATGCATTGGACTTAATAAGTGACGGGTGGAGCCCGCTATAGCTCCTCGATGCATCGGTAGGTCTCATGAGACAAACTAGTGTCTTGGCACAAGGCCTTGACAAAATCTTATTTGTAGTCTTGGCACGAGGCCTTGGCTATGTGGTTATGATAGTCTGGCATTATGCATTCCAACATTATGAAAGTGGTTATTGATTTTTGCATGTGATTATTCGATTAGTAGAATATCCATGTGAATAAGTAAATGGCATTATTTAATATTATTTATACCATACCATGTTGAAAGTTTATATTTAAAAGGCTTTTGTTTTAGTTATACATTGCCTTAAATGTTTATTCTTATTTATGAAAGTTTCCGCTATATTGTTATCCTTACTGGGCATTTGAGCTCACCCCTTTTCTATGTTTTATTTTTCCCAGGAAGTGAAGAAGTAAGTTATGAATGACCTGCAGGGATATTATGAGGGGATTATAGTGTGGACTGTGGAGACAATATGTTGTTGTAGTAGTTTTTCATTTTATGATGTAATGTAAAACTTATGAATATATCTAGTGTTTCCAAGGCTACTAAACCAATCGGTCTTTCGAGATTTGATCTTTCTTGTGATCATGCCAATGTTACGAAGTAATGCACCGACTCTGGGTAGCTGGGGTCGGGGCGTTACATGTTTAGTTGGCAGGAATGAACAAAACTAACTAAAATATGATTATACATGTTTGTAAAAAGTATTTACATTTATCCAATAAAATTTAGAGGCATTAAATGTGAATGAATCTAATTTTAAGCATAATTTACATTTAAAGGCCGATTTATCAACTTTTTATGGTGAAACCTTTTTAAATATAGTTCTGGAAACTTTAATACATAATTTATGATAGAATAAAATCCTTCTTTAAAATTGGGACATCAAAATTTATGTTGTGTAAATTTTTGTAATTTTTTCTATAATGTTCATTTTTAATGAATAGTGAAAATATTGTTTTTTAATTCAAAATTTTGTTTTATTCTATTTTATTTCAATGGTTAGATTATCTTTTTAATTGGTTTTAAATTCCAGTTAAAATATATTTTTAACATTTAATATAATGTTGGTCATTAGAAATAATTTCACTTTGAAATTGGACATAAACAAGTATCAATCTTTTGATAGTTATTGTTTCTTAAAAACACGCAATTTGTTTTGATAACCAGAATTAATTTAAAAATTTATTAATTTCAATTCTTTGTTTGTAATTTGGAAAAATAGACATCATTTTTGAATTTGGAATATCATATATATCTTAGTCTGATTTTTTTATTTTTCTGAAAGACATCAATTTTTGATGAATAGTGAAACCTCTTAGTGGTAGTTAAAAAACTGACTTCTTCATTTAAATGAAATTTTACCACTTCACTGAATTTAATTTCAAAATTATGACATACATGGCCGTTATCCGGAAGTAAAATTTTGTTCATTAAGATGATAATAATTTTTTGTGAATAGTAACATGTCACTTTTATTGACCACTGTTAAAGGTAAATAAGGTAATTCAAGGTTGAAAAAATTTTATAATAATTATGAATTACCCTAACACTTGTCCAAACCTTATTGGATGAGTATTGGCCGACAATGGGCATCCCTGGGTCGATTATGGGACTCCACGGAGCCACTTATGAAAGATAATGACACTTTCTATTAATTAATTTCATGTAAATAGAAAATTGACATTAACAAAAATAGGTTAGTAATTAAATTTTATAATGGGTTATATAAATTATAATTTCAACTATATATATTCATTGAAAAGTAAAAACTATTTCCTACATGATGATATTTTTTTAAAAAACTTTTGTCATCATATAAATTAAATTATTTATGACACAATAATGATGAAGTATTTACCTCATTAATAAATGATTTAAATAAATAAGATTATAATGATTAAAATATTATCCAAAACATGTACAATTATGATTGAATGATTTTATTTCGAATATGATTCATCTTATATTCATATTTAATGATTTTTTTACCATTAGAAATAGAATATTATTTTATAGTAAAATAATGATTTCACAAATTCCTAAAGATCCACTCCTCCCCCTTATAAAAGGAGACCACTTCTAACCAATTCCTCAAACCTATAAACCCATTTTGATCACAAAAACTCTACCTAATTATTCTCCCTACATCCCTATCCTACTCCTAGAAGTCTTACCTTATGCAGAAGGCACTTCAAGAAGTCCTTTTGGTTCAATCCAAAGGGAGTTACCCAAATTAAAGGTAATGATTTATCTTATATTGTTTTCTTTTATTTTACTTCTCCAACCCCTAAAATATTTTTATTCCTTCTTTTTGTAAAAACACCATTATCCTAAATATACTAGGATTTTTTATGATAATTATTAGAACTACACTTACACAAAACTTTATCTAATGGATTAATAATATAATGTGTCTCTGGATGGAAAAATAACGCCTCACGAAACGATGATTGTTCGATTATCTCCTACCACCTCTCATGGTGTCCATTATGATGGAATCGTATTTATATATGATATATATTATATTTATGTTTTCTTTATGCTTTTGTATTTTCCATTTATATCATTCCTTTATGGTTTCCATTATGGGTAAACGTGATAATCTCATTAGAGGAAGTGAGGACTACCGCCCACTCAAAGTGATATGACTCATTCATACCATATGTTGTATGTATAAAGGATAGATTTAATGATATTATATATGATAAAATACTTGAATTATAATACTAATATGTATCATTATTTTTTAATTCCATTAAATGTGTAATATAAATGGAAGTAGTGTTCATGCGTACGTACAGTTTACCATCTCCATGAATTGTGCATTTCATTTCATACCTCTAAATGTTATCTACTATTATAAATACATTTATATGAAGGATATATATGATATATATGATATATAAATCATGAATATAATTTTGTAAATAATGAACCTTTGACCAGATGGACAAATATTATTTATAAGAAGTCCATTTCTGACTCAAGTACTAAATATCGACAAAACAAACATTATTAACTTAAATGATTAGATAATGATTATAACATGGTAATAAGTGATATTCAGGAATAATAAACATGAAAAAGGTTCTTAACCAAGTATAAATTAACTTTAGTTTATTATTCATTAGATTAAAGAACGATCGAGTCAAGTCAGACACCAGGTAAGGTACTTCGACTCAATCTCCTTTCATTGAGCCATTTTTAGTATTATATGAGACATTATTTTATACTGTGTAAAAAACCATTGACTTTTCATTTTATTCAAAGAGAAACTTTTTATACAAATCGTTTTACTATACGTCAAAAAGGAATGTTTTTTAACGTAAGCGGTGACAACGACCTTTCTATCATAGTGAGTATTATTTGATATTTGGCTTCCTTAACTAGCCAGAATATTTTTAAAAGGAAAAAATAAATACCATATACACTTTTTATGTATTTTGGTATTGATAATGATTTTGAGAATGGATTTATTATATAAGTATCATGAAATTAAATTTTATTATTGCAATGTGGAAATTTTATCTTTCCTTTATGCTTATGTTATGTGTTATGATCATGTTATGGTTCTTGGGAATTACATACATATACAGGTCGTTCCGTGATAATACTTGGGCGGGTGAGCTCGAGATATCTCTCCAATGAATTGTGAAACGTGAAGGTGGTAAATGTAAATGATTCTCGTAAGAGATTTTAGAGAATATAATGTGATGGGTATTCCAATGTAACTCCCTATGTAGTTGTGATAGATACAATGTATGTATGATATGGAGGCCACAATTTACCTTTATGATTGATTATTTCTATGTGTCTTTCATAAATCTCATGATTTAATGAGGTATGTAAAATATTTCATGTTTTGTATGTATTTATTAAAAATGGTTTTCATTCATTTTTTATATCCCTTACTAAACCTTTTATACTCATCCTAGGTTTTGAAATGTTTTAACAGGATTTAAAGATTAATAGGGTCAAGGATGGGATCAAGGAAAATCCATTTTCCCTTTAACATGGAACTAGACATGACTCTTTTTTTAAGAGTTCATGTTTTTAAAAAAAAGGTAACTATGTAGATGTGTCTACTTTGTAATCATTTGAGATGTAATAGTTATGTCTTAATTCTCTAAAACTCTAAACCTGAAAAGAATCTCAATGGGAATTGTTAGTTTAATAAAAAATTATATAATTTTTAAGGCCGAGTCCTTATAGTTTGTATTAGTGGTCATTTTAGATAACATTAGGTGTTAGGGTATTGTTAAATTAATAACCATAAAGTACTTTATTTTAATATTGAAATCATATAGCATTTTTGGATTACCATGTTGCTTATCCTAGGATATGTTTTTGGTAAGAATGGTTTTTCACAAAGGAAACATGGTAGCTATGTTGGGATGATATAAGGAGTAAGGCAACCTTCCAAATCGTCAAACTGAGATGGTTAGAATCAGAACAAAACTGTTTGTTGCAGTGATGGAAATGTTGAGTCAGGCTATAAATGGTGGTGGTATCCATGCATGAGATCAGCCAGATCATCCACAGTGGAACATGTCAGTAGTGGAGCATTTTATGAGGCAAAATCCCCCTTCATTCTTAGGATCATTTTATCTGGTTCTAGTAGAAGGTTGGATTAAATCACTGGAAAATATTTTCGATGTCATGGGTTGCTCAAAACATCTAAAGGTTAGTCTATCTGTTTACAGTTTTGAAGGAGATTCTGATCAGTGGTGGTCGATGGTGAAGAATATCAGGGATAGTGGGGATATTGATTCTCTTGACTGTGATGAGTTAAATGGTATGTTTCTTGAGAAATATTTTCCTAAGTTGGTTCATTTTAGGATGGAAAAAAAATTCTGTAATTGAGCCAGGAGGATGACTCAGTGGCTGCTTATGATGAAAAATTCACTCGACTGGCAAGGTTTGCTCCAAATTTCATAGGAGATCTTCAGAGTAAAATAAACTATTTTAACTTAGTATTAAATCCATAGAACTGAATATCTCTAGCTTCTCATGAGTTCAAAAGATATAAAAAACATGTTTGTTGTGGAAATAAGGTGGAAATGGAGTCTGTTGGTGATCAGGTATTCATTGAAAAACGTCAATATAAGAGGTCGAGGTTGCAGGTGAAAGGGAATAACTCTTCCAAAAAGAATTATGGTAAGATATGTAATTTATAGTTTGTTAAAATTGTGGTACAAAGCATGCTGGGTAATGTCTTTTGAATTCTGGTAAGTGCTACTTATGTGGTAAAATGGGACATAAGGAATGTAATTGCACTGAAAGTGATCAGGGTAATGGTAGGACAAAATCTGATTTATAGTCAGTAAAATGTTTTAAGTACAAAGAAATGGGTCGTCATGAAAATGAGTGTCCAATAAAGAACCCAACTAAACGAAAGTAGCAGAATATAAGCAGAAAGAGGTAGTGAAATCCTTTTCAACTACGTCAGTATATGTTGGGCCATCAAATGAATTTGTTTCACGTACACTGTTAGTTTGTTCAAATTATGCCGATGTGTTGATTGATTCAGGGGATACACACTCTTTCATTTCTGAGAAGTTTTCTAGAAATTAGGGAATTCCATCTTATTATATGAATACTAAACATACGGTAAAGACACCTAGAGAAAATGTTGAGAGAAAAAGAAAACATAAAAACATTTATGTTCTTGTGTTTGGAAAGAATCAACCTAAAAACCTTATTTTTTTCCTGTAGTAGAGTATGATGTTATTTTTGGCATGGATTGGCTTTCTGTTTATCATTCTAAGATTGAATGCAGAGCTAAATATGTTTCTTTTCAGAATGATTTTCAGTTTGTATGAAAAAATGAACCATTTATTTTGATAACATATCAGGAAGCTGAGAAACTAGTAAAAGATGAAAATAAATGTTACTATGCACATATTGTTGAAAACAACGGATCTGTTCAGATTAATGAAGTTCTAATGGTAAATGAGTGCATTGACATTTTTTCTCATGAGTTTCCTAGTATTATACCTGATTAGGAAGTTGAATTTAATGTCGACTTAGTTCATGATGTTAAGCCAATTCAAAAACCCCTTATCTAATGGCTCAAATTGATCTTTTATAGTTAAAGAAGCAATTGCATGAGTTATTAGATAAAGGTTTCATTTGACCTAGAACATCACCATGGGGTGCACCTGTTTTTTTGTTAAAAAGAAAGATGGTTCAATGAGACTTCGCATTGATTATAGAGTCTTGAATAAAATCACTATTAAGAATAAGAATCATTTTCCTCATATCGATTATTAGTTTGATCATCTCCAGGGAGCTCAATATTTCTCAAAGATTGACTTGAGGTCGGGGTACCATCAATTGAAAGTAATGGAAGCAGATATTCCACAGACCATGTTTCGTACTAGATATGACCATTATGAATTTGTAGTTATGCCTTTTGGGTTAACAAATGCACATGTTGTATTCATGGATCTTATGAATAAAATTTTATATTAGTTCTTGGATAAATTTTTAGTTATGTTCATTGATGATATTTTGGTTTATTTTATACATAAAGAGGTGCATGATATTCATTTAAGGGTTGACTTGAATCCCATAAAAGAAAATAAATTATTGGGGAAATTCAGAAAGTGTGTGTTTTGGTTACAACAAATTTTTTTTCCTTGGTCACATTGTTTAAAAAATTGGCATAACTATTGATCCTACTAAAACAAAAGTTGTTAAATAATGACCAATCCCCACAAATATTACTGAGATCTGTAGTTTTCTGGTTTTGGAAGGTTATTACCAGAGGTTTGTTGAAGCATTTCCACAGTTATCTAGTCCAATGACTATGTTAACTCGAAAAGCTGTTATGTTTATCTGGACAAGACAATGTGATGATCGTTTTCAGGAATTGAAATGATGATTGGAGAATGCTACAATTTTGGCACTGCCATTCAGAAATGGTGAGTTTGTTATCTATAGTGATGCTTCGTTGAAAGGACTAGGTTGTGTCCTAATGTATAATGATTAGGTAATTGCATATTCTTCACATCAGTTGAAACCTCAAAAGTTAAATTACCCTACACATGATTTGGATTTAGCTTCTATTGTTATTTCTTTAAAAATTTGGAGGCATCATTTTATGGAGTAAAATGTGAAATATATACTGACCAAAAAAGATTTAAGTATATATTCACTCAAAAATAATTGAACATGAGACAGATAATATGGCTAGAATTAATCATGGATTATTATTTCACGATCCATTACCATCCGGGAAAAGAAAATAATGTGGCTGATGATTTGAGTCGAAAATGTAATGCTTCATTAGCAATGCTACGTTTGGAACGAGATCTTTTGGTTTTTCATTTAATGAAATTTTTCATAGAAGTTTTTGGAATAGGAAATTCTTCATTTTTGTATCAGGTGTCAGTGAGATAAACTTTATTAGACAAAACAAAGCAAGAGAAGAAAGAAGACAGTGAGTTGCAGAAAAAGGAAGAGTTCATTCAGAAGGGTAAGTTTCCAGATTTTAATCTTGATAATGATTTTATTTTGAGATTTGGAAAGAGTTTATGTGTTCCTTGTGATTCACTGTTGTAGAATGAGTTGTTATGTGAAGCTCATAGTTCCCCCTTTTATGTTCATCCTGGTAGTACTAAGATGTACAGAGATCTCTGTGAGTATTAATGGTGGTATGGAATGAAAAGAGATATTGCTGATTTTAAGGTGAAGTGTTTGACTTTTCGGTAGGTTAAAATAGACCAGAAGTTACCAAAAAGAATGATTTAGCCTTTACCGGTGCCAGAATGGAAATGAGAAAATATATCCATGGACTTCGTTGTGGGATTACCAAAGACATCTCAAGGTAATAATGTAATCCGGCTTATAATTGATCGATCGACCCAATCTGCGCATTTCGTTCCTATTCGAGATAATTTGTCTCTAGATCAACCTTCTCTGATGTATGTTAATGAGATATTCAGGTTTCATTGAGTTCCCCTCTCCGTTGTATCTGATCGTGATCCCAGGATTACTTCTAACTTTTATAATAGACATCAAAATTCATTGGGAACTGAATTAAATTTTATTAAAACCTTTCACCATCAATCATATGATCAATCAGAGCAAAAAATTCAAACATTGGAGGATTTGCTACGTTCTTGTTCACTGGATTATCAGGGAAGTTGGGACCAACATCATTCTTTTGTTGAATTTTCTTATAATAATATTTTTCATTCCAGTATACAGATGGCTCTATTTGTGGCGTTATATAGAAAGCGTTGTCGAACTCCACCTTTTTGGGATGAAGTTGGTGAGAGGAATCTGATGGGACCATAATTGGTAGAAAAGATGGCAGAGAAAGGTCAGTTGATTTAGAAGCACATGAGAACATCTCAGAGCAGACAGAAAAGTTATGCATATAACCGTAGGAAGGATATTTCTTTTGAGGTAAGTGATCATGTCTTTCTCAAAGATTCTCCCTAGAAATGTGTGCTGTGTTTGGGTAAGAAGGGAAAGATGAGTCCGAGGTTCATTGGAACATATGATATTCTAGAGAAAGTTGGATCAGTTCCGTACAGGGTGGCTTTACATTTATCTTTATCCCAGGTAAACAATTTTTTTCATGTTTCGATGTTGAGAAAGTATATGCCAGATCCATCTCATGTTTTGAGCCCAGAGGTAGTTCAGTTGAAAGAAAATCACTCTTATGAAGAACAACCAGTCCAGATTCTTGACCGTAGAGAGAAAGTGTTGCGGAATAAGGTAATTAAATAGGTAATGGTTTTGTGGAAAAACCTTATGGTTGACATGGAAACATGAGAATCTGAAAATACTATAAGGGATAAATACCCCCACTTATTCTGATAAGTGAATAAAAATTGCGAAGAAGTAATTTATAAAAGGGGGGAAGGATTAATCATCCCATGTAAATGAAGAATAATACATATTTTATATTTATTAATATTTGTGAATTAAATATAAATTTTACTTTAAATGGGATTCTATGATCAATAGCGTACTTGATATGCAACAACGAGTTTCTTTGAAATCTTCTGTTGTGCACTAATAATATAATATTATTATTTTAAATTGTAGTTAACTCCTAGATGTTGTATTAATAGGAATGAACAAAACAAACTAAAATATGATTAATCATGTTTGTAAAATCTATTTACATTTTTCCAACAAAAGATAGAGGCATAAAATGTGAATGAATCTAATTTAAAGCATAATTTACATTAAAAGACCGATTTATCACCTTTTAATTGAGAACCATTTTTAAATCTATTTTTGGACACTTTAATACATTCTATATGAGAAAATAAAATCCTTATTTATAATGGGGACATCAAAATTTACTTTTTGTAATTTTTTGGAATTTTTCCGATAAAGTTCATTTTTAAGGAATAGTGAAAATATAGTATTTTAATTCAAAACTGTATTTTAATCATTTTTATTTGTATGGTTAGATTATATTTTTAATTGGTTTTAAAGTTAAATTAAAATATATTTTTACCATTTAATCCAATATTGGTCATTGTAAATAATTTCACGTTGAAATTGGACCAAAACAAGTATCAATCTTTTGATAGTTATTTTTTCTTAAATAACCGCTATTTGTTTTGATAACGAGAATTAATTTTAAAATTAATTAATGCCACTTCTATGTTTTGGATTTGAAAAAATAGGCATCATTTTTGATTTCGGAATATCAAATATATCTTAGGATGAATTTTTTGTATTTTTCTGAAAAACATCAAATTTTTATGAATAGTGAAACAACATAGTGGAAGTTAAAAAAACTGACTTGTTCATTTAAATGAAATTTTACCACTACTGTGAATTGAATTTCAGAAATCTGACATACGTGGTTGTTATCAGGAAGTAAAATTTTGTTCATTAAGATGAAAATAATATTTGGTAAATAGTAACTTTTGACCTTTTTTTACCGCTGTTAAATCTAAATAAGGCAATTCAAGGTTAAAAGAATATAATATTAATTCAAAATTACCTTAACACATGTCCAACCCTATTTGAATTAGTTTTGGCCGATAATGGGCATCCTTTGGTCGATTTTGAGACACCATGCAGCCACTTCTGAAAGATAATTACACTTCAGATTAATTAATTTAATGTAAAGACAAAATTGACATTAACAAAAATCGTTAAGTATATTAATTTTTATAAAGGGTTATCTAAATTATAATTAGAAATATAAATATTCATTGGAAATCATAAAATATTTCATATATGATGGTATTTTTTTTATAATTTTTAGACATCAAATAAATAAATTATTTATGACACAATAATGATGCAGTATTTAACTCATTAATAAATGATTTAAATAAATAAGATTATAATGATTATAATATTATCCAAAACGTGTCCAATTATGATTGGATGACATTATATCTAATATTAGTAATCTTATTTTATTATTTAATTATTTTTGGACCATTAGAAACCGAATATATTTATATAATTAAATAATGTTTTCACACATTCCTAAAGAGCCCATCATCCCCCTTATAAAAGGATACCACTTCTAACCTATTCTCACACCTCTCAAGCCATTTGGATCGTCCAAAATCTACCCAATTAAGCTTTCTAAATATCTATCCTCCTCATATAAGACATATCATAGGAATAAGTAACTTCAAGAAGTCTTTTTGGTTCAAACCAAAGGGAGTTACCCAAATTAAATATAACGATTTCTCTTAAATTGTTTCATTTTATTTTTCTTCTCAAACCCCTAAACTCTTTTTATTCCTTTCTATTGTAACAATACCAGTATCCTAATTATACTAGGATGTTTTTATGATAGGGATTTGAACTACAGTTAAATACACCTCTTTCTAATGTATAAATAACATAATGTGTCTGTGGAATGCAAACTAACACCTCACGAAACGACGATTGCTCGATTATCTCCTACCGCCTATTATGGTTGACATTATGATGTAAATGTATTTATATATGATATATATTCTGTTTATGTTTTCTTTATTATTCTGTATTTTCAATTTATATCATGCCTTTATGGTTTCCATTATGGGTAAACGCAATAATCTCATTAGGGGAAGTGCGGACTACCGGCCCCTCAAAGTGATATGACTCATTCATACCATATGTGTTACGTTTGAAGGTTAGATTTAATGATATTATATATGATTCAATACTGGAACTATAATTATACTGTTTATCATTATGTTTTAATTCCATTAAATGTCAAATAGAAAAGGAAGAAGCGTTCATGCGTACGTACGTCTTACCGTCTCCATGAACAGTGTATTTCATTTCATACCTCAAAATGTTATCTACTATTATAAATACATGTATATGCTGGATATATATGATATATATGATATCTAAATCCTGAATATAATTCTTTATATAATGGTCCTTTGATCACATGAACAACATGTAATTATAAGAAGTCCATTTTTGACTCAAGTACCAAATATTGACAAAAGGAACAATATTAACTTATATGATTACATAATGATTTTACCATGGTAATAAGTGATATAAAAGGAATAATAAGCTTGAAAAATGTTCTTGAACAAGTAGAAATTAACTTTATTTTATTATTCAAGAGATTAATGAACGATCGAGTCAAGTCTGACACAAGGTAAGGGACTTCGTATCAATCTCTTTTCATTGAGGAATTTTTACTATTATACAAAACATTATATTATACCGATTATCAACCCCTTTGACTTTTCATATTATTCAAAGGGGTTGTTTTTATAAGAATAATTTTTCTAAATGAAAAAATGAATATTTATTTAACGTAAGCGGTGATAACGACCTTTCTGCTGCTGCAAGTATTATTTTTTCTTTGTCTTCCTTAACAAGAATGAATGTTTTTAAAAGAAAAAAATAAATACAATATACCCTTCATACGTATTTTTGTATTGAAAATGATTTTGAGAATGTATTTATTATTTAAATATCATGAAATGATATTTTATTATTAAAATGTGGAAATTGTATCATTCATTTATGATTATGATATGTGTTATGATCATGTTATGGTTCTTGGCATTATTTATGTACACAGGTGGTTCCGTGATAAACCTAGGGTAGGTGACCCCGAGATAGCACCCCACTTCATTGTTTAACATGACAAAGGTAAACATGAATGATTCTCCTAATAGATTTTAGGGAATATAATGTGATGGATATTCCAAAGTAACTCCCTATGTAGCTATGATAGCCACAATGTAAGTATGATATTAATGCCACAAGATACCATTATGATTTCTGATTTCTATGTGTCATTCATAAATCATATGATTTCATGAGGTAAGTAAAAGATTTCATGCTTGTTATGTATTTATGAACAAATGTTTTCATTCATTTTTTTATAAACCTTAATGAGCCTTTTCTGCTCATCCTATGTTTTGAAATGTTTTAACAGGGTTTAAAGATGAATAGGGTCAAGGATGGGATCAAGGAAAAGTCATGTTGTCTTTAACAAGGAACTAGACATGACTCTTTTTTTAAGAGTAAATGTTTTGTAAAAAAAAGGAAATTGTGTATAAGTGTCTACTTTGTTATCATTTGAGATGTAATAGTTTTTTTCTAATTCTCTAAAACTCTAAACCTGAAAACATCATCATTGTGAATTATTTGTTTAATTGAATATTATGTAATGTTTCTGGCTTAATCCTTATAATTATCATCTAGAATCTAAATTTACCGCACTATCTGGTATCCAATATGTGGATCGTAAGACATACTCAATCTGACCTGAGTCCCCATTTCCTTAGTGAGAATTATCTATACAATAAATGTAAGTATTTGACACCAACATGAATCAATTGAAAAAGGAATCCTATGTATGATCACGTAGTCCTGCAAATACATCATACATAGACAATTAAATATGGTGACGTTGTTGATTAGAATAAAATGAAATGATAGTTTCAATAAATTAATAACCTCCGAGATAAAATTTATCCCATGGGGAGACCATGTTAATCAATTAAAATATCTCTTGATACCTAACCCTATATCTAAACTGGAATATAAATATAATGAAATAAACATGATGGTATCCAATGCTCTCTTGAATATGTCGTAATGTCTAACAGTGGAACAAAAAATCATCAATGTCTTCCTTCATTGTTGTCATGGAAAATTTCAATCAAATTTCATAATACATATTTTTATTTAGTAGACTAATGGCTCATAGAGAACTATTAGGATAAACCAAAATCAATATCTTCCAGGATTATGTGATGAAAAACTAAATCCATAAAACCATAAAACCATCTAAGAAGAGATATTAATCCAAAATAGTCTCCAAACCCCATCGGATTTCAAGAATTTCATTAAACAAGACATCATTATACAAGATTTTCATAACAAACTCATGGATATATGATGATAACTGAATAATGATGAGACCCACACCATAAACATCCTCCTTATCACCATGATGTAAATGTTAAAAAAACAATATTTTTCCATCGTTCCTTCAATTCTTGAACAACATATGATCACATATTCCTTCTATGACAATATGAACCCATGGGTAACAGTGATATCTATATTACACTTTTAATGGTATTACACCAACAACCTCTATATCAGATTAATTTATTTCTCTGAAAATAAATAGTTCAAACTCTTAATTTTAGAAAAAACTATGAAACTTTATCCAAAAAGATAATTCTTCCAACACATTAGTTCTTGCATAAATGTTGAATGATCTAAATTAATAGTGGTTTAATGCACCTCTAGTGGTCTAATATGAATGATCCAATATCAAAAGCATGATCATAATGCAAAAGAACTAAACCTAGACCAATTCCTGAAATATCACAATAACCACAAACCCCTTACAGTAATTTTGGAAGACAATAATTGTAGATAATTCCATCGTCCTTTCTAAATCATCGAAAGACGACTATCAGTTTTCTTCATATATTAATTTCACTAATTTATGGTTAGTATCAATAAATGGTTACCAAAACATTGATAAATTGACGAGGAACCATCAATAGTATCTAGATATACAAATGATTATTTGAATCTAAAGGGCTATTTTTGGGTCTATCCATGAAAAGAATGCCATTTCATTATAAGGATCTACTGATATGACATGCGTAGGAATCACGTTCCCCATGAATTTCACTTCTTAAATCCAACAGATTCATTTAAAAACCGTTCTATACAAACATTTATTCCCCAATATTTCTTAAACCATACTCATATGGGCCCATTCCCTTTCTCACATATCGAGTAAAAACAAAATTTCATATACGATCATTTATTGACCAATGATTTTTATGTACGAATTTTTCATGGATAAATGGGTATTATATTTTATTTTACACATGTGAAAAAAAGATAATCTATAAAAATATATAACCTAAATAATTATCATTAATATAGTATTTTATAAAGCCGGTTATAATCCAAAATACTAAAAATACAAAGAAAATATAACATAGAATAGCTAAATGGGAAAATACATATCAACCAATTTTTTTTGAACCACATTCTCTATGAAATAGAAACATATATATATATATATGTATAATATTATTTAAAAAATTTGAAATATTCTAAAATGATATGAATAATTTATGGGGAATTATTATAAATATTGAATAAATAAATGATGTTTTATTTTGTAACGACCAAAAACCTTATCAATGTATATTCCCTTTTTATAATTATTTCATGAATTTTGAACCCCATAATATAAATTTAATAAAAAATTTAGAAATTATAATTTATTAATTAGTGAAAAAAGATTTATTTTTAGAAATTAAGCGGCCTATAAAAATAAAATAGTAACCTCAAACCCAAAATAGTAACATAAATATAAAGTATAAAAAATATTTCCAATATAATAGTAAGATCATTAAGGCAAGAATAAATAAATTTTTGGAATGTTGTAAATGATAATATTATATAATTATATCATATTTAAAGTACATAAATTTTTTGATAATTAGTAATAATTTTTTGGTAGATAACATATATATTCAGTGAAAATTATTTTCTAGGACAAGAAATTGTAGATAAGTTGAAAACCATTCGGTATCACTTCAAGTAATCTCATAGTCAACAAAAGATCTATTAATACAATTATTGAAATGTCCAAGAGTTCTAGGATAGGGATATGGTATTCCTTCACATATATCAAGGGAAATGATCATGAGAATTGGGGAAAAGGGAATGAAAATTCATCGGTACATCCACCCCTCTGAGAATATTGATCATGTCAGGGCAGTGGCCTATCAACTAGGACATCCATAGACAATGTCTCAATTACACGATGTATTCCATGTATCCCTAATGATAATACACTTACTAGGTGCCTCACTTTTTCTAAATCCATATGTGGAAAAATTGTAAAATAATCTCTCTTACGAGGATAAACTACTGATGTTCTTAGAGAGTGTTGATAATTTTCAATGTGACAAGACAACTCATCTGGGAAAAATATTTTCGTGAAACCATAATTATTATGATTAATGATGGAAACCGGAGGATGTGATAAATAAGAAGTACCCTAAAATTATATTACCAAATAATATAAAATAAAATTTTGAGGGTGGAATTTCATATGATGAAAAGGATTTTACAAACCAAATTTTCTTCAAAGGAAATTAAATTCTTATATTTATTTCATATTATATTAACTAGATAAAATAACATTCAGAACACAATAAAAACATTAAAAAATATATTGAATGAATTAAGATGTGTTTTTAAATATTAATGAACACATAATAATTTAATAGTAACATGATCAATGAAATAGTAACATTACTATAAGGAATAGTAATCTAGATAGTAGAATTGTAAAATCATATATGAATGTGTTAATTTTTTTTGGGGATCTTATAAATGGTAATATGATATAACTATTTCATAATATAAGTAAATACATGTTTTAAAAATAATTAAAATAGTTTTTGTATAATATATATATATATATATATTTACAATTTTATAATTAATATAATAAATTAATAGAATGGTTAATTTCATATAATAGGTTTATCAATTACTATTATGGTTTCTAAGGATTATAAGATTATTTACTGTGATCTTAAAATAATCTCAATGCATTATATAAGGAATTAAAAAATTATAATTCATATTTGACATATTAATACATATTTCAAATAATTATTAACCATATTTTATAGGAGAAAAGTATTTTAAAAATATGGATTTCACTTTTTAATTCAACACACTGAATAACTGTTATGTTGATTTTTTGGGATTTTTATAACTTACAATGACTTCTTGGTCAATAGTTAAATATGATAATTTATTATAAATGACAAATTGAATAATTTTATATTTACTAATGATTTAAGGTTCATATTAGCCAAAAAAATAAATATATAGTAATTTATATTAATATATTAAAAGATAACAATTAATCTATGCATACTCTTCTTCCAAAAACCATAGTCAAATAGATAAAATAATGAGAAAACACCCCTCTCCCCACAAAAAATACCATCCCTCACTACCTATACTCCTCATACATTACAATCCATTAATACTCCCAAATATATGACCAATCACCTTCTCAGGACCCTCCAGAAATTCAAGGTTCCCTTGGTGTAATCAAAAGTCCAAACACTTTACCCCGTGGAGTCTCTTAATGAGGAAAAAATCAAGTTGTAAAATCTTCATTAAATATTTTTTTATTTCATTTTACTTTCTCTTCATTTCATATCAATTCCTCAACCTAAATTATACACGTGGATTGATGAATCCCGTATAATTTATACATATTAATATTATTATATTTTTTTGAATAAACCATCTTCAAATCCCATCCCATTGAATAAATCATCATCAAATCCCATCTCATTTCAATTTATTTTAAAATTGAAAATATTATCTGTGATGTGTCGATTTAACGCTACCGTAGAAGAGGCAGTTATATTTTACACTATCACCATCAAAGATGGTAATAAAATAATTTTTATTGTTCAATAATATTTTATTATAAATATTCTATGTTAAGTAATTTTCTATGACATATATATATACATAATGATATAATATTTCAATGGTTGTAAAATCCATCAGAATAAATTAAATAATATTAATTAACTATTTATATAATGATTCATCCTACTATAATATAACAAAATAATATATTAGATTTTTTAATCATATGTATATTAATAAGTAACATATAATATCAATTCATTAAAATTATCATCATTTTACATTATCATAAATACATGTATTCAAGTGAACCGATCATGAACACGAAGAAAATGAAAAATCTTCAGAAAATGGAATTGAATCCTAAAACACATCATAATTTCCATAATTGAATATAATTAAATTGAAATAAATAAAATATATGTATAAAATGTAGTTGAATTATAATGACCCATGATAAAAATAAATGGATATTAAATCATATTATATGAATATTCATCACATTACAAAACTAAATTCTTGATAAACACAATAGTTTATTGTATTTTTAATCATTGAAACAAAATATTATATGAATGATAAAGATCATAAACATTTCCCATAATGATCTCCACATTTAATACATATATAGAAAAATTTTCTTCATAACCCATGGAATGTAAACTTAACAATGGAGTCACCTAAGATGCTCAGTAAGGGTAAATTAAAGAAATGTGTAAGTATAACATGAACAAAAGGGTATGAAACATGAGAATAACATATAATGATTATAGTCTTCATATTACATAAAATAATAATAATGGGTATTTAAAAAATTAAACATAAGGAAATAAAAAATAAAATACATGAAATTGAAACATTCTAATAAAACATGGATATATGGAAAAATCATATATAAACCCAGTGTCTTGGAATCCAACCAAGGCCTTTTTGAAATGTTAGGCTGGGGATAATAATTCATGCACCTACTAAGGTATTGGGATACCATGCACTATACCCTATTATTTAGGACATGTGATATGCTATCACTTACCCTCTTGTTTCAGGCTTAGGATGTCCTCTAGTTTATCCTATTGTTTCAGACATGGAATATCCTCCAATTTAGATGCTTATTTCTGTCTAGCTATGTCCTCTAGTTTAAACTCTTGTTTCTTCATTGTTATTCCATTTTTCTTACTGTATTATTTTCATCATGGGGTTTCCTCCTATTTACAATCTTATTTTTCTCATTGGATGTCCTCATGTGTACCATTTCATATGATAAAACATTTAAATTTATCCAATTTAATTGTTGGAGATTTAGGTCTCATGCATCACATAATTAAATCATTAATACATTTTCCATAAAATCATAAAAAATCATATCATCTCTCATAAAATTAAATGGGTATCATAAGCATGTAATCATATCTTAACCTTTAGAATGATATACATGATTCATAATTATTTCATAAAAAACATATCCCATTAAAGAATAATGGATTTCATAAAAATAAAAACATTTCAAAAGGAAATGGGTTTTATACAGATCACAACATCAACATTAAATAATTTAGATAATGAATATGAATTGAACCTTTAGAAAATTTCCATGAATGGAATGAGTGACATTAGAAAATGGAATCTTAAATGGAAAATAATTTTAAAATAACATTCAAAAATAGTTATTGAGGAAAATAACCCTTCTCTACTAAAAATTTATTTTCTCAAACCATAAAAAATTCTTTACCAACTTCTATGGGAGTAAATATTATAAAGAAATATTGTAAAAATTTTACAACTAATTTACATCAAAACAAATAATATATTATTGAAACTATTATGAAAATAATTTTCAGTGAAAATATATAAAATATCTTGAAGACCGTTTGAAAAAAAAATCATTGAAAATACATTATAAATACTCATTTCTTGAATATTATGAAAATTATTATTTTTAAATAATATGAATTTTTTATCTTATAAATAAAGATTTACGCTAATTTTTGTGTTGAAAGGGGTTAAACCTAAATAACCCAAACATTCCATTTACACTGTAAAATGATTAGGAAGTGTCCTCAACTAAAAATTTATGAATACTACTTGTTAATAATTCTTATTCATTAAAATGAAAAACAGGGGTACCAATGTTTTTCATATATTAGAGTAGAGTGTTAGAACATTTCATGGAATATTTTTATAACATATAGTTTTGAATTAACATAGTCTTCAAATTCAATAGAGAGGAAAAGTCAAAATTTATTGAAAAACAATTTTATGTACAAAAGAAAGGGATAATAGAACAAATAAATGAATATATCACGAATTAACATTGGATGATCAAATTTATTGTTTATCTTGATATATGGATCATATGTTATGATCTATTAAATATTAATTAGAACATTTCTCAAGAAGTTAATATATTATTACAATAAACAATTCTAACAGGAAATCTTCAAACCATTTTCCAATCTATGAAAAATTACATTATATAATGCTCCAAATATCATTAAATGAATTATAATCATGATATAACATTTTAAGTTTAATATATACAGATCATATTAAAATACCGGGCCATAATATGGAATTTGTCTCAAAGAAGGAATATTGAAAGAAAAATTGCATTACTGGTTTAGTAACAATTAAATCATACAAACCATGATAGAATTATCAGAAAACTGTAATGTAAATAACCATATATATAACGACAAGTTTTATATAATAAATCTATGTGTAGTATATTCATAACAAAAAAATATTTGATCGGTTAATAAGGAATGCATGTCATGAAAATAATGAGTGAGATGGAATTCCCTTACCATGTGTCTTGACGCTCGTCATACTAATTCAAAAATTCTGAATAATAAATTTAATTTTCATATAAATCTTTTAGAGAATCGTATTAATAATTATTAGACCATAAAATTTTTTATTATGGATTTATGTCACCCTCTTGAAATCCATTATATGTTATGGATTCATTTTGGGTAATATCCCCTTTTTTCACTTGTGAATATATTTAATATGACTTTAGTGATTATATTTATATCTTGAGTTACATAATTTAAAATAGTATATAAATATTAATTATATTTAGTATATTTCTATTTTAATAATCCATGGAGTGTATATGTATCAACCAACATACACCGATCAAGGAGTTGGTAAGTTGTATGTACACTTTAATGTTATTTCCATTTAATTGTCTCATTGAATGAATGAATGTAATATATATATATATATATGTGTGTGTGTGTGTGTGTGTAATTGTAAAATTATATTCATGATATCATATATATTCATTACATATCATATATATTCACTAAAAACATCCTTTAAACATTGCAGGCAGTTTATGAATGAATCACTTCGCTAATAGGGGGTGGTAGTACACACTTCCTCAAGACAATGTACTTTATTTATACCAATTAGAATGTATGAAAATATGTTTTGAAAAAGAATTAATGAATCATAAAAAAATAATACATATTATTTATAAAATATAGAAATTGTGTTTCCATCACAATTTCAACCATCAAATGAGGTAATGGAATAATGAACAATCATAGTATAATGAGTTTCTATTTCATCAAACAAAATGACACTATTTCATTTACCCATTAGATTGATGTCTTTATATGATTATGTTGAACAATTATCATGAATATAAAATAAAATATTTAATAAACTGGTGTTGTTATGCATGAATGGAATAAAAAACTTTTATGGAGTGGAAAAAGAAAATAAAAGAAAGTATTTTGAGGAAGGGTGCCTCCCTTTAATTGGGTAACTCTTTTTGGATTTAACCCAATGGCTTCCTTAGAAGGATTTCATCCCAAAGAATTATTCAATGTATAATTAAGGTATTTAGGGGGTATATTTTGAAAGAATTTTTAGCCATTGTTTATTTAGATGTCTGACGAAGTGGGAGGATAAGATTCCATTTATAAAGGTGGAGAAGTATCACACTTATAATATTTTAAAATAAAGGAACCCCACCAATGTTTTCTATATCATGTGGATTAATAATGGATGAATTTGAATATATGTGAGAATATGGTCTAAATATGGATATATAATGGATTTTGGTGATTTTTCTAAGTCATTTTAGAATTTATGGTTATGGATAAGTCCCGAATAAAAATAAATTTAAACTAAATCATTGTAAATAATTTTATTACATTCACTCATAATTTTGAATTTTTATTCTCACCATATTAGAAATTATAAATTTTTCTGATTCCTAATATGGACTCCAATTTTCCATATTTCAAACTCTTAAATGGGCTACTTTAAATTAAATTTATTCTCATAGTCGTGTTGACAATACAGGTCTTTAAGGAACAAATTTTCAAAAGATTTCCCTTTTTTAATTCAATTCCAATTTGAAATATATTCTAATGAACTAAATTCTATTTATTGATAAAACAATAATCTAATTAAACTATTACGAAAATTTAAAATATAAACACTTTAAAATAAATTACATAACAAAGTAGATTTGAAATAAAATATGGTATTTTTATATATTCATAAAAAAATGAAACCATGTAGAAAAAAAACCAAAAATTATTTTATTATAGTATATATGATACTAAAAAAATTATGAAATTTATTTTCAAATAGTAAATCTATTATAGTTTGAAAATATTAATTATAAATTTGGTTGGACGTTAAACAGTGATAAATGAAACATAATAAAAATGTTGTGTTTTTTATGATAAATTTAGTTTTGTTCATATCTTGTTCATAGAAAATCTATTGGAATATTATTAAAAATATATACATGGGAATATTATATTTATATATTTCATTAAAATTATATTATAATGTTAATTAAATTAATTTATTAGGATTAAAATGACTTTGTTGGAATAATAACAGTTTCCTATAAAAATACTTACTTTTTATTCAATTGGTTCTTAAATTCATTTATAAATAAAATACAGGTAACTAATTCATTATATATTTTTACCATATATTTAAAAAATATATTTAATAATATTCAGAAAATATTATATAATTTCTAGGTTATATATTATAATATTTTTTTAATAACATATTGTATTTCTGTAACACTCAATCTTACCAGTTATGTAAGCAATCGAGGGAACTCAGTCTAGCATGAATAAAAATCTTATCTCATTATACCATATAGAGAAAACTAACAATTATATTTTATGTACATAATATAAAAAATATAGATAACTAATATAAAATAAATTCTTTTCAAAGTTGCATGAAATAAAAAATATCAAAAAGATTAAATTACATCTTGAAAATTATTTCTTAAAATTACAGGGTGTTACATTCTCTCCCCCTTAAAGTGAATTTTACCCTATAAATTTTTGTGGGATATCAAAATATTAATCAATTAGATTTACATTTAATAAAACTAACATTTTTCAATTGAACACTAAAAATTCCTTTTAAAGAAGAAACCTATAATTGTAATGTTTACCCATTGTAACTCACAACTAGGTTCCCAGATTGAAAAACCTAGATAGGATGTGAAAACCTAGACATGGAAGAGAAATATAACCACAATGTTCGGTTGGATACTGATAGAGAATACAATCATTAGAAAATTAACAATCACAATGCCATATATTTTTTATGACCTAATGTAACATCTGATTCATTAAAAACAAAGGTACGAGGATAAACTTTTATTTATATATATTTTTTCTATAGAGGAATAATTTTATTCGAAAAATACAATTTCATGATTTCTAGAAAATATCACCAATATTTATTACATGATCCAGTATGCCTCCTTCTACAAAAAGGATGTTCGATATTTCATTGCTGATGCACTAAACCGACATGAGATCCATGTCTCTCTTAAATCTCCATCAAAAAATATTTTCTAGATCACCGTATAAAATAGGTATGAATTGACATTTTGGGAGATAATAGATTAATCTTACAGAATTCATCTGATTATAACCAATAAATTTGATAAATTGATAGATTTATAAAATTTCTGAATTATTGAAATCCAAAAAATTAGAAACAACATCACAAAAGATGCTTCACATTGACCCCGTGAATATCACAATGTTTTCTATGGTGGTCACATTCCAAACACTTGAATACCCTCATCATATATTCCATTAATTACAACAAATTTGTTTGTAAAACAAGCATGCTTTATTATTCCAAAGGGAACTCTATATATTCCACAATGTTTTAATCTTCACCCATGATGACATAATCTGCTTTTTAAAACAAACAATAATCATCTCTTGGGTAATCTACCCCAATCATTCAATTATTTATAAAAAACATGTCTCTAATCAAAAAATAATGAGCTGAACATTATAAAAACATTTAGTTATATCCTTCCCTTAATATTTTGTTTCCCATGAATATCACTTTTTTATTAAATAAATATTCTTTTCCATTATAAGTATTCAACATATTTTTTGAAAATACTCATCAAAAAACATAAATGGAATAATACTTATATAATTCAACATTCAAAATTCATGGATACAAATATCTTATTACTCTAAGACATCAAATTTAATGGTTGGAACTGAATATTTTAAGACTCAATTTAAAACAATATTCTTAAATTGGGGAACTGAGATAGGTCATTCCCATGTTCTCCATAGATGAGAAACTAAAATCAAAGAAAATTAATAACTATGTGATCATTTTTAATGAATAGATAACATCTTCCACTCATATTTTGTAATTCCTCAGGTTTTTTCTTCCATTATTCTTGGAATGTAAAAATACTAATCTTTTTTCCTCTATATTCCTTAGAATTTGATCATTTATAAATTTCATCCTCCCTCATATGAGATGTTATATGAGTATAACCAATGATCACATTGTTCATCATATATCGTGATAGATGATTCGCAATAATGTAAACATATTTTGGTCTAATCGTTATATAATTTTGTTTCTTATAATCTGTATATTGTCCACCAGACTTAGTGTTAACCATTTTCGTTCTTGTTTCCTCCATTATGTAAAATAAATAATCAATGAGTGAGAATGAAATATCATATAATAAAACCACATAATCATTCATAATTTATTATATGATGCATAAATCATGATGAATACCGTTTAATTGACTTCTCCCACCTATATTTATCCCCAGATTTTCATAGTAATATTACATTCAAATCCATCATAATAGATTTTGAAGAGTTTTTGAATTTCAAAAGCATACCCTATTGGTGTGTTAATCATGTTGTGAAGCAAGGCATTTTATTGTGTAACATATTACCATGAGTTAGGGTAGGAACATCTTAAAATAGTAATTACATCTTGGAAAATTTATACCAGAATCATATCAAATTATATCATCTAGGCATAAACATAATTCATGTAAACAATGAACTATATCATAGGCAAAAAATCCCACATATTTTCATATGAGTTTTCATATCATTATACATATCCATATACATGTACATAGAAATATCGTGAATTTTTATTATCCTAGTTTCCAAAGGATTACAAAAAATTTTCTCCATAACTGAAAATAATGACCTAATCATGACATACATTAACATTAAATTTTTTTATAAATAAAATAATTACAAATAAATATTGTGAAACGTCATATTAGTTTATTCCTTTGGAAACATGGAATCCTGAAAAATATTAGATAAGCTAGCTACATAATCTCCACAAGGTTCTTTTTTACTAGAATAGTTCCATTACCATTAAAAAACAATACATATATTCATAATCAGGGGAAGGATACTTAAAAAATGGGTGATCTAAAATTCCTTCTAAGGGTAAAAAATGGATAAATGTATGTATAAACATGATAATATGTGTATGAGAATGTGATAATAAATATATTAGAACATATCCTGCATATCAATGACCATTAACATGAATATTATCAAAAATAATGGAAGTTCATTGGACATGAATAATAATGAAATAAATTATATAATCCATAAAAGAATAATAGGTGAATAAAACATTGAATTTTTTAAAACAACTAATTATAAAATATTATTTCAATAATATCCAAGGGATCATTACGAAGACCATCAATGTTGAAAAAGATTGTAAATGTACCATGTTCATACCCTATTAAATCCATGTATTATGGAATTGAGTTCACCCATTAATCCAAACCTCTCTTAATAAATCGAGTTTACTCCTCATTCAATCATTGTATTACTGAACATAGTCTATTTTTCATTCTATCCATATCTTACTAACCTATGTTAACTCATCGTTTCAACCATTTCAATCATATGTGATATAAATATTTTCTCAATTCCATAGATTGAGATATAGTTCCCGCCCATCTCATAATGAAATCAGACATACGTGTTCCGAAAAATCATAAAAACCCATATCTTTAAAGAAGTTATGAAATGGTTGTTATAAACATGTAACCATATAGAAACCTTTAATAAAGATACAAATTTCATATTAATTTCATCAAAAATTACCTATGAAAGAAGCAAATATTTTATAAACATATAAGCCGTGAAATTGAAATATGATTCATAAATACCATGACATAATCCTAAATGAATTCATATAAATAATATTAATGTCACCTTAATATCATTTCCATTAAAGGAATGGTTAAAATCAATGGATGTTATCTTAGATTGAAAAAAAATTGAAATAACTTTTAAAAAGATTAATGAAGAAAATTAAATTTATTTTTTAAAAAAAGATTTTAAAAAGCATAAAAACTTTTAAAAACTAATTTAATGGTAATTAAACATATATAGAAAATTTTAAAACATTTTTAAAATTTTTTTACATGAAAAATAATAAATTAAGCCTTAAAATATTTTGGAAATCATCTTCCATGAAAACATATAAAATAAATTTTAAAATTTTTCAAAACATTTTTCATTGAAATTATTTAAAAAAAATTAATTTCCAAATATTAGGAAGTTTTATCAAATAAAACAACATATTATTGTTATAAATGAATCATAATGGAAATTTTAATGATAATGTTCTGTGAAACAGAACACACCGAACATTCCATCCATGAGTTACTAAATTGAGTTCACTCCTGAATCCAAACCACTATAAATAAATCATGTTTACTACCCATTCCATCCATGTATTACCGAACTGAGTCTATTTTTCATTCTAGCCCTACCATACTAAACTATGTTCTCTCCACATTTAATCCAATTCTATCTTATGAGATATAAATTATTTCTCAATTAATCAATGTGAGATATAGAACCCACCCATCTCATAATGAAATCATCCATATATTTTCTAAAAAATTAAAAAACTCATATCATCAAACATGTAATGAAATGCTATTTATAAAAATGTAACCATATAACATCCTTTAAAAAAAATACAAATTCTATATTCATTTCATCCAAAAAATAATTGTGAATAAGAATATATTTCATAAACATATAACCCTTTAAATAGAAACATTTTTCATAAATACATTAACATCAACTATAATTCATTTATATAAATAATATAAATGGTACCTTAATATCATTTCCATTTTTGAAATTGGTAAAATCAACGGATTTTATTTTAGATGGAATGATTTTTTGAAATAACATTCAATAATTTTTTTTGGAATATAACATTTCTTCTTTAAAAAATGATTTTTAAAAACAAAATAAATTAAAACCATATTAATGGGAATAAAACATATATAAAAAAATTGAATACATTTTTACCACTATTTTACAAGAAACATATTAAGTGAAGCCTTAAAATATTTTAAAAAACATCTTCCAAGAATACATATAAAATATCTTATAAAAATTATCAAAACATTTTTCTTTAAAAATATTGTAAAAAAATTGTATTTAAAAATTATTAGGAAAATTATTCATTTTTAAAATAAAATAACATTTTATTGTTATAAATGAAGCATAATGGTAATGTAAATGATAACATCTAATTAACCTTAACACACTGAACATTCAATTTACAATATGAAATTTATTAGAACAGTGCCTCAATTGGAAAACATTAATATGATTTCAAATTAACAAACAACTTTTATTTTGAAATTCAAAAAAAAATTATTTATCATTATAATTCCCCAACCCTAGCAGGCTAGAGTCGGTGCATTATTTTAATACATTGACATGATTTCTAGTAATCATGTCCCAAAAGACTAATTAATTTAGCAGTCTTGGATGACAGGTTATATACATGAACGTTACATTACCCATTAAATTATATAACACAACATGAATTATCCTTAGAGAATGACATTAATCCCCTAGAATAGCCCTTATAATCAATCATAGTACCCTTATTGGAATCCTTGGAAAATAAATCATAATTAATGGGTGAGATCAAACGCCTAGTATAGATAACAATATAGCATAAACATTCTTAAATAAGCAGAAACAATTAAGGAAATGCATAAAACTAAAAATCCGTTTAAATCAAAACATCAATATAATATGGAAAAGATAAATAAAATAATTTCATGTACATATTCACATGGATATTATTCTAGTCAAATAATCACATGCAATATCAATAGCTAATTTCACAATGATTGAATGCATAATGCCAGAATTCATAAGAACATAGTCAAGGCCTTGTGCCAAGACTAAAAATATGATTTTGTCAAGGCCTTATTCAATGACAAATGTTTGTCTCATGAGACCTATCGATGAATCGAGGCTCTATAGAAGGCTTCACCCGTCACTTACAATGTCCAATGCATTCCTCATATGAAAATGTTTAAATATAACATAAACATTATTATTAAAAATAGAATATGAAATATCAATACTTTTCCCTAAACTAATAATGATATAAAAATAACACATCAATAGTAAAACATATCACAAAACCTTCAATACAATTTGTAATATTTGTATCATATAAATCATCCTCAATCAAGAATAATATCCAGTAAAGGATGTTAACATAGATGAAAATGATCAGTATGATCCATTGAGAGAAATATCCCCTTTTCTTGAAATCAGTTAAATGTAAATTAATATATAATGGAATTAATTTTAAAGATTGTTTTGAATCAAATTCTCCAATAAAAATTTGATAATTTTGAAAGGAATTATCATTTTAAAACAATCATGTCTATATAAATAAATCCTTAACAATATTTTGAAAACATGGACATTAATGAGAAAGGATAATTAGAATAAATCATTAAAACATTTGAAATGATGTTTTAGTAAAAAATTCACTAAAACTACATTTGAAATATCTTTTATGAAATATTTACATGAATAATAAATATTTCCCATTAGATACTTACGTAATAACAACCTTGTATAATAAAGAGATTGTGGAATTAACCTTTACCTTGAACTTTCCTTTGGTCGAGTATACGTTTAACCTCTAGTAAAATGACCATAGTATGTTATTAAATTATACCATAACCATATTCATTTTTATTATATTATACATTATTCATTTATGACTTTATACTACCCATTTAATAATGATTTCAATGATAAATTAACATTTTGGGTAATAATCGCTTTCTTTACCATTCATGTTTTAACTTGTTATTCTTGATTGTATAATTTAGATCATGAATTATGTACTTCTAGAAAATAAATAATTATTATATATCATATATTTTTATAATATAAATATATATAGAAGATAGTTATATGAATTGGAAAACGCCATTTTTGGAGACGGTAGGTCATCTATATGCATAAACGTTGTTTCCATTTTCATATATTATTGAATTTAATTAAGTGAATATGATATATGTAAGAACATATATATATATATATATATATATTCTTTAGAATTATTATTTGATATATTACATAATTATTAATAATATAATTTTTTTTAATAATTGTTAAATGGTGATTGTGGAAATGAATCTCATCGCGTTGTGGAGATGGTAAGTCGTACGTACTCACGAGGGACGATGTCATTTCCATAATTATTAAAATATGTGGAATTGAATGGTATATTATTTTTACAGAGACATTATAAATGTATTTTCTTTTTTATATAGATATTAATCACCATTATACCCATTCAAGTATCATAGTGTTGAATAACAAATTACACCACGACGTGGAGACGGTATGTCGTACGTAATATGCATGATGAAATTATCATTCATAGGATGTATTGAATAATGACTATGGTTCTACAATATTTATAATAAAATCATAGTGTGTAAAAGGTAAAGTAGTTATTATATTGGTATGGAAACAAAACAGAACAGGGAAGTGGATGAAGAAAAGAACTTGAAAGAGGGTGGTGAAATTATTACCTCTTATTTGGGTGTTTACTTTTGAGTTGATCAAAAGAGATCAATAGGTAGGACTTATGAGAAATGTAAGGATAGTAGGATGATGTGAGAAAGGATGGGATGATATTTGGGAAGGGTTTTTCTGATCCAAATGGATTTGGAGATGATATTTTGAGAGAAGGCGAATGCTCTTTGATAAGAGGGGTGAGGGTCATTTTAGGAAAATAATAAAATGTTAATTTATTATACAATAATATTCAATTTCTAATTGCTCAAAATGAATTTATTTAGATCCTATGGTGGTTATGGTTCTATATCCACTCAACCAATTCGTTTTATACAACATTATGTTACCATTTTAAACTTATCATTTAGATTTAACTACTAGTTGAATAGTTATCTTTTACCGTGTCTTTTTGTATTCTTACACAATATGGTTAATAAACATACTATAATATTCAAGAGAACCCAAACTTGTCCA
The DNA here is from genome assembly GCA_963277665.1 of Viscum album. NCBI lineage: Eukaryota > Viridiplantae > Streptophyta > Magnoliopsida > Santalales > Viscaceae > Viscum > Viscum album. The sequence goes on along the minus strand of OY728140.1, from coordinate 2,032,685,858 downwards.
TTAATGACATATGTAATAATATTTAATCCGTTTTTCTGAACCATATATTTTCGGTATTGTTTTATAATTTAAAAATATAATATTTGTTTTAGAAACTAATTTGTGTTAATTTTGACATTATTTTTTATTTGGTTTTTTTTAAAGTCATCATAACATGATTACATTGAGCAAGATACATTCAATAAACTCTATCATGTCATATTCAACTATAGTATTTGTGGATTTCATTTAAAAATTGAAATTATATTTATTTTCATATTTATAATACCATTTATTTTATTCTTTCAATAACACGGTAATTACTACATCATCATTGTGTCGTAAATAATTTTATTTATTTAATTTATAAAATTATAAATAAAATAAAATAATTTAGGAAATATTTCTAGTTTTATAATTAATATTTATATTTTTATTTATAATATGTATAAACTATATTAAAAATGTTTTAGTTATGAAACATTGAATTTTATAATTTTAACACTTCTTTAAATATAATAATAATAAATGTCCTAATATAATAATATTGGACCTATAGTATCATATATTATTTAAAAGGTTGTTTTTGGACTAATTAAACATTCCCAATAGAATTAGGACATGTTTTTAAGTTAATTATAATATCAGTTTTACCTTTTATTACCCTATATAATATTAATCGTGGTAAATAAAGGTCATAAGTTACTATTCAATAAAAAATTACTTTCCTCCTATTGATACACATTTTAATTAATGATTTCAACCATGTATCTCAGATTTTTGAAAACCAAATCACAAAAGAGGTAAAATTATGTTGTATAAAATTTTGTAAATTCTCCAAGAAGGTGGGTAAAAACATTAAAAAGTTCAATAAAATTTTATATATCTAATTTTATTATAAAATGGACCCAATGAATTAAATTGAGATTATATAGGTATTATACATCTAATTTTATTTAAAATAAATTTTTATCAGATAATTAATTATTTAAATAAAAAGTCGGTTTGAAATAATAATGTATTGTTTTTCACTATTCCTAAAAATTGAATGTTTTCATAAAAATACAAAATATTCAACCTAAGCTAATTTTCATATTCTAAATTCAAAATTAATGATTATTTTACCCAATTTAGTACATATATGTTTCATTTATTAATTTAAAATTAATTCCTGTTGTTAAAACCACAAAGAGGGTTTTAAAAAAAAGTAAAAACTATCAAAATATTAAAATGTGTTTATGTCAGATTTTTTTGTGAAATTACACATAATAACCTAAATTGTATTAAATAAAAAAATTATAATCTAATTATACTTCAAACACATTCAAATGAAAAATTTGACTCTATAAATTATTTTTATTATAAAAGTTGTTTTCAATTAAAACATAGTATTTTCACTATTCGTCAAAATTTGAAAGCTATCAGAAAAGTACCAAAAAAATTATCCAAAATGACTTTTAATATCTTTCTTTTAAAGAAGAATTTAATTTAATTAAATTTTAAATCTAAAAGTGTCGAATATTGGATTTAAAATGGGTTCTCCATTAAAAGTCAGTAATATAGTATTTTTTTGAAAAATATTCCTTTTATCTGTAAAATGAATTTGTTCTTATATTATATCTAAGAAACACATAATATAGATGTTAAAATTATATAGTGAATATCATATTCAAAATATAGTTAATATTATTCATAAATTCTTTTTTAATGGCTAGTTTGGTATGTTGTGGTGCACTCGAACTTGGTGTTGTGTGAAGAGAAAGCTATAGAATTACTTTAATGAGATTAAATACAATGAAATATTGGGGAGTTACATTTATAAAAAAATCTATAAGACCATTTATGTTATCTTTAAAAACTTATAAATTGCATGGTTTTGATTGAACACAATTTTCATTCTAAAGAAAGTTGTAAAGAATGATTTTTTAAAATAATTAATTATGTACCCAATAGTGGATAAATATTATCGATACATGAATATTTCATGGATATCAAGAGTATAATAATATTCATGAGTTCTCATGAGATACATATCATAATATTTTATCAAATAGTGCATAATCCTAAAGAATCATGACAAGAAATGATATTATTTCAATACACTATTATAAATTGTTTACATTGAAGCAATCTCAAAATTCAGTAAAATAAAATTAAATGATATATAAAATATCATTAAAGGAATTAAATTCTTTATGTTACATTTTATTTATTTTACATACATATCATATTAAAATATAAGTTCATAAAATGTCGTGGATCTCATTGATGGAAATATAGTCAAAAAATAAATTACCAATTTGGTAACAATTCAAACATAAACCCGATGATATAAATATCATAAAAGATTTAAATAAATAACAATATATTTAATAATTAGTGGAATATTATACATTAGTAGGCATTATATATACCACACAAAATTGGTGAGCAGTGAATAAGTCACGAATCCCATAGAAATAAAGTGTGAGATGAAATTATCTAACCATGTGTATTAACTCTCATCATGCCCATTTAAAAATAATTTATAATAAATATATTTTAATTATAAATATTTTATAGAGCCATAATATTAATTCTAATACTATAAATTTTTTATTATGCCTTTTTATCACAGTATTGTTAACAATTCTATCTTATGGTTCCACTTCTGTTAATATCTACTTCTTTTCACATCTGTCTTAATTTGTTAAATATTTTTTGTTTATATTTATATAAATTTTCACATAATTGAATCCATGAAATTAATAATATTTATTGTAATTATATGTTTATTACAATAGTTCTTATAATATATAATTATCAAATGTAATAAACCATTAATGGAGAGAGTAACCCATACGTTAGCATGAATGATATTTCCCTTTTAATTTTCATGTTGAATGAATGTATGTATTATATATATAAATAAAATAATTTATGTATCACTACTAGAACAAATATATCATATTTATTCTCTAAAATCATCTTAAATATATTCGATGTAGTGTTTGAACAAATAACATTGCATTTATTTGTAGGTAGTTGACACGTCCTCAAATGAAATTACTGTATTTACACAAAATGGAATGTTTAACGATACATGTTTACAATTATTTAATGAAAATTAAACACATAATAAAAATTATATATAAAATATATAGAAATATTTTCAATCAAAATTTCCACCCCTATATGTGGTAAATGGAAAATTAACAATCATAGTTTAGTGAGGTGGTGGTTCGCCATATATAGAAAAAGTATATCTGTTACCCATTAGATGGATGTGAGAGTAGGTTCTGGTCATATGTATAACATAGAAACATCATAGTATATTTTCTATAATTGTTTTTTATAAAATAATGTAATAATCATATTTAATTTCATTAGAAAAGAAAGTAAATGATTGGATTTTGAGGGAGGGCTTCAACTCTTAATCATGTAACTCCATTTAGTTGCATAAAAAGGCTTCTATGGAAGGATATAAATACAATGAATTATTCATAGAGTATGTGAGGGTTTTGGAGAAGCTAATATATATTCTTTTTTTTTAGCCATTGTGGCTAGAGTTGTGTTAGGAAGTGGGAGGAGATGTGAGATGTTATAATCGAGGGGGAGTAGCACTGTTGTAATATTTTAAAATAAAGGATACACACCTAGATTTTTATTGAATGTGGGGCCATAATAGACCATATATAGAAAAGGGTGTATAGGGTCTATATATTTCCATAAAATGGATTTTTTAAAAGATTATAAGTCATTTTGGTATTTAATTTAATGGTTTTGTTCCCTATTAAAATTAATTTAACCTTAATCATTTCATTAAATATAATTTACATTCATTAATCTATTTTAAAAAACGGTCACAATTATTGTAAATTTTAAATTATTCTCATTCAAAATTTGGAATCAATTTTTTCAAATTCCAAAAAACAATGTGGTCGAAATTAAATTAAATTTAATATCTGATTCAGGATGATATTACAGGTTTTAAAGTAAAAATGTTGAAATGATTTCTATGATTTTATATTATATTTAAAAATCTAAAATAATAATAATGAACTAAATTAGATTGAATTAGAAAATATTTTAATTAAAATATTAAACCTATTTAAATAAAAAATCATCCATATAAATAAATTATATAAAAATGTAGTTTTCAATTATAATCCCCTATTTTAATCAATTCATTCAATAATGAGTCATTACAGAGAAAAATATATCCTAAGTTCAATTTTATGTTTCTATCCAAATATTTTGTTTATTTTGACATATTAAATATATAAAACATCATTGAATTTTATTTAAAATGGGGTTTCCCTTAAAAGACAACCAAACAACATTAATTTAAATATTGAATTTTACATGTAAAATTTTCTTTAATTCATATCTTATTATTATAAAAGTCTATTTAATGATTATGAAAAATAATTACATTGATATATAAAATATATATTAAATTAAAAAATTACTAATCATACAAAAATAATTTATTAGGATTATAACAACTTTTTTATCACAACAATTGTTATCTTTAAAAATAGTCTAATTATATTCAATGGGATCATAAATTTATTTCCAATAAATATTTAACTAATAAATAATTTCATTTTTTTGATAATGGAATTTTTAGATATGTTATTTAATAATATTGATAAAATATAATTTAATTGATATGTTATACTTTATTATATTTTTTAATGATATATTATTCTATTGTAACACATGTTATTGCATGTTATGCAAGCCACTGGGGAAAGATTTTGCTACGTAAAAAAAAATATAAGGTCAGTGCTCTATATTGATAGAACTAACTTGTAAATTTTTTGTACTATATGTAACCAAAACATATCACTTATATATAAAATAAACTATTTTTAGTGTTGTCTGAAATAAAAAATATCAACAAAATTCAATTATTTTTAATTAAAAATTTCAAAAAAATCTGGGTGTTATAAAAATTATTATTTAATGAATCTAACTATATTATCTATGATATTAATATGATTATTTCAGTCATATATAACGTATGCGAGCCCTCTAAACCAATTAAATTTCTTTGGTTAATTCCCCTTTTGTGCCAAATTTCATTTTTCATGTTCTGTTAATATTCTTAAAATTTAATTTCCCTGCACACAAAATATTAGTTATGGGATATAAAATATTTAAATATGATTTCATGAAAAATGAAACAATTTTTCTAAACAAACTCTTCATTCTTAAAAATACAAGTTTTACATCTATGTTGGTTGTATCTTCATCACTCAAGATTGATGATTCTTATTCCATGTGTGTTATTCAATTTTTATTTGGGTAAGAAAAATATATAATGATGATAATATGATTTATGATATTCCCATGAAAAACATTTACTTCTTATATTTTATTTATTGAAAACATTTTTATAAATCCTATGTGGCATGAATGATTATTTATATGCCATGATGTAACTGGGGTGAAAAAATTATATAGCAGTCTAATGAATTGTGTAATGTCATGTATCACGTGATATTAATTGATATAAGCATGAAAATTATACTATATTTTGTTAAATGTTAATAATTTTTGAATATGAACATATGTTATGAAAGCGAATGTTTCTATATTTGATCGCAACTATATGTGGTATTTGACCTTGATGAGATGAAATTTCATTTGTTTTTTGCATTTCCACTTTCAAATCCATTGTCTAATGATTCTTCCTAGGATTATTATGAATATACCATGTTTATTTAATTATGATTATGATTATGCACACCCATGTTATATTGATTCATCCTCTATTCTATTCTCTTATTTGGAATATAGATCACCAATTTCATTGATGTATATTCTTAGGTTATTACATGTATTATAGACAATGTGAAGGCCACTAAAAAGCTAGATAATAAATAATTAAATAATGTATTATTATTTAAATGTTATGTTTGAACATAAATTTCCCAAGACGTTAAACTTTTTATCATTATTTTCTAAAACAATTATGTTTTTCCTTAAATTGATGTAATAGTCATTTATGAAAAGCAGGGTTGATATATATTTATAATTTATGAAAAGAAATGTAACAGGTTGGATTTGAACATAATATAACCGTTGGTTAATATAACAATTGGCCAATTAGGCCATTTTAAAATATACCCTTGGGTGAAATTTTTTCCATTATAATAATTGTTTATAACTAGAAATGACATAGGATAATTGATTAAGAAAGTATATTGATGGCCTTATCCAGTTGTGTGTTGCCTTATGAATACCATTTGTCTCAACATTGGACATATGGAGTGTCACTGGTGTTCACAATTCCCCAGTCCCAAAATGAGAGTCCAAATTTGAAGAATGAACATAATTTCCTACCGTATAAGTTCATGTTACTGAGGATTATCACTCTATCGATGTGATCCAAACCAACACTTGAAATACAACAATCATCAACCATTTCATAAGTATATATTCAAGTGAAATAAAGGGATAAGTGTCTTTGAGATTATTTCATAGGGAATAATTCTGTTTCTATAAATAAAATTATTATTCCATTAATCACAATTAATAATTGTTTTTTAATAATATATATATTTTATCAAAACGAATTTAATAAATTGATTTTTAAAATTAAATAAAACATTTTCATTTTTGAAAATTTATACATATATATAATAATCCTTGGTATTGAAAACAATATATTATAAAATTTAATAGCATTATAAAAAATTTATTTATGTTTTCATAATAAAATAAATTTATAATGTCCATGAAAGTTATTATAATTTTTCAAAATTTAAATATTCCATAAACCTGCACTTTTTCACAAATAAATATATATTTTGATATTTATAATTTAAAATTAAAATATTTATAAAATTATTTTAAAAATATAAATATTATTTTTTAACTTATAATGTCTAAATTAGTTTTGGGAATATTTGTTGATTCATTCATTCATTAATGACCATATTAATTTATTTGAACTAGGCACCTAAAAATTAATGATCAAAGCATTAACTATATAGAAGAAAACATATCTATAATCCATTATTCATTTATAGTCAAAATCTCCCTTGTAGTATACCTCCTAGATATAGAAGATTACTATTGTTGTAAATTGATTAAAACACAATGCCTCAAAGTGAGACTGTAGTTATAATGTAGGAATAGTTCATCGGTATCATTTGGAATAAATATTTTCCATTATCAATGTGAAAAATAAAGAATGTGTTCCATTTTCTATAGGATAAGGAAAATGAATTTATTTGAAACAATGAAATTATTAATATAGTATATTGTTGTATAAAATTTAGCTTTATTAGGGATCATTAGGGAATGTTTGATATATTATTAATTGAACTAAATCTCCATGTGTAGTGATATTTTGAAAATTTAGAAAATTAATGCTATGTGGATATATTGAGGAGTGATGTGAAGGATAAAATAAATTTTAGAGTTATTAAAGGACACATAGTCAAAGGAGAAGAAGATAAAAATGGATCCAATCTCTGGGTTGAACTCATATTATATAATAGGAGGAAGTGTTGTGAAACACCCCACAAGAAACCAATATGGTAATAATAATTCATAAAGAATTTTTTATGGGAGTGAAACATGCTAGGAGTATGGAATAGATTTTAATATACATCATAACTATCTTATTCTGTTAAACACTATTATTATTAACACAAATGACCAAGGGAACATTCTGTATTCCAAAATGGATGATTGATGCTTCAAATGGAGATTGAATGAAAACACGGTTTGTAGAACTCACAATTAATATATAATTAATGTAGAACACTTTCATCCTCATAATAGTGAAATAGTGAATTGTAGATATTTTTATATCATGATGGATGATGTTAACGCACGAATTTCTGTGGTTCTCATTACACACTTGATGCTCTCAAATATAGAAATTACTTTTTTTCTAGTTCAACTGATTCCATTATTTCGGCCATGTTTTTAATGAATATAGAATCCATCCCAAAACATCAATTTCTAAAATTATAATTTAAAACTCTTTAAGGGATTTTCAAACCATTAATATAATACATAAACTATTGTATTATATTTGGTTTTTACAATATCATGTCAAATACTGTATTTATACCCATGGTTGAATTTGAAACAATAATTAGGATAGATTGGTTCTCAATGTAAAATTCTAAAATAAACTATGGAATATTAGACAATTTATTAGCTATGAATGGATAAATAAATATTTATTTTAAATATAGATATATCATTATATGATCAGTTTCAAGAAAAACCTCACATTACTTTCTTCTGAGAAATAATCACTGAATAGGGAGATATAACAGAAAGTACAAATATACTGAATTTACCCATCTTTTAGAAATTCAAATATGTATTTTTTTATTACTTGACCTCCAATATAAAGACGAGTGGATTTCTTAATTGAAATCATATGTAGGACTAAGATGACTAAAAATTCCCCCTATAGAATGGATGATATGGAGTTATATGAATTAAATAAAAATATCATGTTCTATTGTAAAGGTATTTACCAGGCCAGTTTTTTACCTTGGTGGTTCATATTGTATGTGTAACGAAAAAGGATATATCAATGATGATATTCATTGATTATAGGGGACATTTTTTGATGATAGTAAAGAAAAAGTTTCCTCTCCCTAGTATTGATGGTTTTTTACTAGATTCTAGGGATAAAATCATATCCATGATTTACCTATGATATTGATATTTTCTATCGATGGTAATGAAAGTAGATATTTCAAATGAAAACTATCGAACTATATATACTCAATACAAGTTTATTTATAATATTTATTGATGATATTTTAAAATAATTAAATTTTTTTTTGTAGAATGGGGATTATATGTGGGTTACATTGAATACATAGAGGAAGGTGAAGCTATTTTCAAAATTCAGATAATTTGATATATAATTATAATAAGATTTATTCATTGGGAACAATGTATCCAATGAACAAACCTTAATTGACCATTCATTGAAAATGGGAATAGAGGAGTGGAATAATAATTAAATTGTAAATGAGATTCATATTTTCCTTACCATAAAATGATATTATATGAGTTTTATAAAAATCTTTTCATGGCACTAAAATCCACTCACTATGTAAACTCTATAAAGGGATATGTACATCTAGACAAATCAATGTGAGTAAAATTCCAAAAAAGTGAGTAATATATTTATTAGAGCACCTCTGTAAACTCTACCATATATTGGAAGGTTTTTTTTCATTTATAGTGATACTTATATGAAAGGTATTGGGTATATATTTAAGAAAGGTGAAACAGTGATTTCTTATACATATTGATAGTTAAAGTCTCAGGATATATAATATCATACAAATTTTCTAAAGATACATATGGTAATTTCATCTAAAAAATATTGAAGAACTGTCTTTATAGATAGAAATTTTATATACAAAACTGCAATAAAAGTTTGAATTATTTTTTCAAACAAATGGAATTGTACATGAGAGAAATTAGATGGTTGTATCTTCTTAAATACTCGGAAATGTAAATTCATTATAACTCTTAAAGATAAAAATATTTTTATAAATCATTATGTAGGATATACCATGTTATTAAATTAGTGATATGGATTCATGATGTTAAATTGATCAATGTCAGAGTAAATTTCAATATATTAACATTAATGGAAGGGATTACATTAATCGTTTTGAAATGATATCTTAACCGTCATTGTATGAGAAGGTCATGAGTTCTCAAAGAGAATATAAATTGTCACAAAATACGATAGGGGAGTTAATAATGTGAATATTATTGAGTTCTATATTGATTAAGTAGGTCCACTTAAATATTTCACAATGTAATGTTTCCCATCTATCAGAAATATAAATTAGGATATGATGGAAAAACCTCAATGATATATATTCTCTATAAATCATAAAAAGTATAAAAATGTATAGAGACAATTGGGATCATTATATTACAAAAAATATGAAAATGTAGATGTTGAATACACTAAATGGTTCTTGGATTATCAACATGTGAATGATGAGGGAAAACATATTAAGGGGCTATTTCATCTTCTACCCATACCAACATGGAAGTGAAAAAATATCACTATATACTTCATAAATTTTATCCCAAGAATAGATAATGTAAATAATCATATATTAGTTATGCTGGATCAACTCACCGAGGCTTCCCATTTCATCTCAATTTAACAATATTTTTCATTGGACCAAATTTCCAATATATGCATAAAATATGTTCTGTGGCTACATTGAGGGCATATTTCATTCATTTCTAATCATAATAAAAATATTTAATATTAATTATAGAGAAGTATTATACATGATCATAATCAAAAAAGTGAGCATCAGTACGAATTATCAACCCAAAATTGATGGCCATTTTGAAAGGACTATTCGAACACTCGATTGAATTGTTAGAACATGGTCAATGCAATTTAAAGGTTGATGGGATCAATTCATTTCAATATTTGAGTTATCATACATAAGTATCTTCCACTAGAGTATTTAAATTAATCTATATTAAACTATATTTTTTAGAAATGTATAACTCCCACTTGTTCAGATGATGTTGGTGCGAAGACGCTCTATAGACATGATCATATACAAGAATGAAAAAAAGTTTCATTCCATTCAGTTGAATATAATGAATTCATGGATTCGACAAAAGTAATATTATAAAAGTTGAAGAAGGGACATGGTGTATGACTTTAGAGAAAATATTTCATTCAAATATTACTATAGAAGAGAGCATGTTTTTTAAAATGATTGAAAACTAGAGTTCAATGTACATTGAACCCATTGATATTAATGATCACAGAAGAGAAGGGGATTATTGTTTATAACATCCACAAAATGTTTTTTGATTTTTAGGTATTTCATGTATCGTTATTGAATGTGTACATACATTATCCGTTATTTGTATTGAATCTATAGGTGGTAAAACTGGAACATGACCACTCATATAGGAAGCATCTAGCAGTTATAATGGATATTAGATAAAAAAAATTTACTAATAAAACATTATAAAAAATAAAAATGTTGTGGTGGATTAATAAATATAATTAATAGACATGGGGACAATATTACACATTGAGATATAAGTAACCCCACCATTTATCAATGGAAAGAATGTGTTAAAAATTTTTGGACCAATATTATCAAGAGTAGAAGAATGTAATGATCAATGATTTTTAAATATCAATTATTTCCTGAAATTTTTTTGTTTCATATAATATTATAAATATTAAAAAATATAGATACTCTGAAAATTTATTTCATTAATAATGTATATCTCATTAGTTAGTTATGAAAAAAATTAAAATTGTTACCCTTACAACCAGTTATAAAATATAAATGACTGTCAAAAAATTGGAAAATATAGATCTCCTCAATCCATTTGAATTGTCTCCACATTATCAAAATGACAGTAAGAAAAAATAATATTATTAAACCAATAATGATATTATAAAATTAAAATATAACCTTTGGAGAACCATTATTTAATTTTTAGTAAATGAATTCATTTTAATTAGTACGGTTAAAAGGGTATTGTTGTATTGGGATTTTACACTTATATGGTCATTTGTAAAATAGAAATGTTTGGAAATATAACTATTTTCCAATTTTAGCAATGAAAACTATATCCTTAGGTTATAATTATACCACTATAATTAGTGCTTATTATTATTAAGTAAATACAATAATTAATATAAAAATAAGAAACAAAGGCCTCAACCATTAAACTCATGCCTTTTAAAGCCCATTAGTCAGAACATGGAAGGAATAAAGTGTCACTAGGGTTATTAATTGTACATGGCCACTAATATCATCCACAAGTGACTCTTGAATGAAATATATTGTAGGATAAGTTAATGATAGTTTAAATTACCATTCAGTCAATGTTAGTTGATCCACCACATGAAACTCCCACCATCACACACCTCACTATTAATGTTTATGAATGTGTAATAAGGGGTTATTTGTCTAGTACTAAGTTAATTAATTTATAATTTCCACTTTATAAATAAAATGATTATTCCATCAATTCCATTTGAGAATATTTTTTCTTAGAAAAATATATTTTTAATTGAGAAGAATTTTCTAAATTAAATTACTGATAAAATTTAACATAACAATTTTTTAATATATTATTTTCATTAATAAACCACAATATTCAGAATAATTTTTTTTCATTTAAATTTTATTATAAGACATTTTAATTTTAAAAAATATTATCAAATAATGTTATAAATACATCATAATGATTTAAAGGTATGGTAAAATATAATGTTCCATGAAAACTGTATTTCTAAGCTACTATAATTTTTTATAATAGATATAATTTTTTTATTTATATTATCATTTTTGAAAAAAAATGAAAGATGAATTTCAATGTTTTGTTAGGGTGTATTTATATGAATTTTCTAACATAATTTATTTTTCAGTTAATATTAAAATTATTTTTCTAGGTTTTCTATATATTTTATGACCCCGTAATTATGGAAAAAAATAGTTTTATTTAATTAATAACAATCCATAAACCCAAATATATTATTTTATTAGTATTATGTATTTAAATATATTTTATTAAATTTCCTTCCATATAACTAGCTATCCAAATTAAAAAATAATACATTATTGAAAATTCACATATCCACTCCTAAATAAATATATTAATATGAATTTTGTTTCTTGTTGTTTATAATATCATAACTTTGGACTAAACAGTCCATGTCCATTCAAAAAATCTGTAAGATAGTTTTTTTTTTCATTTTCAAAAACCATGATATCCATGTCCTTTTTATGGAAGATATGAAATAATTACATCAATGTTTCTATAAATACCACCCATTTTTCCATTTCATGTCACTCTCAATCCATCATCCCAAAATTAATAGTTATTTTTCCACTCATGTAGTCCCCCAATGTTTCATCAATCCCATAAATATTATTCCTCATATTTTATGAGCATCTCTTCAAGGCAAGGCTAATATCCACTTATTTTTCCAATTCGAGTGACATTTTTTGGGAAATGTATACTCTTTTCCGAAATAAATTATCGTGTTTCCAAATTATATTATATTATTAGTATAATAATAGTCTTCTTATAAATGGTATATATTTAGTTCCCCCATTTAACACTTTTCTTAAACCATGTTTATTCCCAGAATTCTTCTTAATTTAAATCTCAAATTATTCCTTTCTTTAAAAGAAATTATCATTTATTATTGTTTGGTGATAAAAATTACCTTTTTATTTTCCATGGATCTGAATATATATATAATAATTATTTTTTATTTTGATTATTATAAATATAAAACCCACATCATCTTTTCATGGGTTAAATAGGTCATAATGATAATGTCATTAAGTACATTTCTAAGAATTGATTTCAATAATAAAAATGTTCATTATTTTACATTGGTTATTAATGAAATGATTTCTAATGATCAATTACGGTCACATTTATTAATAAATATGATATGTGCACCTTGATTTCACTACAAATCATTAATTTATAAATTTCATCTCTATTGATGACATTTTTTATAATGCCTTGTATATTAACCTTGTAAATATTCATTTGTGATATCATGGATATAAGCCATGTTTATATGCTTATTAATACATCACTTAAATGTTCTTAACACATTTCCATGTTATGATTCTGGTTTTTATAAATATATACATCTTTTTTAATAAAAATAATTTCTCATTATTCTCTTATTTATATCTATTGTGAATACATGATTTTATGTCCTTGACTTATTCCCTTACCAGGGTTCACACTCTCCAATTTCCATTTACCAATGTACGTAGGATATAAGATTCAGTAGAAGTAGATTTGGACGATCCCTTGAAGACCTAAATAATGTCTATTAAAATTAATGATTTATTTATTAAGAACATTTTTCAAATTATATAATCTTTAAAATATCATATTTTTTCCCATTTAAGAAAATTTTATGTAATTAAAAGGGAAGAATCTATATAACACAACCAATAAAGTTTTCAGATACTGTTTGAATATCACATTCATCTAATCCATATGAACTGTAGGATCATTTTGTACCTCACGTATAACACATACCAAATATTCTTAATGTCCTTACCATCCCCTGAAGGTAATCTTTTGTATATTACACTTCTGAACATTGAGATTATGGAATCTTGGAGGGAAATAAATATTTAAGAACTACCTTTTCCCCATTAACTAATCAATCCAATCATCCACATGAGGAAAATAATACTTTTTCATTACCATTACCCAGATCATCTTATGATAGTTCAAACATATTTATTGTGAACCATCTTCCCTCTTGGGAAAGCGAACTATGGATTCTTAATTCAAAATACTAAGAAAAAACCCATATTTCACTAGGGTTCCCAACATCATCAGGCTATATTTTATCTATATTGGTTCCATATAATAATAATATATTTATATCAATGGTGTCGCTGAAATTTTTCAATTCCAGTTATACCTACCTCTCTCGAGTAATACAAGGAAAATACTATAAGAAAACATTGAAAAAAATCCATAAACTGGACTTAATATCAACAACAAAACAAACATCAATACGATCAATTATTTCATTAGGAAAAAACCATAGGAGCTATGGATATGAAGTTACTATGAAACCATAACTTAGAACTAACACTACCTAGAACATGTGTGATATACCATAAACTACAATAAACAAGACACACCCATGATATAAATCAAACTAATGATTGTGAGAAACAAGACCATCCACATAAATGATGCATTCATTAAATAAATATATTGAAAATAGGAAAATTATAGGGTTACTCCACATCAACTATCGATAGCATACAAAGACACTAAAATTCCATATCAATCCACTTACCTAGATATTTTTCTACCTCCCAAATCATGGACATGATATTTATTCAATTTCTTTGTATATCATAAAAAAATTGAGATACAAAATTGGGAAGAACAAGTGATAAATAAAGAAAATAATATAAACACTGATATAAATAAGGAAACTCTCACTATAACTATACTCATATCTACATACACATGAATCTCATAAATGACTAGATAATTATTCACTTCTAATACCTATATCTAGATACATGTAGTATTTGTTTCATCTAACTGTGACATAGTGGACTTTGGAGACTACCAACATGGGACATAAAAAAATAGACCTAACATATCTGATATGTTGTAGATAACCATAATATCCACAACTATTACAAATATTTGTAGGTTATGGAATACAATGTCATGTCTGTCTACAATTTCCACAAATATAGAATGTCAAAATCATACCACTAGATGTAATTTTCTAGGACAAAGTGGATTGTTATAGAGAACCATCTTTACCTCTCATTAAATGATCATACAATCTTATCTATTTTCATTGGCCTACAACAGAAGCAACCACTATGTAGAATTTATGGTGTGTAATATCCCCCCTTGTATTTCATATTTATCTCTTCTATGAAAACCACATACAAAATATATGATTTTTTCAAAATGATGAACCTAAATACATATGTTCTAATATCTGGTCACATACCCTAAAGGTATAACTGGTAATTGAACTGATGATTATTTAAATCATTTAGAAAAAAATGTACCATCTCAGTGAACTGATTTGTGTAAGCCAACAATGAGTTCTCTCCTTACATCAGTGAGAGAAACTCTATAATTTCTCATCATCTGAGACTCTTTAATAAACTACAAAAATATATGATTCGTGAATCCATTACCACTAATTTACACATGCCTATCTTTCAAAACTGTGGTATCCCTTGAATGTTTGTTGGGAACCTCATGTTTGAATGATGCATACATCACCTAGATAGTCTCAATAGTATCTAAAGATTCAAATATCTTATTAATCATTTCATGTTATTACTTCACATCATGATGGACATTTATATTTTTAGAAGATGGTGGATTCTCATGAAAAACACTCCCATGATCAATCTATTTCTCAAATGGATTTTTGATACACCTAAAACCCATCATCCTAAAGATGAATAACATTTTGGTTACATGCACATTTTTTATGTACATTGGCGTGGATAAATTCTTTTCCATTTTAGGATTCTATTGAGGATAATAAATAGTGATATCCAATTTTATTTAGAAAAAACATGTTTCCTTAATATTACATCACACACAAAAAATAGTAGCAAAAAAAACAAAAAAAATGGTATTTAAAACTACATTACCCAAAAGGGAAAGAAGAGATTAAAACCTAGAGAACAAGATAATATACACCCCCAATATCAAATGGTAACATGAGAAGAAAAGATAATATACACTCTCAAACTGGTACCCAACCCAATATTTCACAAACCTAAAATGTGCTGATGATCTCCATGATCTATCATATTTAACTCGAGAATAAAACTATAATAATATGGAATAATTACTAAAAAATTGACGAAACAAAATGGACCAAATATACCTAAGAGGCTATAATAGAAAAGATAAATATATTACATCACTAAAAAAATAGGTGAAACCAAGCACCCATGAGAAGATAAAATATCAATATATAGGTGATGCAGCAAAATACTTAAAAACATGGAAAATTCCTATTCCATTTGAATGTGTGGTAAAACTATAAGAATATAACCACCAAAAACATCTCAACTGGAAGAAAACCTCACTACCTTCATAATGTTCCTATAAATTTTTTATATGTATATATATAACGTGGACTACAAACCACTGATGAGGTATTCATAGTGTAAGAAAAGTGGCATATAATTTTCCATTTATATGTGCTATATCATGTATAAAAACAATAATACAAGAATGGTAAACATTAATGAAAACAATATAGGATAATAGTTAAATAGTTTTTATATCAAAATCATGGGAAAAATTATATTTTCCCCCCTTTTCACATTTACAAATAAATTTGGGAAATCAATATCTTCTAATTTAATATCCATAAAATTAAAAATATATATCACTTCAAAAAAACAATACTTATATCAGTCCTTATATTTTTTCTACGGAAGTACATCAAAACAAACGAAAATAATGTAGAAGCATACATAACATCACACAAGGGGTCACACTAGGTCCAGAATGTCACGAACCAGATCTGGTTGCCATCAAACCCGCACTAATCCCGACCCGTGACAAGGACTGAAGGGCGTTCCAGATCCCCACAGGCTGGTACAAGTTCCTGGGTATCATATAATGATTATTGGGAACAATTTACCCAATTTTATAAACAATAAACAACAAACAAACTCAATAAACCAAATCTGGATTTTTCATCTATAAACGTCTTTTACAAAAATTCAGAATTGAATTACATAAGTTAAAACTCTTTTTAAAGACCAATAAAAATGTAAAAAACCAAATAAGGAAATCCCAATAACCCTCATGGCAAGTGGAACCTCTCTCAAGCCATCTCCACAAGACTTCACCACCAAGGACTTTCCAGAAACCCGAACCACTGGAACTAAAAACTGTACCCAACCTGCGACAACAAAAATAACCAAGTCTACATACACCAGAGTGTGTAATTAGGGTGTGAGACAAAGCCCAATAGACTATACCCACTAATATATTCCATTTTATAAACATTTAATGATGAAAATCATGCAATTTTTCAAAAACATGAGATGCTAGTTAAAATTTCTAAAAGATGCAATATTAAATAAAAACAGTTTTTAGGTGGGATAATTTAAAGAATAATAACTTTTAAAATAAATACCATATATACTGAATCTTCCAGCCTCTCATACCGTTTGCCGACAAGATGCACAAAATATCTTGTTAGCACAAGAAATGACAAATAACCCCTTGGCACTAGCTAGCTGTGGGTCCCAGGTACCTCGTATCTCGGTGAGAGTAACCATCAAAAATATCTATTCTCGTGCATGAGATACTAGTAGGGAACACTTCCATAACCTAGCGGTCCCAAATCATCATCATCAAAGTTTAGTTAGAGTTGTAAGCTCCAATCTTGCTAAGTGAAACTGAGGCCAAACCCCACAGATTCACTAGCATACTAGTATACGTCCACCAACCTAGATACCTGAGTTTTCCATTTGTGCTCAAACAAGTTCAACAAGTCAATGAATATAATTTTTCCATGAAAATATCATTTCCATATCATAAATTCACCAAACATCCCACATGTATACAACACAAGTAACAAAAGTCCACTTTTTATTCCGATTGATTTTGAAATCCGACTCACACCAAAATAGCCCACAACACTTTTCACATTTCTTTAACAGTTCCATAAATCCTTTAAGAATTTTTTTAAAACCATTCCAATATATTAAAAATCTCATAACAGCCCAATCACTTGTTAAATAATACCCTTTTACCTTCAAAATAATTTTATCATCAAACTTACACGTAACATCCCACAAACAAGTTTCTCTCCAACATCACAATTTATTAAAACATTTTAGAAATTTACCAAAAATTAAAAAAAAGGTTTGACATCTTAAAACCTATCTTCACCTTTCAAAACCCCTTAATAGGTGTACACAAATACCAAACAGTACAAATGCACCCTTTTCCCACATTGATTGACCAACTAAAACATTTTCAATTTTAATAAAAAGAACCCAAGTCGTGTCAATATATCGTGCCCACAAAACCCATTTCAAAAACTCCTTTTAAGACCAAAAACCAAACCAATTACTATAAAAAACAGAATTGTAAGCCCTAGATACATTTATAAAACCACTTTCAATTTAAATAAAATCACCTTGAATAATACTATAAAAGATTCAAATGAAAACACACATTTTCCTAAAATTCTCTCAAGAAGTATAACAATGTTTTACACGTTAAACCTATTCAAAAACACTCTTTTTAGTCCCACAAAACACTAATACATTACCAAATAAGAATTGGAAGTCCAAAAAAGATTTAGTAAACCAATTCCATATGTTATAAAATACACCCAAATAATACCCCACGAGTAATACATTAAAACACCCAATTTTACGTTAAAATGAAAATATAAAACTGAACACTTAACCAAATCATTCATAAACCATTTCAGCACAACACCCAACGAATTAGGAATATAAAAAATCACTAAATACAGAAATATAACTCATCAATAATTATTTACACATGGAACCACCTACCAAATGTGTCGAAACTCTCAAGACTTGGTGCGAAACATAAACCGCACCACCGCTGCATCACAGGGATGATAAATCCAGCCCTAGACCACAATATTTAACAAAAAAGACACCAAATCATACCTTATGTTTGAACCCTAACTTCTGGACATTTTAGAACATAATTAATGAGGGAGGAAACCCTAAATAGAATGAAGAAATTGAAGAGAGAAACACTTACTCAAAACAGTCTTGAATAAAACGACCCAAAATCCACCATAATCTGAATTTTAAAACATTCAACCATTCAAGGGAAGTTAGAAAAAGTATTTTGAGATCATTTAGGAACTTGAATGAGGGAAAAAGTTTAATAATTGAGAGTGTTATGATGGAAATAACTTACCTCCTCAAATCTGACCGATTTAAGAAACCCAATGAATTTCAGCACTCAATCACGATTACAAAGAGCGCCAATGAAAGGGGAAATGAATGGGAGCACGGATGGGCTTCTTAGGGGCGATAGGGATGTGTAATCACTGAAAAATTTATTATAAAGAATAATATATTAAAAAAATATAGATACAATTTAAAACTAGAAAATGGGCTTTCGGGTTGGCCCAATTCTCAAATAAAAACCCAAATCCTCCATGATTATTGATTTATAAAGTCTCAAAATTTAAATGTTGTGTTAATATATCAGGGAAATAAATTTAAGAGTATTAATTATAGAAAAATATTAAAAAATTAAATTTTTATAAAATAATCAAAATTTATTTTTAAATCTGGAATTGTGCTCACGGTTTGGCCCAATTCATGAAAACTCAACTATTATCCATAAAACCTTTAGAAACCCCCAAAACAAAGCATGAATTGAAAATAAATTAAAAATAACTTTAAAATAATTTATGTATGTGATAATTCTCCCCACCTTGAAAACTTTCCACCCCATAAAATCACAGCAAGTTCAAAGCAACAATCAAACCCCACTACGAACCAGATCAGGTTGCCATCAAACTGGCACAAAACCCGGCCCTTGCTAAGGCCCAAAGGGCGTTCCCGATCCCCAAAGTCTGGAACAAGTGCCCGAGTATCATATAATGATTATTGGGAATGATTTACCAGATTTTAAAAATATTAAACAACAAAAAAACTCATTAAAACAAATCTGGAATTTTCAACTTAAATTCTCTTTTACAATATTTCAGAACTGAATTACATAATTTAAAACGATGTTTAAAGACCACTACAAGGGTAAAAAACCAAATAAATACATCCCAATAAACCTCATGGAAAGGGTCACCTCCCTCAAACCATCTCCACAAGACTTCACCACCAAAGACCTTCCAGAAACCCAGACCACTAGAACTAAAAACATTACCCAACCTACGACAACAAAAATAACCCATTCTACTTACACCCAAGTGTGTAAGTAAGGTGTGAGACAAATCCCAAAAGGATACCAACAATAATAGATTCCATGTTATAAAAATTTGAAGATGAAAAATATGCAAGTTTTCAAAAACATGAGATTCTTGTTATAATTTTAAAAAGATGCAACATTAAATAAAAACATCTTTCACGTGGGATAATTTAATGAATAAAAACTTTTAAAATAAATTCCATAGCTACATAATTTTCCAGTCTCTCATACCATATGCCGACGGTACGTACAAAAATATATAGTGAGCGCAAGAAATGGGAAATAACCCCTAGGCACTAGCTAGCTGTGGATCGCTGATACTTCGTATCTCGGTGAGAGTAACCATCACAAATATCTGTTCTCATGCATGAGCCACTAGTAGGGAAGATACCCATAACCTAGTGGTCCCCAATAATTATCATAATATTTTAGTTAGAGTTGTATGCGTCAATCTTTCTAAGTGAAACTGAGGCCAAACCCCACGGATTCACTAGCATACTAGTACATGTCCACCCACCCAGATACCCGGGTTTTCCCATTGTGCTCAAAATTGTTCAACCAGTCAATGAATATAATTTTCATATGAAAATGTCATTTCCATATCATATATTCAAAAAACATCCCACAAGTACACAAAAAAATAACAAAAGTCCACTTTTCATTCCGATTGATTTTCAAATCCGACTCAAAACAAAATAGCCCACAACACATTTCACATTTCTTTAATAGTTCCACAAATCCATTAAGAAAATTTTTAAAACCATTCCAATATATTAAAACTCTATTAACATCCCACTCACTTTTTACATAATACCCTTTTTATCTTCAAACTCATTTTATCATCAAACTTACACAAAATAGCCCACAAACAAGTTTCGCTTCAACATCACAATTTATTAAAACATTTCTGAAATTTACAAAACCTTATAAAAATGTTTGACATCTTAAAACATAAATTCACCTTTCAAAACCCCTTAATAGTTGAACAGACATACCAAACGGTAAAAATTCACCATTTTCCCACTTTTTTTGACCAACTATAAATTTTCAACATTCATAAAAAGAACCCAAGTGGCTTTAATATATCTTGCACACAAAACCCATTTCAAAACAACCATTTAAGACCAAAAACCAAACCAATTCCAATCCAAAACATAATTGGAATCCATAAATACATTTATAAAACCACTTTAAAGTTTTATAAAATCACCTTGATTAATACTACAAAAGATTCAAATGAAAACACACAATTTCATAAAGTGCTCTCAAGAAGTATAAGAATGTTTTACACGTAAAACCTATTAAAAACACTAATTTTAGGCCCAAATGACACTAATAAATTACCAATACCTAATTTTAAGTCCAAACAAGATTTTGTAAACCAATTCCATATGTTATAAAATACACCCAAATAATACCCCACGAGTAACTAATTAAAACACCCAATTTCAAGTTAAAATGTAAATATAAAATAGAACACTTAACCAAATCAATCATAAACCATTTTATCCAAACAAACAAAATATGAGGAATATTAAAAATGACTAAATTCATAAAGATAACTCATCCATAGTTGTTTACACATGGAACCACCGACTGAAAGTGTCGAAACCCTCAAATCTTGGTGTGAAACATCAACCGCACCACCACTGCATCACAAGGATGATAAATGCAGCCCTAGAACACAATATTTAAATAAAAAGACACCAAATAAAACCATATTCTCGACCCCTAACACATTTACATATTAAAATATAATTAAATAGGGAGGAAACCCTAAGAAGAATGATGAAATTGAATAGGGAAACACTTACTCAAAACAATATTGAATAAAACGACACCAAATCCACCAGAATCTAAATTTTAAAACTTCCAACCATTCAAGGGATGTTATAACAAGGATTATGAGATCATTAAAGAACTATAATGGGGAAAAATAGTAAGAATTGAGAATGTTATGATGGAAATAACTTACATCCTCAAATCTGCTTGATTTTAGAAACCCTAGGAATTTCAGCACTCAATCGCGATGAAAACTAGCTACCAAGTGGGGGTAAAGGAATGGGAGCACGCTTGGGCGTCTTAGGGTCGAGAGGGAGGTTTAATCACCAAAAATTTCATTATAATGAATAAGATATTAAAAAACTAAAGGAAAAATTTAAAACAGGAAAATGGGATTTCGGGTTGGCTCAATTCTCAAATAAAAATCCAAATCCTCCATGATTATGGATTTATAAAGGATCGAAATTTAAATTTGGTGTTAATATATTAGGGAAGGAACTTTAGGATATGGAATTTGTGAAAATTATTAAAAAATGAAAAAGTTATAAAAGAAAAAAAATAATATCTGGAATTGGGCTCACGGTTTGGCCCAATTTATGAAAACCCACCTATTCTCCATAAAACCTTTAGAAACCCCCAAAACAAAGCCTGAATGGAAAATAAATTAAAAAAACAATAAAATACGTTATGTATGTGGCACAGATAGTTAAAAAACTCTTATCTAAAATATACCTTCGTGACAAAAAATTACACTAGACATATGAATTAGGACAAGAGTTAATAGGAACATCGCAACAACTGAACCTCCTAACATGATTAACAAGTCAATAGAATAATATATCTAGATAACATAGAAAATCCCCGTGAAAAAACCCCATGAAAAAAGTAAATAAATATTACTATACCATCCACCCAACTACCAATGGATTCCTATGTTCCCAACATTTCAAAACAATTCATTAAACCATTTCATCATTTCTGATTTGATAAAAAATTAATAAAAATAATTCACAATTCTTTAAAAACGCATTTAGAGTTACCTAAAGTAGTTGATTACATAATTTTTTAAAAACCCATATCCATAAAAAAACCAACAACAATCACATCATGCTACTAATTTTTATCAAAAATCATTATAAAAAATAGGAGCAATGAATGTCAACATCACATTCTAGAGAAGGTACCAACAACCTCAAAACTAGGAGTCGCACACACCAGCTATCATGACCCGTCCTTGGGACCCATGCCATGACAACCCAATCTCACCTCCCATAGGCCAGGGGCTGGCGACTAGCACCAAGGAGTAAATCCTGACAAAAAGGGGAAAGCATTGCCTTTATAAAGTAAACAAACACCACAGAGTAAGTAAAGAGAAGTATACACTAAGTAAAACTAGGTACAAATGTTAGTGCGGAAAGTAAATGGGCCAGAATACAAAGCCAAACTGAATGAAAAGTACAAATGGAAAGAAAATACAGCAACTGAAAGTATAACAGCAACGTTGAGCCATCCACTGGAAGTCCCACCTGAAGGGTGGGTATAGATAGCCTCCTCACCTCCTCGGGTCCAGCCGTCCGTTCCGTGTACGTCCCGCCCAGTGGTCCACCTCTAGGTACAGATTTTCTCCACAAGCCTCAACCACGGTCAGCTTTGTCTGTCGTCTGCATCCAACACAATGTAGTGCGGGCATAGCATGTGCAGGGGTGAGTATAAGCTACTCAGTAGGGACCCAGAGACCCCCGAAGGTCTCCCAGAATCCATAAAGGATAATTCACAAAGGAAAGATACAATCACGAAGTAACATCCAACACTGCTTAGATATATGCCCATACATATACCTAAGTCATCAATTTCAGTTCACCTCCAACATCCAAGCCCATGTAAGATCTAGTCCACACCGTATAGTACAACCCAATCCATACAGAAAAGCACAACACAATCCACATAGGAAAATATGTCAATCATATCAAAGATAATGATTGAAAGTCAACACTCTGCTCACATAGGTATACTTCTTCGTAAGTTGATAGAGATGATCAGGTGTAGCCACTGATTCATCTAAGGTGGGACCCACATAGGATACTAGACCAGCTAGGCTGTTAGACCCACGTAGGATACATGACTAGCCACTCTGTCAGACCCACATAGGATAGCAGTACAGAGTCAAATACTGGCGGACCCACGTAGGATACAAGAACAGTAGTACTGCCAGACCCACGTAGGATACATGAAGAGTAGTCATCACCGTCGAAACCATGGAGGATTTCAGTACGGTCGTCAGTGATGCCGAACCCACGACGGATTTCAGTAATGTCGTCGTCGCTGCCGAACCCACGGAGGATTTCAGTGCAGTCGTCATCATCGTCGCAGTCGCAGCCAGCTCCAGGGTTCCCGCACACAGTATGCTCGTTACCAGGAGGGTCCGCTCCACGAGCCAAGAAGTCGATACATCAACTAACACGTAGTATGGAGTTGATGTATCCCAAAGTTCTATCTCGTCAATAGGAACTCAACACGACAGACGGTGCGTCAATCAGACGCCCGATAAGAGAGTTATAGGCTTTTTCGTTCCAGGGGCCCGGTTGGTTTTTATGTCAATACCAACCCGATCGCACTCCAACTATGTCCAAATCTCAAGCGGAGTAAGCCAAAATGTCCGTATCACTAAAAGGAATCCAACAAAGTTGACGACACGTCAATCGGACGTCCGGAGCTCAAGTTATAAGTGATTCCACTCCGATGGCTCGTTGGCTTTCGTGTTCGAACCAACCCGGCCATACCCCAAGTTCTTTGAAAAATTGAGTGTAATATACTGAAACGACCATATCAATCCAAGGATCACATTGCAACTGATGGTGCATCGATCAGAGGTCTGTAGCCCATGTTACGGGCATTTAAATGAACTGTCTGAGTTTTAGGGGGTTTTGGGCCCAGACCGACCTGGCCCAAGACCACCTGGGTCGGTCCAAAACGGGTCGACCTAACCCGGGTCTGGGTCCGGCCCATTACGGCGCGGCCTGGCCCAGTGGCGTGGTCGGTCCCGGCCAGGGGGACCGGTTGACTTGGCGCGGGCGCGACCCACATGGCCAGCTCGATGCTGACCGAGCTGTCGTGGAAAGGGGGGGGGGGGCTGCCCCCTGTTTTGAAATGAAGGCCCCACGTGGGGGCCGCTCCTTTGGCCAGTCGGGGGTTACGACCCCCGGACATTTCCGATCTTCCATCCCGGCTGGCGGGTCGTGCTGCCGCTACGGGACACCGCAGTCCTGCCCCTCCGACGCGCCAGTGGCAGGTGGTTCCGGCCGCCGCTCCCGGCCCCGCCGCGGCCTTGGTTCAACCGGCACGGCGTGATGGCGCCGCCCACCGCCGCCGCGGCCCCGCTCTGGCCGCGGTGTCTTCTTGGTTCTCCGGCGCGGCGCGACGATGTCGCGGCCATTCACTGCGGCCCGACTCTGGCCGCGGGTTTGTTCGGCCTCAATGGCGCGGCGCGACGGCGCCGCGCTTCTTCACCGTGATTATCCATGTTCCCGTGCGGTGCACTTGCACCGCGCTACCTTTGTTCGTGCCGCAACAAGAATATCACAACAAAAGGGGGAGGAGGTTCGGCCGTGTTCTTGCGGTCTAACCTCCTCCCATTAAATTGATAATGAGCAGCCAAAGAATGTGATGATGAACGGAAAAGAATATTTCACGAACAAATTCCAAACCCCTACCTCGATGCAGTCATCGAACGAGGTTCGTCGCGGAAAGCGGCATCGTGGGGTGTGGCTCTATAAGCGTCTTCAACGTCGCAGTAAATGATTTCGTGGTGAAGCGGATCGTTGGTGTCACGGTACATGGTGTCGCGATGTCGATCTCTGAGAAATTAGCATTCTTCGTCAATGTCGGTGTGTTCATCACGTTCTTCAAGGAGGAAGATGATGTTCTTCAAGGCTAGAGATTTCTTCTTCAAACCTTAACACAACAAAGCTAACCCAAAAATAAAATAAGCACCACTTATTTTATTATATCATTCCATGAGTTCAAATTTTAAAAACTCAAACCCATTAATTGAATTATTTTGTTGGCTTGATTAAAAGAGAGGAGATGGAAAGTCACATCATTAAATGTGGAAGAGTTATAACACATGTGAAGGGGGTTATAGAATTTGAAGGGGTGGGGCTCATATGTTCCCCACCTCACTAAATCCTGTCATGCAAGTTATAGAATTTTCGTGGGTCCCACACCAACTCCCACACATAGGATTAACCAATTTAGTGAACTAAAATTAGTCGTACGATTTTATTTCTCTTTACTCTATGTCCACAAATTTTAACAACTCCTTCTCGAGCAAACGCTACTCCAATAATGGTCATCTTAAGCAAATATCGGCATTGTGGTTTCATCGGTGCCCTCAGATTTCGATTCTGAGCACCGGTTTAAAAGTTAGGATAACCCACTCGTCTGTTTACTGAACGTGCCTAAGCTAAACTTCAGAAATTGATTCCGGGCACACCAGGCTTCGGATTCAGGTGTCGTCGGAAACTGTGTACTTGTAAAATCCCAAAAAAATGAGTATTCACATTACTCCCACCTCAGGGTTTTACATCCTCTTAAAGATACATCATAAACTAGGGTAACAAATGTAGGTAATGTGCATGCATCTGAGCCTCCCGCTCCAAAGTGCTCTCCTGGAGGTTCATGTTCTTCCATCTGATGTGCACTAAAGGAATTGACGGCCCACATTGGACCCACTCCTATCGATCTTAGATCTCCACTGGGACCTCTGTAAAAGTCTCCACATCGTCAATGTCCATCTCCCCATGGTCGATGATATGCGTCGGTTCGTGCACGTATCTCCTCAACTGAGATACGTGGAAAATGTCATGAACCTAGTGAAACAGAGGTTGTAGAGCCAGGTGATAAGCCACCTCCCCTATCCTGCTGAGAACCTGGAATGGTCCGATGAAGCGCGAAGATAACTTTCCGCCGCGGCCAAATCTTCGTAATCCACGTCGAGGAGAGACCCGCAACATGTCAGGGTTTCTATCCTCGAACTCTAGTGGTCTCTGCCTCCTGTCAGCATAAGACTTCTGCCAACTCTGATCTGTCCTCTTCTGCTCTTGGATGACCTGGACCTTCTCTGTCATGGGATGGACCATCTCTGGTCCCACATGTGCTAACTCCCTAGGGTCTGTAGGTAGAGAGGTGATCTCCAAGGTCAGTCGTACAATTCCTCGTATGGTGCCATCCTGATGGTGGAGTGGTAGCTCTTGTTGTACGCGAACTCCACCAAGGGTAGGTGGTCCTCCCAGCTGCGACCAAAGTTGAGGACACATGCACGGAGCATGTCCTTCAGTGTCTGAGTGGTACTCTCCGTCTGACCATCCGTCTGTGGGTGAATGGCAGTGCTCAGACGTAGCTGCATCCCGAATTCCTCCTGCAACCCCTTCCAGAGCTGGGAAGTAAAGAGAGCATCTCGATCAGAGATGATAGATGATGGCACACCATGAATTTGTACAATCTCATGAACATAGAGACGTCCCCAACTCTCTACTGAGCCCTGCTCTCGGATAGGTAAGAATTGAGTCGACTTGGTGAGTCGATTGACAATCACCCAAATGGAGTCGTGACCTATGGATGTACGTGGATGTCCAGTCACAAAATCCATAGATATCCTGTCCCACATCCACTCTGGGACCTCCAAGGGCTGTACCAAGCCTTCTAGTACTTGGTGGTCCGCCTTCACCTGCAGGCAGGTGAGGAATCGAGAAACAAATTCTACTACAGCCTTCTTCATACCCGGCCACCAGTGCTGTTGTCTGAGATCCTAGTACATCTTCGCCACTCATGGATGTACCGCTAATGGGGAAGTGTGAAAATCTCTCAGAAACTCCTCCCATAAAGCATCTGGTCGAAGTTATATCCACTGAAAAGGACATCATTATCTCCTCCTAAAGAGAATCCACCAGGTGTTTGTCCTGAGGATATCTATGCACGCCGCGTCTCACAGTCAATGTCCCCACAATGTGCCTCTCTGACCTGATGTAGTAGTGGAGGAGTGACTGTGAGTGACTGAAAAAAGGTTGTTCCATCTCTATCCACAAAGGATATCAGCAAAGCGGCTTGCTTCTCTGTCGCCTGCCCAAGTAGCTAAATGCTCGTCCTCCTGCTGAGAGCATCAGCTACTACGTTCCCCTTTCCAAGATTATAGACTATCTCAAAGTCATAGTCCTAGATGAACTCGAGCCATCACTGCTGTCTCAAGTTCATGTCCTTTTGCGAGAAGATGTACCGGAGACTCTGGTGGTCAGAGTAGACCTTAAAGCGCTCGCCTATTAGATAGTGTCGCTACATCTTCAGAGCGAAGACCACTGCGGCCAACTCCAGGTCAAAGGTAGCGTAGTTATGCTCATGTTGCCTCAACTATTGTGATCCATAGGAAATCACTACTCGGTCCTTCTTCAGGACACATCCAAGTCCGGTCCCTGATGTATCTCAGTAGACTACATACCCTACTCCCTCTTCTGGTAGCCACAAGATAGGTGCACTGGTCAATCTCTGTCTCATCTCCTAAAATCTCTGATCACATCTGTCTGACCACACAAAGGGTTTCCCCTTCTTCGTCAAAGCTTAAAGAGGTTCCGCAACTCTGAAAAATTCTAGCAAAAATCTCCGGCAGTGCCCCAGTTATCCTCAAGAAACTCTGAACCTCCGTCACACTCTTGGTTGGCTCCTAAGCAAGAACTGCCTCGATCTTCACAGGATCCACCGCAACTCCCACCTCAGAGATAACGTGTCCCATGAAGTGGACCTAACGTAACCAAAATTGACAGTTTGAGAGCTTACCATAATGTTGGTGCTCTCAGAGTGTGTCTAGAACATCCCGCAAGTGATAGGCGTGCTCCTCCTCAGTGGTCGAGTATATCAAAATGTCGTCAATTAAGGCCACAAAAAATCGTTCGAAGTATGGCTGAAAGATCCTGTTCATGAGACCCATGAACACCGATGGAGCATTGGTTATCCAAATGGCATAACCATGAACTCATAGTGGCCATACCTACATTTGTAGGTCGTCTTCTGCATGTCCTTGTCCCGAACTCTGAGCTGATGATAGCTTGACCTAAGGTCTATGTTTGAGAACCACCGTGCTCCCTTGAGATGGTCGAAGAGGTCGTCAATACTCGGTATCAGACACTTGTTCCTCACGGTCACCTAGTTCAGGTGACGATATTCGACACACAGTCGAAAGCTTTTGTTTGCCTTCTTAGCGAACAAAATCGGGGAAGACCAGGGTGAAACAATGGGTCGGATGAATCCCTTGCCCTGCAAGTCCTCCAACTGCACCCATAGCTCTCAAAGCTCAGTGGGAGCCATCCGATATGCTGGAGTGGATATCAGGGCTATCCCGGGGTACATGTCAATATAAAAATATACTTCTCTATGAGGATGTAGTCCTGGAATGTCATCAGGGAAATCATCCTCATACTGATCCACCACTGCAGGAAAACTAGGACTCCGCACGTCAACTGCTCCTAGGATGAGGCTAGCCAACTGATGAGTGATCTGCTGTCCTCTCCTCTACGTGAGTCCATCATGCGCTGCTAAGGATCCCTTCTCGCCAGGGATGGTGAACCTACTCCCATCGGTTTGAACACATCGCACCTTGCGCCTAATACAGTCGATCTGAGCATGGACTATAGATAACCAATCCATACCCAAGATAACGTCGTAAGGCCTAGATGCCACTACAAAAAGATCCCAGCTGAAACTCTCTCCCCCTAGAGTAATCTTACTCTACCTACACCAGTGCGTAATCGTCGAGTCTACTCTTGTAGGAGTCTCTATCCGTAAGGATCATGCCAACGGCTCCGTCGGAATCTCCGAGCTCCGAACAAGGGCAGCAACAATAAAAGAATGACTCGCTACTGTGTCTATAAGAACTGCAGCAAGGGTGGAGTAGACGCAGATAGTACCCCAAATCATATTGGGTGCGCCGTGGTCATAGGCCTCCACTACTTGAAGTTGAGCCTGTCTCTTCCCGCCCGCTCCATGTGGTCGGGGTGGACCTCTGGGTGGTGGTGGTGGTAAAGCCTCAAACCATCGCCCACCACCTGCTGCTTGGCCAGTTCCTCTGCCTCATCCGCCTGCTCCCTGCGGACCGCCACGGTCGACCTTCTGCCTCTGCCTAGGTCGCCCCTCAACCATTTGTTGCTCCTCTGCATGGCGGTTCGGGCAGTCACGAGCCATGTGGCCCTGCCCGCCGCATGCGTAGCACTGTCTGCTCCTCGGAAGGCTGGCCCTGCATCGTGTGCCCCGCACCTCTGAGCCAGTGTCCTGAGGTCATCCGCCTGATGGTCTGATCCGCCTGGACCTCTGTGAAGTCCATCGACCGCCAGCTTCTGATGATTCTACTACATGTTGCAATGCGGTAGGTCTCGCTACTGGTGTAGGCTCAGCAAGAAAGCTCTCAATGAGAAGGGCTCTCTCTAGTACTCTTGACTGTGTCAGAATGATGAGGGAGATCATCGATGCACTGATCTCATGCCTCAGTCCCTGCTCGAAGGTCTGAGCCTAGAAGAATGGGTCTTGTACCATGTCCGTCGAATATCGCGGGAGATTGGTAAATCTCTCTATGTACTGGGCTAAAATCATGCTTCCCAACCGTAGTTATAGTAGCTCTTAAATGCGCACCATACAGAGGGTGGCTGGGATGAACTCCGAGCGAATGAGGCTCTCAAAGTCCTTATAGAGTAGAGATGCCTCATCGTGCACCTAGAGCATCATGCTCCACCATCTGCCTCATGCCGCGTGTAGGAGGCTCGCTGCAAGGATCACAATGAGGTCAGCTGGTGTCCCCACTAGCCTGAAAACTCGACAAAACGCCTCCAGCCAATCCTCGGTTGCATGAGGGTCCGTCTCCCCGCGGAACTTGGGCGGTCTCGGACGCTGAAACATGTGCAGTGATCTGAGGAGATGTGCACTCACAGCGGTTGGGGATGGTGGCGTCAGTGGCTCAGCGGGTAGTGGTACCGCCGGTGCCCCCGCCGTTAAAGGGCCCTCCACCGAGGCCTCATCGCTCGGTGGGTTGTCGTCTCGCACAAAGCGCGGATCCCTAGCAGGCTGCCGTCGTGGGGCCATCCTGAAAAGAGAAAGGTGCACCATGGTCAAAAAATTATACCTGATGAGCTGACACAAATTAATCACAACGAATACTTTTGAAACACACATGCAATCAATGTTTTCGTGCATTGATTCGGAAACCAAAAGCCAGGGTCCTGGTGTACGGATACGTTGGCCGCCGCCCCAACACTGGACTCCCTGGACTGATAACCACCACTCAATACCCTTAAAATTATTGCTTCATATATAATAATGATTAGAGTCCCGAGTTATGCGGTAGAATTGAACTCCTCTGATACCGATTTTTCACGACCCATCCTCGGGACCCGTGCTGTGACTACCCCAAGCCCACCTCCCATAGGCCAGGGGCTGGAGACTAGAACCACGGTGTAAATAATGAAAAAAAGGGGAAGGAATTGCCTTTATAAAGTAAACAAACACCACAGAGTAATCAACCAGAAGTATACACTAAGTAATACTTGGTACAATAGTAAGTGTGGAATGTAAATGGGCCAGAATACAACCCCATTTTGAAATTAAAGTACAACTGGAAAGAAAGTACATCAACTGAAAGTAAAGAAGCAACGTCAAGCCGTCCACTGGATGTCCCACCTGAAGGGTGTGTACAGACACCCTCCTTAGCTCCTCGGGTCCAGCTGTCTGTTCCATGTACGTCCCGGCCAGTGGTCCACCTCCATGTACAAACATGCTCCACAAGCCTCAACCACGATCAGCGTTGTCCGTCGTCTGCATCCATCACAATGTAGTTCAGGCATAGACCGTGTAGGGGTGAGTATACGCTTCTCAGTAGGGACCTCGAGACCCACAATGGTCTCCCAGAATCCACAAAGGATAATCCACCAAGGAAAGATACAATCATGAAGTAACATCCAACACTTCTTAGATATATGCCCATACATATACCTAAGTCATCAATTCCAGTTCGACTCCAACATCCAAGTCCAAGATCGATCTATTCCACATAGGATAGTACAACCCAATCCACAGAGGAAATCACAACACAATCCACATTGGAAAGCAAGTCAATCATATCAATGATAATGATTGACTGTCAAGACTCATCTCACATAGGTACACTTCTTCGTAAGGTGATAGAGATGATCAGGTGTAGACTCTGATTCATCTAAGTTGGGACCCACATAGGATACTAGGCCAGCGAGGCTGTCGGACCCACGTAGGATACAAGACCAGCCACTCTGTCAGACCCACGTAGGATAAATGTTCAGAGTCAAATACTGTCGGACTTGCATAGGATACATGAATAGTAGTATAGTCAGACCCACGTAGGATAAAAGAACAGTAGTCATCACCATTGAACCCACAGAGGATTTTAGTACCGTCATCATCACTGCCGAAACCACGGAGGATTTCATTGCAGTCTTCATCGCTGCAGAACCCATAGAGGATTTAAGTGCAGTCGTCATCGTTGTCGCAGTCGCAGCTAGCTCTAGGGTTCCCGCACACAGCATGCTCGTTTCGGGGAGGGTCCGCTCCACGAGCCAAGGGGTCGATACATCAACTAACATGTAGTCTGAAGTTGATGTATCCCAAAGTTTTGTCTCATTGATAGGAACTCAACATGACAGACGATGCGTCAATCGGACACCCGATCTGAGAGTTATTGGTGTTTTCGTTCCAGGGGCCCGATTGGTTTTTAAGTCAAAACCAACCTGACAACACTCCAAATGCATCCAAATATCGAGATGAGTAATCCAAAAGGTCTGTCTCACTAAGAGGAATACAACAAAGTCGAAGAAACTTCAATCAGACGTTCGGAGCTCCAGTTATAAGCATTTCCACTCTGACGGCCCGGTTGGTTTCGTGTTCGAACCAACCCAGCCATATCTAAAGTTCTATTAAACCTTGAGTGTAATTTACCAAAATGACCCTCTCAATCCAAGGATCGCATCTCAATACACGGTGCACCGATCGGAGGTTTGTAGCCCTTTTTATGGGCATTTAAACGAACTGTCCGGGTTTTAGTGGGTTTTGGGCTAAGACCGACCCGGCCCAAGACCCCCTGGGTCGGCCCGAACCGGGTCGACCCGACATGGGTCCGGGTCCAACCCAACAGGGAGTGGCCCAGACCAGTGGGTGCGGCCCAGCCTGGTCGGCCTAGCCTGGGTGGCCAGTTGGCTTGGCGTGGGCGCGACATGCATGGCCAGCTCGGCACTGGCCGAGCTATCGTAAGAGGGGGGTGATGCTCCCCTGTTTTGAAATGGCTTCCCCACGTGGGGGACGCTAGTTTGGCATGCTGGGGGTTATGACCCCCGACATTTTCCGATCGGCCGGTCGTGCTGCCGCCACGGGACCCCACGGTCCCACCCCTCCGACGCGTCGGCGGAAGGTGGTTCGGTCACCGCTCCCTACTCTGTCGCGGCCTTGGTCTGACCGATGTGGTGTGACGGCCCCGCGCCCCTCCATCGCCACCCCGCTCTAGACACGGTGTCTTCGTGGTTCTCCTGCGTGGCATGACGATGTCACGCCCCTTTGCTGTGGCCCGACTCCGGCATCGGGTTCGTTCGGCCTCAACGGCGCGGCGCGACGATAACACGCTTATTCGTCGTGATTCTCTATGTTCTCTCGTGGTGCCATTGCACCGGGCTGCCTTTGTTTGTCCCGCAACAAGAATACAACAACAAAGGGGGAAGAAGGGTTGGTTGTGTTCGTGAGGTCCGACCCCCTCCTGTTAAATTGATAACAAGAGGGCAAAGAATTTGACGATGAACGGTAAAAAATATTTCACAAAAAAAATTCAAAACCCCTACCTCGATAATGTCATCGAATGAGGTTCTTCGCGGAAAGCGGTGTCACGGGGTGTGTCTCCAGAAGTGTCATCGACGTCTTGGTACAAGGCTTCACAGTGAAGAGGATTGTTGGCGTCGCGATACATGGCATCGCAACGTCGATCTCCAAGGAATTAGCATTCTTCGTTGGCGTCGGTGCGTTCTTCACGTTCTTCAAGGAGGAAGATGAAGTTCTTCGAGGCAAGAGAGTTCTTCTCCAATCCTTAACACAACAAATCTATCCCAAAAATAAAATAAACTCCACTTATTTTATTAAGTCATGCCCTGAGTTCAAAATTTAAAAACTCAAACCCATTAATTGAATTAATGTGATGGCTTGATTAAAAGAGAGGAGAGGGAAAGTCACATCCTTAAATGTGGAAGAGTTATAACACATGTGAAGGGGGTTAGAGAATTTGAATGGATGGGGATCATGTGGGCCCCACCTCACTAAATCCTTTCAAGAGGATTATATAATTTTATTGGGTCCCACCCCAACTCCCACACATAGGTTTAACCACTTATGTGAAATAAAATTAGTCGCATGATTTTATTTCTCTTTACACTTTATCCACAAATTTTAATAACTCGTTCTCGAGAAAATGCATCTGCATTAAAGGTCATCATAGGAAAATACCAGTGCTGCAGTTTCATCGGTGCCCTCGGATTTTGATTCCGAGCACCGGTTCAAAAGTTAGAAAAACCGCTCGTTCGTTTACTAAACGTACCTGAGCTAAACTTCGAAAATTGATTCTGGGCACACTGGGCCTCAGAATCAGGGGCCTTCAGAAACTGCGTACTTGTAAAATCTCAAAGAAAACGGGTCTTTACACCTGCAATGAAAACCAATCAAAAAGTATTAAATAATTACATATGTGGAACCAGAATGAATATGTAGATCATAAAATTGAATCATTTTATCTAGAGGGTGATAAGAGAACATATATAAACACAACCCTCCAGAACGCATACCTACCGCACCACAACCAATGAACGATTTTCCCTCAGAAAAAGATAATAGAATGGATCAAGAGGAAAACAAGAAGAAACATCCAAATAGATCAATGAAAATAATAATGAAATATATTGAAATTAAATATATTAAATAAAAAATTTATTATAAATTTTCACTCTCCCATATATGTGAACACCACAAGAAATAAATAACAGTTGGAGAAAAAAATCAATACAGACTGAATAGAGACACCCAAAAACATTGAAGAATAAATATATTTCAATAGTGAATGGATATTAAAATAAATTATATAATATTTTAACTAAATAGAACCCTAATATTAAAAACTATGACATTTTCAGGGTGTATAATACCTATTTAAGTATTTTAATACTTAGGATTTATATATGTAGAGAACCATTCACATTTTTATTAAAACCACCTATTTTTTTAAAACATGTAGTATAATTAGTAGATGATGTCTACTAACCTCACACTATATACCAAATTCATGGTATCCCTCAAAATTTCAATCAATAATAGGATGTCCCATAATGAACCCAATTAAATTGGAAAATGAGTAATGATAAAATAATTACATACTACTATGTAACATGATTTAATAATGGATTTTATTAATTGAAAATTATCTCAATAATTTAAGTGTTCTATGATAATCAAACCTTACTCTCTATATATTTTATTTGAATAAAATATGTGGGATATTCGTATTTGGTTATCCATTAGTATCCTTTATGACTCCATTTGATTTAAATTTTTTTATTGATTTCCAATATGATGATTCAAAATATGGCCTCTTATCTATGCCTCATTATTATATAAATTTTTTTCTCATATTATTCGTCTATCTCAAAATAGATTTTATAGAAATAAATACACTATTTTACGGTGAAATAAAACATCTTCCAGGTGAATTAAGGCATGATTTTAAGGTTCTATTATGTGGAATTCATTCTATTTTTATTAATTTTAAATATTTTAATTTCTCATATATATTTTTCGGGATTTGGTGAAATCTGGTAAAATCAATTGTCGTTATGGGGGAATAATTTTGGTAAATTTTTTATTTGGTTTAGGAGTCCATTGAAAATCCACCTCACTGATTTATGAATGGTTTAAATGAAAATTTTCAACATAATGATTTTCATGTTCAATATCAATAAATTGGATATTTGTTATGAATGATTGGGATATTAAATTGTTTTTGCTATGTAATTAAATATGTTCTCATAGAATCAATAGAGGTCTCTATGATCATGTGATTGATATAGAAATCATAGATTGATATAGTTGGAAATGAAATAATGTTTCTCTTACAAATACTATAGATTTATGTTCATATGATATAATTTTAATCATATTCAAAATAGTTCAATTTTTTATTTATCTAGATATATTCAGAATAACACAATTAAGATGAAAAGGCAATAAAGACCTCATATCTTACTAGTTGGACTTCTTATTGTTAAAGGGTTAAATATATTTGTGTGTCCATTAATATTGTTTTAACTCTCTTCAATGATCAATTCTCAAGGGAATGAATTTTAATTTATAAAATTATATTATTAAAAGATGGTTTAATTAATGTGGATTTAAAGGTGATTGGTATCACATAAATAATAGAGACTCAAATGGTAATTTTTAAGATAAAGTTACTTTTATAATCAATACTTCCACTAAAAATAATGAACATGTTCCAAGAGTCGGTAAGTATGATTTATATTTTCATTAACAAGTTGTTTATTAAATGTATATTGAAATGGTATATAATTAAAAACAATATGAAAATGGGGTGAGATAGATTTTTATTATCTATCATGTCTAGTAAATATCATATTTTCAAAATGTTGGGTTTCCAGATGTTGTCTTTGAATGTGTTATTTCATGATGATAAATGACTATGTGTATTTTACTATGATTATGTTTTGTTATCAGGGTTTTGGGTTGGTGTGGATTGATAATAATGAAACCATAGAGTATATATATGATGAGATTTTTCCAATAGTGGTTTCGATGGTATTTTTTAAGTATAGTGATCCTATTATTCAATGTGTGTTTTTGGAAACCTCTAAATAAACTCTAATGAGAAAAATGACTTCACCAATGGGTCAGTTAGTGACAACATGTGTGATATATTTTGGAATTGGAAGACTATCTCATGAGTCTAGATGGTTTGAAGACATTGTTTAGATATAGGGAATGAACATATATCATTAGAACCCATGCGACTAGATAATGAGTTTATAGGAATGGTTGGTTACTTGACATATTGTTGTATTCAATTTTTTTAATTTTTTTAATTTTCATATTTTTATCAATTCCTTCCTTTCATGATGGGTGAATGGAATATTCTTTTTATTTTCCATTCTCAAATAGAGGTAAATTATGAGACTATTTTTTAGCATCTCATTAGTGATAAATGATGAAAACTGTATGATATGGATAATATCTTTTGAGATCTCATAGATGAACATGTTACTATTTATGTTTCAACTTATGAGGGGGAATGAATTTACATTGAGCTATATATATTCTTTATTCATAGAGTGCATGGATCAATAAAACTATATTTTTTAATAATATCGTTAATGATTATGGATGCAAACTATAATATTTTATCAATATGCCTTATGAATGCATGGATTATCATGGTAGTAACTCTTTGGTATATTAATGGTCAAAAGTAATTATTAAGGGATTATTTATTGGTATCTTTTGTGAGATAAATTGTGAATGGGGTATTATTTTTTCAGCCTCTCATAACATAGTATTGATAAACATAATATAATTTTTATGATATCTCATTAGGTATAAGATATAACAAGGTAACTTAATATTATCTTTCCCATTAGGAACCAAATTTATTTTCTTATTATGAGACTTGATTTTATATGGTACATTGGGTACATATTTAAGACAATTTCGATGAGAAAATTTCAGGGTTATTTTCATGGAATGTCACCGTATTTGAAAACTATAGTTAGATATTAATATTTTTGGAAAAGTATGACTTCACTACTAGAATTGGTTGGAGATTTTATTTTCTGGTGTCATCATGGCCTAGTAAGAGCCCAATTAGTTAGCACTGATGTATATATATTCATTATTTTATATTTTTCAATTTTTTTGGACTCATGAGCATGATATGTACTCGTTATATATATATAGTTCCTTTAATTGAAATAAATATAAATTTAGTCTTGTTTAGGGTTTTGGGATTCATAAATGGTTTTTGGACTCACCCACTTCCCATATACATGTACGAGGTTTCATTTTATGTGTGTGAGAATTATTTTTTTCTTATATGTAAATTTTTCATCATAGATATGGTCATATACATTAATCTATAATTTTGTGGGGATTGAGGTTTTAGGATGTATAATTATTTGAGTTTTCTCAGAGACATGTGTATTTTATTTTTGGGATATTATAATGAATATGAACTAGTATGTGTACCATTTCTTTAAATATCATGCTTATAGGTAATAAGATTAATATATTTCATTTTTTCAAATATCACATAGATAATATTACTCATTTTTTTTCTTTGGGGTCCCTCTGGGGTCATTGTTATGTATAAAACGTTTCTTGGGTTGTCTATTTTTTGGATGGGTCATGAATTTTTTTGGAAGACACTTACATAATCCATGGGAATTTTATTAGTGTTAGTTTTTTCAATATTAATATTTTATTTTCATATAGATATATATCATCATTTGGAATAATTTTTTTACTCATGAGGTCATTTGAAATACCCCATCATGTGATGTTCTTGTATTCTAGGTTTGATAATCAAATGTTCACAATTAATATTTGAAGAAAAGAGGATGCAAAAATAATTAAAGGTATAAATGTTTTAATATTTCTCTAATATATGTTACTAATTATATTAATAATTAACAGAATTTAGGATGTGGTCAAAATGTGAAAATAAAATCACTTGGTTATTTTTTAATAAAAGATATAGAAAAATATAATATTGTCTACCTTGAAATAATGTATTTCTAATTATCCTATATATGGTTTATACATAATGAAAAAACTCCATTAGAGTAAGTATTCCCAACATTAAAAGAGTAATTGTAATGAATTGTTAAGAAAAAAACACATTTGTAAAACATGATCATCTTAATGTACAATATTTGTTGTTATATAAATGAATATTCTACTTTGATAAGGATTCATTTCAATGAATACCTGATGGGGATCCCAAGATAATAAAAATATTGAAGAGATTAATCATACAATGGAAGAGACATAAAATTATGTAATTGATGATTAAATTTCAAATATATATCAGATAAAGAATTTTTTTTTCTATTTTGACATTTCAAGTCAACAATTGTCTAATTTTCATGAACAAAAAATTTGAAATATGATGAAAAATTCGAGTTGTATTTTAGTTTATCTATGGATGTAAAATAAATAATGAACATACTGTTTCATGTAATGGAGTTATTAAATATGGATTTTGAAATTACAATGGATGAATCATACTAGGAAACTATGAATATAGTTTCTTCAATTAAGGATTTTGATAATAGTATTTTTTATACCTATTTTATATTTATTGTGAAAATGTTCATGAAAACATTTGGACTAAATTCATCTTTAAACTCATAGTGAAATTTTACCATTTCTGAACAATATTTTTCTACGAATTTATTTTCTATTTAGTAAATTAGTAAGTTTATAATTTCTAGACATATCTGGGAATATGCATAATTGAGACTCATAGAACAATATCTTATGGGGATGACAGAAATTGTATAATACATGGTTTGAATAAAAATTATTCAAATGAATATTATTTCACTAAAAACACAATGGTGTTCATGAAGGCCAACATTGTGTTCATAAAACATTTTGATGGATTATTAACCAAAGTTTTGGTTGGGATATGTTTCCTTACCTTCTAAATATTATTTTAATTATGTTTTTTATTATTAATTTAATGAAGGCTAATATTATTGGGTAAAATACTAGTGTAATGAGATATATTTTTATTTTGAATCATTGTAAAAAATTAAATGATATATATTTTTGAATTCAAACGGATTTTAAAAAAATGATTAATTATAAAAAAAATATGGAAAATTTTGGCCAAAGATAATAATATAGATGGTTTATATATACAAAGAATAATTAATATTCACATTAATTTAAAAAAATAAAAAATTAATGTAATAAGTATGGTAATAATACCATCTGGTATTGGGGAAATTAATGTGTTAAAAAATACATACACAGAATTCTATGATTGATTTTGTAACAATTAGAATATTCAACTAAAAAAAGTTGAAATGATAGAACATGTATAATAAAAATAATATGAAAAACATGAATGATAATGTATAAATGTAAGAATAACATAATGAATAAAAGAATTATAGAGTAAAATTTTTTGGATATCATGATTGTATAAATAATAAATATGTCAATTTTCATGATATGTTTCTATAAATGACGACTCTAAGAAACCATAAGGTGTATATAAGTAATATTTTTATATTTACAAGGAGGTTTTTATCATTTAAGTAGTCCTATTTTATTTAAAAATAATAATGGATATATAAAAAAGTTATATTATACTGTTTTATGTATTCTAAAAATAAAATTCAACATGAAGATTATATAAAATATTGTAAAATACAATACCTCACAAGTAAATTTATTTTCTGACAAATAATTTAAGTATGAAGTGTGGTTTGGTTTTAAAAATGAATAGAAATTGTGAAAATAGTGTCAGGGTTTAGAGACATCTCTAATCATTTTTATATAACTAATATATATTGAACAATCAACCATATTACCCTATATTTTGATTTCTTATTTTCCAATGAGAATAAGTTTATGGGATTCGTGTGACGAGGAGGATAAATGATAAATTATGTTTATGAATGATGAAACACAAAGTATTATACATTATGTAGTGATTTATAAATCTAGTTAATTTTCTTCTTCAATTATTTCAAGTGGTATCAATCATGATGATGGATATAGATTGTGTTTTCCTGCTGAGGGTGAGTTCATTTTATAATATTCCTTATATTATAATATCAAGTATAAATATTTATAATATATATGATAAAATATCAAAACAACATTATATACCATATCTAATGAATGTTTTTTATTCCTAAATTTATGTTCAGTAATCCTAAGAATGTGGTGATTAAGTTAAAGTAGAAAATTTACATTAAAAGGGAAGAAACATAATTAGGGATAATTTCTCTATATTTATTTATTGATATGTGTATGAAATATTAATTAAAAATACCTTATAAAATTCCATGAAAATATATTTCAATGTGAGTATCACATTTGGTAATATTGATAGATATACCACATATTTGAGTTAAAATCTCTTGATTCAGACCCACGAAATATCTCATGTAGTTGTAATGTTGTTTTTATTTATAGCTCGTTTCCATCTAAAAAGTAATATTGGTCACATGTTTGTTGAATTTACATTTAATAATGTAGAATAATTTATTTTTTATACATGAATGAATTATGAGATGATTATGATAATACATTACTATTGATATTTTACATAAACTATCAATTAAGGGGGATTTAGAAATAAAATTCTGTGAAGCTAATGACAATGATTTATATATTGTGATTAAGGGTATGAGTAATAAATTCAATGGATGAGATTTATGATTACAAAAGATTATTATGATGATTGTTTTATTTTATTTTGTTAGGTAAGATAATCATTTTTTTATGAGGTGATTATTAATTAATTAAATGATATTATCGAAATACCTAATGATTAAATAATAGTTTTCCTGAATAGTGTTTGATGAAGGGATCCTTAATCTCAAATAAAATTTAGATATCAAATTTTTTTTCCTTATATATAAATGTTTCTTTATATTCATTTATGTTTCATAAATAAATTCATCTATTGGAAGTAATTAATGAAGAATTCACGAATCTACTTTAGGGAGACATGATATGTGATGATATAGCTTATAGATGTTACAATTGTAGAGAAAAACCTAAAAATAAATAATGAGAAGGGTTGATGAATGTTGAAATCATAATAAATTTTCTAATATGGATGTGCTTT
Source organism: Viscum album (assembly GCA_963277665.1). Lineage (NCBI taxonomy): Eukaryota > Viridiplantae > Streptophyta > Magnoliopsida > Santalales > Viscaceae > Viscum > Viscum album. The sequence goes on along the minus strand of OY728140.1, from coordinate 2,032,643,641 downwards.
TGGATAGTATTTTAGTGTAATAAGAATAAATATATGTGGGTTTTTTAGAATCAAATTGTATATATAGGCTACAAAAAATATTATAAAAATTCTTTGGTGATAGTTATTTTAAGGAGTTATATTATGAAAGATAGTATTTGTCATTGTACATTACAAAATCTATATCCAAATGATTTATATTAAATTTATTATTATTGAATATAATCATATATATCTCCATATGTGTACCTTTATAAATTATATTGAATGTAGAGATCTTTTAGAATGTGATAAAATTTTAAAATAATCTAAATTCAGTTGAATTAATGTTTTTAATGTTATTATTTAAACAACGTAGTTAGAATAACGATATTCGAGAACGCATATAAAATTTGATTATATGATTTACTTTTATATTGGGAATTTATTTATTTTTATAATTCATTTTGAGTTTGTGAATATTAGTGGGAGTATGATAGACTCTAATGAAATTATTGAAGAGAAATTTTTTGGAACTGATATGATGAAACATGTTTGGAGAAGGAATGGTATTTGATTATGGAATTTGATATTTGATATTTTTTCATGATTTAATTTTCTATTGAATCATTATATATAATATATTTAATATTATTAAAGTTGGAATATATTTTACAAGCATTGAATTTATGTAACACAGATAAGAGATAAGAACAATAGAGTAAGAGGACTAAATAATATTCTTAAAGGTTAGACCAAAAGGCAATGAAATTAAATGATTTAAAATTAGTTCGTTGAAGTTATCATTGATGAAGAGTGTTTAAAAAATTGTGTGAATGAATGATAATGTTTAATGTGATTATAATAATTTGGAAGGATATTGATGAATTAATGAAGAAAATATTTTTACTGTTTATATTAAATAAAGGAGAGAAATGGGAACATGGAAATAAATGATCTAGTTTATATTGAAATATAAAAATAAATTATAAATAAAGTATGAATTATTTTATTTTTAATTAGAATCTATGGATAGGAATGAAATGTACAATATTACATTGTGTATTAAAAAATGTATCATCCTTTGTGTCAGCCTAGTGAAGTAGATGGGATGTAGAAGTCTCATTAAACGAAAGGAAGTGATGCTTGATCATCATAAGAAGTATGAAAATATAAATTAAATTATTCTTCAATAAAATAATGTTTTTATTTCATATAAAAAGAAATAATGGTGATGTTAACAAATGATAGATTATGTATAAATGTTCTGGAGATCTATTAATGTTACCTTAGGGATCTAAACATTAACATTAAAATTTAGAATGAATGTATATTTTATTTGAACATTAATTAAAAACACTATTAACTATACATCAATAAATAAATATAACATTGACAATAAAAGGTTTTGGAAGAAATTTTATAGATACTGAAGATGAAATATAATTTGAAAAATCTACATGGATGAGAAATCATGAAATTTGAAAGGTTGATAATCAATAATATCTGGATATATGATTTCATGGTGCTATCAAACTCAAACATTTAAATATATGTATGGGAGACAATTAAAACATATATTGATGAAATCATGAGACACTTTTTTTCTTCTACTAGAATTTTAACATTAGACATGAAAGAGGGAAAATTCCTCCTAGTATGTTATGTAAAATCTTTCGGGTTAGGGAATAAATGAATGTTTTGACAACATATACTAAAATATCATTTCAGTTAAGCATAATTTTTTTATCTAATCTATATAATTGAGAAGATATCTTCTTCCATGAATTGATCATATAAAATAAACATAGATATTAAATATAGAAATAATTTCAAAAGAATATCATCTTTAAAACAAGAGTAAATTCTAATGAATTTAATGTAGTGATACATAGTATTATTGAAGACAAACTTATTAAAAAGTAGTGTTTGTTTTTAAGGATTTACATGTCATGGATCAAGAAAAAATTGCATATATTTTTTGAAAATTTATAGAGTCATGGATGATTTAATCTCTTTGATACATTTTGATTCATGAGTTGATCATTCTTATAATTGAGATAAGAAGGTCAATGGGTATACTAGTAAAGTTTTTCAACATGGAAAAGATTCATTATTTTTTAGGATAATGGTCTAATTTTTTAATGATTTTAAATATTATATTAGAAAGATAAGATTTTACATTATGATTATACAGTAAAATTAGTTATGAATTATATAAATTTGTAATAGTAATGGTCAAGAGACTATTATCAATAAATTATGTTCTTGTTTAACGATACTAATTTATCATTTATTAAAATCATGGTTATTGAATATACATTCCATGCATGAGGGTTACAATATATCAATTTATAATGAAATTGTAACATTATTTTATCTTTTCAATTTAAAAAAAAATAGATAATGAGACGATGTAGTCACCCACATAGGGGGAAAACATAGTCAACAAATCTTTTATTGTTATCTTTTCTTACTGTATATCTTACATGCACAATGATTTGATTGAATTATTCATAATAGATACATCCTTCCTAATAAATTTATATGTTTTACATAAAACATACTAAATAACTCTTCAAATCATATATCAAACTAATTATTATCACATTCTATATGATTTCTCAAATTCATTATTAACTATATAAGGAATAATGATAAATAGGCTTTCATTGAAAATAAATTTGTAAATAATTCATAAGAATTATATCTTGGTTCCATGAGATATTAAAATTTATTATAGGTACGTTTATTGTGGATTCGAAATAACACTAATATATAAAATTCTACATAGAATAATTTTAATATTGTTTGGAACTATATTGAAATGAAACCCCATGATATTTAAAGGAGAATAAATTTATAATAATTGATTTAGGATGTGGATAGAGAATGAAATTATACACCACAAAAAGGTATCATTTTATTATAATTATATATAGCTGATATAGTCATAATAAATTATTCACTAAAATGAACTTTTTCATTAAAGCATTGATATGTAGTGGCCATGTTTTTTATTTGATGAAATATGAGAAAGACACATGATTGTTGGTTATATATATTAATATAAAGTAATTTTGTTCCATATATTATTTGATTTATGAGTTTAATTGATATTTTATAAATTAGGAACATCGAATATATTACAATTATGTGATGATTGGCATGGATTAATGAATTTTCAGTATCAATTGTTGAAAATTTTAAGGGAAAGTGATGATATGAAATATTGCATTTGAGGGAGGATATTTTCAGAATCTAAATATATAGTGGTTAATAGATATTATTAGAGAAATTAAAATATGTGAGACATAATAGAATAAATTAATAGGATAATTTTCATAAGTTTTCTTATGTAGAATCTATATAAAATATTTACTAAGACATTGATTTGGTCAACTAGATGAACATAATGTCAAATACCATTATTTTTATAGGTTATATAATATTATGTTATATATAAATTACCAGATACATTCATAATAACATTCCATGTTACGCTTTATAATCAAGGTGAGTGAATATATAAAAATAAAAGTTTTCTGACGGTATTATTAGTGAGAATAAAAATTTATAATATTGATAATTAATCTAGTAATTTCGTTGATAATTAGTAGATAACAGGTGTATTCATATTGGATGCAACATTATTTTTTTAACAAAATATAAATATGTAATTAAATCATTAAATTTTTTATTAAGATTTTATACAACTCATTATTTGTATGGAAATTTATAATACACTCTATATAATTTTATTATATGTTCCTATTTTGAATGACATGTTTCAGTTAAAAAATTATCCCCATCCCCTTTGCAACTCAATCCTTTCATAAAAACATATTAAATCATATTATATTAATAATAATTTAATTTTAGACAAATATGACTAATGAAAATAAAAATTGAGTGTCTTTCGAGAGATAGATGCATACATAATTGGTTCAATAGTTATGTAACACCCCATAATTTTAGTGTTTGTTTCTTATAAAATTTATTAAATTCTAAAATGTAATTTCTCGGACCTATCTAGTCCATTCCTTTATGAAAATATTGTGTTTGAGTTATTTCGGGAGGTCAAGGTTACTTATCCCCATCACATTGCCAATTTTTCCCTTTTAGTGAATAGTGTTCTATCAGTGTGGTTCAGTGAATAGTGTTATGTTGGTGAGGTACAATGAACAATGTTCTATCGGTGAGGTTCAGTGAACATTATTCTATCAGTGATGTTCAATGAACTATGTTCTATCAGTGAGGTTCAGTGAACAATGTTCTACTGGTGAGGTTTAGTGAACACATTTCTATCGGTGAGGTTCAGTGAACATTGTTCTGTCAGTGAGGATCAGTGAACAGTGTTCTATGGGTGTGGTTTAGTGAACATATTTCTATCAGTGAGGTTCAGTGAACATTGTTCTATCAGTGAGGTTCATGAATAGTGTTCTATTAGTGAGGTTTATGAACAGTGTTATAATGGGGAGGTTCAGGAGCAATGTTCTATCGGTGAGGTTCATGAAAAGTGTTTCCATCTCTCTACTGTTTCACCACTATGATGTTTCCTTTGACGTTAAGTGCATTTAAAGTCTCAATTTAAGGACTCTAAAGCCAATTCAAAGGCCATAAATCCTATATTAATTATTCCTATATCTCGGAATGATTTAACTTGGTCAAACTGGGTGGGATAATGTGATCCATTTTTAATGGGAAATTAAGCATATCTTAAATCTTCGACCTGTTAATTTTCTAAAGGGATGTGATATCTTCCTCTCTATTTCATTCTCCTTGTTCTCATGTGTAAGAAGATCAAACATCCTATTCCATATCATAGTAGTTGCACAGTCAGACTTTCCTCCTTGGATTGGTTCAAATCTGTTTTGATGCAACCAAGCAGTATCGACCAATCTTCGATATAAGGTATGTGTTATCATCATTCTTTTGAGGTTCATCTTTTATTGTTTATCATTTCCATATTATGTAATGAATTATCAATACTTATAGTATAGTTTTCTTTGGTTTTGGTTGCTGCAGTCATACAGTGGAATCCTTGGGTGGATGTAGTTTTTCTGAGAGCAGGATCGTGACCCATTGTGAGGATAAAGAACGTTAAGAACTGTTTGAGGTAGGGGATTTGTTGATTCTCTTTTATTTTATGTGAAACTGTATTTTTAGCATTTTTAATCCCACTGGATGAAAAATGAATTGACATAATAAATAATTTAACCATATAAATAAATTGATATCGATCGTATGTTATTGCCTCTTGTTTTGATAGATTGTGTGGTATCTATTCTTGCTTCGTATAACTGTTCATTATTGATATAAATTGGTATTGATTGTAAATCAGAATTAATTGATAGTTTTTTGGCTAAAAATAAAGAGGGATGTAAAAGAATCTGGTTCTTGTTGTAATTTGATGTTAATAAAATTGGGATAGTAAGAATTTTTAATTATTTATGATAGCATACTGTTTAGGTTTCTCAAATATGGAACCTAGGTATAATAAATCATTTAATTCAAAATAGATTATTTTATTGAAAATTCCTTGATGTGTTTTAAGTTATCCTCTTGTTTCTAAAATTTCCAAGAGCCCAAATGTTAAGAGGTTTGGTTTCATACATCTTGTGTTGTGATGTGATCCTAGATGGGTGTTGTGATATGTGGGGGCATGAAGGCCTTTTGGTTTTGGTAGAAGATGATTCCTAGAGTGATATGATACATCAGTGTATGCATGTGTGTGTTGGGGAGGACACCAGGGAAAATGGAATGGGATGGATGATATTATTGGATGCTTGCTGATCCATATTTATTGTTTATTTGTGTTACATTTCCCCACTGCTCAAGGAAGCTGGTCTTACATAACCTTCTTCCGAAAGAGGCTAAAACATGCGGGGTATGCCATATGATTTCCGTTTTTAGCTTCTCTATGGAGGATGGGTATATGCTCTTGCTATTAGCGGAAAGACTTGACAGGTTGTACATCTACTCACCATGTCGAGCCCCTTTGTCTTCATTTGCATATAATGTTTATCATGAATTCCTAGGAATGTGGGAACATAATTCTTGTAATTAATAATTGAATAAACTGTGTTAACCCATGGGAATGGAGTTTCTGGAAGATAAAGATGAGGTTGTAATTTTTTGGAAACAATGAACTTTTTGTTCGATTCTAATGAAATTTAATGTAGAATTGTTCATGGTTAATTAATGTTTAATGAATTAATTAAAATATAGTGGAACTGATAAAAAGGTATTGAGGTAATCTAACAAATCTCTTTAACTGGTTGTGTGCTTATAGGATACCTAGTCATAGAACTAGCAGCTTGGAGTCTAAGAGACGTTAGCTATAGTTGTGTCTAAGACTAGGTTATTCCCATAGTGTGGTTGTGAGATATAGTATATCTTGTACCTTTTCTATTTCTATACACTAGACCACCTTGTTAGTAATGTAAATCGAAACCCTGTGAATTCTGAGCCATGGGGGTGTTTTGCTTAACATTCTGGTGGGAGGATGGATGGCCGACTACCCACGTTGGCCCCGCTCTATTCACCTGTTAGATACTTGTACTAGTAGGAACATTGGTTAGTATTCTCCATAAATGTGTATAGAGGGTTGTCATGGATTTTTTTATTCACACACATATATTATTGAAATAGTTTTCTATTAACTACTATAGGTGTAACATGTATAGGCTTTGATGGGTTGAGTATCCTTACTCGATGTATGGGTTGTAATAGTTTGAGGTATAATATCTCACGTATGATATATATTATATGTGTTGTGGTGGATCCCAGAAACTACTTGGTTACATTGGTGTGTGGATGTGGTGGTCTTGTTGAATGAGGTTCATATTGTGGTGCTTCAACAAGGTGTCCACGGGCAATCATTTTTGGAGAGAGATTCTTAGGACGTACGACATTGGGGAAAAGTGTCAAAACTATGGGGACATAGTAACGGGGTACCATTGATATTCTATATTATATGATTTAATCTTGTATGCATTACTTGGGGAGAGTATCCATGGTGAGGCTATGAACATAGTATACCTATTAAGGTGATGATTTAGTTTCACTTGTTGTTCAGTGTGCTATAACATTATTTCTTTACAATTCCACGAGATGATCTGAGGAGGATCCTACTGAGTATAATATTATTCTCACCCAATGTATATACAAACATTTTTTAGGTAACATGGATCAGGTTAGAGACCAGGTTGGTTACTTTTAGATTGTGGTTGCAGGAGCTGTTTGAGTTTGTGGTTTCTGTTGTTTTACTTTATTTTGGGTTCATGCTATTTTCCCCATCATGTTTTAGTACTTTTGAATGACATTAAATATATTAACTTGGGTCTTCTTTTATATTTCAGTTTTGTGATTTATTTGGTTGGTGTCTATCTTATCCCTCTCTTAAGGATGTGTTCTCATAGAGGGTAATGCCTCCAATTTGTGTGTTTATTGTACCCTCAGTGGTAGTCTCCAACTTAGGGCCTACTGGAGGAGAGACTCGGGGGGGGGGGGGGGGTCATTATCTCCCTTCTCACATTGTTGGCCCAGGAGGGGTACACTTTGTGGAGTGGGGGTCATGGAAGAGTGGTATCAGAAGGTCTCGTTGAGGGATAGGTGATGTTTGGAGTTAGGCATAGGAGAGGTTGCATGGTTTGGTAGGGAAACAATGTCATTCATGTTTAGTAAGTGAGGTAAACACTGGAGATCGGCTGAGACATAGGCATTTAGGGCCCCCTCTGCTCTGATGTATGGACATTTAATTTTACAATGGCTACTAAACAAGGTGATACTAGTTGTGGGGTAGAGACCTAGGAAAGGATCATGGATCCTTATTCTTTGTGCTTATGTTTGAATGGGTAGATCTTGGGATAGGCTAAACTAAAATCAATAAATGAAAAAAATTAATTAATTAATGTCGAGTCTTCCATATTCAAGGTTTAGGAACACTAACGGTTTGTTATTTTATAGGTATGGCTCCAGGTCTACTTCCTCATCAGGTTTATGCAGACAATTTCCCGCAGTCTCTTCCAACATATCACCATAGGGTAGAGTTTGATGACGAAGACACTTAGAATAAGACAATTCGAGAGTTTCATCGCCAGAGTCTACAGAAGTACGAGGGCACCGTTTCAGATGCAGTCACAAAAGACTGGTTAGAGGAGGTCGAGATTGGATTCAGTTCGATCTGTGCTCGGATAGAGCACAGGGTGTCCTTGGTTGTGACGATGTTGTGTGGAGCAGCGAGGCAGTGGTGGTTCCTGATCCTCAGGGATCTCGAGGAGTCAATGATCTCCTCCCATACGGGCATGGGGAATGTTGAAAAACCTGATGAAAGATAAGGGTTTATAACCTTCCTCTAACTCAAGCGATGTGCTAATTAATATGTCAATATTTTTATTTATAATATTTAAAGGATGAATTTTATTGATGATCTAGTTTTGTAACTATTTATGATTAAATATTAATATTTTATATTATATATTTTTTGATAACTGTATTTTTTTAATGAATATATATATATTTAAATGACTATTCAATATTTTTTGGATATTATGATCAATTTTAATTAAATTTTACTACTATAGTGAAAAAACCATCATTGATATAAATTTATCATTATATGTAATGAATTATAAAATGATTAAATCATAATTTTCATTAATATTTTTCCAATGAAAAATAGCTACGTCATGTAATTTCATCATAATCCTATATGGGAAATTTATTAATAAACTTTATAAAATGATTTTTAAGAATAAATTTATCTATTTACCTCCATATTACATAAATCAATTTATCTTTTAAAAAATCATAGATCTATGGTTTTTAGTTTATTAATATTCAATTTATCATTTAATTTCTTTTGAAAAATGATCTTTATTAAAATTTATATTTATTTACACTTTTCATTCATGTAAACTTCATCACATTCCACCAAATTTTCCCAAATTAGAAACCTTATAATTATTTATTTTGTATGAACATTATAATTCCATTTATATATTACTTAGATGAGTCATTATTTTATTTTTTTTATGATATAATCATTCAAAAACATAATTTTCAAATATCATACAATTGATTTTTGATAATAAGATCAAATTGAATGGATGCAATTAATATCTAGTGTGGATAATTTTACCCAAAAAATTATAAATTAATTTTTTTTCATATAAGACATAGACCATCATTCATAGTAATTCCATAAAATATATTTCATTAAGTTGTTCCTCTTTAGTATATTGTAGGACTCACAACCCCATGATTAAATGAACTGTAATATAGTATAATGATATATCCTAGCCATTAAACTATATGTTATGAATAGAGAAAACTAAATTTTAAAAGTCATATTGTATAAAATATTAAAAAATAACTTTTTATCTATTTAATAGATATTTTACAATAATCAATTAAAATGAAATGAAATGTCTTTTTTTAAAAAATACAATATTTTCTAAAATATTATTTAGTCATGCTTCAGACAATTAATTTAAAATAGATTAATAATAGTTTAAGAAACAATATATTATCAATTGAACATAATTTATTAAATTATTAAATCCAAATTTTCTTTTTGTGAATATTATTTTTTATGATTTTTTTCATTTATCAATGTATATGGAAATATAATAATTTTTTATTATAAAAAGTCTTTTATTTTAAATAATTAATAATTATAAATCATAATATAATTTTTTTTAACGTAAAATTATTATAATTATATATTTATTAAAATAATTTAGTTCCCTATAATCAGTTTTCATGTTGAATTAATATATAATTTTTTTTTAAACATCTGTGTATTTTTTATTTAAAACCCTCTTTCTTATCACATCCTAGAGATTAATTTGAAATTAATAATTTCCATATATTTCAATTTAATTTGACAAAATAGATTTAATTTTTTAATAATTTTTATATTTATATTATCTAATTAGGTAATTTTACTTTTTTCATATAATTTATAGTTAAAAGATAAAAATTAGTTACCACCATTATATTAAAAATACTTTATCTAGAGTTAAACTATACATATATGTATTAATATGAAAAAATATATATATAATTAATTCAAAGAAACACATAAGCATTAATGTATATAATTATCTATAATACACCCCTCTTGGACTATTTTTCATGTAAATCATGGGAATACCTTTTATTGTATAAAATTATTTGTGTGCCACACTCCTCAGTTACAGTAAGTCAAAATGTCTCCAATATTAGTCACACATTAAAAGCATATTTTTTGAAACAATTCATATCTTAACCACTTCCAAATTCAATCCCCTAATCCCAATATCCATGGTTTTGTGATAAATACATTTTTGGAATATATTGGTAAAATCTGAATCAAGCTTTATTGTGGGAGGTAAAATTCAAATGTTTTTCTATATAATTTTTTTTCTAATCCTTCAAATCATAATAAACTAGGAATATAAAATAAAAATATATATAACATATAATATGATTTAATCAATTTAGTTTAATTTTGAAAATGAATTTCCACTTCCTTCAAATGATAATCAAGAAAATCGCTTCGGTGTATAACAGACTACTACCACGTAAACTGGTGTGATGTGTTTTCTATCAACTCCTCTCACAATTTTCTATAATTATGGATTAAATAATATATGTGGTATGAAAAACATTATCATACATATGTATTCACAATATTATTTAATAAATATTTTTCAATTTTATTAGGGATATGATAATATCGCTTCTATGTACAGAGTACTTGCACCTCTAGAAGCGATTCAAATAATTTTTGACTAATGCAATACATGGATGGAAATGAGGAAATATGTAATGAATATATGTAATATACCTGAGATAAATATGATAGTAATTAAATAATTATAATTATTGATATATAATATATCAATTTATTTTATACCATTTCACTCACTTAAAGATGATAACATCAGTAATATGTATGTAGACTACCACCCTAATGAAGAGGTGTGAATCTATTTTCATCACTAATCCAAATCTATTACATATATAAGTATAATTAAATAAATGATATATTATTTATGATATTGAAATTTTTTTTTGGAAGATAAAATATTATGCTCCTCTGTTATAATGTGATTATCGAAAATGTGAATTATACCAATGCGTAATGACGACCTACGATCTATTGGATTATTATGTACATCATATTTCAGAACCCCATTTCATAATTGGTTTTAAAATTATTATTTATATATAAATATGATAATTATTTTATTATTAAAAATATAGATATGGTGGAACAATATAATATTCTCATTAACTAGAACATTCATGAAAAATCCAAAATGAGAAAACAATGCAATTAACATCTAGAATTGGGAAAATAAGGAACACGGATTAACGAAAATGTTATAATATGTAAATAATGAATAAAATATGTTACTATAAATATTAATATGGCTACATTATATGTTAATTAAATGTTATTTACCATAATACATGATGTTAATTCATCTTAACCATATGGAAATAGATGGTAAGATGTTTTATCTGAATTTCTATTCATTGATTCATATTGTAATATTATTATCATAATTTATTTTATATAGTGTGTATTGCAACAATATTATATGTATTTTAAAAATTCCACAAAAAAAATTTGTATTTTAATTATCAATATTAATTATTTAATAAAATGGGATTTTAAATAAATGATATAATGTGGTAAAGTGTTGCATAACTCAATATATATTCATTAGGTTATATTACATATTCCTTTTTTCTGATATTCATAGATTAGGAGTGTAATTAATTCTAATTATATTATTATTTGTCTCCAACATCTTTAGGTGGATTTAATTTTTACACATAGAATTGAATCAGTGATTAATTCTCACTTAAATTTCTCAATAGGCATGTGTTTTTTATTTTAGCATGTCATTTTTTCAGTATTTTCTTACATGAATTCCCATTGTATGAAAATATTTTATTATTATTTAATAAAATGTTTACTTATATTTTTCACTAATTATTCATGATCTGTTTCATGTAAGGGATACTTTTTTTATTTCTTTAAATAAAATATCAATAAAATTATGTAATATAATCTAAATTTATTTCTCTCTTCAGTTAGAAATCATCATTCTTCCAAACCAATTTTTAAAAAAAAATCCTCTAAAATTCTTTATAAAATTTTTCAATTAATTTATTAATGAAATAATAAAATATTTTTTATTTTTATTTACAAAATTAAATGAATGTTGATTTCATTTTAGAATGAGGGCATGTTTTTATTTTATTGAAAAAGTGAAATAAATAATTTTGTTAACATACTCATAATTAATGTAATTACTACGAATCATAACCAATAAATATTTTAAAATAGAAATTATTAGATTTAAACTTTGTTGTTTATTTTTTTTGAATTTGTTCTGATCATTCAGTTTTAAAGGAAGATTTTCATAATGAAAATATTAATTTCTCAATGAAATATTACATGTATTAATTCCTAACAATTTTCCATCTAATAAACATTCATTTTTGTAACTAATTATTTAATTATGATATATTAAATTGATACAATAATAATTATTTAAATGGATGGCGGATGAATAATTTTACTTAGGGTGAACTATGATGATCTAAATAACATTACTATTGATGGTTTATGATATTTTTTATTAACTGGGGAATGTAGTTACCTTTTATATTATACATAAAATATGAATGTATATGTAAACCTTGATTCATCACTCTTATATGAGTAACTAATTGGACTTAGTATGTGATTGGTGGGACCTGTCACATATCCATTATGCCTTAGTAGGTTTAATGACAGAAACATGATTTGGATTTGGTTCTGGCCTTATCTATTTATGTAGATGTCTTGGTATAAGGCCTCTATGATATTATATTCCATGTGTCATAGGATGGATGGTATGTTTCAAATGTCCATATTTATAATTTACATCATTTTGAATTTATTTATTTATATTCTATGGGTTGATAATATTGGTTGGACTCACCTATTTTGATAATACAAAATCATGTTTCATTTATATGACAATCCTGCTTCATTAATATTCATAGTTTTTATCTGTTAATCACTTTGTATTTGTAATCTCGCTTCTCACTCAATTATGTTTACAGTGCAAAATTTATCTATGTAAATGGTTGCCGCTGAAAGGTTACCGCTAGAGGTTACAGCTAGATCTTACCGATAGAGGTTACCTATTGAGGATACCGAAACAGGTTACCGATAGTGGTTACCACTGAGTTATAAATGCGAGATCATCGCAATGAGTCTACCGCTCAAAGGCTATTATGGTAAATTTACATCTAGCTGTTACTACTACATGGCTATAGATGAAGCCTATCGATAAAGGCTACTGATTAAGCATACCGATAAAGGCTATCGATGAAGCCTACTGATGAATGTGACTGATGAAGCCTACTGATGAAACCTTTCATTGAGAAGAATATTACTACCAGTCATTCGATAACCACTATTCTACTATATACATTTTAAATTTCTTATGATTAATCTAATGGTCATATTTTGAAAATTAATTTTTCTGACATGAATAAATGATGATTGTAGACATGTCAAGAGACTCTATCTGGAGATATTACAAGGTAAGAGGATGACAACAAGTGGTTTTTTTATTCCTATTGTCGGATATAAAATATAAAATAATATTCTTATGAATACATGAAATACTAAGAGAGACATTACATGACTAACATAACAAATAATGATTACACACCCGCATTTACAATGTGAACCCAAAAGATTCTAGACATACATATGTGCTTAATAAAATATATTTCAAACCAAGAATCATAACACATCAGATCATGGAAGCTAGAACCTATATTTGTGACACACTCTTTTGGAGACAAATTCTAGTGAAATAAATGAACATCAATTTCATAACTCCAAGGAGTCAAGATCTGAACCGAAAACACATAGATCCTTCTAAACTCAATCTTCATGGCATTATATCTATTGTGTTATTTATCACACATTTCCTATATGTGTGTGGTTGTCTGTTATAGAAACTACTTCATGTGCTTGAGCTAGAGAATACTGAAAATCCTCACTCCAATAAATATATACACATTGTTTCTCATGTGTAACTATGGAAAAATTTGTTTATGCCCATATTGTGTTTTTACCATAAAGAACTATGTTAGAGGATGTATTCCTTTGACAGTTTTTGATTTCTATTGTATAGCTCGAAACAATTTGTGTATAATATTTATTGTTAATATAAATTTCATGGTGGTAAGTGATCACCATGTGGAGGGGATTAAGTCTCGTATTGAGACTAAACCTATTGTTTAACAATGTTGTGTACCTTCTTTTGTATTTTTTTTCTATTTTTTGCTACTTATATCATCAAAACAAAAATCTGTTTTACATTCACTCTTCTTGTTAGTTATGTTATGGTTTTTATGTGTATTTCATTCCGTAAACTTGTTCCAAAATTATGAGAAGTGTTTTACACTAATTTAACAGAGTAATAATCATCCTTTGAGATACTCGTTGAACAATCAGACATTTATATCTCTACTGCCATAATGAAATGGGTTGTTTCAAATTTGTGTATTTTTATAATAATGTTTTTAACCTAAATTTAATGTAGGAACTCAATTCGACCCCCACCCCCCTCTTGAGTTTCCACCCCTATACAAATATGGTATCAAATGTTTCTTTCATTGCTATCATCAGAAAAAATGTCAAACATTTCAAAATATTTTAAACTGTGATATTAGTTGAATCCAAATGATCATTAAATTTATATCATATCAAAAAATTTAGTTCTTTAATTTCTAATTAATTGTGGATAACCACATTGAGGGTGTGGCTACAACATTCCACATTTCATTAATTGTAATAACTATACTCAATGGAAATTGAAAATTAAAATGTATCTAGAGATCATATCTCATGAAATCTGAGATGCAAATGGAGAACAACATATATTACCTACTACTGTTAGGGACAAATGGCCTCAGTTGACTAATGTTACAAATAATCATAACTATAAATCAATGAATGCATTGTACTATGATTTAGGTGATGAAGAATTCAAAAAAAATACTTGCCTATAGAATTGTATATGAATTTTGGGATACCAATGTTGGTTCTCATGATGAAACAACCATGGTTAAATAAATGTTTTTAAATACCTATAATATTAAATATTATAATTTTGAAATGAAGCTTTATGAACCTGTCTTTGAAATGTATCTCATGTTCATTGAAATAGTAAATACCATAAGTCTGCTTGGGAAACCAATAGACATCAAGGATCAGATTATGAGTTGGCTTCGATGCCTACCTGATAGATGTAGAGGAACTTCTATTTCCATCAGCGAATACAGTAACATAAGAAAGATTCCAGTAAAATAACTAATTGAAAATCTCATGATATACGAATAAGATCTTATGATGAATAAAAAACCTGATGAAGATCCACGAACGAAATCAGTAGAATTCAAGACTGCGACATCAAAGAGCAAAGGAAATGAAAAAGTTCATGATTCGGTAGACAGTTCCACCAGTGAAGATTCAGACTCTGACAGGGATGGTGTGATGGCTCATCTTTCTAGATTATTCAATATGTTCTACCGAGATAATAAGTTCTTTAGAAATTCATAAATATAATGGAATATATCATAGTAAAAGACATTTGAAAAATGATATAAAATGTAATGACAACAAAAATGATATAATATGTAATGAATTTAAATGAAAAGGTCATGGGACTACTGATTTCCCGAAGATGATGTTTATAATGAAATTTGAATACAATGGAATGTGATATAAAAAGGTTATGAAAGAAACTTGAAGTTCTATAGTATACAACTCCAATGAATCTATAACTTCTAATACTAAAAAGTCAAATCATTCAAACTATAGTTTCATGATTGAAACATTTAAGGCAATACTCAATTATCCTATACACAATGCTTACTCTTATATGAATGAAAGTGAATCAAATAATTATGAAAATATTACTAAGGATGATCGATTTGAATACTATGTAATTCTTGAAGAAAAAAATAATGAACTCAAGAATAATTATATTTTATTGAAAAGAAAACATGCCTTAATTTTCAATTATAAATCTAATTTGGATATTGAAAAGGAAAAATTTACATAGCTATTAAATGAAAATACTAAATTGAAATCACCAAATCTGCAATTAAAAAGAGTTCTTGAGAGTTTTATTGCTGGTTGAGTTACATTTACCTAGTTTATATGGAAACAAATTGATTCAAAACACACAACTGGTTGAGGATATCAAATAGTATAGAGAAGAAATATTAATAACAAATTTGTTCCAAAATCATGAAATTTCACTATGAGTTCATGTTCTGTTCCATATTTTGAAAAACAACATTAAAAAGTGCATAAAAATTATTCATGTCTAAAAACAATATGTCGATAATAGGAATCCCATAATAAAAATATGGGTTCCCAAATATTTACTTGATAACCTCTCTAGAACAAATAAAATAAGGGGACCAAAGATACCCTATGCTAAATATGTTCTGTAAAAACACTGTCTAAAGAGCTCATGTAAAACCCTATGGTATTTTCACATTGGATGCTCAAGTCATATTATAAGATAGTATTCATAATTCAAGATATTAGTTATGGGTGATGGTGGACATGTTAAATTTTGTGATAATGCTAAAGGGAAGACCGTAGGCTTATGGAAAATTGGTAACCCTAATACTATATTAATTCAAAAGAATTTTTTTTGATGGAGTAATGTAAAATATATTATTATCTCCCACTTGTGTGATGATGGTTTAAATGATAGATATAAAAATTATGTGAGAAATTTATATATTTCTAATTATTATATAATATTCATTAATCATAGAAAGGAAAATTTTTATGTTGTGGATTTAAACTCTGATGCTATGCAAAATTTTAATTGTTTAAATGATTTTTATAATAAATCATGGTTATTGCACAAAAGATTAGAAAACTGTTATGTAAACTCACTTAGAAAACTGACTAATAAATGGATACTTAGAGATATACCTAAATTGGAATTCCCACTAAACAATGTTTTTAATCCTTTTCAAAATAGAAAACAACTCAATTATTCATTCAATCCAAAGAATGAATTTTCAACTTCTCAACTGCTTGAGTTGGTTCACATGAATTTTTTTGGACCATTGAGAGTTTCCAGTTTGAATTGAATGCAATATGTCCATGTTCTTTTAGATGATTTTTCTAGATACACTTGAGTATACTTTAATGCTCACAAAATTGAATCATGTTCTTACTTTATTAAGTATTCCAAGTCTATGGAAAATACTATTCTATATAGAATTATGTTCATGGGATGTGATAATGGTCGTCAATTTTAAAATCATTAGTTTGAATATTTTTTCTAACAAAATGGAAATAATCACCATTTCACTGCTCCTAGAATACCTTAACAAAATGGAGTTGTAGAATGAGGTAATAGGACACTTCAGTATATTTTTTGTATTATGATTATTGTGTATAAACTTCCTATCTATTTTTGGGCTGATGTTATAAATATATCTTGTTACATCATCAATATAGTCTTAATTAGAACTGTTCTTAAGAATCCCCCTTATGATTTATGGAACAAATAAAAGCCTATGGTGAATTACATTAGTGTTTCTATTGGAAATGTATTTATCCTTTACTCTAGGGATAATTTTTTAAAATTTTCATCCAAAAGCAATGAATGAATTTTTCTAGGTTAATCAATATCAAGTAATGCCTCTAGAGTAATAGATAAGAGAGCCATATGTGTGGATGAATATGTTCAGGTAAAATTGGATGAGACTAATCCACATGAATCCAAAAAATCTCATTAATATATTGAAGATGATATGTCAATTTTCAACATTGATGATAGAAATAGTGAACCCCCATTAAAAACAACTAGAATTGGAATTTTTTTAGAATCAAAGCATGTTGAATTTAAACATATAAAAAATCATGAGGCATCTAGTCTAACCCATTCTAGAGGTATTAGATTCGTAATAAATCATCCTTTATATTTTTTTGTAGGTGAACTAAATAAAGGGACACAAACGAGAGTTTCCCTATGAAACCAGGTTGAAATCATGATTTTCATTCACATAATCAACCCAAAAATAGGAATGATGCTATCAATGTTGAATTTTGGGCGATAGATATGTAATAATAATTAAATAATTTTAAAATTAATTTTTTTGGGAATTATTAGAAAGACCTAAGGACACTATGACCATAGGGACTAAATTTGTGTATAGAAACAAAGTTGATGAGTTTGGAAATATAGTCAGAAATAAGTCAAGATTAGTTGCACAAGGATATAGTCCAGAAAAAGGAATAGAGTATGAGGATTCCATTCCACCTGAAGCTAGACTGGAAGCCATTAGGATACATCTTCCTTATGTGGCTCATCTGAATTTCAATCCTCATCAAATGGATTTTAGAAGTGCATTTCTAAATTGGTATATAGTGAAGGATGTGTGTACTGAACATCCCCCTTTCTTTTCAAATCCCTTTTTTGAAATCATATTTTTAAACATTCTAAAGCATTATATGGTCTAAAACATGATTCTAGTACTCAGTATGATAGACTCAGTTCTGTTCATATTTCAAAAGGGTTTACTAAGGGAATAGTTAATAATACTATTTTTCTTTAATGGATTTAGAAGGATTTTTTAATAGTAAAAATTTCTTTATATGATATTATTTTTTGATCCTCTAACAAATATTTATGTATTCATTTTTCTAAGATGATACGAGAGGAATGTGAAATGAATTTAATGGGGAAACATAAATTTGCTGATGGATTTCAAATTATTCAAAATAAAAATTTTATTGTTTTAAATAAAAGTAAATATACTAATGTTATTTTGAAAAATTTTGGTTTGGATAGTAATAAAGGAAGTGATACACCATTGGGTACCACTTTTATATTGGATTCTGATGAAACTGGTAAACCAGTGGATCAAACTAATTATAGATGTATAATTGGGAGTCTGCATGACCTTACTACTAGCCAAAATGATATTATGTTTAGTGTATGTATGTATTTCCATTTTAAATACAATCCCAATGAATATAATTTAAATGATGTTAAAAGGATTTTTAAATATCCATAGCATAATATAAATATAAAAAAACTTTTATCCAAGTGGACAGCAATTTTATTCAATAAGTTATTCAGATTCTGACATTTCTAGTTTCATGTTACATATAAAGGGCACATGTAGAAAATGTCACATTTTGTTAAATTCACTAGTATCATGGTGTAGTAAGAAAAAAAATTCTATTGCATTATCCATAACTGATACTGAATATATAGTTATTGGTAGTATTTGTACTCAAATTTTGAGCATGAAACACACATTACTAGAATATGGATATCAATTCAAACATGTGTTGATAAACATTGATAATACATGTTATATTAACATATCTAAAAATTCAGTATCTCATGTAAGGAAAAAGCACATTGATGTAAAACATCACTTGTGATATATCATTATCCAAGAGGTGGTATCAAAATTTAATTCATTAGAACTAAATATCAATTTGATGATATATTCACAATGCCTTTGAATTCTAAGAGGTTAAATTTCATTGAAATTTTTTTAGGTATGATTAATTTTTCTGAAGGACATCACTGTTGGACCTCACCATTTGGACCTCACCGTTGGACCTAACAATTAAGACCTCACCATTGGACCTCACTATAGGACCTCACCATTGGACCTCACTATTAGGAACTCACTATTGGACCTCAATATTTTCCATCACCATTGGAGCTCGCTATTAGGAGCTCACCGTTGGACCTCACCATTAGGACCTCGTTGTTGGACCTCACCATTAGCACCTCACCATTATACCTCAGCCTTAAGACCTCACCGTTGGACCATTCCATTAGGACTTCACCATTTTACCCCACCATTAGGACCTCACATTTGGAACCTTATTGATAGTCGACCTTGCATAGGTCAGAGACTTAGTGTTTTTCAACCGGTATCTGAAACGTTTTAATCATATTAATTTCTTTTACATTATTTTTTTTCAATCCCTAAATGATAATAACAATGTAGAATCAACATTTAAATCCACTTAAATCCTCTCTTGAACCATTTTCTCACAAATCATTGATCCTAACCTTCTTCCAAAACCCTCAAACCACATCAGATCGCAATGGAAAGAGTAAAGAGACCGATGGTTGGTGGTGAAAGAGACGCACCGAACCATAAGAGATGCTAAATTGTGTCTTGTATTGGAAGTAAGGTTTTGGTATAACTGTTCAATTGACATTTTTTAAAGAGGAAAGTCTTGGTCGAAAAAGAATTAAGTTCATAATGGCTTCTATTGAGAAGGCCTCTAGTGCCAAAGGAACTCGAAGAACACAGTTGGGTAGAATTATTTAAAAATGACAATGAACCATATGACCTGATGCTAGTAATAAAAATTAATATGTTTCGGATGTTTGAACACTCTGGGGATGAGAACCGACTGATTTCTATGGTAAATAGAGTAAGATAGATTTTCTCTATATTGAGTGGTCTGGATGCTTAAGAGTCCCACATGAAGTCATATTTAGCTACTAATCTTGATTGATGCCTCCAACCAGTGAGTATTATTTCTATAAAGAGGCTCTAGCAGAATTGACATGGAATGGAATACCTAGGAAGGTTATTCTTCTAAGATGGATGGAGAAAACAGATTAAAATTAAATCTTATTCAACATGTATTGAGTCCCAGGAGTGGGGGCTTTTCTACATTGATGTATCAAGACATGTTTTTGTTGTATTTTTTTATGCACATACAATGGATAAATCTATGTAGGTTGATAATGATTTTGTTAGAGGATATGAATAAGCCTAGTTCCAAGTCAAATTCTTTATTTCATGCCAATTTGATATCTATGATGTTAAAAGGGAATGGAGTGGCTGGATATATGGGAGAAATCATCATTCTATGGGAAAACTTTTACATTAAAAAAATGATTGGCATGTTTTTTTAAGTTAAACTAGAAAACATGGAAAATGGTGTGGGTAAATGATGACGATACATTATTTTAGGAATTCTTTCATGTTACCAATCCTAATAGTATTAATAATAAAAGATATCGAGATTTAATTCCAAATGAAGTGGAGCCAGTGTACTAAGATGGAGAATAAGAGGATGTTGTTGTGAAAGAGAGAGGTGATTATCATGTTGATAACATGAATGATCCTTATCTTCCATAAAATCCTCATGTTAATGATATATTTTTTGATGAGGATATCCCTCCAAAGAGACTACATAGATGATAGACTATCAAAATGGACAATAATGATCAGAAACCCAATGAGGAGTTAATATTATAGAATTTATTAAGATACATTACTGTTGGAGAGGCCTTATATGAGTTGGATGATGCTGAATCTAGTCATGATGAATTTGAGGCAGGTATTGTAGAATGTGAAGTGGAATGCCTTTTTTGCCGTCCATTGAAAAGAAATACATATGTGGGAGAGATTGAAGAGGAAGAGGTTGTTGAATCGGTTGGAGATTGAGTTGTTATAGATGTGGTTGGTGATTCTTTAGAATAAATAGCAGTGCACTCTCCTTTTGATGCAGTTGAGCAAGGAGGAATAGTAAAAGTGAATGTAGTAGACAATGAGGATTCTTTATGTTTGGGGCGGGACCTCTTTCCATAATAACTATCTATATTTTTCAAGATATAGAATAATGGTTTGAAAAACTTGGATTCATTATTCAGGTTTTAGACTATGAAGAATCTATAGATGGCAATCCTAACAGAATCTATCCAATCCATTCTATTTTAGAGTCCACTGTATAGAACCTATGGTTCTAATACATCGATATTATGTTTATAATGATGTCTTAAAGTCAATAAAATCATATTATAAGAGACATAATGATCACCGATCCATTGGGATAGAGAGATGGATTGATCTCAATCAAATGATTTTGCCTTCTTCCTTAGAAAGAATAATCTCATCCTTTCACTCTAATTTTATACATGAATTTATGGCATGCCAAAATCAAGTAAGAACCTTGGCATAATCCATGGATTTTTTAAAATATTCAATTGCAAAATTAGACTAATATATATTCTTCCGGATCTCATGTAGACAAAGACCTTATATATGTTAATAGTTTTTTTCAGCAGATTGTCACTATGTTTGAAGACATAAAGAAGTATATAGAGAAAAATGTGGGTGGATAGAATGATGGTGTGAAGATTTTGATCAATGGATTGACCAAGTATTTTATGGATAAAGTAGCTTTTAATATGAAACCATTGTGTGAATCAACTTCTTTGTCAGCCTCACATCCTGTTTATCTTGACGTTTTCAGATCTGTTGTTAGTGAAGAATTGGAGAATCTCTCTGGTTCATGTACCTCAGAAACTAAGTCTATGATTGAAGTAATTTCCACTACCACATACATTCATAGGCTTGTAGGATATTTCATGGTGGAGGAATACCATTATTAGAAATCCATCAAATATTATGATGACTTCTATTATAAAAGGTTTTACTCTAATCATTAGATGGATGGTCACATCAAGCTGTTGTTATAGAACTTTAGGATCCCACCTGTCACACATGCTATTAAGGATAAAGGTATGAGGCTTAGAGAGTTTACTACTACTTTGGAAAAGATAATATATAATAAGGATGATTTCATTTCAGTAATTGAATGAGGATGAAGCATCATTATGGATTTCAAGAATCTCCTTTTCCCCTCCATCCATGTGGACGATACTCCCATTATTATCCAGCCAGCCTTGCCTCCTTCCTTACAATCATCATGATCTTCCAGTGTTTCCCCTTTCATGACTCCTGCACAGCGAATCTAGAGCTTGAATCCTATGATTCCTCAGTGATCTTCAATTTACCGTTCGTTTGATGATTCTATATCAGATCCCCCTACCATGCTTACAATTTACCCTAGGGATGTACCACCATATTCTTATCCTTCCTCCACATCACTGAAAGTCAAATCTTCCTTGGACATCTCAGATATGGATTGAATGTGGGTTATATTAGTTGATAGGGATCATTGTAATATTTTTTTATATTTTTAACTTGTTTAATTAATAAAAAAAATTTTTTGACTTCTTATTGTCTTACATTTAATTTTTATTCCCAAAGGGGGATATGTTTTTAACATGGATCCCATGAAAATAAGCACTGATATAGTTTCCTGAAATAAGCGTGTTTCAATATTATATTATTTCAACTACCAATACAAAATATATGTATACAAACACCTCTAAATAGATTACAAAATTTTCTTTCTCGTAACTCAATAATACATAAGACTAAATTTCACTAACATAATTTGTGATTATCAAAAATGAGGATATTGTTGGACTCACCTATTTTGATAATCCCAAACCATATATACTTTATAATATAATCATGATTCATAAATTTTAATATTCTCTATTAGGTAATAAGTATGTATTTTTAATCTCACTAATCTCTCTATTATAATTATAGTGAAAAAAAATTCATTGTAAGAGGTTACCGAGAGAGGTTACCACTACAGGTTAAAGATAGAGGTTACCGATAGAGAATTCTGGTAAAGCTTACAATTGATTTATCAATTCGAGCTCACTGCTATGTGTATAACACATAGAGGATACTATTGTATTGTTATAGCAGAAGGTTACTACTAAAAGGCTACCATTGAAGCATGCCGATGAAGCCAACTCATTAGCCTGCTGATTATTCCTAATGATTAAGCCTACCGATGAAGCCTGCAGATGAGGCGTACCGATGATTTCTACCGATAAATCCTACTGATGAATCCTATAATTGAGAAGGCTACCACTACATGTCTACTAATACCAAATATTCAACCCCAAACTTTTTCAATTTCATATGATTATTCTAACAGTCATATTTGGAATATTTAATGTTTCGGACATTAATTTCTGATGATTGTAAACATATAAAGCAATCGTATCTGGAGACTATACGAGTTTCGAAGAATACCACACATGTTTTTTTTATTCCTATATTCGGATCTCTAATATAAAATAGAAGACAGATGAATGGATGGAGGATTGAGAGAGACATTACCTGACTGACAACAAGAACAAAGAGATCACACCAGCATTTACAGTATGAACCCAAGATCATCACAAAGGTCATTAGGGATAACAAATTAAATACTATATTTTTTTTCTTCATCATGTCTCATTCAAACCAGGAAGGAGAACACTTTAGTACCTGGAATATACAAAATTGTGTTGTGACAGAATATATTGGAGGAAAATTTAGAGAAATACTTAAACTACAATTTAATCACTCAAAGGGCTCAAGAACATAAATGAATACAAATAGAGCCTTTTAAACTCAATCATTATAACATTACCTCTATTGTGTTATTTATAATACATTTCTGAGAATTAGGTGTTTGTTTGTTACACACAAGATCTTCTATGATTGAACTATAGGATATTGAGAATCCCCACACCAATCATTACATACAATTTGATTCCATCATGTAACAATGGAAGAGGTCTTGTGATGCCTGGTTGTGTTTTTCCCATGAAGAACTATGGTAGAGGTTTTGATCCCTATATAGTTTGCGAAAATAGTTGTAAAGCCACATACAGACTGTGTATCATGTTTATAGTTAATATAAACTGCTTAGTGGTAAGTGATCACCAAGTGAAGAGGATTAAGTCTCGGCTTAAAACTGAATCTATTATTTAACTCTACTATGTACCTTCTTTTTTAATGCTCTATTTTTTTATTTTCCCCCAATTATATATTCAATAAAAAAATCTATTTTACAATCACTCTGATAGGTAGTTTTAGTTGGTGTGTATATGTGTTTCATTCGGAAAACCTGTTTCAAACGTTGGATAAGTGTCTTACAATAATTCAATTGAGGACTAATCAACAATGGATAATCTCATTGACCAATCAAACATTTATATCTCTAATACCTTAATTAAATAGTTTTTTTCAAATATGGGGATTTATAACATAATTATTTTAAAATAAAATTTAAGTTTGAAGTCAATTCACCCCCCTCTTGAGTTTCCACCCCAACCTATGCTATTATTTATAAAATTTCTGGAATTTTTTCAATCCTATATTATTATTTAAATGAAATTTGTTGATGATAATAAATTTCTTCCATATTATACTCATGTAATAGATTATATTACATGTGTTTCCATAATTTTCTATACAATATTATTTATTACTTATTTATGTATATTTTTTGAGTTACTCTTATCCTTAATGAGAATATGGTTTAACGCCTTTATTATGATTTATTTTTACCATAATATATTGGTAATTTTTTTGAATATGATGTGATTTGATACCCTAATAGGAATAACTATGTTAACAATCATGATTTATTTTGTATTTTATGTATTAAAATGTATGGTGATTTCCATTTATGTCTCTATTTTACAAAGATTAATAAAAAATTTAGTAACTAAGGACATGAGAATATGTAAATTATTTCAATGTGTTAAAATAAACACCGTATCCATGTTATTGGGGTTTGGATTTTTATATTTGGTATAAATGGATGTTTTGTACAATCCCTAGGAAATAGATTTAAGAAATATTATACTAGTGAACATAACAATATGATCGAATATGGGGATATATATAGTTGAAAATTATAATTCTTTCTTTATAATGAGATTATATGGGTTTTCCATGAAAAAAATCCATATATTTATATTAAATGGGGGTTTGGTATTGAAAAAGATGTAGGAAGGGTTAATAGAAATGAGAAAAATAACAATGGGATTAAGCTGACACCACTGACAGCATGATTATGGGCATTAATGTGAACCATGATTTCCACTCCCATAGGATATGGTATTGATAATTAATATTTTAATTATAATAAATAACGGTTTCCTTAAAATTAATGATAATCCTAATGAATCTATTATTATTATTATATTATATAATCATTTAATTCAATTTGTATTAGTTATTTCATTGGTTTTGAGATTATACATTATATTTCATAATATTATGATATAATATTGTCTATTAATTATATAAAGATGTATTATAACCAATGGAATGTTACTATTATAATTGAATGTACCCCCATGTAGTGATTTTTCTCCTTGGATGATAATGAAGCTGGTGCTAGGGTCATAGATAAATCGGCTCAAATTATAAGCATATTGTGGATGTTCACATAGTATATGAGTACTAAACTAACCTATATACCAAGTCATGATGATCCATTATGTGGTGTAATAATGTTAGATCACATTATGAAAAAGAAAATTCTATAATCTAATGGGTCTAATAATGCATTTCAGATGAAAAATGTGTAATTATATTTGAGAATATATTTCCCACTCTAGAATGCAGTGAATGGGATAATATTTTCAATAATTATTATCATATCACTAATGATTAGGAACTATGTGGATCATTTATTCAAATGAATAAGGATGATTAAAAAATACAAAACATGTAATGTACGGATTTCAGTGTACCCATATAAGAGAAATATTTTCCCCATGTGTAATGAGTTGATATAGAAAGAGTCTTATAGAATATATGCCTGAAATAAGAGGAGACATTTTTTAAGTATTATAAAACCATTAAAATGTTAATAAGGCATTCTCCAAACTACATACAGATCCCAAAGATCAAGATTGAACATTTATTTTTTGGACATATACTAATTCATCATAGGGAACCTCTCTCAAAGACATTATCATCATATGAGCATATAGTGTCATGTGCTATCAGGAATGAGAAATAATAATCCAAATAATATGAATTTATATAGATAAAGTGGAATAAGTGGAAGTAAGAGGATAACATAGATATAGATAAGAAGGTAATGATGAAATTTACAATTTTAGATACTTATTGAAGGAAAATACTTAGTAAATTTGAAGAAAATTATTATTCATCATTTTTGGGGAAAAATGCAACCATGATCATTAATATAACAAAAAAATGACTCTGCCAATGTGAAATGGTTAAATTTTAATGATATGAGGCACTACAAAAATAAATTTCCTTGGATTCAGGGATAATACCTCAAAATAAGTTATGTGATAATGGTTATTATTACATTATTGATAAAACCAATATGTAATGATTAATGTTATATTGTATTTTGACCCATGAAATATATGGTAAAATTATCTTAATAATTATATTAACAATATTAAATTCATGAATTTTTTTATGGATTTCACGTATGTACCATTTAAAAATTAATTTGAGGGAATTTTTTTAGGGTAACCAACATCCTTGGGATGTGATTTAGGAAACAGTTGAACCGATTTTACTTCCCATTATTGGGGGATCATAACAGTTAATATGACCCAATGTTATGATAATAATGCAAAAGTTATTTTTATTTGGGTATTGTTTTCCTTTATGATTTGTTAAATATATTATGTTATGATAAATATGTGCAATTGCAATTTGGTAATAATAATAGAATGATATCAGTATGGGCATAAAATAAAATAAAATATGCATACTAGGTTGCAACCCAATACATCAAACATGGTTGGATCCATAAACCCCCAACTAAAGGAATATAATGTTTTACCATCTACCAGTCACATATGTGATGTGCAGGTTAATATGTAAATTTTTATTAAATAATTTTTGAAATAAATAGCATTTTTTAAAACTATTGTTAGTATAGACGATTAGTAATTAATTTATTATATTTTATAACATTTCATAACCACATTAGTATGGGAATATATTTATAAATACATATAATAACATGAAACCCTATTATGGCTCTTATGATCTATAGAAAGTAAATTTTTTTGATCATTCATAAATATTTAATCATGGTTATTCATTTCTTAAAATATGAAATAAAATGGAAAATGATAAAATTCAAACCAATATATGAAATTGTTCCTTTTAAATTGTGATAAATCATGTAAGTATATTATCAGAATATATGGTAAAATAATTCTGTATATTTAGAAAAAAGATCATAAAATAGAAAAAATTTATAATTCCCTTCATAATCGATTAATGGTATGTTTTTTAAATCATTTAAGATAAAATATTTTTAGTTCTTTAGCATTCAAATTGTCTCTTATGTTCTAATAATAAATTCCCAAAATAGTTCTCCATAATTTTTTAGGTATTTCATTAATCTCTACATCTAAAATTGCCACCAATTTTCTCCAACATAGAAACGTAGTAATAATTTATATCATATTGCATTTTTAAATAATAGTTTTTCTTTTAACGTTGATAGTTTAATAATAATATTTATTATTTTGGTTTATAAAAAATGAAATTTCTAATAGAATAATCTTTATTATTTGGATTAGGATCTTGTAGTGTGGGGTAGGTTATTTATACGTGTGATAATTCAACAACCCTAATGTTTAAAATAAAATTTATATTGATACTTTATTCGATACACAAAAAAGTGCTTAATCAACTAAAAAAAATATTTCTTTAAATTTAAAGTCATTATTATATTATCAAATAGAAATCCCTGAGTATAAGTGGAATGTAACATAATATAATTTTATTAGATGGACAATAAATATATGAATATGAATTTTAATAATTAATTTTTAACTTTTATATGGATTAAACATGTAAAAAAATAATTGGAAATATTGTTATTGAAAATTAAATAAGAACTAATTAATATAATAAATTAGATTTTTAAATAGCTTCACGAACCTGGCATTACATGAGATAAGGTTTAGAATGGTTGTACAATATAAAAAATGGTAGAAATACTTTCATGTTAGTTTGATCAAAAGAAAACTCTCTAGGAGAATAGTACTAGATGTTAAAATGATATATAAAAACAATGTACGAAATACATAATTATAAAAACCAAATTCTTATTTAAAATATTTCACCAAGATCCAGGGATAAACATCAAGAACCACCTCAACGTAGAACACTCCCCTTGCCCAAAAATTGATGAAGATAATCTACAAAAACCTGATGGCACTTGTAGAGTATGAGATTTAATCCTAGTAGGTTCTCACTAGTTTATATCACTGGAAAATTTTAATATGAAATTATGACATTATTTTTTTATACTTTTATCTGTTGTTTCATTTAAAACCCTCATTCACATACTATCCCTGAGATTAATTGTTAATTAAAAAGTCAAATGATATGAATTCAATTTGGTAAAATGGATTATATAATAAAAATAATAATTTAAAATTTAAAATTTGGTCATCATAGTTGTTGAAGATATGCAATATTAGAAAAAGAAAAAATAATTTACAAGTTTGCTGTAAATATTTGATTACAAGGATGTTAAACTAAGAAATAGGGATAAACTGGACTAAAATATTAACTAAAATATATTTTATATTCCTATATAAACCGTTTCATGTATAAGGCTTAATAATAATATATTTTTTTACAATTTAGGAATGAGAAAAATGAGGTAACATTATTTTATAAAAAAATTAACTTTGAAACTGAAGTCTCATATATAAGGCCACCCCTCCCATCTCTTCTTCATAAATTAATTTAATTTATTCGAAAATACCTATCAAAATAACATAATAAATTTTAGTTCTATGATAAAAGATAATTTTTATTGGTCATAAATCCATACTATTTATACTATAGGTGTAATTAAATATATTTTCCAAGGTGATGTAATATTATTAACAGTCTGTTTTTGTTTTTTTACTTCAATAACATTATTAAAATCACCTTTTTTATGTTAATATTTTATAAAAATAATCGACATCTACATAGATGTTATTATATATTTTTATTAACATATATAAATTTCATCATCCAACATATTTGAATCCATAATGTCAATCATGTGTATGGTGGACTACCTCCACAGAAATTGATGTGACCCGTTTTTCATCCACACCTCTTATATGTGAGTATGTTGATGGAAATTAATTATATATATTTTATTTATAATATAATTAAATATATTTTCCAACTATAAATAATATATTCATATTAAATTACACTTATTATGGGATATGATAATGACTCTCTGGTGTACGGAAGACTACCACCTCATAGAGACATGTGGTTCTTTCTTAAAAAACATTAGATATAATATAATAAGGATAATATTAATGTTTACATTTTATATAATTGAAAAAATAATGATATTAATTAAATATTTTTCATTATAATACTATTATTTATCATCTTTTTCATTCACCCACTTTTATATTATAAAATTATTCTTGTACATGTGAACTACCATCATCACGAAGTGATGTGACTCTCTTTTTTTCACCACACAACATGTTTGATATATATAAATATATTTAAATAAATAAGATTATATGTATGGTATAATTTTCATTATTTATTTAGAAAAAATTACTAACCTCCTTCCAACAATAGTCATTGATAAATTGAAATATTATAAATTTTCACCATTGGCCTACCATCTTTATGATCGTAACAAACATGAATTTCTCAAAGAAGTCATTCATGAATCTTAAAAAATGAGCAATATCAGTATAAATATGACAATTATTTTATAATTTTTATAGGATATTATTGACCAATATTAACCTATCAATACCTACATTGTTTATTATGAAGCAAAAATGAGAAAAACAAGTAAATATCAAGTTAAAAAAAGAAGTTACTAAATGATTATTTAATAACCTGATATAATATTTAATAATAGGATCATATATGATATAAAAAATAATAAATTTGTTTATTTGTATGTTAATAAAATGTTCCAAACCACAATAAATGATTTTAAATAACATTTCAAAAATATAAAACATTTGTAAAGTTAATTCATCTCAATTTCCCTTATTGGTGAATATTGAAATGATTTAACCCTATTTATCATTTAATAGTTAATATGATGTGAATTTGAAATTTATTATCATGATTTATTTATAAATATTATTATTTAATGTTTGAATATAAATTATTTCGTCCCAAAGGTTTTGAATAAAATTTAACCATGTAGTATTAAATTTTATAAGTCAATCTTTTCTATGAGTTATAAAATTTAATCATTTTCTATGATATTTTATGTTACTATGTAATGAATTTTGATTGTGTTATATTTTCATGTCCTCTTGTTTCATGTCGATTCAATCATTATACGCATGATTTATTTATTTAATAGTTCTCAATTCAATGATGGGATTGTTGGAAGGTTTTATTTTTTATTTTCGTTTTAATCGGGATTGTTCAAACATATATTTAATTTAAAGTAAATAATTGTATAATTTTATAATAAACTGTTTATTTTTTTCATACATTGATTGTGCATGATTTTTTTTTGGAAATTGTTCCTATTTTACACATTTTGGTATCTAAAATAATTTATACAATAATTTAATAAAATAATACATCATTTTTTACTTCAGTCAAGAATATATTTACTTCCATAACCATGTTTTTTAAATTTTGATCAAATATATTTTTATCCATTATCAAAATTATTTCATAATCAATTTATTTCATATTTTTATTTTTTTTGAAATTCTTAATATTTGTTTATTTTATTTTCTAAATAGATTCTATTTATGTTTCATTCAAATAGTGAATGGAATGTTTATATTAACATAAATGAAAAATATAAAATATCCATCAATCATTAAAACTAAATTTTAAAAAAAATTATTTACATGTTTCAAAAAAAATTAAACAAAATTAACGTAATACTTTTTTGATATCTTTTTGTTTTAAAAGATTGTTTTCAAAAATCATGGTTATTTTCCTCAATCAATGTTCCATTTGACCTTTCTAAATTACTATCCATCTAAGAAGACATAACTTTTTGGACTCATTCATTATTGGGAATACAACTTAATCATACCATTGTTATTGTTCTCATATAGAATTTATTATGAGTTTGAATTGAAATTTACTCTATCTGTTAGTATAACATTACACAAAATGGTTTATTAAAATGTATATTAATTTTAAATTGTATTTATATTTTATATTATTATATATATATGAAATTATATATGCTTTATCATCACCCTTATCATATTAGGGATGATTTATAATTACTATGTTAAGGGAAGGTACCATTATATCTACTCGATGCATCAGTAAGTCCCATTCGAAAAAAAGATAGGATATTAGACTATGACATAACCATTAATATAAATTTATTAACAAATGGCCTCAATGGTACGTCATATTTTTTTTGAATTATGAAATCCATTATTAAGAATGATTTTGTTCATATTTATTATGATGGGTTTATTAGATAGAGTATCCACAATTATGTTTCAATGAAATATTATTATAATGATGGAATGATAGGATAATCATTTCTCAACAATATAGTGATCATGTTATCTAATAAAAAAAATTCGTTCATTAATTTAGATTTATATTTTGATTATTCATTATTTATTTATAGATTCTACTATATTCATAGACTAACTCATCATCTGAGAACACGTCATTCTTAATTTTAATTTTCCATACGATATGATGAATTTTTTCATTAATATGCAGGGATATAATTATTTGAATATTTAAATTAAC
This sequence comes from Viscum album, assembly GCA_963277665.1. Lineage (NCBI taxonomy): Eukaryota > Viridiplantae > Streptophyta > Magnoliopsida > Santalales > Viscaceae > Viscum > Viscum album. The sequence continues at coordinate 2,032,611,181 of OY728140.1, read as the reverse complement.
AATAATTTTTAATGTATTTTATATTTTAATTTAAATTTTAATTTCTTTTATGTGTTTATACTACCCTAGATAAAGAAATATTCAGTGAATCGTGATTGGATTCTATTTATCTCATTCCAATGAAATAATCTAGAAACTAGATCAATGTTATTCAATCTGGTCATAATATATTAAAAAAAGAACATTACGCTAACTATTTCTATATAAACTATAATAACTTGAATATTAAGTTTTATTCATTAATATATATAGATACATATTTTTTCTATTATTTAGATATTAAATACCTTTCAAAAAAAGTATTATTTTTTTCAAAATAAATAATATGGATGACTATAATTATTATTAATTTGGTTCTAATCACTCAAAAGTTATTATATATATATATATATATTACAAATTTTTTCAAAATATTAAATTAAATCTTGAAATTATCTTATATAAAACTATAGAGTTAAAATACTAACATATATTCTAATTGTTAGATATACAAAAATAAAATCCATATCACACATAATTAATGATGTTGTCTCTGTCTAATCACGATTTTAGATTTCATTTACATATAAAATGTAAAAACATATTATTTTTTTCAATATATCATTTCACTAACACAACCACTAATGTACAATGAATAATCCCAATCATATTTAAGTCATTCAACCTTCTACATATGTAAATATTAACCTTTTTCTTACTAATATGAATTGTATATCAATATATAATCCATCATCTTAATTTACAATTTTTGTCATTCTAATTAATAAAACAAACTATAAAATCACATAATCAAGACATGTGTATACAAGAAACCTGATCCTCCCATTAATGATCTGATTCATGGGATTGTATAAAAATTATTCATATTTTAAATTCATATGAATATAATTCAATGTTCATCCATATTATTGAAACTAAAACATGAATAAATTCAAATTAATACCACATCGTGTATCAATTTTTGAAAATCCAACTAACATTACTCATATGTTTAATTAATATCCATAAAAGAAATAAAAATCATCCTATATCATAGTGGATTATTGGTTTTTTGAATCAACTCATAGTGGATTGGGATTCTACTTAAAAACATGGTGAGTGGTTACCTTTTATGTAAACATTATTTTGAATTATTTGGAAATACTAAATAAATAGTTATTTGAAAATTAATTGGAGATTCATGAATTTAATGCATAAAAACATTAATAGGATTTCTCAAGGAATTTAAAATATCCTTATATATAATAGATGTGAACATTAAAACATATCATTTTTATACCTTTGGTAATAGTATAATAAAATTAATATATATCATGACAATATTTATATAAAAATATCTTATAATATGATATAAATTTATGGAATTGGTACAACATCACCATATCACTTTTTCTACTATATTATGATAATGAATTATCTATTATTTTTATTCCTCAACATAAGAAACAGTGACATACAAATCATTATGAAAAACATATAATCAAAAAATATTATATATATATATATTCTGTAATATATCAATAATTGATAAAAATAGTAAAAATAATTTAGTTTCATCTAAAATTTATCAATCATATCGATTCAAATTAATACATAAACCACCCCTAACGTTTATGATGACCTCATATATGAATATATTTAATATATATCATTAGTAAATATATTCTAAATTATCCTAAAAAAATAACCATGGTAAAAAACTCCATAATCTATTATACTTTTTTATACCAATCTATCATATCCCAATATGCTGGTAGGTAAGCACAATCTTCCATCCACCATAATGTTTGATCGAATACACCAACAATGAATTATTTATACAAATTGAAAAATAAGATTCTTATTAAATAAATATTTGACCAGCAATGAAATATAATTTTTTTTACAAAATATCTATAACGTATTTTCATATTATCAAATAACTATGAGATATAAATATCAAAACACATGAAATTAAAGATCCAATTTCATCCTCATTAATGTTGTAAAAAAATAATTTATGATTATAAAATAAAATATTCGACAGAAATAAAACATCCCATAGAAATGTTTGATATAATTCATAAAATAGGAATGTGGTTATCATGGAATAAATTTTTGGACATCACAAACCATATACACTATACATCTGCAGAACAAACTGTCATTTTGTTCTATATCAATTTGTTATTATCGACACAATGCTGAGCCACATATGGGTGATAATTCATATAAGGGAAAATAATAATTTCTTTATATTTCATTATATTTGAAATGATATAATATAAAAATATTTTCCAAGTGAAACATCAGTAATAATTTTTTTAGAATAACTGAAACAACCCTACTCCATATTTCACATTAATACTTGAATTATTACATTTGATTAAACATAATAATACCAATATTATCAAGAAGTAAACTATATTTTTTAATATGATACATTACATGTCAACTTAAAATGCGAAATATATATCTATAAATCCCTGGAAATCAAAAAACATGGAATATCCTAGTGATAGAATTAAATGATATATAATATTTATATAAATGAGGTATAAATTTGTAAGAATCATAATCATGAATAATGATGTAGGATATATCATAATAAAATAATGGAAAGATAGGAAGTATTGAAACACCCTAAAACACTACATCATAAACATCGGACTAGGATAACATCCACAAAATCATGATGGAAAAATACCCATAAAAGAATAATGTTTACTCTACTTCCAAACGTGGAATCTCACAAGACATAAAATTAACCACATCATTAGAGTGATATATAATTCTGGGAACCTCCATCACTTTCATTTCATTCTGAAGATTAATTTTCCCACATAATTCATTGAACATTGATTCATTCATCAGCATTTTTAATACATGATAATGGTTGGTGGAATAAATAATTTTATATACAACTCAATTAAGAATAAGTGTATAAGGGTTAATACCCTTTATAGAAAATGATATTGTATTCTGTAAATAGTATCTCTAGCAAGAAAAATCACGTTGATATTTCTATATCATAAAGGTCTCACTTATAAATTCATAAAATTGTTTGATGAAAGAGAAATAGTTATCTAATAATTTTAACACAAATTGTGAAGTAATGGGAACATAGAAATAAATATTCCAAAAGTATTAATTTCAAATAGAAGGAAAACAATAATAAATAAACCTTAATAAATGGGACAATGTAGGGATCTCTTACCTTGAAAGTGTGACATAACATGCTTGAGAGGGGATTCTTTAAAACATGGGGGTATAATATGACAACTACAGTGAGGGTAGGGAAGAAAAAAATACATTCATAAATGATTATAATTGAATATAAGTGGGATCATAGGTGGGTTCATATTTTAAATGAATGGGTAATTCAATTTCATTTCTCAAACATATTTTTTGAAATCAATATAATTAAATTACTGAGCCCAGAATCTAGCTTACAATTTATTAAAATGTCTTATTCCAATTTATAGAATATTTAATTATGATTTTTGACAAGGTTATAAAATAAAATTGTTAAACCATTTTGTATGTGGACATGAGTCTTGATATTAATGAAATTATGTTAAAAACAAAAAATATAGTAATTTTTTTCATGGATTCATAAGGGATAAGTAAATTTAGGAAAATAAACATAAAATAGGATTATTTTAAAGGTAAAAAATATATTTTTGGATGGATACCCTTTATTGTATTTATTATATAACCTTTGAGTCATTATGATGTCAAAATACATGATTTATATTTATACGGTATTTATTCATTACCTGAAAATTCGACTATCTTACAAAATTATGTAAAACTGAATGTTAGGTAATTTTAATGGTAGGATTGCTATATAATATTTATATTCAAAAACTAATTTTCTAAATATTTGCATTTTTTTTATATTATAATCTAAATTTATTGAGAAAAGTTTGGTTTGTTGACAATAACTATTTTCAAACCCTGAAAAAAATTAAATTCGACTTCATAAAAATTATACATTAATTTAGGATTAATTAATATTATTTAGTAATAATATTTTATTAAAAAATAATATATTTAAAAAATAAATTAATTCATTAAAATTAATGAATTAATTCTTTTTTAATATCAACAAAAAATACACTTTTTATTTTATTAAATCAATGTCGAGATCAGTTATAATGTAACAATAATAATGAGTACATATAACCATTATTAATTTGAAGATAATGTACGTAATAATGTTTATGATTTCATGATACATATCTCATTAATAAATCAAAAAATTCCCAAATTTTATGGTGTTTGACAGTGTGACGTTTATTGGGTTTTTTGACATACATGGATTGGGATGTGATATCAAAAAGCATGAAATTATCCCAGAAATGGTTTCAGTAATGCTTATATTGTAGGATAATAGCTATTGAATGGATATGTGATAATCCCAAAGATGTTATATCCCTTAGAATCTGTGATAAATGAGCTTCAAATGGTACTAGCCTACTTGTTGAGTCCATGACATCATTTTTATATGTCGATTGGATTTGATAAAAACATATATTTATAAAATTAAAACGATAAAATTTCAAATGCTATTTTATAAATTGTAATTATTTCAAATATTTTATTAAATCAGATAGGATAAAATAAAACAATACATTGTGTTTTCCATATCCTTAATTCATAATAATACATTTAAATAAAGAACATGAGAATTTTTTTAAATGTTCTGACCATTACAATATTCCCCCTTTTGAATTACCATGTCATAAATTCTCATTTCCAACCAAAATAATATGTGGGTATCTATGTTTCTACAACACAGTTGGTTCCCACATTCCTTATTAAGACACGTGGTTTTTTTTAGAACACATTGACATGAAGCATTTCCTTATTTTATAGAACTTTTTCTCTATGATCTATGATCCTCACTGGATGCTCTCTATAAGTGAGATTAATCACCAATGGTACCACCTATTTGTTGTTTACATGTGATTTCTCAAATATGTACTACCTAGTATGGGATACATGGAATAAATGATGTGATTGAGAATGGTTTGGCTGTGGTGGTAGTTTATAGTTCACTACATCAATGCAATCATGGATATCAAAGGGGTCGATGTGTCTTTGACTAAAATTTACCTTCTTTATAACTATCATGAAAATATTCAATAGATATATATTTAGGAATAATGTGTATCCAATTTCAAAGTATGGATCCCACCAATAATTTTTATCATAGATCCTTTTTTAAAATTTTGTAGCCTTGATGATGTTCAGAATGGTTTTGACCATTTTCATCATTTTCTCAACCATTTAAAAATCTAGTTGTTTTCTCCCCCAACATCATCCCAATGTGTATGTGATTTGTACGACTTCCCAAAAATGGATCCATAGGGCACCATTAAGAATCTACAGTGAAAAATTTTATTGTTTGAAAACTTGAATAGATTATTATGTTGACTGAATCCTCATTTGAAGTCAATGGCTCATTCTTTTTACAAGAAATCAATTGTCTGGATAGTCCTCCTAGAATGGACATTAGTGTGAGGGTGATTAGATGTGATGAAATTCAAATCATTTTTAAGATCGTCTTGGATACTCTTCCAAAAAATATATGTAAATATTTTGTTTCCAACACATACGATTTATAATAGTGTTACATATGCGTCACCACTTCTCTATTGAATATCCTTGACCGTTGATATAGTGATAAGTACTATTATATTTAAATTAAGTGTGAAGTGATCGTAAGATGATCTTATAAACCCCGTATATCATTATTTCTACTTGATGTATTTGGTTGACCACATACAATGTTCATGATAATTGTTTCACATTTCCTTGTGTCTATGGGTAATAATTACATCACCCCATTGGATATCATAATCTCCACCTTCACATGTTGGAATTCAATATATCATGTGGAATATTTTATGATATCCTTCTTCCTATTGTCCTAAATATAGTGTTGTAGGATATCATAATACATATTTCTAGTTATAGAATCTATGGATAACGTTGAAATATTTGAATCATCCAACAACCCCTTTGTTAAATGAGGATTTGATGACAGACGTAGTCTGAACCAAATCATACTACTCCTTCTTCAATAACAATGAACTTTATGTATTTTTAATTTCTTATATCTTTTACATTCTTTTGAATTATAATATCATATCTTTGAGTATATTTTATCGTCTTCCTAAGGGATGGTTGCTAAATCTATTGTGAAATGATTAATGATTTTCATTCCTTGATGATTCCAAGGTCCATCCTTCCCAAATTTATGAAGACAGGGTCCTTCCCAGTTATAATTTAATTTTGAATTATTGAATCGTATATATGTAAATTTCATACCATTTATTCTTCTTCCCATTTTTATATTTAACTATGAATTCATAATATTTGATCAATACTAACCATACTAATAAGGATATATGATTCTCTATTTATGTGAATATATAATTGATACTTTTTTATTCGCTTATATTTCACACATATACCCAAATAGAAACATCAATCATATTTTAATTTTTATGACCACTATATAAAATTCTAGATCATGTGTTAGGTATGTTTCGTTTATGAACAATCAACTACCTTGGAGAATATGATACCACTTTTTCATTCATAATTAAAAAACATTCAAATTACATCTTTAATGAATATTTAAATACAATGACAAGAACTACACTTATTAATTTTATTGTAGGTGCAGTGATAATTCTGTATTTCAAATATTTGAATCATTTTTCACCTTAATCGTTCTAATAAATCTTAACACCCTACTAATTTAGGTTGTTTAATGGTTTTAACAATAGTTATAAATTTCATACTAATCGATGATAGTTCCATGATAATAAATGCAAAATATGGATATTTGTAAGATAAATTGTCCTCCTCACTCAATAAACTTTTTATATCATTGGAGAGTTCCCAAATATCCCATTTATTGTGATAGTATTCAAATTGAATGATACATACTTCAAATAAAATTCTCATTTTGTTTACTTTTGAAAATGGTACCACTATCCTATGGTTTTTGAACAATCATCAAAAGGTCGTCATACTCCACCATGCTTTTGGAGAATATTATCATGGAATATATAAATACTACCAAAGTATTTTTGGGTTAATATATAAATATTAAAATAATTATATCCATGGTGATTTTGTTTTCATTAATGTGTCAGAAAGGAATTACTACGAACTCATAGTATTTGTACCTCATACTAGGAGTATTCTTGGGAATATCCACCTTCTTCACCATAACATGTTAACATCCAGACAACATAACCACCATGGAGAATTATTTTTTATCTAGGATGATGATGGAGGAATCCATCAATCCATGTAAGAGGACACTTTTTATATGTCATGATCTTATTGAGATTAAAAGAATAAATTCAAGGGATCCTTGACCTGTTGTTCTACTTGACAAAGAGGGCTTCTGCACATAAGGTAAAGCACTTGGGAATCGAGATTCATTCATAATGAAAACTCCCCATGTATAAGCTCAATTAATAATTCAACATATCATTTAGGTGGAAGATTGGGAAATTCATCCATAAACACATTAATGTATTCCCACACAATGGGAAGGTATTATATTTTAATAATTTACATGAACTCGTTTATTTATCAATATATTATTTCTTTTTGATGAATAATCTTCTTTCTTGAGATGTTTGTTGTTAAAGATGATTCATCCTCATCCTTGAACTTTTATCAAATTAAAGGTAAATTCATAATATGAATATTTTTTCATTAACATTGTAATTTAAGATTTATATTTGTATTTAAATCCCATTCATACCCATAATTTCATAAAATTATACTAATGGGGGTAACACTATGTTATATTGAAAATTATTCCTAGAAATTTTGATATGGGAGGATTTTTCGACTTGGGATGATATAATTACAAAATTTGTTTTTTTTCACCGAAATATTTACTTCATGATTTTGTGGTATTGTTTTGAATAAATATAATAAATATACATGATATGATTTTATTAATTGAACTATAATAAAAAAAATTATATATTATTGAATTAATAACTTGAATACCTATCACCACTTCGTTGTTAAGTTTCACCACATTATTTGTGGTGGAAAAAGCTCAAACTTATTACATTGGAGGTTTTCTGTTGTCTCTAAAAACCCCTGAGTCAGTGAGTTGGTTTTGAAATATCTAATTTTTCATAGAGTAGATAAAATGAACAATTAAAAGTCTTTTAACCAAAGCATTCATTTCTTCAGTTCAATTGGTGTGATTTTTTATTGGTAATTGCCATCTTGGTTCTCTTCCTTCCCATGTCTAATTCATTTTTTCAACCCCCTTAGGCAACACATGGGGATCTCCTTTCAACACCATTGATAAGGGGGATGTTGAAACGTCATGGAACGATTTTATTTCTCCATTATACCATTATTATTAAACACAAAATTCTGATTAGTATCCATGTAATACTCTTGAGATTCATCGATTTTTATTTTGGCTTTACGGTCACATTAGTCAATTTATTTGTTGTTATCAATGTCTTGAATCTCTAGTTATTTTTTTATAATTGATTTTATCCCACCACTGTATATGTCAACAATGTATTCGTAGGTATTTTATATGTCTTGTGAATTAATCCTTATACACCCTGATAGATTCATCATCTATTTTTGATTGGGAAAGGAAATCCTATTCCATTTTTAGGATGGAGAGTTTGAGGAAAATAATTATTGAAGAAAAAATTGATATTCCTTCTACCCAATCACTAAAATTGTCACGACCCGTCCTCGAGACACGTGTCGTGACAACCCCAATCCCACCTTCCATAGGCCAGGGGGTGGAGACTAGTGCCAAAGGCGTAACTCCCGATAAAAAGGGAAGGTATTGCCTTTATAAATTAATAAAACACCACAGAGTAAGCCATCATAAGTAAATACTAAGTAAACTGAGTATAGAAGTAAGTGAGGAAGGTAAATGAGCAAGAATACAAACCCAAAATGAAAGTAAAGTTCAACTGGAAATAAAGTACAACAACTAAAAAGTAAAGTAGCAATGTCAAGCCATCCACAGAAAATCCCACCTGAAGGGTGGGTAAAAATAGTCTCCTCAACTCCTCGGGTCCAACAGTCTGCTCCGTGTACGTCCCGCCCAGTGGTCCACCTCCAGGTACTATCTCTCTCTACGAGCCTCAACCATAATCAGCATTATTCGTCGTCTGTATCCCACACATGGTAGTGCGGGCATATCTCGTGCAGGTTGAGTATACGCTACTCAGTAGGGACCCTGAGACCCTGATGGTCTTCCAGAATCCGCAAAGGACAATCCAAAATGGAAAGATACAAAACGAAGTAACAACCAACAGTACATAGGTATTTGTCCATACATATTCCTAATTCATCAATTCCAATTCAGTTCCAACATCCGAGCCCATGTTCTATCACGTCCACACATGATAGTCCAACCCAATCCACACAGGAAAGCACAACTCAATCCACATTGGAAAGCAAGTCAATCACAACGAAGATAATGAATGAAAGTGAAGACTCTGCTCACACAGGTATACTTCTTCGTAAGGTGATAGAGATGATCAGATGTAGCCACTGATTCTTCTATGTTGGGACCCACATAGGATACTAAACCAGCTAAGCTGTCAGACCCACATAGTATACAAGACCATCTACTCTGCTGGACCCACGTAGTATACAAGTACATAGTCAAATACTACAGGATCCACGCAGGATACAAGAACAGTAGTACTGCTAGACCCACGCAGGATACAAGAACAATAGTCATCGCCATGAAACCCATATAGGATTTTAGTACAGTCGTCATCGTTGACGAACCCATGGAAGATTTCTGGGCAGTCATCGTCGCTCCTGAACCCACAGAGGATTTTAGTGTTGTCGTCATCGTCGTCACAGTCGCAGCCAACTCTAGAGTTCCCACACACAGCATGCTTGATTCCGGGAGGGTCCGCTCCACGAGCCACGGTGGTCGATAAATCAACTGACACGTAGTCTGACGCTTATGTATCCCAATGTTCTGTCTCAACAAAAGGAACTCAACGTGACAAACGGCGTGTCAATCGGATGGCCGGGCTGAGAGTTATTGGCTTTTTCGTTCCAGGGGCCCGGTTGGTTTTTAAGTCAAAACCAACTTGACCGCACTCCAAAATTATTCAAACCTTGAGTGGAGTAATCCCGAACGTCTGTCTCACTAAGAGGAATCCAACATAGTCGATGGTACGTCAATCAGACGTCCGGAGCTCATGTTATAAATGTTTCTGCTCCGAGGGCCCGGTTGGATTCGTGTTCGAACCAACTCGGTCGTACAGAAAGTTCTCCCAAACCTTGAGTGTAATATACCAAAACAACCGTCTTGATCCAAGGATCACATCACAATAGACAGTGCATCGATCAGAGGTTCTTAGCCCAAGTTACGGGCATTTAAACGAACCTGTCTGGTTTTAGGGGGTTTTGGGCCCGGTCCGACCCGGGTCCGGGTCCAGCCCTTGAAGGCATGGCCCGGCCCGGCCGACGTGGCCTGGCCCGAAGCAGGCGTCCCAGCCCGGTGCGGCCGGTCTAGTAGGCGTGGCCAGCGCAGGCCGGCACGGCGCCCCGTGCCACGTGAGCACGGAAGGGGGTGAACTGCCATCCCCTTCGACAAAACGGCAGACCTGTGGGGGTCCGCCCTGCTGGGGTTGACCGGGGGTTAAAACCCCCAGTTTTCCGGAATTTGGCCAGTCGTAACGGTCGGCCGCCTCACCCCGCGGGACCAGTTGGTCCCACCCTCCAGTGCACTGGCAGCTCCGGCCGCCATCCCATGCTCTGTCGCGGCCACAGGTCGCGGTCTTGGTCCGACTGGAGCGGCGCGATGGCACCTCAACCCTCCGTTACGGCCTCACTCCGGCCGCAACCTCTTCGTGGTTCTTTGGCGTGGCGCGACGACACCGTGCCACCTTCCCTACAGCCCGACTCTAGCCATGGCTTCGTTCGGCCTCGACGGCCCGACCCAATAGCGCCACGCTTTTTCTCCGTGTTCCTACTTGTTCCCGCACGGTGCCGTTGCACCGTGCTGCTTTTGTTCATGCTGCAACAAGAACAAAAACAAAGAGAGAGGAGGGTCGTCCGTGTTCGTGCGATCTGACCTCCTCCCACAATAACGATATCAGGCGGCCCAAAATAAAATAAGATGAATGGAAAATAATATTAATGAACAAAATTAACCCCTACCTCAATGAGTTGTCGAACGATGGTCGCACAGAGAAAAGGCATCGCGGAAGATAGCATCGTGGAAGATGGCATCGCGGAAGACAGCGTCGCGGAATGAGGCTCTGTATACGTCGTCGGTGCATGGTCTATGAAGGATGTGGCGTGTCTTCGTTCTCTGAAGAAGGTGTCTCTCACCAGTTGCGGAGAGGTAAAGAGATGGCACAACGATTCCCTTGTAATGATGGAGTTCTTCATCGTATAATCGGTGTTCTTCGCGTTCTTCGACGAGGAAGAATATGTTCCTCAAGAGCGCAAGAGTCCTCTCCTTGTTTCCGCACAACGATTCAACCCCCCAATAAAATAAGGCACTATCTTATTTTATTAACACTCATGCAAGCCATTAATTTGAAATTCAAAAAGATCTAATTAAATTAATTGAAGAGTGTTTAATATTCAAATTAATCATTGTGGGTTGACTTGCCATTAAATTGAGGGGTGGTTGACATACACAATTAAGGTGCTCGTGGAAGGTTTAAGGGATTTGAAGGGGAGGAGATCATGTGGGCCCCCACTTCACTAATATCCTACCTAGGGGATTTAGGATGTAGTGGGTCCCACTCTAAACACCATGCAGTGGTTAAAACTACATAGGATAGAAAATTAGAATTGTTGCACAAATTTTTATTTCTTTCCTTAGTTAACCCATTTTTTAATTAACATCACCCGAGCAAACGCAACTCCAAAAAAGGTGTTACTAAGCAATTACTAGCGCTATGATTCCATTAGTGCCCCTAGATTTCGATTCCGAGAACTGGTTCAAAAGTTAGAAAAACCCACTTGTTTGTTCACTAAACGTACCCGAGCTGAGCTTCAGAAATTGATTCCGGGAACACCGGGCCTCTGAATCAGGCGCCGTCAGAAACTGCGTACACGTAAAATCCCAAAGGAAAATAAGAAAAAATTTCCCTTCAAATTGATAGGCCTTTACATTACTCCCACCTCAATGCTTTACATCCCTGTAAAGATACATCACAAACTTGGGAAACAAATGAGGGCACTGAGCACACATCTAAGCTTCCCGCTCCCAAGTGCTCTCCTGGATGTTCCCATGCTGCCATCTGATGGGCACTAGAGGAATCGACTTCCCACATAGGACTCACTCCTGTCAAACCTCAATCTCCACTAGGACCTCTGTAAAAGTCACCCCATCATCAATGTCCAACTCCCCTTGGTCGATGATATGCGTCTGGTCGTGCACGTATCTCTTCAGCTAAGATACGTGGAAGACTTCGTGAACCCCGTGCAACTGAGGTGGTAGATCCAAGCGATAAGACACCTCTCCCATCTTGCTGAGAACCTAGAATGGTCCGATGAAGCACAGAGATAACTTGTCGCCCCGGCCAAATCTTCGTAATCCACATCGAGGTGAGACCCACAAGAAGATGTGGTCGCCATCCTCGAACTCTAGTAGTCTCTTCCTCCTATCAGCATAAGACTTATACCGGCTATGATTTGTACTAATTCACTCCTGGATGACATGGACCTTCTCTATCATGGCCTGGACCATTTCTGGTCCCACAAGTGCTGACTCCCCAAGGTCTGTCCAGCACAGAGGTGATATCCAAGGTCGGTTGTACAAAGCCTCGTATGGTGATATCCCGATGGTGGAGTGGTAGTTTTTGTTGTATGAAAATTCACCAAGGGTATGTGGACCTCCCAACTGCGACCAAAGTCGAGGACAAATGCACAGAGCAATTCCTCGAGAGTCTGAATGGTCCACTCCATCTGACCATCTGTCTGAGCGTGAAAGGCGGTGCTCAGACGTAGCTGCATCCTGAATGCCTCCTGCAACCCCTTCCAAAGCCGGGAATTAAAGTGAGTGTCTAGATCGGAGACGATAGATGATGGAACACCATTAAGCCATACAATCTCCTGAACTTAGAGACGTCCCAAGCTCTATACTAATCCCTTCTCTCTAATGGGTACGAAGTGAGCCGAATTTGTGATTCGGTCGACAATCACCCAAATTGAGTCGTGGGCTCTACAAGTACGTGGAAGTCCAGTCAAGAAATCCATATATATCCCATCCCACTTCCACTCCGGGACCTCCAAGGGTTGTACCATGCCTGATGGTACCTTGTGCTCCACTTTCACCTCCTGGCAGGCGAGGCATCGAGAAACGAACTCTGCTGCAGCCTTCTTCATACCCGGCCACCCGTGTTGTCATCTGAGATCCTTGTACAACTTCGCCACTTGTGGATATACTGCTAAAGGGGAAGTGTGAAACTCCCTTAACACCTCCTCATGCAAAGTAGCTGGTACCATGGTACGTCCTCTAAAAATGACGACGTGCTCTCCTCCCAAATAGAATCTATCAGGTGCATGTCCTAAGGATATCTGTGCATGTCGCGTCTCACAGTCAACGTCCCCACGTTGTGCCTCTCTAACCCGCTGAAGATGTGGATGAGTGATTGTGAGTGACTGAAGAAAGGCTGCTCTTTCTCTATCCATGAAGGATATCAGAAAAGCGTCTAGCTGCTCTGTTTCCACCCCATGTAGCTAAATGCTCGTTCTCCTACTAATAGAATTGGCTACAATGTTCCCCTTTCTAAGAGTATAGACTATCTCAATGTCATAGTCTGGGAGTAACTCGATCAATCAGCGCTCTCTCAGATTCAGGTCCTTCTGTGAGAAGATGTACCTGAGACTCTGGTGGTCAGAGTAGAATGTAAATCACTCGCCCATCAGATAGTGTCACCACGTCTTTAGAGCGAAGACCACTGCTACTAACTCCAGATCATGTGTAGCGTAGTTCTGCTCATGCTGCTTCAACTATCGTGATCCATAGGCGATCAATGCCTGCTCCTGCATCAGGACACATCTGATTCTGCTCCCTAATGCATCGTAGTAAACTACAAACCCTACTCCCTCCTCCAGTAGCCTCAAGATAGGTGTGTTGGTCAATCACTGTCTCAGCTCTTGGAAGCTCTTCTAACATCTTTCTGACCATAGGAATGGTTTCCCCTTCTTCGTCAAAGCATAAAGTTGTGTCGTGACTCTGGAGAAGTCTGGCACAAACCACCGGTAGTATCGACCTACCCCCATGAAACTCCGCACCTCCATCACACTCTTGGGTGGCACCCATGCTAGCACTGCCTCAATATTCACAGGATCCACCGCAACTCCCACCTCATAGATGACATGTCCGAAGAAGTGGACCTCGCGCAACTAGAACTAAATCTTCGAGAGCTTACCATAAAGCTGGTGCTCTCTGAGTGTTGGCAGTACAACCCATAAGTGGTAGGCGTGGTCCTCCTCAGTGGTCGAGTATAACAATATGTCGTCGATGAAGACCAGGACAAATCGATCAAGGTATGGCTGAATGATCATTTTCATGAGACTCATGAACACTTCTGGAGCGTTGGTTACGCCAAAAGGCATATCCAAGATCTCATAGTGGCCATTACGACATCTGAAGGTCGCCTTCTGCACCTCATCCCGAACTCTGAGCTGATGATAGCATGATTGAAGGTCTATCTTCGAGAACCACCGTGCTCCCTTGAGATGATCGAAGAGGTTGTCAATCCTCAGTAGCGGATTCTTTTTCCTCACGGTCACCTGTTTCAGGAAATGATATTCGACACACAGTCGCACGCTCCCGTCCACTTTCTTGGCAAACAAAATCAGGGAAGCCCAAGGTGAAACATTGGGTCGGATGAATCTCTTTCCCTACAAGTCCTCCAGCTGTACCTGTAGCTCTCGAAGCTCAGCAGGAGCCATCCAATATGCTGGAGTGGATATCAGGGCTTTCCTGGGGTACATGTCAACATAAAAGTCTACCTCTCTGCATGGAGGAAGTCTGGGAACATCATCAGGGAAAACGTCCGCATACTGATCCACCATTGCAGGAAAACTAAGACTCTGCACCTCAACTGCTCCTAGGATAAGGCTAGCCAAATTATGAGTGATCGATTGTCCTCTCCTCTACGTGAGTCCATCCTGTGCTGCTATGGATCCCTTCTCGCCGGTGAAGATGAAACTGCTCCCATCGGTGCAGACACACATAACTTTGTGCCTAATACAGTCGATCTGAGCATGGACTGTAGATAACAAATCCATCCCCAAGATGACGTTGTAAGGCATCGACGCTGCTACAAGAAGATCCTAGCCGAAGCTCTCGCCTCCTAGGGTAAGCTCACAATGCCAGCACCAGTGCGTAATCGTCGAGTCTACTCCCGTAGGAATCTCTAGCCGTAAGGATCGATCCAACGGCTCCGTCAGAATCTCTGAGCTCCGAACAAGGGCATCGGTAATGAAACAATGAATCGCTCATGTGTCTATAAGAACTGCAGCAAGGGTGGAGTAGACATAGATAGTACCTCGAATCATATCTGGCATGATGTGGTCGTATAACTCCACAGCCTGAAGATGAGCATGTCTCTGCCCACCAGCTCCATGTGGTCGGGGTGGGCCTCCTAGTGTTGGTGGTGGTAAAGCCTCAAAGGACCTCCCACCACCTACTACTCGGCCATCTCCTCTGCCTCGTCCTCCTGCTCTCTGAGGACCACCACGGTTGACCCTTTTCCTCTGCCTGGGTGGCCCCACAACCGTCTCCTGCTCCTCTGCATGGCGGGATGGGTAGTCTCGAGCCATGTGGCCCTGCCCGCCGCATGCATAGCACCGTCTGCTCCTCGGAAGGCTGGCTCTACACTCTGTGCCCCACACATCTGAGCCAGTGTCCTGAGGTCGTCCGCCTGATTGTCTGGTCCTCCTAGACCCCTGTGACGTCTGTCGACTGCTAGCTGCATAAGACTCTCCTACGTGCCGCCCGACGGTAGGTCTCGTTGTTGGAATAGGCTCAGCAAGAAATCTCTCTATGAGAAGGGATCGCACCAGTACTCCTGCCTATGTCGAAATTCTGAGGGAGACCATTGATGCCCTGATATCATGCCTCAATCCCTGCACAAAGGTCCGGTCTTAGAAGAATGGGTCCTGAACTATGTTCGTCGAATAACGCAAGAGATCGTTAAATCTCACCGAGTACTGGGCTACCGTCATGATGCCCTGTTGCAGCTATAGTAGCTCTTAAATGCGCACCGCATGGAGGGTGGCTGGGATGGACATTGAGGGGAAAAGGCTCTCAAAGTCTGTACAGAGGAGAGATTCCTCGTCGTGCACCTGGAGCATCAGGCTCCACCATCTGCCTGATGCCGCCTGCAGGAGGCTCGCTGCAATGATCACCATGAGGTCAGCTGGTGTCCCCACTAACCTGACAACTCGAACTAAATCCTCCAGAAAATCCTTGGCTGCCTGAGGGTCCGTCTCCCCGTGTAACCTAGGCGGTCTTTGACGTTGGAACAAATGAAGTGAACTAAGGCCACGTTCACTCTCAGCGGCTGGGGCTGGTGGCATCGGTGGCTCAGTGGGTAGAGGTATCGCCGGTGCCTCTGCTGAAAAATGGCCCTACACCAAGGCCTCGTCGCACTGTGGGTTGTCATCTCGCACAAAGCTCGTGACCCTTGCTGGATTCTGGCGTGGAGCCATCCTAAAAAGAAACAGGTGCTCCACGATCAAAAGTTTTTACCTGGTGAGCCGACACAATGTAATCAAAAATAAAACTTTTGAATCACACATGCAATCAATGTTTTCTTGCACTAAGTCGGAAATCAGATGTCAGGGTCCTGGTGTATGGATACGTCAGCCGCCGCACAAACACTGGACTCCCTGGACTGATAACCACTCTCAATACCCTTAACACTATTGCTTCACATAGAAGAAATACCAGAGTCCTGAGTTCTGTTGTAGAACCGAACTATTCTGATACCAATTTGTCACGACCCGTCCTCGGGACCCGTGTCATGACTACCCCAAACCCGCCTTCCACAGGCCAAGGCTGTCGACTAGCGCCAAAGACGTAACACTCGATAAAAAAGGAAGTCATTTCCTTTATAAAGTAAACAAACACCATAGAGTAAGACAGAAATATGTAAACACAAAATAAACTGAGTACAAAAGTAAGCGCGTAAAGGAAATGGTTCAGACTACAAACTCAAACTGAAAGTAAAGTATAACTGGAAAGAATGTACAAAAACTGTAAAGTAAAGCAGCAACGTCGATCCTTCCACCATAAATCCCACCGAAAGGGTTGGTACAGATAGTCTCCTCATGTCCTCGGGTCCCACCCTCTGCACAGTGTACGTCCCGCCCAGTGGTCCACCTCCAGGTACTATCTCGCTCCATGAGCCTCAACCACAATCAACGGTGTCCATCGTCTGCATCCAACACAACGTAGTTCCTGCATAGCCCGTGCAGGGGTGAGTATACGCAACTCAGTAGGGACCCCAAGACCCTGAAGGTCTCCCAGAATCCACAAAGGACAGTCCACAAAGGGAAGATGCAAAACGAAGTGACAACCAACAATACTTAGGTATATGCCCAAACATATACCTAAGTCATCAATTCATGTTCGGCTCCAACATCCGAGCCCATGTTCGATCACGTCCACACAGGATTGTACAACCTAATCCACACATGAAAGCAGAACTCAATACACATAGGAAATCAAGTCAATCACATTGAAGATAATGATTGAAAGTCAAGACTCCGCTCACACAGGTATACTTCTTCGTATGTTGATAGAGATGATCAGATGTAGCCACAGATTCATCTATACTGGGACCCATGTAGGATACTAAACCAGCTAATCTATCAGAACCACGTAGGATACAAGACCAACTACTCTGTCGGACCCACGTAGGATAAAAGTACAGAGTCAAATACTTCCGAACCCATGTAGGATACAAGAAGAGTAGTATTGCCTAACCCACATAGGATACATGAACAGTAGTCATAGTCATTGAACCCCCAAAGTATTTCAGTACGGTCGTCATCGCTGCCGAACCAATAGAGGGTTTAAGTGCAGTCGTCGTCGCTGTCGTACCCACAAGGGATTTCAGTGTAGTCGTCATCGTCGTCGCAGTCGGAGCCAGCTCTAGGGTTCCCGCAAATAGCATGGTCGATTCCAGGAGGGTCTGCTCCACGATCCAAGGGGTCGATACATAAACTGACACGTAGTCTGGAGTTGATGTATCCCAATGTTCCGTATCGACAAAAGGAACTCAACGTGACAAACGACACGTCAATCGGACGCCCGGTCTGAGAGTTATTGGCCTTTTCATTTCAGGGGCCCGGTTGGTTTTTAATTCAAAACCAACCCTACTACACTCCATATTCATCCAAACCTCGAGCGTAGTAATCCAAAAGGTCCATCTCACTAAGAGGAATCCAACATAGTCGACGGTACGTCAATCGAACGTCCGGAGCTCAAGTTATAAGTGTTTTCGCTCCGAGGGCCCGATTTGTTTCGTGTTCAAACCAACCCAGCCTTACCCAAAGTTCTCTGAAACCTTGAGTGTAATATACCAAAACGACTATCTCGATACAAGGATCACATTCAAACTGACGGTGCATCGATCGAAGGTTTTTATCCCATGTTATGATCTTTTAAACGAACCTGTGCAGTTTTAGGGGGTTTTGGGCCCGGTCCGACCCGACCCAAGACCCCCTACGTCGGCCCGAACTGGGTCGACCCGACCTGGGTCTGGGTCTAGCCCATCAGTGTGCGGCCCGACCCAGCCCAGTAGTCGCGGCCCGGCCCAGCGCGGGTCTCCCAGCCCAGTGTGGCCGGTCCAGATGGCACGGCCGGTCCAGGCCGGCACGGCGCCACGTGCTGCGTGAGCACGAAAGGGGGGGAACCGCTACCCCCTTCGATGAAATGGAGGACCCGCGGGGGTCCGAACTATTATGGTTGACCGGGGGTTAAAACCCCCGGTTTTCCGGAATTTAGCTGGCCGTAACGGCTATCCGGCTCCCCCCGTGGGACCGGTTGGTCTCGCCCTCTAGTGCACCGGCGGTAGGCGGCTCCGACCGCCCTCCCTTTCTCTAACGTGGGCAAAGGCCCCGTCCTTGGTCCGACCGGCAAGGCGCGACGACGTCGCACCCCTCCTTCGCAGCCCCGCTCCTGCCGCGGCCTCTTCGTGCTTCCATGGCACGGCGCGACGGCACCACACCCCCTTCGCCGCGGCCCGACTCCGGCCGCGCCTTCATTCGGCCTCAACAGCACGGCGCGATGGCGCCCCGCTTCTTCGTTGTATTCCTACTTGTTCCCGAGCAGTGCCGTTGCACCGTACTTCTTTTTTCGTGCCGCAACAAGAACAACAACAAAGAGGGAGGAGGGTCGGCCATGTTCGTGTGGTCGAACATCCTCCCGTTATAAAGATAATAGGTGGCCCAAAATAAAAGATGATGAACATCAAAGAATATTCACGAACAAAATTAACACCTACCACAAAGAGTTGTCGAATGATGTTCGTGCAAAGAAAAGGCATCGGGGAAGACGACGTCGTGGAAGAAGGAATCACAGAATACAACGTCACGAAAGACGGTGTCGCAGAACGAGGCTCAATATACATCGTCGGTGCATTCCCATTGAAGGATGTGGCATGTCGTCATTCTCCGAAGAAGGTGTCTCTCAATGGCTACGGAGTGGTGAGGAGATGGCACAACGATTCCCTTGCGGTGATGGAGTTCTTCGTCATAGACTCGGCATTCTTCGCGTTCTTCAACGAGGAAGAAGATGTTCCTCAATAGCGCAAGAGTCCTCTCTGTGTTTCCGCACAACGAATCAACCCCCCAATAAAATAAGACATTGTCTTATTTTATTAACACTCACGCAATCCATTAATTTGAAATTCAAAAAGATCTCACTCAATTAATCAAATTAATTGGATAGCGTTTAATATTCAAATTAATCCTTAAGGGTTGACTTTCCATTAAATTGGGGGGTGGGAGAGTTACACAATTAAGTGCTCATGGGAGGTTTAATGGGTTTGAAGGGGTGGCGCTCATGTGGGCCCCACTTCACTAATATCCTACCTAGAAAAGTTAGGATGTAGTGGGTCCCACTCCAACCGCCATGCAGAGGCTAAAACTACTTAGAATAGAAAATAAAAATTATTGCACAAATTTTATTTCTTTCCTTAGTTAACCCATTTTTTTAATAACCTCACCCGAGCAAAAACAACTCTAGAAAAGGTGTTCCTAAGAAATTACCGGTGCTACGATTCAATCGGTGCCCACAGATTTTGATTCTGAGCACCGGTTCAAAAGATAGAAAAACCCGCTCGTTCGTTTACTGAACGTACCCGAGATAAAATTCGGAAATTGATTCCGGGCACACTGGGCCTCGGAATCTGGTGCCGTCAGAAACTGTGTACACGTAAAATCCCAAAGAAAATTAATAAAAAAAAATCCCTTAAATTTTATGGGTCTTAATAAAAATATCATCCAATGTATTTTTATTTTTGATCAAATACTAAAATCTTATCATCAGATTTATTTTTATTAAAAAAAATTCATTAAAATTCTTTTGTTCAGAAAATTGAAGGATGGATAATATTTTCTCAATGGAGTTGATCCATTGTTCCTCAATTAAAGGATATAATGATCAATTTAATTTCAGGGTCATTTTCTTCATAAGTGATTTGTTTTTAGATTTTTATTTCTTAAAGTTGTTTCATAATGCCTCTTGATCTGAGATTCAATTTATAATTCGGGTTATATGGCATAGTAATATCACAAATTTTGATATTCTTGCACTCATTGGGTTGGGAATCTCATGGGGGAGTCCATCACATTAAAATTCCATTAATTCTTTAGCTGATTCATCCAATTTATGTTCATTTTATAGTTTAAATAAAAAATTATAGATTATAATTCTTAAACTATTAATTTAATAGTTAGTAATCTAGTGACATTGAATAAATAAGATATAAATTTCATTTATTTCTTTAACATATGAATTTATAGGTTTAAATCTATGTTATACATGTATTATTTAAATATATATATTCATATGGACATTTTTAGTTCATATAATAATGGTTCATAATGTTTTTATGAATTTACCAAATAACATCTTCCAAGATTGTCAAACAATATATTCATTAAATCCCATTATCTGGCGCAAATTCCTGGTCTAGTCTAGCCAAAAAACAGTGTTTTGGGGTACAAACATTACATACATTTGTACCAAATCCATGGGAACATAGAGTATCAAAAAAATTATATATATTCATGATAATCCCATTAAACTATACATACCAAAATATTTGGATTTTCTCTTATACTTATTCTTATCCAAAAATCATTAACTATATTCTTTTCCAATCATAATTCTCAAATAACTAAACTATTAATTTGATTCTAACTATAAAGACACTACTCTTTATTTCAATTTAATAAATTATTTATTAAATAATATTTCATTTAATACAACCTAGAAGATCAATAAGTTTATAGTAATTTGGAATTAAGTACATTACATGACAACTTAATATGGGGGAATACATCAAAATTATTAAAGACATCATAACGTGATCACAATATTAAATAAAACTAAAAATGCATGACATAACAAAAGGAAATACATTAATAGGTGGTGATATATATATCCCAATAAGATAATAAGTATGGAATAACATGGGGGAATGTAATACATGTTTTATAATACACATATAAATGGGTCTTTGAATGGGTGAGAATCAAAAGAACAAAAAATGAGGCATGATATAACATAATAACATATAGGGAAAATGGGAAATAATGAAACAAAGTACAACACCTCATCATAAATATTTGTCAAGGATAATATACTATATGTCATGATATAAAAATTCACAAAAATTAGTCCGGGTTACTCCCTTACCCCACATGATGTTTCATGATACTAAATATTACCCAATTCATTGAACACTATATAATTATGGGCACGCCTATCCCATTAATTACATTTTGATTATTGATTGTCAAACAATGATCATACAACGAGGATTCTTTCATCATCATTATTTAACAAAATAAATTAGTATGGAATAAGTAAATGTTATAAAATCATCATGATTTATTACTAAATAATATTGGCCACCCTTAATAATAAATTTTTATTTTCATTAAAAACAAAGATGTTTTGGAATAGAAAATTGTGGTAAAAGTTTGGCATAATAACTACATCACATAAAAATACATCGAATTGGTTGATGAGAGAAAAATGGTTCTACTGTCATTTGGAAAATAGATTATTATTAATATGTTCATAGAAATACTAAACCCAACAATTTGAATTTGGTATAGAATATATAATATAAAAATGACACATTAATTTGGAGAATCTTTTGGGATACCTTATATTGATAGTGTGACTAAAAATGCATCTAAGGTTCTTTATTTGGAGCGTAAAGGATCCATGGGAGGAATATATAGAGGATATGGAAGAATACATAAATGCTACATGGAACATGAAAGATGAAATTTGAGATAGTGGGTTTTTTATAGTTTAAAAGTTTTGGGAATTCATTATCATTTATCATACATTTTTTTTGTTCTATAAGAAATAAAATAACCTAAACCACAAACCAAACAATGGGGTTTTTCACATGGATTTGTCCAAATAGGAGTATTTTTATTTTATAAGGAAAAGTAATGAATGAAATAAAATTATACCATTTTTGATGTGGAAGAGAGTCACACTATTAAATAAATGATTTTAATCCCTAAATATAAACAAATAGATATGTTGGATTCATAATGAATTTAGAAAAATATTCATGTAAATATAAAATAATATTTTCATCAATGTTAAAAATATATTTTATTTGTACACCCTTTATAGTATTTATTACAGAACATTATTGTCATTATGATTTCTTAATAGGAAGTATATATTTATACAATATATAATTTCTACCTGAACAATTTTCTATATTATAAAATTAATAAAAATTCACTATTTTATAATTTCAAAATTCATATACCTAAAAAATACTTATTTTAACAAACTAATTTTTTAAATATTTAAATATTCATGTCTAAAATAATATCTAAATTTATAATTAATGGTTGTTTTTTTACATTAACAGATGTCAAACCGTTATAAAAATTATAGGTTACATAACAAAAATTATATAGACAGTTATTTTTAATAAATATTATTCAAAAAAATGTATTTTGTTAAAATATTACTTATTTATACAATTAATAAATTTATTAAAATAAATTCCTTAATTTTATTTGACTATTTAACAAAATAAAAAAAATAATTGAATAAAATTTAAATTCATTTACAAAGAAACAATAATAAGAAGTAAATGTAAATATTATTCTATTGAAAATAATGTAATTATTAATATTTCTAGGTTATTGATATATATAAAGCTAAAATATCATCAAAAAAACATGGAAATGTGTATCATGTTGAGAAATTCTTATGGTGGTTCTGTGTACAAGGTTTGTGTTGTGATCTCAATGAGAGTGAACTTCTCCCGTAAAATGATTTGATCATTATTTTATGGATGAATCTCTACAAGGTATTAGTCAAGGGATTATCAATGAGATTTTATTTCCCTCTCAATCTCTAATAAACGGGATTTATAGTGTAACATCCTACTAGTCGAGTCCATCACATCCATTGTTTGTGTCTATAGGATTTGATAGAACCATGTATTTAAACAAATCATATGATGACTATTCCATGACAATATTATCGATGTTAATGATTCTGAATGGTCTATTAAATATGATAGGATAATATAAAATAACTTTATGTGTTTTTTATATCCAGAATAAATAATAATACATTTAATTTATTTAGAAGTTAAATTTTAGGTATAAAATATTAGGATCATTGATAATCCAAAATTTCCACACATCACCCAAAAATCATTATAATACACAAAATCATTAATTGTCTATAAACATTATTAAGACTTCAAATATTGTAAAAAAATATCAAAATTTATATATATATATATATATATTGTACCCTTGTTACAAAAATATATAATTAGAAACCTCTATTTAAAACGACGAAACATTACATATTTTATGATCACATCGATATTATCTAACTTCTGTTATGAGTCAAAGACTGTCTCCCAAATAGGTGTAACAATACCTAGGTGATGAGCTCTATTATATAAATTTTATAATCTCCATAGAGTATTGACATTAATATATCATTATCCATTTAAGTATTCCTTATAAAATTCAAATTAGAAAATTATTATAATCTACACCACATGTTGATATTCGTCAAATAATAAACAAAATATCTCAGAATATATCACCTTCACATATCCCTTTATAATATTACAATATATTTTTTTATCCAAGGGGAAGTGTCCCGTGAAGAAGGGAACAACAACAATCCTAGTAGATAATATCTTTGAAGCTAAATATATAGTCTATTTCATCCCAAAGAAATTGTTGGTATCATATAGATTTTTCTAGATTAACTCTACACAATCCATGGGCGTGAAAACTACAGTGATACTATAAATAATGTTATACCATTCCCCAAATGTTATTTGAGAGAATGATATTAAAAATATGATAATTATCATCTTGGACAATATTTTGTACCATAAATATCTTCCAATAAAGAACTATCGGTGTGTATGAATGTGTACTATTATAATTTATTAAATTATCTCATCTAAGATTAATCGGTGGGGTATGCTTTTTTTAAATCACCTCACCCTAACTAAATCCAAATGGTGAATGAAATTGAAATAATTAATGTAAATTATTCTATTAATATCATCAATTAATTTATAATTATTAACCATAAGAAAATTATTTTTGATGTACAAACATTTTAACATATAAATAAACATCATAATGATGAATCATGTCATCATTTTATTCATTATAAATCTGCATACATGTAATCCTCTAAAATTTAATTACAATTAAAAGTATGTTAGTTTTCTATCAAATTTTTCACAACGGTTCCAATAATATATAGCTGTAAATGTTCTAACATAGTTGTCAATTACTAGATCGCCTTTAACGTGGTTTTATAATTAAATAATTAAACCAATTTATCATTTTTGGTTCATGTTATGTTTAATTATTAAAAGTAAATTAATTTTTGGTTATCCAAAAAATATAAACATATTTTTAAATATAGTAGATTATAATTATAAGGGTAATATATTATTATAATTAATATCACTATTTATTTCCATTTAATAAGATAATAAAATATAAAACATTACTCAAATTCCCATCGTATAAAATCCTTATGTTTTCATGTAATTTAATGAATTTACTGATCATGCATATATAAATTATAGTAATCCTCATATTACACATTTTTCAATGAAAATAATATTCAAAAATAGTTCAATGATTTAGATACCGGTATAAGAAATCTCATTTAGTAATACATTCCATCAAATGTTCTGATATTGTTGAATAAATCCATATGATGTTTATATACTTCTATTTTCTTCAATTATTCATTTAAAACAAGCTTTTCGATAATTGTTACTATGGAATATCATTTTCTTTTTAGAATATAACTATTTTTATATATATTTTTTCCCAATGATTTTTCTTCCATCCGAGCATTAATTTTGGAATAGTTTTTTCAGGTTCATAGTATATTTTTTTATTTCCATTTTTTGAATATTTATGTTTCGATTATCTTATATACAGATAATTATTTCAATTTTTGTTAGAAATAATCTCTGTATATATATTTCAATTTTTTAGGATAAAGTGTATTTTTGGATCATTATATTGAAAAATATTGACGGATTCCCTATTATTACATGTTTGATTTTCTCTAATTGGTAACCCAAATCATCTTTTTTGGATGATATTTTCAATTTCTATTTTTGGGATTATTATATATCTATTGGAAATAAATGAAGAGGTATTAAATTTACAGCATCTATAAGTTCAAATCTTTTTATATATGGATTATATCTCATGTAAAATTCATTGTAAACCATGGTTTTAAAATTGAATTATTTGTTTCATTTAGGATTTTATTTCTAGAAATTATTTTTTCCCTTAAATATTGAAATTTAATGAATATATAAACTCTTTGTGATAAATAAATGAAAAATAAAATGGTTTAAGGTGAATATTTATAAAAATCTTTACTATATATAAATTGATTTAGGATGGATAATATACATTTATTGTTTCAACCAATGAGGGTATTGGTTGGAAACTTCTTGTGAGACCTCGCACGACAATGATTTTAATCCTTAGTATTAACGATTCCCATAAGAATAAGGTAGATTTAGTGAAATTGGATGACATTATAAAATTAATAATTTGGTATAATTAAGTATTGGTGTAAGGAGATGACTGTCATAAATTCATTGGAAGAATCAAGTAGGGTGAGATGTCTTGATGACCAGGTTAGCAAAGGTTAACCATACCCATATTCATCTTTGATAATGGAGAATTTTTATTCCTTGTGTCATTCTTTATATAGAACAAAAAATTTCATATCTAAATGTAGAATCATATTGTAATAATAAACGTTAAAAATCAGATGGGTCTATTTTAGCACCATAAATATTTAGTTTCTTCGGAAATATAGATACGTAAACTAATTGTTTATAAAATAATTATCTATCATTATTTTAATTTATTTATAAATAGAACCTTCCATCTACATATGAAATAGAGAAACAAGTTTTGTATCCTAGGTGAATATAATCTTAATAACGGTGATCAAATAAGTTTAGTAAGGGAAAACATTTCAGATATCAATAATCATTAATACATAATAAGAGAATAGTCTTTTAATAACATGATCCCAACATTTTAAAAGAATAAAAATAAATTCATAGATCATAATTATTTTTCATCATGGTATTATTGAATGTTTGTGTCTTGTGATTCATAATATATTCAAAACAGATAATCCATGATAATATATATTAACAATATGATCATTTTATAATCGATTTTATAAAATATATTCATAATCATTAGAATCGAAAACATATTATAGTTCTCACATTTAGTAAATGTTAGCACATTAAGCTTTAGTTAACATCTTATATACCTACTTTAGGCATGAAATATCCACTTTTTAACATATTTTGGGTATGTTGCAACCTTATGTGTACCTAATTTTTATATTGGGATGACCACTCGTGTACACTCTTACTGGATTGAGATAACCTCTTATGTAACCTCTTTTCAGCATGGAATTGTCTCTTTTTTAATTTTTATTGGAGTTGTGGTGACCACTTATATATCATTTCAGGCCATAAGAAAATAATATTTACATAATTATTTTTTGGTATATAACAAACCCACTAACCAAATAGTAATAATAATTTCATATTTATACAAAACTATCACAAATCATTTATCAAAAAAACATAAAATATCCTATGTAAAATAAAATGTTTGTCATTATCATCTCATCATTATAATCATAAGATTTTTCATCATTAATTATCATACAACGAAAATATCCTTAGTGGAATGTAAGAAACATAAATGGATTTTGATTAAGAAGAAAAATAATCATTTAAATAATAATAAAAACAATTATTTGAAAATAAATATTTTATATCATTTTAATTCAATATCAAAAAAATTAAAAATTTAATTTTAAGGATAAAAATATTTATAATAAAATAAACCAAAAAACATCTAAATATGTCTTAATAATATATAAGGGTCATTATGGTGGGTGAATCCAGTCTTACCAGACATGTTTAAATAAATTTATTCACAGATTGCTAAAAATTTAAATTTGCATTAAAGAAAAAACTACAAGAAGAGAATTTTGAAAAAAAGATTTAAAAAATTAAAATGATGGTAAAAAATTAATTTAAATAACCATTTTATCCTATAATATATCTATTTTAAATTCAATTTAAAATATATGTTCATTAAAATAAATAATTTCCTTACATAATGAGAAATATGAAATGTTTTCCATAAATACACTATTTCATTTGTTTTTGAATTAAAAAGAGTTAATGATGAAATTAAAACATGAAAATTTATGAATTATCTATAGTAGAATTTATTAAATAGTATTTTAGATGAATGAAATCATTAAGGTGAAAAAACGTAAATTGAAAAATAAATGATCCCATCTATAATTTATATAAAAAAATTAAACCTTGCTACCTTGGTAACGTTAAAAAAATTCCTAGAATTTATTAAATAATAAAATATTATAAAATAAAATTAAATTACAGATATTCATGATACTAATTGGTAAAAGGGTATTATATTATATTAAAAATATAATATATGATAAACATTACCACTATACGAATATCTGGAAAAAAAAACCATTTCAATGATATTATATCTATTATAATAGAAAATATTATTTATTATTATATATAAATGATTATATATATATATATATATCAGTGTATTAATATATTCACCTCACTAACCTAAATAGATTCACAACATCAAAAATATATAATTAAAACATGGTTAATCATAAGAATCATTACATCTTTTTAGATATCTAAATCAATTCCCTATTAAAGAGATAAGATTATAAAAATTTGTAGATCCCCATAATTATTATGAAAGTAATCAGAAATTAATTTCAAGGTTATTGTATTCATCATAAAAAGGAAACTATTATTTAATTTTTCATATGTCGTATAGAATTATAATTGAGATGAGAAGGTCTTACAACTTGCATGACATAAATAATAAGTGATGTAACCTCCAACAAGATAAATATAAATTAATAAAAATTATAGAGAAATAATTATAACTGTTATTATAAAAATATTATACAATAATAAATTTTTAAAACTTATTTATTTATAAATATTCATTAAAATCACCTGTTTTAAGAGTTGATTATTTCTCTTTTCAGGGAGCTATCTATTCGGCTGATCTAGTTCAAGTTATTTGGTCTTGTTTTTGACATATATATAATGTAAATCATGATATCATTTCAAAATTAAATCATTATGTGATCATATATAACTATTCATATTAAGACGTGATGAAAGACGTGTTACATCACCGCACGAATATTAGAGATATTACATAAACAAAATTTTGTTTCCATTTTTTATTTAATTTGGGGAAAGAAATGTCAATATTGATTCATAAATATCCAATGAAAATATTTTTATAACTTTTAAATATATATATATATATATATATATATATATATTTGTGTGCATCTTTGTTTTTTTATTTAATCAAGATTTTTAAATAGTCTTATCTGGAATTGATGGAAAATAGGTCAGATCACATCATGGTGATAATATTACACATATATGAATGTTGTATACTTTTATATTGTATTTATAAAAAATGAGACAATTAGAACAATACATTTTAAAAAATAATCTCAAAATATGACTAATATTTATGTTATTATATTTGAATGGATATTAAGAATGTAATACGTATTGAAGAATTAAAATGATAACTCTTGTTTTCGACAATTTCCTCATCTCCGGTGATCTTACATTCGAACTTCCCTCAATGAATAAATGGATGGAATAGTTAGAAGAAAAAAATAATTAATTTATCATTGAAATTTATGAATATTTTCTTCAATGTTTGGTTAGGATATGTGGTTGAACATGTTCTAGGAATAGTTAAGATTTTTTTTCCTTATATATGTGAGGAGAGGGACACCCTTAGAAATACTTATATCATTCCTTTAATAAAAATTAATTTTCAAATACCCGCATCCCAAAATTTATATATTTATAATCTAGAATTAATATAAGAGAAAATTATCAAACAGAATATATGTAGAATATTTTATTCATTTTTAATCCTTAGTTGTTTCTTTCAACTGCCCTCATTAATTTTTTTTACTGTTATGATTATATTAAATATATTTAATATTTTGGGGATATGAATTATAAAATAAAAAGATAATTGAACCATTACAAGAATGTTGTATATATTCATGACCATAACACAATTACCTGATCAAATATTATATTTGTATGAATGTTAATTTTTCTAATAATATATTATTTTACATAATATTTCATAAATTCATTATAAAAACTATTCATATAGTCTACTTTTCAATAATAATGATAATAATTTAATAAAATAAAACATGTTAACACATCCAAACTACATTATATTAATAAAAAAATTAGGTGAAACCTTTAATTGCCTAAAATGTGTTATAATGAATTTTTTAAAAACATTATCATGGTTTTTCTAGTCCATGTACATGTGTTGGATTGGTATTACGTAATAATTTATGATAATTATTTTTTCAGAAAAAAAGTCAAATAATTTATCGAAATATAAATAAATTAATATTCTCTATTTAAAAATAATATTCTTCCATGACAATTTATTATTATTAGAACATATATTTAAAATTAAAAATATTAAAGTGAAACCGTAAAATATTACATTACTTAATTCAATATTAAGTCCATCGGAAAAGTGAAATTGAACCGCGTTTACATATCATTGAATATTAAAGAAGTATCGTTGAAATAATATCATCCATTATTACTAATAATGGATATATATATATATATATATAATGATTTCTCATATTATTTTTATATTTTAATACATGATTTAACATTATTGAGGTGAAAAATATTTTCCCTAGTTTCCATTCTTAATGAAAAACCATATGGTTGAACTGCTAATTTTTTTCGATTATGATTCCAAATATATAATCCATTTTTGATAACAACATTTCCCAAGAATGTAAGAAAATAAATCTTAAAAATACATAAAAAACACGAAGATTATTGGCCTTCTAGTTAAATTCATTTTTAGTATAAAACTTTTTAACATAAAAAGTATATCATAATAGAAATTAAAATGGAATTATTTATAAAATTGTTGATATAAATTAAATAATGAAATATAAAATACTGTAAAAATAAATATTTTACAATATATGAAAATTAAATTTTGATAATTTTTTTAAAAAAATCTATATTATTAGAATTTAATAAATAAACAATATTTCCTAGAAAAATCAAATATTTTAACCACAAGCTAATTTTCAAATAGTTATTTCATAAATAAAATCATTTTTAAATGAAATAATTTCTAAAAGTATAAAAAATTAATTAAAATTTTCTATAACAAAAAATTATATAATTTATTTTTTAAAAATATCTATTTTTAATAAAAATATGACATTACTGAAAATTGAGTGCCTCTTTCCAAAAAATTAATAACTACATTCATGAGTAAGAAAATTATAAATATATATAATAATTAAATTACTACAATTTGTATTCAATAATTTTAATAATTGATTATAAGGATCATATTTAATTGATTATATTTTTATAGTATATCAAAATGTGTATATAACATAGTGTTTCCTTTTATAAAAGAAATTGTGTTTATTATTTGTTAATAATTGTATTTCAAAATATAAATTCTTATAAATTAAATAAATTAGGTGGTTTATAATTTTTTATTAGTTGATTTATATTTCTAAATTCCATTATTATAAACACACGTCATAAAATTTATAATAAAAATTATAGTGATTATGTAAAGTGGGAAACAAAATGGATACCTAAAATAAAACATCATTGTTCTTATGTATAAGGGTAAAATAAGTCTAGTGTTAAAATATTGACATGGAGATGAAAAATAATTTCCATGCACTAATAGATATTGATAGATTACATGGTCTTGATAATTTCAATGAAAAAAACTCATAAATTAGTGTGGAGTGAAAAGACCACCATGTCATTACATTCGAATGTAATAGTATTACATTCTCATTTTCATTTCTATATCATTTCTTTTTTTTGTTGTATTATTTACTATACTTATAGGGTAAATGATAATATTTACTTACTAGATTTATTTCTATTAAATAATAAAAATTTCATTCATTGGATGACCTTTTACCAATTTTGAATTCATTTATTACCCTATTGAATCATTATTCATTATTAATTTTTAATATATTAGGCTATAAAATTATCATTTAATGTTTATTAAGATTTGGGAAATATTGACACATCATTTATCCAATCATTATATATATTATAAGACAAAAAACATTTTCAATGGACTATAAATACAGATAAATAGTTATATAAAGAAATAAATACTAAATCTCTATAACTTTAAAAATAATTTCTAAATATGAACATAAACAGTTATATATTTTTTTGAACATAACACTCCTCACAAATATATATTACATAATTAAAAACCAATTAATATTTAAATCGTTCCTCTAAATTTACAAAATGAACATAATATTAAACACCATGAAATATAATGTAGTTATTAATATAAAAAATTAAACACATGAATTCAATTAAAAATTAATTTCATACAATTATATTATATTATTCCAATAAAACCCAAATCAATATAAAAGATGAATGAAAACATAAAATATTATAAAAATTTCCATTATCATTAATAAAATATATAATCATAGTATATTGATTTTATTACATATATAGAAAACTTTATTAAACGTCATCATAGAAAATAGAAATTAAATTTCATCAAATAAAATTAAAATTTGAATTCCATCAATACTATATAATTTAAAATAAAATTATCAATCATC
Source organism: Viscum album (assembly GCA_963277665.1). Lineage (NCBI taxonomy): Eukaryota > Viridiplantae > Streptophyta > Magnoliopsida > Santalales > Viscaceae > Viscum > Viscum album. Next base: position 2,032,578,588 of record OY728140.1, on the reverse strand, counting down.
ACATTACCCCAACTAAAAATTATTATCTAACAATCATGATCAATATAAGGGTTATCCAACCCATAATCATGGGTAGTAAAAAAATTTCCCCTTATAACTAAATCACTTTTATAATTTATATGTAATATTAAATATTTTCATTCAATTAAATAAATAAGGTATAATGTACTAAATTATTTATATGTTCTATATTATCATTGATATATAGCATCTAAAGCATATTTCTCAAAACCCAATATATAAAAACTTTAATTATATCATTTCAATGATTGGTAATTCGAAGGAATATCATTGGTTTATGAGGAAGTTATTAGATTTGGGTATTTACTTAGATAGTTCCCAAGTTCCCAAAATACATAAATTTAACTATAAATGTTAGCATATTATTTATTTGACTTTAATCCATTGGAAAATAATTTTTTTAATTTCATGATATATGACCTTTTCCACACACCATATTTCCTCTTATTTTGTTTGAAACATTTCACATCTTCCTTCTACCCACATTCATAACTTTAATGAAGTTGAATCCTAATTCCCATAAGACAATAATGATTCTAAATTTCATTCATTATTAAATATTCCGAAAAATCACCCAATTTCAATTTGATATTTATATATTTAGATAGATTGTATAGAATAATCACAAGGTTTCAAATTCCATATCGAATTTCATTTGGTATTTTTGAGGGAAATAGTTTAACTTTCTATCATATTAAACATTAACAACATAACTTCTTATTCTATTTATTATTAACAATACAATTTTATTATAAGAAACAATAATAATAGTGTAAAAATATAAAACCATTGAAAAAAATTATAGTTTTATTATACAATGAAACATTATTTTCAACCATTAACACCATTGATTTATGCTCGGTCAACCATGGTTACTATAATTTCAAATACATTATAATAGTTCATAAATATAATATTAATGATCCTAAGAATATAAACTTGTTTTCCTTATCTTGATCATAGTCATAGGACCACTCACTATACACTATTTATGATTGAGTTCGTACTCACTTCATCACTCTTAGAGTTGTTACTTTTGACAAATATGTTCTACTTTTTACTATTCTATTCCACTAGTTATGTAAATCATATTCACTTTAAAAAAACATTTTTAAAAACATTTGAGGTCCATTTTATTTTACAATTTTTCTATTTAAAACGTTATATTTTAACATAAATAAAACAATTTCTATAGTATTGGAGATATAAGCATTAAATTTTTCATTAATATTTTCATAGTGAGTATGTGTACTATTAATCAAACTCATCATCATCATAACCTAGTCTCGTAATTTCTATAATGTCCTATATGTGAATGTTTTTAAATAGTTGTTCAAATACTGTACTGATAGAATTATATTGATACTCAAATATATTAATGTATTGAATTTTATATGGTAGTAACATAGACTGACTGAGTTTATATTTTGAATACAAATGAATTATTTCTAATGTAATTAATTCTATAACACCATAATGTTTTTAATAAATGCATACATAGAGCATCAGTAATTCTTTATTGTTAAGCCCAATCATTTACTAGGTGTCCAATGTCATTGAAAACATTTTCAAAATGAAAGGAGGGATATGAGAATATAATTGGGGGACGTCACCTTTAAATAAAAAGTGATTTTAAGAGTTAGGAGATAGGGGATTAATTTCAGTATAAAATTATTATTATAATACATTGTTTGAACATTCAATTCTCAATATTTGTATTTATTTATAAAATTTTGTTCTTAAGTGTAAACACCCGTAAATTTCATGGTATTTTTTTTTAAATACATTGGAATTTTATGAGTCTATGGTTTCTGACAACACTGGATTCCGAGGCCCGGTGTGCCCAGAATCAATTTCTGATGTTTTTTGTGTATGTTTAGTAAACATATGTGCCATTTTTTCTATCATTTGAACCGGTTCTCGGAATTAAAATCGTAGGGTACCAATGAACTCACAGCGTCAGTATTCACTTAAGGGGACCTTTACCACAGTTGCGTTTTATTTGGGTTGAGAGCTAATTTTTGGGGATTTAGAATAAAATAAATTAAATTTGTAATACACAATTAAATTTATTCTTGGTGGTTATTTCCTCCAAAGGGGAGTTAGAGGTGGGGCCCAAACCCACATAACCTGCCATGAGTTGATATTTGTGAAGCGGGGCCCACACCTTCCCAAATCCTTTTTTCTCCCCAAAACTCCTCTGAACCCCATAAACACTCCCCTTCATTTAATTTTTCATCTCTGTACTTTATTTCTAACTCTCCTCCATCCACCATTTATTTCGCCAATACCCTTTAATTAATTAATTGATCCACAATTAATTAATTAATTCAGGTGTTTGCATTTTGATGATTCATGTGGAGAATTAAATAATATCTTAAGATATTATTTTGATTCGACACATGTTGTGTTGGGAGAGCTAGGAGAAAACTCTGGAGAATTATAAGAACCCCATTAATTGCTCGACGAAGAATATCACAAATGAAGAATGTGAAGTCACCAACGAGGTTTCTTCATCGGGCACCCTCCGACGTCAACGGAATTGACTCCGTTCTTCGGCGAGGCACGACCACCACGATGTTTTCCTTCCGTGATTCGACAACGTGCAATGTATTTTCGAGGTAGGGTGGTATTATATATTTTTATATAAGTGATTTATATCCTCGAACATGGCCATTTTTTTGTTGGGTTTTTATTTGAACCACTAATGTTGTGGGCACGGGCTAACGAACAAGTCTGAACCCACTGCCAACTTGTTCATAACGCGTGGAATGTTTGGAGACAGATGAACGTAAGGGAAAAATTGATCTGAGGCTGTCGCAGTATAGAGTGAGACCCAAGGAGGCCATAGGTGCAGATGAGAGCTAAAAAGGACCAGTAGAATGACATCGGTGACTCGCGGAATAATGCAGCGGTGCGGGTCGCCGGCGCGGCAGTGCCGATGACCTAAGGGGGACCCGACACCGGCCGGCAGTGTGAAAGCAATGATGCCCCAGCGTGCCACTAGCGAAAGACAGCTGCGGCGCCGGCCGCGACAGAAATAGAGTGGATCCCGCGACGCGCTGGATCCTGTGAGACAGGGCGGTGCCATCCTGGCACCGCCGTTACGCGAAACTGGGGGAGGTCGCCACCCCCCCCCCCCCCCTGCTCGGCCAACTTGGCCGAGCCGCGGCCACCCGCAGGCCGGGCCTCACCAGCCACGGGATGGGCTGCACCGTCCAGGCCAGACCCGGACGTAGATTGGGTCGCCCGGTTCGGGCCGACCCACGGTGGGTTGGGCCGAGTCTGACCGGGCCCAGACCCCACTTGTCAGACCTTTTTCGGTTAATTTCGCATAACATGAGCTACAGAACTCCAATTGAAGAACTGTCATTTTTTTAGGATTCCTCGGATCAAGATGGTCATTTTGGTATATCACACTGAAGGTTTTGGCCAAGTTTACGTATGGCCGGGTTGGTTCGAAACTGAAAACAATTGGGCCCTCGGAGCGGAAATGCTTATAACTAATAGACCAGACGTCCGATTGATGTGGCATCAACTACGTTAGTTTCATTTTGTTTAAACGGTTATTTTAGCATACTCCACGTGGGATTTAGATCAGTTTCGATTATGGTCGGGTTGGTTTTAACATAAAATCCAATCAGGCCCCTCGAACAGAAAAGCCAATAACTCACAGACCAGACAACCGATTGGTGCGCCGTCTATTGCGTTGAGACCCCTTTGATTAGGTGGTCTTTTCTGATACATCTATGTGAGACTTCGTGACACTTGATGTATTGTCTTGAGGGTCTTGGAGTGGACCCTCCCGATGACGAGCGACCAGATTGCAGAGACCTAGTGGATAGCTGATACTTGACCACTGCAGATCGATCGACTCAGAGTGATTCGACTGGCCCAATGGTTTTCACTTGGTTGTAGCAGCTAACCCATGGAGAATGAGCATTTGGGTGTAGCGGCATTCCCACAGTACTTGACAGAAGGAGTACCGCTGTAGTCTATGAGGGGGTGCGCGTGGTTGTAATGGAAGTCCCATGGTGGGAAGAGCATGGTTATAGCAGCAGGCCCACTGTACTCGACAGGTGGAGTACTTCAGCAGTCCAAGGTTAGTGAGAAGAACCTGGTTGTAGCGGCAGGACCACTGTACTCAACAGAGGAGGAGTTCTCCAGTTGTCGTGGTTTCGACATCATGAATAAAAATCCTGGTTTGAGATAAGTCAAAAACCTTTGTGTTTTTTTTTCATGATTGAGATGGGTTACATGATAACTAGGTAATATGTATATCCATATACCAATGTAATGTGTATCTGTTGAAATCATACTTCATGGATTATTCTTGTTGGATTTTGTGAGACCTTGGGGGTCTCGGGGTTCCTACTGAGTATCGTTATACTCACCCGTGCATGGGCTATTTCCACACTACATTGTGTTGGTTGTAGGAGACAGACATCACTAATCGAGATGGAGACTTGTGGTGCTAGATGGTACCCATAGGTGAACCACTTGGTGAGACGTACATGGAGTAGACGGTCTGACCTGAGGTGTTGAGGTGGCCATCTATACCCACCCTTCAGGTGGGATTCTCGGAGGACGACTCAGTGGTTGATATTTACTTTACTGTTGTTGTACTAGTTTTTTAGTTGTACTTTACGTACTGTTGGGCATGTATTTCCGGGCCCTTTCCTTTCATCAATTAATTCTGTATTCAGTATTACTTAGTTTTTTCTTCTGTTGCGTACTGTGTTGTGTTTTTTTACTTTTATAACGGCAATTCATTCCCTTTTTCTCGGGATTTACTCCTTTGGTGACAGTCCCTAGCCACTGGCCTATGGAAGGTGGGCTTGGGGGTAGTCACAAAACGGGCCCTGAGGGCGGGTCATGATAAATTGGTATCAGAGGAGTCAGTTCTACCATAGAGCTCTGGACTCTGATCTTTCATTCTATGAATTAATAGTTTTAAGAGTACTGAGAGTAGTTTTTAGTTAAGGGAGTCCAATGTTGGTGTGGTGACCGATGTATCCGTACACCAGGGCCTTCACTATGGATTCCCGACTTAGTGCATGAAAAAAAATCATTGGGTGTGTGTATCAAATGTTTTCCTTTAAGTCATCTCAAACCAGGTCAGCACATCAGGTATAATCTTTTAATCATGGAACACTTTTTTCTTTTTCAACAAGTCTTCACCCAATCAGTCAACGTGGGTTCCGAGTGGAGATCATGATGGTAGCCCACCATGCAGTGATTCCAGAGTGTAGGGCCCCATCATAGTAGAGGAACCAGTGGTACCACTACCTGTTGGGCCACTAATTCCACCAGCCCCAGTAGCATAGGGTGCGCACCACTCGAGAATGTTGCACGAGTTCCAGCAATAGAGGAATCTGAGTTTTCGAGGTGAGACAGCTTTTCAGATGGTTGGGTACTAGCTGGAGGTTGTAGCCCGAGTTTTCCACACAGTTGGATGACCCGTTAATTTGATGGTGTACCTAGCTGTTAGTCTCTTTCAGGGAGTAGTTGAGTGGTGTTGGAGCCTGATGCTCAAGTTTTACGATGAGGCGACCCTCACCTGGGGAGACATAGAGGGCCTTTTCAGGGAGGAGTTCATACCAGTAAATCTATGTTCTTTTTAGGCTCTAGAGCTACAGCTCTTTCCGCATGGAATTACGACCATAGCAGAGTCTTCCGAAGTTGGCAGTAGATAGATGACATAGAAGTCCAAGTAGACTAGGAAAACATGTGGGTGAACTCAAGATACAGGTTCGGTTGTGCGAGGCACAAGAAATAGATCCAGCTATATGAGGAGTAGGAAGTTCTATGCATGTAGTAGGGATGGTCACATGGCTCGAGACTGCCCGACCCGTTCTGAAAATGATCAACATGCAGTAGAGTGAACTTCTAGGTAGAGGCATAGGTTCGACCGTGGAGGTCCACTAGGAGAAGGGAGACGTGGCAGAGGAGCTGGTCGAGCAGCAAGCGGACAAGTGCGGTACTAGCTCTAGTCATTGATGCCTTGTTTATGATTCTTTTAGCCGTGTTTAGGTCTTTGTTTGTGGATGCTTTGTGTCTTTGTACATTGATCTGTATTAAAAAAGACACTTGTCATTGTGACGTTTTCTATCCTGCGCTTTTTGTATGGTTGATACTAAGATGTTCCGTTTAAAACTGTTGACATGACCCTCACATTCAAGATTCCTACTTGAGGAGACCCAGTGACCACACATTACTTCTGACAATGTGACTCTACCCTTGGAGGTGAGATTAACAGTTGTATCTATTGGTAGTATCATCGAGGCCTTAAGACATCATCCATGGCATGAAATTGTACCATTTATGTCAGGATTTACTATATTAGGAAAATAATGTGGTTTATCCCGGTGATGAGACTGGATTTCTCTTTTCGGCAAGGGAAAAATCTTTGCAGCTCTTGTAGGATGTAAGAGAAAAAGGGTGTTGTTGTTTTCATTACAAATGGCTAGTCACAACCAATGGTTGATGAACTAATGATATAAAGTTTACTCTAATCTCAAAAGTCTCAGGTGTGTCTTCTCGTAGAAGGACATGGACCTGAGACGGTGTCACTGACTTGAGTTCCCCCAGGACTATGACATTGAGATAGTCTATACTCCTGGAAAGGGGAACGTTGTAGCAGAGTTTGATTCATGATGCCTCACTTGTCAGTAAGTGAAGGCGGAGCTCCAGGTAATATCAGGCATGGTACATCCCTTAGAGGACCCATAGTGGAAGTGGAATGGACTATCTAAGGATTTCGTGATAGGGCTTCCATGTACGTCCAGAGGACATCAATCTATCTGGGAGATCGTCGACCGACTCACCAAGTCGGACCACTTCCTACTGATCATAGAGTAGGTATCAGTAGATAGTTTTGGATGCCTCTTCAATCAAAAGATTGTACAGATTCATGGTGTGCCATCTTTTATAATTTTCGATCGTGATGATCATTTCACGTCCCGACAATGGAAGGGGTTACATGAGGCTTTTGGGACACAAAAATGTCTGAGCACCGCCTTCCATCCTCAGACGGATGACTAGATAGAGAGGACCATTTATACTCTTGAATACATTCTCCGTTCTTGTTTCCTTAACATTGGTGTAGTTTGGAGGATCATTTACCCTTGGTGGAGTTTGCGTACAACAACAGTTACCACTCCTCCAGCGGGATGGGACCATACAAGGCGATGTACTTTCGACCTTGCAGATCACCATTGTGATGGACTGACCCTAGGGAGTCAGCACTATTAGGACCAGAGATAGTTCAGGATACGGAGAATAAGGTGCAGATCATCCAGGAGCGGATGAAGACTACACAGAGCATACAGAAGTCCTATACTGATAGGAGACAGAGACCACTGCAGTTCGAGGATGGTGACCATGTCTTCTTACAGGTCTCACATCGATGGGGTCTACGGAAATTTGGATGGGGTGGAAAGTTATCTACACGATTCATCAGAACATTCCATGTCCTCAGTAGAGTAGGCAAGGTGACTTACCACCTGGCCCTTCCACCTCACTTGCACCGGGTGCATAACGTCTTCCATGTATCTTAGCTAAGGAGATACGTGCACTACCCATCCCACATCATCAATCATGGGGAGATGGACATCGATAAAGGGGTGACATTATGGAGGTCCTAGTGGAGATCAAGGATCGACAGGAATGGTTCCTATATGGATGGTCGATTCCTCTAGTGCACATTTTCTGTCAGCACGGGATCCTCCAAGAGAGCACATGGGAGCGGGAGGCTCAGATGCTAGCTCAGTACCCCCATTTGTTTCCCTAGTGTGTTTTGTAGCTTTACGGGGACATAATTCCCTGAGGTGGGGGTAATGCAAAGCTCAGAAAATTTCAAGGAAAACTTTTTCATAAATTATTTGGAATTTTACGAGTCTGTGGTTTCTGATGGAACTTGATTCTGAGGCCCGGTGTGCCCATAATCAAATTCTGAAATTTTGTTCGGGTACGTTTAATAAATGTACGTGCGGGTTTTTCTATCTTTTGAACTATTGCTCATAATTGAAATCTGATGGTACTGAAGAACTCGCAGCGCCAGTATTCGCTTAAGGGGACCTTTATCACAGTCGCGTTTTATTGGGATTGAGAGTTAATTTTTGGGGATTTATAAGCAAATAAATAAAATTTTTAATAGACAGTTTTATTTCTTCTTGGTGGATATTTCCTCCCCAGGGGAGTTAGAGGTTGGGCCCACACCCACATAACTTCCCATGAGAGTATATTTCTGAGTTGGGGCCCACACGTGCCCTAAACCTTTCAACTCCCCATAAATCTCCTTAACCCCATAAACATTCCCCTTATTTTAATTTGACAATTCTCCACGTTATTTCTAACTCTCCACCTCCCCCCATTTATTTCGCCAACACCATTTAATTAATTAATTGATCCACAATTAATTTATTAATTTTTGGTGTTTGAATTTTGAAGATTCATGTGGAGAGTAAAATAATAGCTTACGATATTATTTTTGTTTGGAACACGTTGTGTTTGGAGAGCTGGAAGAAAACTCTAGAGAAATAGAAGAACACCGTTCTTCGCTCAAGGATGAATATCATGCATGATGAACGTGATGTCACCAATTATTTTTCTTCTTCGGGCGCACTCCGACTTCAACGGAATCAACACCATTTTTCCGCGACGCACGACCACCACGTTGTTCGTCTTCCACGGTTCGATGATGTGAGACATCTTTTCAACGTAGGAGGATATTATATATTTTCATATATGTGATTAATTTCCTCAAACATGGGCGTTTATTTTTTGGGTGATTATTTTAACGACTAACACGGTGGGTACGAGCTAACGAACAAGTCTGAACCCACCGCCAACTTGTTCATAATGCATGAAAGGATTGGCGATGGATGAATGGAAGGGAAATATTGATATGTGGATGTCACAATATAGAGTGAGACCTGAGGAGGCTGTAGGCGTAGACGAGAGCTAAAACCGAACACCAGAATGAATCTGGTGGCCCGTGGAATGACGTGGATGCACGGGTCGCCGTCGCCGCAGTGCCGGCAACCGGAGGCAGCGGCCGACACCGGTGAACAGCCTGGAGGAGGTGGTGCCCCAGTGCGCTGTCGGTGGAAGACCACCGCGGTATCGGAGGTAGTGGCATTGTTGCGGATCCCGCGCCTTATGCGTTCGGGTGAGACAGGGTGGCGCCAGCATAGCGCCACCGTTACGCAAAACCGAGGGAGCCCCCCCCATCCTTCACTCGGCCAGCTTGGCCGAGACTCGGCCAGCCTCGCCGAGACACGCCCAGCCTCGGGCTAGGCCGTAGCCAACCGGGCACGACTCAAACCCAGGTCAGATCATCCCAGGGTGGATTGGGATGGGTCAGACCGGGCCTAGACCCCCCTCTTCAGACTGTTTTTGATTAATTTCCCATAACATGAGCTACGGACCTCCGATCGACATCCCATCAGTTGCGTAGGATTACTCAGATCGAGACAGTCGTTTTGGTATATCACACTCAGGGTTTTGGTGAATTTTTTGTATGAATGGTTTGGTTTGAAACTGAAACCAACTGGGCCCTCAGAGCAGAAACGCTTATCATTTAAAGACAGGATGTCTGATTGACATGACATTAACTAAGTTGGTTTCCATTTGATGAGAAGGTTGTTTTGGCATTCTCCACGTGATATTCAGATGAGTTTGGAGTATGTTCAGGTTTGTTTTAGCTTAAAACCCTATTAGGCCCCTGAAACAGAAAAGCCAATAACTCACAGACCGGGCGTCCGATTGATGCACCGTCTATTGCATTGAGACCCCTATGACGAGTCGTCCATTTGTGATACTTTTACATGAGACTTAGTGACACATGGAGTATTGGCTTCAGGCTAGTGGAGCAGTCCCTCACGATGATGAGCGAGCTGATTGAAGAAACCTAGTGGCTGGCTGAGACTTGACGACTGTTGATCGATCGACTCATAGTGATTCGGATGGCCTAGTGGGGAGCACATGGTGGTAGCAGCAGACCCATGGCGGAGGAGCACTTGGTTGTAGTGGCAGACCCGTAGTACTCGATAGAAGGAGTACCTCTGTAATCTATGAGGGGGAGCACTTAGTTGTAGCGGAAGACCCATGGTGGGAAGCATGTGGTTATAGAAGCAGTCCCACAATACTCGACAGGTGGAGTACTTCAGCAGTCCAAGGTCAGTGGGAAGCACTTTGTTGAAGCTGCAGGCCCACTGTACTCGATAGGGGAGGAGTTCTCCTACAACCATGGTTTCAACATAATCAATAAAAATCATGGTTTTAGCTATTTTATTGACCTTTGTGTTCTTCTTCTTGATTGATATGGGTTAGTTGATAACATATGTATATGTATGGGAATATACCTAAGTAGTGGACATCAGTTGAAATTATACGTTGTGGTTTATCCTTGTTGGATTTTGTGAGACCTTTAGGGTCTTGGGGTCCCTACTGAGTATCATTATACTCACCCCTGCACGATCTATGCACACACTATGTTGTGTTGGTTGTAGACGACGAACAACAATGATCGAGATGGAGACTTCTGGAGATGGATGGTACCTGGAGGTGAACCACTTGGCGAGTCATAGATGGAGATGACGGTCAGACCTAAGGTGTTGTGGTGTCCATCTGTACCCACCCTTTAGGTGGGATTCTCAGAGGACGACTTAGTGGTTCCTGTTTACTTTTCTGTTGTTGTACTAGTTTTTTAGTTGTATTGTACATACTGTTGGGATGGTATTTCAGGGCCCATTCCTTTTAGAATTTACTTTTGTATTCAGTATTACATAGTGTTTTCTTCTATTTCATACTCTACTATGTTTGTTTAATTTTAAAAAAGGCATTGACTTCCATTTTTCTAAGGGTTTTACACATTTAGTGCTAGTCGCCAGCCCCTGGCCTATGGAAGGCGGGATTGTGGTAGTCACAGCAAGGGACCCGAGGATGGGTCATGACATTAAGGAAATCATGTTTGGTTGTCTCATTAATTAATGTTTTTTAATTGTTTCCATTCCTGATCAGCATAATAATTATGGAAAAAAATGGAATAGAATATGGATATTTCAATACAATGGATCTGGGGATTACTTGGACAATAATACAGATCCAATCACTATACTGATACTTCCATAGATTGTAATGTAATAACGTTTTTATTATCATATCATGAGATTTCCAAGGTAATTAATGACAATATATTCTATATGTATAATTAAATGGATTCGATTACTGAATGTTATATAAATCCATACTCTTAATGATAAAATAAATTTATATTATTATTTAATTTAGATTCAATATTTATTTTCTATTTAAATTTATTACTTTTTATTTACTTGTTTATATATTATTCTACACATTGTATTATAAATTTAATAATAATATTCAAATTTAAATTCTAATTATTTTGTATATAGTAATCTAATTATGATAATAAAAATAAATATGATTTAATATTATCCATCAGGAATATGAATCTTATACTATGATAAATCAGATATATAGTGATTATGATTTTCATTCTGATTAAATCAGAACATAGGTGGGTACTGATTCTATGACATTGTTAATAACACTATGGTACCACTCTAATAATCTACTTGAAGATTCTATGTTATTTATTAGTTTAAACATCAAAAACTTATTTTTAATGTAATATTCACCCCCTAGAATGTATTATAATTTTATAGGATCATCTGAACCACAAAATTGTTATCATATTTGGATTCCACTAGTAATATACTTGATGAGGTTCTTATAAACTTTACTATTGTTATTTTGTTTAATTGTTTCCTAATATTCATCATATTTCTAAAATCCGGTTACACTAATGTGTATTTCAGTAATATAATTTTTTTAATTTTTTAATGTAGGAATGTATTGATTATGGATCAATATAAAATATAAATCCAAGGTTACCTCCAATATTTGATGGTGTTGATTATGAGTACTATGGGGACATAATGACAAATCCTTTATCAAAATCGGTGCTCATTGTTATTTTATGCATACAGTATATTATAAGATTATTGATAAGGATGGTATATATGTTTTATATCTTGAAAATATAGAGTTGGTATTGAATAAAAGATGAAAGAATAAATGTTTTATTCTATGTCATGAAGCATTTATAGTTCGATTTTTTCTTATGAATATTTTAAAATTATATGAAATAGGCTTGAGCTCACACATTATTGTATATTTAATGTATTTTTTAGTTGGAGAGGTAGGTAAACATAAGAATATAATGAATTTTATTTCCTACCTATCATTTTTTTCCACATGAATCATAGGATCGTGACTATTATAAATAGTATACAATATAATAGGGATTAAAGTTCTGGATGTCGATACTCTTATAGAAAAGATAATTGATATCACTCCCAATAAGTGATAATATTTGATAACATTTGATTATTAAATATTGAAGATAAATAATATAATCATAGATGATATTATTTGTACCCTTAAATATTATTCGGGTAGAGTGGGAATTGAAGTTGAGAAAAATAAAAAGAAAAATGATAGTGCTACCTTTTCATAAACTACATCCTTAAATTATAATGTACTGTCTACAGAAAACATTTGTTGGTATTTATGATATGATAATGTAGTTTTTCTTATGATTTATGTTCTTCTATAAATTCAGAAAATCTGTTATAAAACATGCATAGAAGGATTTATTAGATAGTTAGGGAAAAAATAATAATAGTTGTAGTGAATTAAATAATGATAGAAATGATTATAAATATTAAGTAATATTTTCTAAGAGTAAAAATGATGGGAAAATCGGAAAATATTATCCAAAGTTAAATAGGAATTCTAGAAATGAATAGAATTCAAAAAGGAATTTAATTTTTTGAGAAGATAAATTGGAATAACAGTTCTAAAAGTTGATAACACATGGAGTTCCCGTGTCTGTGATTATTATAAAAAACATATGATAATTGAATTTACAGTATGAGGAATATAGTTATATTTTTCAGAGTACCAAAATTAAATCATAGTTTCATGGATAAGGTATAAAAAACTGAAAACTATTACCACATATAACATAGTGATAATTTTAGAAATGAAAATGATTAGACATCCTACAATGAGGTATATTTCTCAGTTGAATATAAATCACTTCATTATTATGATGTTTTTTTTATTTTTATAAATATTAATTAATTGAGAATTATCAAAATTTTTAAGAAAACTGTAAAAAGGTAAAGATAAAAATGCAATTGATGATTCAGAAATAAATTATTTCACAAATAAAATTTTAGATCTATTAAAATAACATCATGTCAAAAATATTGAATAAGGAAATATTTATAATGTTAATGAAAAAGGTTTTCTGGAGGAAAAGGACATGAAAAGTAAAATAAATTTTAAAAGTAATAATTTTTTGGATAAAAATTTAATTGTAAAAATAAAATATAAATATTTAATCGATTAAAGAGTTTTTTTCAATTAAAACACAGTATGTTTAACTATTTGTAATAATATGAATTTTATAAGAAAGGTACCCTAAATTTATCCCAAATAAATTATTTATGACCTTCTTCTAAAGAAGAATTTAATTTCATTAAATTGAATATACAAAAGTTTCAAATATTGGTTTTAAAAAGTGTTCGACTTGAAAAGGTGGTAAAATTACAATTAAAAAAAATACTTCTTTTATCATCAATATTGAATTTGTTCTTATATAATGTCTAAGAAAAACATAATATTGATGTTACAATTAAATATAATATATAATATTCAAAATGAAATTATTAATATTCATAACCACTTTTTAACGACTATTTTGGTAAGATGTGGTGTGCTCGAACTCGGTGTTTCTTATAGCAGAAGCTATTGAATTATTTTAATAAGATAACATACAATAAAATCTTGGGGTATTACATTTTTCCCTCCTTTAATAATTTTCATCCTACCAATTTGAAAAAAAAATTAAAAAATAAAAGGTTAAAAATAGAAAAAATACCATGGTGGAAATCCCACATCAAAAATTGGGTAAATAAAATTTAATCTTATTAAGAGGGAAAGTGAATGAAAAAGTTACCACCAAATTATTAACTCTATTAAAAGAAAATTTTTGTCATTTAGAGATGCATAATTGGAGGAAAAACTTAAATATTTATTGGAATTGATTGGGGACGTTAATCACAAATAAGTTTAAAATTTAGTTCTTCAAAAACATCAACCTATGATGATTTAAAATATAGTTACTTCAAAAAAAAATAACGTATTATGATAACACATTTTTGGTTTTAAGATTTCTTCCCTAATTTTTAAGAGTTAATTTATTTATAGAATAAGAGGGAAAAAATATATATGACAAGTACAGTTTCATCCTTTAACTAATTCCTACCACTAACTAATCTTTCACTCTAAAAGGTAATAGAAATCAAAAAATTTCTATTTATCTTTATCGTACAGGGTTTAAAAAATAATGATTTTATATATCATTTGTCAAAATATTTTAAAAAACTACTTTATACATAAAAGAATATCAGGTATGTCAGTGGTAGGTGATCCACCCTTGACGCCCTTCGGTTTTGGATTTATGTATTATGGCCTTGTTGGATGTTGTGGGTTGTCACCCGACATTCGGGAAGTCCTTTTTATGTCAATCTAAAAGTAATATCCAGATATCATTTAACCTTAACTATAGTGTCCAATGTGAAACAAGATTTATTCCAACATTTATACTTAACCAAAATACTTTTTTCCAAACTCAGAGTCCAAAATTTATAAGTAAGGTAAACACAATGAAGATCATTTTTCCCATGAAATAACATGTGAATACCATCATAATTTATTTTTTTTAAACACTATAACACCATGAATTACCATAAAACCTTATTGATTACATTAATTCTCCCATATACCTTATACAATACTAGATATACTCCTTATATCCATAAATGTTGTAAACACCAACCATGATGGAATATACAAATCATAAATTAGTTTAAACGTAGTAATGAATATATAATATAGTATATCCAAATCAATCATATATTATTGCAAAATATCTTACTCAATATCCGAACTATATTATGGTTTATCATTCTCTCAGCCATATATTTTCCAAAAAGGTTAACCTGATATTGAGACACATTTCATGGTTCCATACAATATCATGTCCTTAATGAAATAGTAATGCAGTACCAACCATTTATAAACTAAATTATTATAACATGCACATCATTAATACAATAGTCAAATGACACAATACATTAATAACAACATAGGAAATTTAGTCATTTCCCTTCATCTTTTCTAGTATCATAACTTTATTATTATCAAATAGAAGCATTTGGGGTATTCTTTGGTAATTTGGACGTTTCTTCACATAGTGTACCAACTCCTTGTTGATGAATTATTGTACAATTGAAACCATCTTCATACCCTTGAAATCGAAAATTTGGTGTCCATTTTCAATAAACTTACAACAAACTCCCATTACCTTCATGCATTTACCAAGGTGATTCCTTCCATAGTTATCACATATGGGAAAAATATTCTTAACCCTCAACCCATTATCCATCATTCTTTTTCCCATTTTTTTCTTCTCTTTCATCCCTTTAAATCCATAGGACTCAGAGAATTCATTAAATATATTATTAACACATGATACTATTTTATCATTCGAGGAGAATACATGGCATACTATTTCCCTTTTCATTGTTGGATTAATACCATGAATGATATGATCCTTCTTAATCATTCGATCATGCATATTGCTGGAATTATCAATCATTATACTTGGCACCATTTCTAAAAAATGGTATACACTAGGTTAGTTTATGAATCTCAATGCATAATTACAAAATTTTAAAAAACCTAATGTAAATCAAAATGATTATTCATATAATCTATAATCATAAAATGTTTTCTTTGAGGATGTATTTACTCTTAAATCCTTTATAATGTCTTGTAATGAAAATGTTAATTAATATTAACATATCCCCTAGGAATGATGTAACGAAGACGGTAGTAGGGCCCGTTGTCGTATCCCCAGATACTTTTACAATTCCAATAATCCCCTAGATTAACCATTATTATCAATCATAATATACTTCTTTGAATCCTAGGATAATAATACATAATAAAGGGGAAAGCTCAGAAGCTCAGTAAGGATTACAATATAGCGGAATATTTCATAAATATACAAAAAAATTAAGGCAATTTATAAAATTAAAAAAAATACTTTTAAAAATAATCATCTGCATAATATGACCAATATAAATCAAATAATGTCATTTACTTATTCACATGGGTATTCAACTAGTAGAATAATCACATTCTATATCAACAGCCAATTTCATAATGATTGAATGCATAATGCCATATTTCATATCCAAATATTCAAGACAATGGGCCAATACTACAAATATGATTTTGTCAAGGCCTTGTTCCAAGACACTAGTTTGACTCATGAGACCTACTGATGCATCAGCGAGCTATAACGGGCTCCACCAGTCACTTACTAAGTCAAATGCATTCCTCATATGAAATGGTTTAAAAATAACATAAAAATTCATATTAAAACTATCATATAAAATGTCAAATAATTATCCATAAAACATGAATGGATTAATAATAAATCATCCACAGTAAAACATAACATTAAATCTTCAATACAATATGGAATATTTGTATTATAATAAATCAAACTTGATCAAGAATAATTTCTCGTAATGTATATTGACATAGTTGAAACTTATCCATAAAAATCATTGAAAGAAATATCCCTTTTTCATGAAATCATTTAAAAGTCACATAATATAAAAAGGGGGTCATTTAAAATATAGTTTCGAATATAAGTGTCTCATACCAATTTGAAATTTTTTAAAGGAATTAACATTTTAAAATATTCATGTCAACTTAAAAATTTTTTGAAAACATGGAAATTAATGATAATGGTTTAGAATAATAAACCTATAAAACATTTAAAATGATGTTTTAGTAAAACAAAGTACCTAAAAATAATTTCATTGAAAAATATTTACTGAAACATAGACATTGATAGTAAATATTTCCCGGTAGATACTTATATAAAAACAACCTCATATAATATAGAGATTGTGAAACTAACCCTTACCTTGCACATTCATTTGGTCAAGGTTACATTTAACCTCATGTATAATGACCATAGAATGATATTAAATTATACCAGAACAATATTCAAATTTATTATATCATAGATGATTTATTTATGACTTAAAAAAAACAATTTAATAATTATTTCCTTGTTAAATTATCATTTTGGGTAATAATCGCTTTTTTATTATACGTGATTTAACTTTTTATTTTTGATTGTTCCATTTAGATCATGATATAAATACATCCAATAAATAAAAGTAGATTTATGTATCATATATATTTAGAATATAAACATTTATAATATATAGATATATGAAATGGAAGGCACCTTTTATAGAGAATGTAGGTCATATGTACGCATAAATGATGATTCTGTTTTCATATCATATTAAACCGAAGTAAGTGAATAAGATATATGTAAGTATATACATACATACATATATATATATATATCCAGTATAATTATATTTTCATATATTACATACATAATACTAATATATATTTTTATAATCATCATTGAATGGTGAATGTGGGAATGAATCTCATCGTGTTGTGGAGATAGTAATCCGTAGGTATGCACGAGTGATTATATAATTATATTGATGGTGAAATCCAATGTGATTGTATGTTATATCATATATAAAGAATCATTAACATGATACTTTTATTATTTACATCAGTTATACTCATTATTATACCCATGCAATAAATGTATTGTTTGAATAACAAACTACACCACAAGTTGGAGACGGTAAGCCATACATACACGCCTATGGTGAAATTGTATTTTAGAGGATGGATATAATAACAATTATTGTTGTACCATATTTATAATAGCATCATAGTATATAGGAGGAAATGTAACATCCCAGTTAAATAAAGAATAATAAATTTTCATATTTATTAATATTTATGAATAAAATATTAATTTTACTTTAAAGGGGTTGCTATGTTTGATTGCATACCCGATACGCAACAAATAGTTTCTTTGAAATCTTACTTTGCACACTAGTAACAAAATAATATTATTTTAAATGGTAGTAAACACATAGCCATTGTATTGGCAGGAATGGATAGAAATAACTAAAATATGATTATATATATTTTTTAAATGTTTTTACATTTATCCAATAAAATATTAAGGCTTAAAATACGAAAAGAATTCATTTTTAGGCTTTTATACCCTAATTTTCACTAAAGGTTCACTTATCTCCTTTTGATGGAGAACCATCATTAAATATAGTTTTGGTCACCTTTATACATTCTATTGGACCAAATAAAACTCTTTTTTAGAATGGGGACATCAAAATTTACTTTGTGTAAATTTTTGGTATTTTTCCGATAGAGTTCATTTTTAATGAATAGTGAAAAATGTTGTATTTTAATTCAAAACCTCTTTTTAATCTAATTTATTTATATGATTAGATTATAATTTGAATTGGTTTTAAAGTGAAATTAGAATATATTTTTACCATTAAATCTAATAGTGGTCATTGGAATTAATATCCCTCTGAAATCGGACTTAAACTAGTGTCAATCTTTTGATACTTATTGTTTCATGAAAACACACTATTTGCTCTGACAGCAGAAATTAATTATTAAATTAATTAATGAAACTTATATGTTTTTAATTTTTTAATTAAGACTTCATTTTTGAATTCGGAATATCAAATATAGCTTAGGGTGAATTTTTTGTATTTTTCTGAAAAACATCAATTTTTTATGAATAGTGAAACCACTAAGTGGTATTTAAAAAAAATTGATTTTTCGTTTAAATGAAATTTTACCACCTCTATGTTTTGAATTTCAAAAATCCAACATACATGGTTGTCATTAAGACATAAAATTTGGTTCAATGGGATTAAAATAATTTTTTGGTGAATAGTAACTTTTATGTTTATTAATCGTGATTAGAGGTAATTAGTGTAGTTTAAGGTAAAAATAATGCTTTAATAATATGAAATGAACTTTACACATGTCCTACCCTTATTGGATGTATCATGGCAGACCAAGAAAATCCATGGGTCATCTTGGGGAATCCATGGAGCCACTTTGGTTGGAAAATGACATTAATATCTTTTTATTTAATGTGAAAATTAAAATGACACAAACATGAGTTGTTTTACTAATACAATTTTTACATGGGGTTATACAAGTCTGATTTTTTAATATAAATAGAAATTGGAAAGATAAAAATATTTCCTATATCATAGTATTTTTTTTATATTTTTTAGACATAAACTAAATTAAATTATTTATGACACCATGATAATGCAGCGATTACCTCATTATTTAATGATTTAAATAAAATGGAACGATAATGTAAAATATAAGAGCTAAACATGTCCAAAACCTATTGGATGGGTGGATTTAGAACCCTTATAACCTTATCCTCGAAACACATCAATTTGGGAATATTAAAATCCGAAACTCATTCTAAAATAATGTAACAATTCCTTACATTCCAAGAGTGCCCCTCCTCTCCTCTAATAAAAGGCCCCCACCTCTACCACCTTACCCACACTTCTAAAGCCTTTGGATCGGACATTCCCTGCCCATATTGTCTCTCCACATCCCTCTATTACTCTTTGAAGCCTCACATTGGGCAGAAGTCTTCCCAAGGAAGCCTTTGAGCTCAAATCTACGAGAGTTACCCGATTTTAAGGTAATATCTTCACTCATGTTCTTTTGATTTATTTTTCTTCTCCAACCCCCTAAAGTCCTTTTATTAATTTATTTTGTAACAAATCCAGTATAATCAATATACTAGGATGTTTTTATAAGAATAATTCTAGCTACACTTACACACACCTACATCTAATGGTTAAAGAACATACTGTTTCCGTGGATGGCGAATTTCTGCCTCACGAAACGGTGATAGTTCAATATTCTTCCAACACCTTCAAAGGTGGCCATTAAAATGTCACTATATTTATATATGATATATAATATGTTTATGTATTCCGTAAGCTTCTGTATTTTTTATTTATGGCACACCTTTATGGCTTCCATTATGGGTATACACGATATCTTCATTTTAGGAAGTGCGGACTATCGCCCCCTCAAAGTGATTTGATTCGTTAATGCCATATGTGGGACAAATAAAGGATGGATTTAATGTTATTATATATTAAGTTATACGGGAATTATAATATAAATTTACATCATTATTATTTCATTCCTTTAAAGTGTGTGATAGAAAAGAAAGTAGCGTTCCTGCGTACGTACGGCTTACCGTCTCCATGAACGGTGCATTTCATTTCATATCCCCAAATGTAAATTACTATTATAAGTACATATATATAATGGATATATATGATGTATGTTACATATAAATTATTAATATAATTCTGGAATTAAAATATACATATCTCTCATTTAGTTTTAATTCCATTAATATGACATAGAAATGAAAGTAGCGTTCATGCGTACGTACGGCTTACCGTCTCCATGAACTGTGAATTTCATTTCTTACCTATAAATGATTATGTAATATTATAAATAAATGTATATGCTGGATATATATGATATATATGATATCCAAATCATGAATATCATTCTGGATATAATGAACCTTTGACCACACGAACAACATGTTATTGTAAGAAATCCACTTTCGACTTAAGTACCAAATATCGACAAAACAATCATTATTAACTTAAATGATTAAATAATGATTATAACATGGCAATAAGTGATATAAAAGTAATAATGAACTTGAAAAAGGTTCTTAAGAAAGTATAAATTAACTCATGTTTATTATTTAGGAAATTAAAGAATGATCGAGTCATGTCGGACCTGAGGTAAGGGAACTTCATAACCCAATTTTCATTCTTTGGGTTAATCTCCTACATTCAAATTATGTCATGATATTATTTTGTCCTATCTTCTATTTGTACTTTATTTATGTGTACTTATAGTGAATACACATAATAGATCTATTTTATTTAAAAATGATCTTTGTAAGGGACTCCGTCTCAATCTCCTTTTATTGAGGCATATTTCGTTCTATACACAACTATCTTTTATACGGTGTATAAACCCCTTTGACTTTTACTTTTATAGAAATGGAATCTTTTTCTACGAAGTGTTTTACTAAACGACAAAAATTAATGTTTCTTTTAATGTAGACGGTGACAACGACCTTTTCTGCCGCTGCGAGTATTATTTGGTCTTTGACTTCCTCAAAAAGCCATAATGTTTTTAAAACGAAATAAATACCATAAACTCTATTATGTATTTTGGTATTGAAAATGGTTTTTATAATGGATTTGTTTTGTCAATATATTTAAGTGATATATTGTGATCAAAGTGTGGAAATGTTTTCTTTCCATTATATTTTTTTTATGTTTTATGATTTTATTTTGGTACTTGGACATTTGACGGGTTGTTACGTGATAAACCATTTGACGGGTGGTGCTGTGAATACCAGGACGGGTGGTTACGTTATAACATCCAATGAATTGGGTATGGAAGTCGACCGTATGGCTATTCTATTAAGTATGTATGGAATTTGTCCGTATGACTATTCCGTTAAGTGATATGTGTGGAAGTCGACCGTATGGTTATTCCACTTAAGTATGTTTATGTCCCAAGTTACCTTTATATGTTATGTGTTCTTTATATGGGTTTTATGGTAATCTGTTGGTTACAAAAGGGTGTTTAATGATATTTTATTCAGTGAAGAGTTTTTACTACTTCATGAAGGTGAAGTTATTACTTTGATAAAGTATACATGGTTTACATGATGTTTGAAAAAATAACAGTTTTCATTCTTTGTGTATCCCTTACTGACCTTTTTTATGCTCACCCCAAGTTTTTTTGAAATGTTTTTCATAGGACTTAATGTGGAATATGGTCAGGGATGGGAACAAGGGAAAGTCATGCTATCTAAAACATGGAAGTAAACATGTTTCTTTTTAAGAGTTTTTATTTTATGGAAACTTAGTCTACATTGTAATCTTTTTAGATGTAATAGTTATGTCCTAATTCTCTAAAAATCTAAACCGGAAAATATCCTCAATGTGAATTATTCATTTAATTCAATATTAAGTAAGGTTTAAGGCCGGGGCCTTATAGTTGGTATCAGAGGTTGGTTTAGGGAACTTTAGGAGTTAGAAAAGTGTTAAATTATAAATTAATTTATGGTATGATTGAAATGATGTAGCATTTACAGATTACCATGTTGCTTCACCTAAGGTATTTCAGTGTTAAGAATGGTTTTTCGTAGAGGAAATAGAGAATCTTTTTTGGGAAGGCATATTGAGGGAAATGTCCTTCCAAATCAGTATCCTGAGATGGTCAGAATTATAAGTACACAGTTTGTTGCAGTGATGGCCCAATTGACTCAGGTTACTACCGAAGGAGTTGAGAGGAAGATTGATGAATGCTCCAGTTTTGGCACATCCTTCTAGGAATGGTGAGTTTGTTATCTACAGTGAGGCTTTATTCAAAGGACTCGGTTGTGTCCTTGTGCAGAATGATCAGGTAATTGCTTATGCTTCACGTCAGTTGAAAACTCATGAGGTAAATTACCCTACACATGATATGGAATTAGGTGATGTTGTTTTGCTCTAAAAATTTTGAGGCATCATTTGTATGGAGTAAAGTGTGAAATATATACTGATCAAAAAAGTTTAAAGTATATATTCACTCAGAATGAATTGAACATTATATAGAGGAGATGGCTTGAATTAATCAAGGATTATGATTGTACAATTCATTAACATCTGGGAAAAGCCAATAAAGTGGCTGATTCTTTGAGTCGAAAATGTAATGCTTCATTTACCATGCTACGTTTGGAACGAGATCCTTTGGTTTTTAATTTGATGAACTTTGGCATGGAAATTGTTGGTGCAGTAAGTTCTTCTATTTTGTTTCAGGTATCAGTGAGATCATCTCTATCAGACAGAATTAAGCAAGCACATAGGGAAGACAATGAGTCGCAGAAAAAGGTAGAGCTGGTTTAGAAGGGTAAGTTACCTGAATTCGACATTGATAATGATTTTGTTTTGAGGTTTGGGAAAAGATTATGTGTGCCTAGTGATTCACTTTTGAAGAATGAGTTGTTATGTGAGGCTCATAGTTCCCCGTTTTCAGTTCATCCTGGTAGTACTAGGATGTACAGAGATCTGCGGGAGTATTACTGGTGGGATGGAATGAAAAGAGATATTGTTGATTTTACTGTGAAGTGTTTGACTTGTCAGCAGGTTAAGGCAGAGTGGCAGTTACCGAAAGGGATGCTTCATCCTTTACCAGTGCCAGAGTGGAAATGGGAAAACATATCCATGGACTTTGTTGTGGGATTACCGAGGACATCTCGAGGTAATAATGTAATCTGGGTTATTGTTGATCTCTTGACTAAATCTTCTCATTTCCTTTATATACGAGATACTTTTTCCCTAGATCAAATTTCCTGTTTGTATCATAAATAGATAGTTAGGTTTCACTGAGTTCCACTCTCCATTGTGTCTGATCGTGATCCCAGGTTTACTTCTAACTTTTGGAAAGGCCTTCAGAAGTCGTTGGGCACTGAATTAAATTTTAGTACAGCTTTTCATCCGCAGTCATATGGGCAGTCATAATGATCAATTCAGAAATTTGATGATATGATACATGCTTGTTCAATGGATTATCAAGGAAGTTGGGACCAAGATCTTTCTTTGGTTGAGTTTTCATATAATAAAAGTTTTCATTCCATTATAAATATGGCATCGTTTGAGGCATTATATGGGAAGTAGTGTCGAACTCCAGCTTTTTGGGATGAAGTGTGTGAAAGGAAGCTAATGGGACCAGAATTGGTAGAAGATAGGGAAGAAAAAGTTCAGTTGATTTAGAAAGACATGAAAACAGCTCAGAGCAGGCAGAAAAGTAATGCGGACAACCTGAGGAAGGATCTATATTTCGAGGTAGGTGATCATGTTTTTCTCAAGGTTTCACCATGGAAAAGTGTGATGTGATTTGGTAAGAAATGAATGTTGAGTCCAAGTTTCATTGGACCATATTAAATACTATAGAAAGTTGGATCAGTTGCTTACTGAGTGGCTTTACCTCCGAGTTTATCTCAGGTACACAATGTTTTTCATGTTTCTATGTTGAGAAAGTATATGCCAGATCCATCTCATGTTTTGAGCCCAGAGGTAGTTCAGTTGGAAGAGAATCTCTCTTATGAAGAACAACAAGTCCAGATTCTTGACCAAAGAGAGAAAGTGTGGCGAAATAAGGTAATCCACAAGGTAAAGGTTTTGTGGAAAAACCATATGGTTGAAGAGGCAACGTGGGAATCTGAAAATGCTATGAGGGATAAATACCCCCACTTATTTTGATAATTGAATAAAATTGCGAAGACGCAATTCCCAAAATGGGGGAAGGATGTAACATCCTAGGTAAATAAAGAATAATACATTTTCATATTTATTAATATTTACGAATTAAATATTATTTTTACTTTAATGGGGTTGGTATGTTCGATAGCGTACCCGATACGCAACAAAGAGTTTCTTTGAAATCTTATGTTGCACACTAGTAATAAAATAATATTATTTTAAATTTTAGTTAACACATAGCTATTGTATTGCTGGGAATGGATATAAATAACTAAAATATGATTATATATGTTTTTAAATGTTTTTACATTTATCCAATAAAGATAAAGGCTTAAAATAAGAAAAAAATTTAATTTTAGGCTTTTTTACCCTAATTTTCACTAAAGGTTCACTTATCGCCTTTTGATGATGAACCGTAATTAAATATAGTTTTGGTCACTTATATACATTCTATCAGACAAAATAAATATCTTTTTTAGAATCGGGACATCAAAATTTACTTTGTGTAATTTTTTGGTATTTTTCCGATAGAGTTCATTTTTAATGAATAGTGAAAAATGTTGTTTTATAATTCAAAACCTCTTTTTAATCTAATATATTTATATGATTATATTATCATTTTAATTGGTTTTAAAGTGAAATTAGAATATATTTTTTCCATTAAATCCAATAGTGGTCGTTGGAATTAATTTCACTTTGAAATCAGACTTAAACTATTGTCAATCTTTTGATACTTATTGTTTCATGAAAACACGCTATTTGGTCTGACAGTGGAAATTAATTATTAAATTAATTAATTCAAATTATATGTTTTGAATTTTT
The DNA here is from genome assembly GCA_963277665.1 of Viscum album. NCBI lineage: Eukaryota > Viridiplantae > Streptophyta > Magnoliopsida > Santalales > Viscaceae > Viscum > Viscum album. The sequence goes on along the minus strand of OY728140.1, from coordinate 2,032,553,314 downwards.
TAAAATAGACTTCATTTTTGAATTTGGAATATCAAATATACCTTAGGGTGAATTTTTTGTATTTTTCTGAAAATCACCAATTTTTGATGAATTGTGAAACCACTAAGTGGTACTTAAAAAAAACTGATTTTTCGTTTCAATGAAATTTTACCACCTCTGTGTTTTGAATTTCAAAAATCCAACATACAAGGTTGTCATTACGAAGTAAAATTTGGTTCAATGGGATTAAAATAATTTTTTGGTGAATAGTAACTTTTATGTTTATTAATCGTGATTAGAGGTAATTAGTGTAGTTTAAGGTAAAAATAATGTTTTAATAATATTAAATGAACTTGAAAGATGTCCTACCATTATTGGATGTGTCATGGCCGACCATGAAAACCCATGGGTCAACTTGGGGACCCAATGGAGCCACTTTGGTTGGAAAATGACATTAATATCTTTTTATTTAATGTTAAAATGAAAATGACACAAACATGAGTTGTTTTACTAAAACAATTTTTACATGGGGTTATACTAGTCAGATTTTTTACTATAAATAGTAATTTAAAAGATAAAACGATTTCCTACGTCATAGTATTTTTTTTATAATTTTTAGACATTAAAAAAATTAAATTATTTATGACACCATAATGATGCAGTGATTACCTCATTATTTAATGATTTAAATAAAATGGAAAGATAATGTAAAATATAAGACCTACACAAGTCCAAAACCTATTGGATGTGTGGATTTAGAACCCTTATCACTTTATCCTAGAAAAAAATCAATGTGGGACCATTAAAATCCGAATATCATTCTAAAATAAAGTATCATTTCCTTACATTCCAAGAGTGCCCCTCCTCTCCTCTTATAAAAAGCCCCCACCTCTACCACCTTTTCCACACTTCCAAACCCTTTGTCTTGGCCAACACCTTCCCATTTTGTATCTCCACATCCATATATTACTCCTTGAAGCCTCAATTTGGGCAGAAGTCTTCCCAAGGAAGCCTTTGAGCTCAAATCTAAGAGAGTTACCCGATTTTAGGGTAATGTCTTCACTTGTGTTCTTTTGATTTATTTTGCTTCTACAACCCCCTAAACAATTTTTATTAATTTCATTTGTAACAAATCCAGTATCATCAATATACTCGGATGTTGTTATAATAATCATTCCATCTACACTTACACACACCTACATCTAATGGTTAAAGAACATACTGTTTCCATGGATGGCGAATTTCTGTCTCACAAAACGATGATTGTTCAATATTCATCCAACACCCTCAATGGTGGCCATTAAGATGTAACAATATTTATATATGATATATAATATGTTTATTTCTTCCTTAATCTTCTGTATTTTTCATTTATGGCACACATTTATGGCTTCCATTATGGGTATACGTGAAATCTTCATTTTAGGAAGTGCGGACTACCGCCCCCTCAAAGTGATTTGATTCGTTAATGCCATATGTTGGACGTATAAAGGATGGATTTAAAGTTATTATATATGATGTTATACTGTAATTATAATATAACTTTACATCATTATTATTTTATCCTTTAAAGTGTGTGATATAAATGAAAGGAGCGTTCATGCGTACGTACGGATTACCATCTCCATGAACGGTGCATTTCATTTATTATCTCCAAATGTAATGTACTGTTATAAGTACATATATATAATGCATATATATGATGTATGTTACATCTAAATGATTAATATTATTCTGGAATTAAAATATACATATCTCTCATTTAGTTTTAATTCGATTAATAAGACATATAAATGAAAGTAGAGTTCATGCGTACGTACGACTTACCGTCTCCATGAACGGTGCATTTCATTTCTTCCCTATAAATGATTATGTAATATTATAAATACATGTATATGCTGGATATATATGATATATATGATATCCAAATCATTAATATCATTCTGGATATAATGAAACTTTGACCACACGAACATCATGTAATTGTAAGAAGTCCACTTTCGACTTAAGCACCAAATATCGACAAAACAAACATTATTAACTTAAATGATTACATAATGATTATAACATAAAAATAAGTGATATAAAAGGAATAATGAGCTTGAAAAATGTTCTTAAGAATGTTGAAATTAACTCAATTTTATTATTCAGGATGTTAAAGAATGATCGAGTCAAGTCGGACCCGAGGTAAGGGAACTTCTTAACCCAATTTTCATTCATTGGGTTAATCTCCTACTTTCAACATATGTCATGATATTATTACGTCCTATCTTGTATTTGTACATTATTTATGTATACTTATATTGAATACACATAATAGATCTATTTTATTTAAAAATGATATGTGTAAATGGACTTCAACTCAATCTCCTTTCATTGAGGCATATTTCATTTTATACACAACTATCTTTTATACGGTGTATAAACCCCTTTGAATTTTACTTTTATACAAAAAGAATCTTTTTCTACGAAGCGTTTTACTAAAAGACAAAAAGGAATGTTTTTTTAACGTACGTGGTGACAATGACCTTTTCTGCCGCCGCGAGTATTATTTGGTCTTTGGCTTCCTCAACAAGCCGTAATGTTTATTAAAATGAAATAAATACCATATAATCTTTTATGTATTTTGGTATTATAAATTGTTTTTATAATGGATTAGTTATGTCAATATATTTATGTGATATATTGTGATCAAATTGTGGAAATATTTTCTTTCCATTATATTTTTTTATGTTTTATGATTTTATATTGGTACTTGGACATTTGAAGGGTGGTTACGTGATAAACCATATGGCGGGTGGTGCCGTGAATACCAGGACATGTGGTTACGTTATAACCTCCAATGCATTGGGTATGGAAGTCGTCTGTATGTCTATTCCATTATGTATGTATGGGTTTTGGCCGTATGGCTATTCCATTAAGTTATATGTGTGGAAGTCGACCGTATGGTAATTCCACTTAAGTATGTTTATCTCCCAAGTTACCTTTATATGTTATGTGTTCTTTATATGAGTTTAATGGTAATACTTTAGTTAAAAAAGGATAAGTAATGATATTTTATTCAGTGAAGAGTTTTTACTACTTCATGAATGTGAAGGTGTTACTTTGATAATGTATACATGGTTTACTTGATGTTTGAAAAACTAACAGTTTTCATTCTTTGTGTATCCCTTACTGAGCTTTTTTATGCTCACCCCGAGTTTTTTTGAAATTTTTTTCACATGACATAATGTGGAATTGGGTAAGGGATGGGAGCAAGGGAAAGTAATTCTATCTAAAACATTGAACTAGACATGTTTCTTTTTAATATTTTTTATTTTATGGAAACTTAGTCTACTTTGTAATCTTTTGAGATGTAACAGTTATGTCCTAATTCTCTAAAACTCAATACCTGAAAAGATCCTCAATGTGAATTATTCATTTAATTCAATATTAAGTATGGTTTAAGGCTGGGGCCTTATAGTAACTATAGTTTTTATTTTGGAATCGAATCAAAAAAGAATTAATAAGTTGAAGATGAAATGAACTTGGAAGAGGGTGGGGGAATTATTACATCTTCTTTAGGTGTTTCCTTTTGACATAATCAAAATGGCTCCATAGGTTGGATTTCATTCAAAATAAGGACTGTAGGTTGAATTGATGGATGTTGGGAGGATATCTGGGAAGGGTTTGTCCATTACAATTGGCTTTGGAACTGTGATTTGGAGTGAAGGGGAAATACCCTTTTATATGATATGTGATGGTCACTTAAGGAAAATCATGAAATATTATTTCATAATAAAAAAATACGGTTTTTTATATCTTCAAAATGAATTAGTTTTTAGTATAAGGTGGGTATGAGTCTAAAACCACTCAACCAATAGCTTTTAGATAGGTTTAGGTCAGCTTATTAACCTTTTCATTTTGATTAAAATCTACTTAAATATTGCAACATTTATCATGTCTTCATGTATTCTTACACATTATGGTTAATAAACATAATATAAACATCCAACAGTACCTCATGTGGTTCAATAATAACATATATAATATTATTTATGATTTTTGGATGAACCTTGTTTTTATAAGAATTATATATGAACTAATAATATTGTATTTGTTTTAAAAATTAATTTATGTCAATTTTGATATTATTTGTTATTTGGTTTTTTGTGAAAGTTATCACAACTTGATTACATCGAAAAAGATACATTGAATCAACCCTAACATGTCATATTAACTAATAAAATTAATTTATATCATGAAAACATTGAAATTAATTTTTTTTAGTATTTATAATACCATTTATCTGATTCTTTCATTGATAAGGTAATTACAACATCACCATTGTCTCGTAATTAAATTAAATAATTTAATGTCTAAAAATATTAAATAATATATCATTATTTATTAAATATATTTATCAATATAATTAATTTTTTTTAGTCAAATGTATATTGTGTGTAACCCTATAGTAAAAATGGTTTAGTTATTAAAAATTGAATTAAACACTTTTATCCCTTCTTTAAATAATATAATATTTAATGTACTAATATAATCCTTGTGAACCTAAAGGATCTTATTTTTTTCCCAAGGTTGTTTTCGGTTGAAATACACTTATCGAATAGAATAAGCACACGTGTTAGGGTAATTATAATATCGTTTTTACGTTTAATTTCACTATGTATTCTTAACCGTGTTAAATTAAAGTCAAGAGTTACTACCCACCAAATATTATTTTCATCTTATTAAACCAAATTATACTTACTAATATCAACCATGTCTCTCAGATTTTTTAAATTCAACTCACAAAAGCTGTAAAATTATGTTTTTTTTTTCAAATTTGCAAATTCTCTTAGAAGGTGTGTAAAAGAGGAAAAAAGTTCAATATAATTTAATAATTGTAATTTTATTATAAAAAGACTCCAATAAATTAAATTAGACTTATATAGGTATTATTTATGTATTTTTACTTTATATAAATCTAAATAATCTAAATAATTATTTAAATAAAAAGACATTTTTAAATAATAATGTAGTGTTTTTCACTGTTCATAAAAAATTAATGTTTTCCAAAAAATACCAAAAATTATAAGAAATAAAATTTAGATATTCCAAAATGAAAAATTAATTCTATTTTACCATATAAAAAACATGGATATTTCATTTAGTAATATAAAATTAATTCCCGTTGTCAAAACCAAAAAATGATATTTTAAAAAGTAAAAACTATCAAAAGATTGACATTTTTTTATGTCAAATTTAAATGTGAAATTATATATAATAACCTAAATTGTATTAAATGATAATGAAACTAATAATTAATAAAAACCATTCTGTATCATAATTTTACATTAAAAATTATTTTTATTAATAAATTATTTTCATTAAAACCAATTATTTTTTATTATTCGTTAAAATATGAATGTTATACAAAATGTACCAAAAACATATACAAACTAATATTTTATGACTCTAATATAAAATTGAATTTATTTTCATTAATTTAAAAATATAAAAGTGTCAAATATTGGTTTTTAAAAGTGTTTTCCAATAAAAGGCAGTAAAATTACATTTTTTTAGAAAACCTCTTTTATATTAAAAATTATTTTTTTCTTATATTATGTCTACGAAAAAAATATTATGGATGTTAAAATTATAAAGAGTATATAAGATTCAAAATTAAATTAATACAATTCATAACAACTCTTTGAATGGATTGTTTGGTAAATTGTGGTGTGCTCGAACTCTGGGTTCTGTGTAGCGCAAGCTATTGATTTAATGTAATTAGACAACGTACTGTAAAATATGGGGGTGTTACAACAATATTATCATATTCTTCAATCTTCACAAAACCCCATATTTTCCATAGAAGACTTTATTTCCCTTATCAATAAATTTTGAAACAAATAGAAAAAGTTTCATCATCTCATAAATATACAATGTCTTTTTAGATTTCATTTTTTCATTTCCAAGGAGGGTGGATCCAACACCATTGTTCTTCATGGAATCACCATTTCCGAATATCAATGTTCCCTCTTTAAAATCATTAAAATCATTAAAATTTAATATGTATACTATCATGTTGTAAGAACACCACATATTCTGTATCCAATGTTTTAACATCCATAGATTTCATAATATGTTATCTCTTCAATGTTTTTCAATAATGTGCACTCCACGCAACACTGTGATCAATCACACCATGACATACCACACAAGCAATTCAAAAAAGTTTTTATGATTAATATTAATGACATTTTTAATTTTTTATGTCCTATATAATTTTTACATTCAACGATTTTGTATATTAGACATAATATAAGATAAAATCAATTTTTAAGATAAAAGTGATATTTTCTAAAAAATACAGTTTTATGTTTTTAATGGAAAACCTTCATTAAATCCAATATTTAACACTTTTATATATTGAATTTTGTGAAAATAAATCATCTTTATAATTGGGTCATAAAAAATTTAGTTTGGATAAATTTTTTTAACTTTTCTGATAACATTCCTATTTTTATGAATATTGAAAAAATACAAAATTTTAAATAAAAAAATTTAAATCGGAATAATTTATTATGATAAATTACACATTTGAGTGGTTTTTAATTATCATTAAATTATATTTTTTATTTATTAAAATCTTGTTCATTTGATGTAATTTCACATTTAAATTGGACCTAAACAAGTGTCAATCATTTGTTAGTTATTATTTCTTAATAACCCGCTTTTTAGTATAACAACATGAATTAATTTTAAATTAATTTATACCAGTTATGTGTTTTTAATGTGAAAAAGATGGATTCAATATTAGGAATCAAGAGGTCCAAATTATTTAAATAGGTATCAATTATTTTTATACATTATAAATAATTATTTCAGAAAATATTTTATTTACCATGATTAAAGGGTAAATCAGGTAAATATGGGTAATGAAATAATATTAAAATAAAATAAAATAAACCAAAAAAGTGTCCTGACACTATTGTATGATACATTTCCGAACATGGTCCTATATGAGGTGATTTGATAACCCCATGGAGCGACTAGGGAGTGATAATGACATTTTATATTAATGAATCTAAAGTAAAGACAAGAATAACAAAAGCTTGTATCTATTTGCAATGCATTTTTATATGGGTTTATATAATTGATCTCTATGACTATAAATATTCACTATAACTATATAAATATTTCCTACATGATGATGTCTTATTTATAATTTTTAGACATAAAATAATTAAATTTATTTAGAACACAATAATGATAGAGTATTTTCTTTATTTATAAAAGTATCAATGAACGATATAGTAAATATTAAAATAAATGTAATTTGAATTTTTTGATGCCAAACAATAATATTATAGGATAAAATTAAACTTAATTATTTATTTAATTTATTTATTTTAATTAACCATGTTGTGATGAATTTCACAAAAACCAAATACAAAATATTGTAAAAATTGTCATTAATTAGTTTTTAAAACAAATATTCTATTATTGGTTAATATAATATTCAAAAAATATAAGGATCGGACAAAGGGATTAAATAATATGATATATTTCATTAATTAACCACTTGAGGTTCTCTTGGGCATTTAGAGTTTGTTTATGAACCATAGTGTGAAAGAATAAAAGAAGACATTATAATCATTAAACTATTTAAGTAAGAGTTAAATAAAAACAATAAGGTTAAAATGGTATCCTAAACATGTCTAAAACCTATTGGTTGAGGTTATTTATAACCATAACCACCAATGGCACGAAAAAAAATTTGGAGCCATTATAAAATGAATATTATTGTATAATAAAATAATATTTTAATATTCTCCTAAAGTGTCCCACACAACCCTTACAAAAGGGCACATTCCCTTCTAGTAATTTCACACCTCCAAAGCCATTTAGCTCAGAAAAGGACTTCTAAAATACCTTCTCAATTATCCTTCCTTCAACCTAGAGGCCTTAAATTTATTAAAAATACAACCTATATATCCCATTATATCAACTCAAAAAGAAACACCCGAATAAGAGTTAATAATTTCTTCACTCTCTTTCAAGTTATTTTCTTCGTACACATTGTCTTTATTTATTGTTTCTATACTAAAATATTAACTAAAATACCTTTTATATTTTTTGATGTTATTATAAATATGGTACAACCATATTCATTATTCAATCCATCCTATAATGACTATGTCAACATACGTGTGTAAGTACGGCTTAACGTCTCCACGTCGTGGTGTAGTTTGTTATTAAAACACTTCTTTATTTGGATGGGTATAATAATGAGTATAACTGATGTAAATAAGAAAATTAACATGTTAAAGATTCTGTATATATGATATACCATCCAATTACATACAATTTCACCATCAATATAGTGATATGGTTTCATGTACGTACGTACGGATTACCGTCTCCATGACACGATGAGATTCAGTTCCACGTTCAGCATACAACGATGATTATAAACTATATATTATTAATAAGTATGTAATATGTGACATAATAATTATACTGTAAATATAAATATAAATATATATCTATGTGTATGTGTGTGTGTGTGTGTTTGTGGGTGTGTGTGTCCTCACATATATCTTATTCACTTACTTCCATTCAATATAATATAAAAATGGAAACAATGTTTATTAGTACGTAGGGCCTACCATCTCCACAAACGGTGCCTACCATTTCATATATCTATCTATTATAAATATTTATATTCTAAATATATATGATATATAAATCAATGATTATTTTTTGAATGTATATAATTCAATATCTAAATGAAATGATCAACCATAAACAAGTTAAAACACGTATGATAAAGAAAGCGATTATTACCCGAAATGTTAATTAATAATGGAAATTATTATTAAATGGTTAGTATAAAGTCATAAATGAGTCATGTATGATATAATAAATTTTAATATGGTTATGTTATAATTTAAAAACATATAATGGTTATTATACACGAGGTTAAACATACCCTCAGCCAAATTAATGTCCAAGGTAAGGGTTACATTCACAACTGCTTTATCATCCATCCCAAAACATCAATGTGTAAATTTATTATTTACAAATCTTGAAGGGATTATCAAATAATTAATATTGTATAGAAACTCTTTTATTAAATTTGGTTATTATAATCTCATGTCAAATACCGTATTTATTCCCTTGGTTGAATTTCAAACAATAATTAGGATAGATTGGTGCTCAATGTAAAATGATAACATAAACTATGGAATGTCATAAATTTTATTAGCTATGAATGGATAACATATATTTATTTTAAATATAGATATATCATGATATGATCATTGTCAAGAAGAACCACACATGAAATTCTTTAGATATATTATCACTGAATAGGGAGATATAACTGAAAGTACAAATATAGTGAATTTACCCATCTTTTGGTAATTCAAAAATGTATTTTTTATTACCTGACCTCCACTAGAAAGGCGAGTAGATTTATCTATTGAAATAATTCCTAGGTCAATGATGATATAAAAGTACCCCTATAGAATTGATGATATGGAGTTATATAAATTAAACAAAAAATAGATGTTCTATTGGAATGGTATTTACCTGGTCAATTTTTTTCCTTGGGGGTTCATATTATTTTTGTAAAGAATAAGGATGTAACAATGAAGTTATTCATTTACTATAGGGAACATTTTTTTTGATAGTAATGAAAAATTTTCCTCTCCCTAGTATTGATTATTATTTTTCGTAGATTCTAGGGATCAAATAATATCCATGATTTATCATTGATCTAGATATCGTCCATTGATGGTAATGAAAGTAGATATTTAAAATTCCAACTATCAAACTAGATCTAGTTAATACGATTTTATTATTATTCCCCTAATATTGACTAATTATCTTACTATATTTATAGAATTGACTAACAGATTATTTATGGAATAGCATGATAAATAACTTGTTTTTTTATTGATGATATGTTAAACTAATTGAAATACATTTAGAATAATGAGGATTATATATGGGTTATATTGAAGAGACTTTGAAAGGTGAAGCTATTTTCAAAATTCACAAAATATGATATATAGTTATATTAAGATTTATTCATTGGGAATAATGTATCCAAAGAACAAACCCCAATTAACCATTCCATGAAAAAGGGAATAGAGGAGTAGAATCATCATTAAATTGTATTTGAGATTCACAGTTTCTTTATCATAAAATTATATTATATGAGTTTTATAAAATGATTTTCACGACATTATAATCCACTAACTATGTAAACTATATAAAGAGATATGTTCATCTAGGAAAATCGAGGTGACGAAAATTCCCAAAAAGTGAGTAATATATTTATTATAGCACCTCTATAAACTCTACCGTATATTGGAATGTCATTTTCATTTATAGGGATACTTCTAAAAAAGGTACTGGGTATATATTCATGCAAAGTGAAAAGGTGATTTCTTATACATATTGAGAGTTAATGCCTCATGAGAAAACTTATCATACAAATTTCCTAAAGTTACATATGGTTATTTTTTCTCAAAAAAAATTGGAAGAACTGTCTATATAGGGAGAAATTTTATATACAAAACTACAATAAATTTTTTAATTATAATTTCAAACAAATGGAATTGTACATGAGTCAAATTATAGGGATGTATCTTTTTAAAGACTAGGAATGGTAAATTCACAATAACCTCTAAAGATAAAAATATTTTTCTAAATCCTAATGTAGGATATACCATGTTGTAAAATTAGTGTTGTGGATTCATAATGTTCAATTGATCAATGTCATAGAAAATTTCAGTATATTAATTTTAAGGAATGGGTTGTCATTAATCGTTTCGAAATGATATGTTAACCGTCAATGCATGAGAAGGTCATGAGTTCTCAAAGAGAAAATCAATTTTCACAAAATAAGATTGTGGATTGAATAATGTAAATAATATTGAGTTCAATATTGATTAAGAAGGTTCTCTTCAACATTTTACAATGAAATTTTTCCCATCTAGCATAAATATAAATTAGGATCGGAAGGAAAAATCTCAGTGATTTATATTATATTTAAATCATAAATATTATTAAAATGGTTAGGGACCTTTGGGATAATTATATGACAAAAAATATGAAAATATGGATTGTTGAATACATTAAATGGTTTTGGATTTTCGACAAGTGAATGAGTAGTGGAAAATTATTAAGGGCTATTTCAACCACTACCCATAACAACATGGAAGTGAAAAAATATCACTATATAATTCATCAATTTTATCCAAAGAACAAATAAAGTGAATAATTTGATATCAGTTATACTGGATCATCTCACCTAGGATTCCCATTTATTCTTTATTCAAAAATATTTCTCTTTGGACCAAATGTCCAATATATACATAAAATAAGTGTTGAGGCTACATAGAGGGCATCTTGATTTCATTTCTGATCATCATAAAAGTATTTAATATAAATTTTAGAGAATTATTATACATGATCTGAATCCAAAATTTAACATCAGTATGACTTATCATCCCAAAATCGATGGACATTTTGATAGGACTATTCAATCACTCGAGGGAATTTTGAGACCATGCTCAATGTAATTTAATGGTTGATGTGATCCATTAATTCAAATATTTGAGTTATCATAAATAAATTTCTTCTACTAGAGTATTGAAATTGTACCATATTAAACTCTATTTAGTTAGCAATGTAGAACTCCCACTTGTTCAGATGATGTTGGTGAAAAGAAGCTACATGGACCTGATCTTGTACAAGAATGAAAAAAATGATTCATTCAATTCAATTGCATATAATGAATTCCAAGATTCGACAAAAGTTCTATTATAATAATCAAACAAGGGACTTGGTCCAGATGGCATAGAAACTCTTACCTAAAATATATCTTCATGACAAAAAATTACCCTAGACATATGCATCAAGCCAAGATTTGATATGAACATCCTAGCAAGTTAACCACCTAACATGATTAAAAATTCCATAGATTAACATGTCTTGATAACATAGTAAATCCCCTTGAGAAAACCCCAAGAAAAAAGGAAATAATAATTACTATACCATCCACCCAACTCCCAAAGGATTCCTATGTTCCCAACATTTCAAAACAATTCATTAAAGCATTTCATCATTTCATGCTTTGATAAAAAATTAATAAAAATATTTCACATTTCTTTAGAAACACATTTCCATTTACAAAAACTAGTAAAAACCATAATTTTTTAAAAACCCAGTTCCACACAAAAAAACTAACAAAAATCACATCATTCTACTAAATTTTATAAAAAATAATTTCAAAAAATAGGAGTAATGAAGGTCACCATCACATGCTAGATAAGTTACAAAAAACCACAAAACTAGGGGTCGAACACACCTACTATGAAAACCATTCAAAAATGACTAAATAATTACATATGTGGAACCAGAATGAATATGTAGATCATAAAATTGATTCATTTTATGAAGAGGGTGATAAGAGAACCCAAATAAACACATCCCTCAAGAACAAAAACCTACTGCACCATAACCAATGAACGGTTTTCCCTTGGAATTAGATCATGGAATAGATAAAGCGGAAAACAAGAAGAAACATCCAAATAGTTCAATGAAAATAATAATGAAATATGATGACATGAAATATATCAAATAAAAAATATATCATAAATTCTCACTCTCCCATTTATATACACACCATAAGAAATAATGATCAGTTGGAGATAAAATCAACACAGACCGAATAGAGACACCAAAAAACATTAAAGAATAAAGTTATGTCGATAGTGAATGGATATTCAAATAAAAGATATAAAATTTCAACTAAATGGATTCCTAATATTAAACACAATGACAATTTCCTGAGGTGTAATACCTTTTTATGTCTTTTAATCCTTAGGAGTCATATATGTGGGGAACCATTCACATTTTTATTAATACTCCATCTTTTTTAAAAAACATTTAGTATAATTAGTAGATGATGTATTCTAACCATACACTATGTGCCAAATTCATGGAATCCCCCAAAAACATCAATCCATCTTACGGTGTCCCATAATGAACCCAATTAAATTGGAAAATGGTTAAAGAGAAAATAATTACATACAACTATGTAACATGATGTAATATTGGATTTTATTAATTGAAAATTATCTCTATAATTTAAGAGTTTTGGGATCATCAACTCTTACTCTCCATATATTTTAGTCGAATAAAATATGCAGGATATCGGAATTATGTTATCCACTCATCACCTTTATGAATATAATTGATTTGAAAATTTTTATTGATTTCCAATATGATGATTCAAAATGTGGTCTCCTATCTACACCTCATTATTGTATATTTTTTTTTCTCTAATTATTATTTTATCTCAAAATGGATTTTATGGAAAAAAAATACACTATTTTATGGCGGAATAATACATCTTTCAGGTTATTTAAGGCGTGATTTGAAGGTTCTATGATGTTTCATTCATTCTACTATTATTCATGACAAATATTTCAATTTCTCAAATATATTTTTATGGATTTGGTGAAATTTGGAAAAATCGAATGTCGTTATGGGTGAATACTTTTGGTAATTTTTTGGTTTGGTTTAGGAGTCCATTTAGAATCCACCACATATATTTATGAATGGTTTTAATTAAAATTTTCAACATAATTATTTTGATGTTTAATATAAATAAATGGGATATTGGTTATGAATTTTTTTTATTATAAATTGTTTATGTTACAGGATTAAATATGGTATCATAGAATCAATAGAGGCCTTTATGAGCATGTGATTGATATAGAAATAATATATTGATGTGGGTGGTAATGAAATAATGTTTCTCTTATAAATACTATAGATTTATGTTCATATGGTATAATTTTAATCATATTCAAAATAGTTCAATTTTTTATTTACATAGAAATATTCAGAATAATTCAATTAAGATGAAAATGCAATAAGGAATTCATATCTTAATATTTGGACTAATTATTGAAAAATGGTCAAATAAATTTTTATGTCCATCAACATTGTTTTAACTCTATTCGATGATCAATTTTGAATGGAATGAATTTTAATTTATAAAATTATATTTTTAAATGATGGTTTAATTATTGTGCATTTAAAGGTGATTGGTATCACTAAAATAATAGAGACTCAAATTGTAATTTTTAAGATAATGTCTCATTTATATTCAATACATCCATTTAAAATTATAAACAAGTTCCAAGAGTGGGTAAGTATGATTTATATTTTTGTTAATAATTTTTTTATGAAATATATATTTAAATGGTATATAATGAAAAACCATAAGAAAAATGGGTGAGATAGATTTTTCCTATCTACCATATCTGGTAAATATCATATTTTTTAAATGTAGGTTTTCAAGTTGTTATCATTTAATGTGTTATTTCATGATGATAAATCACTATGTGTATTTTAATATATTTTGGTTTGGTTATCAGGGTTTTGGGATAGTGTGTATTGATAATAATGAGCCCATAGATCATAGCAATGATGATATTGTTCCTACAATGGTCTGGATGATATTTTTTAGGTATAGTAATCCTATTGTTCAATGTGTGTTTTTGGACACCTAAATAGACACCCTAATGAGAAAACGGGTTTCACCAATGGGTTATTGAGTGACAACATGTGTGATATTTTCTAGAATTTGTAGAATATCTCATGTGTCTATATGGTTTTCATGACGTTTTTGAGATATATGGAAAGAACATATATCACTACAACCTATGCGACGATATAATGAGAGTGTGGGAATGGTTGGGTACTCGACATGTTGTTGTATTCAATTTTTATAATTTTTTTTAATTTTTATAAATTTCTTCCTATCATATGGGTGAATAGAATATTCTGTTTTATTTTCCATTTTCAAATATAATTCAATTATGAGACAATTTTTTAGCATCTCATGAGTGATAATTGATGAAAATTGTATGATATGAATAGTATATTTTCAGTTCTGATGGTTGACCATATTACTATTTATGATTCCACTTCTGAGTGGAAATGAATTTACATTGAGATATATATTAATTATTCTTATATTGAATGGATCAATACAACCCTATTTTTTAATAATATCGTTAATTATTACGGATGTGAACTATAATATTTTATCAATATGCCTTATGAATGCATGGATTAGCAGGCTAGTAACTCTTTGGTAAATTCATGGTCAAAAGTAATTATAAAGGGAATATTTTTTTGTATCTATTGTGGGATAAATTGTGAATGGGGTATTATTATTTCAGCATCACATAAATTAGTACGGATAACCATAATATAATTTTTATGATATCTCATTAGGGAGAATATATAACAATGTTATATTATATTATCTTTCCCATGAAGAATCTAATTTGTGTTTCTTATTATGAGACTCAGTTTTCTATGGTATATTGGGTACTTATTATAGTCCATGTCCATAAAAAAATTTAGGGTTCATTTCATGGTATGAAAACCTATTTTAAATCTCTGATTACCCATTAATATTTGTGGAAAATGATGACTCCCCTACTAGAATTAGTTAGAGATTTTATTTTCTGGTGTCATCATGACCTAGTAAGAGCCCAATTATCTAGCATTGATGTATATATATTCATTGTGTATTATGTTTCAATTTTTTGGACTCGTGAGCATGATATATTCTATTTATATATATATATCTAGTTCCATTAATTGATATAAACAAATTTTAATCTTGTTTAGGGTTTTGAGTTTCTTGCACGGTTTTTGGACTCACCCACATACCATATACATGTAATGGGTTCCATTTTATGTGGGTCACAATTAATTTTTTTCTTCTATGTAAATTTATCATCATATATATGGTCATATACATTGATCTATAATTTTGTGGGGATTAAGGTTTTATTATTTATAATTATTTTAGATTTCTCACAAACGTTTATATTTTATTTTGGCATACTGTAATTCATATAAACTAGTCTGTGTTCCATTATTTTTCAAATAACATGATTATAGGTAATTATATTAGTATATTTCATATTTTTAAAAATCACATAGATCATATTAATCATTTATATTTTGTTCTTTTGGGTCCCTCATGGGTCATTGTTATGTATAAAACATTTTTTCAGTTGTCTATTTTTTAAATGGGTCAAGAAATATTATTTTTAGACACTTCCATAAGCCAAGTGAATTTTATTGGTATTAATTTTTTCAATATTACTATTTTATTTTCCCATAGATATATATCATCCTATGGAATAATTTTTTTAAACATGATGTCATGAGAAATACCCCATCAGATGATGTTTATGTATTCTAGGTCTAATAATCACATGTTCATAATTAATATTTGAAAAAAAGTGGATGCACCACAAAATAAATGTATAAAAGTTTTAATATTACTATCATATATGTTACTAATTATCTTCATGAGTAATAGCATTTAGGATGTGATCAATATGTTAAAATAAAATCACTTGGTTATTTATTTATAAAAGATATAGAAAATTATAATATTGTCTGCCTTGAAATATTGAATTTCTAATTATCCTATATAAGGGTTATACATGATGAAAAAAACTCCCTTAGATTAAGTATTCACAACATTAAAAGAGGAATTGGAATAAATTATTCAAAAAACAGATTCATAAAACATGATCATCTTAATGTAAACTATTTTTTTTATATAAATGAATATTTCACTTAAATAAGAATTCATTTCAATGAATACCTGACGGGGAACCCAAGATAAGAAAAATATTGAAGAGAATATACATACAATGGAAGAAACACAAAATGATATAATTGAGTATTAAATTTCAAATTTATCTTAGACAAATAACAAATTATTGGATGTAGACATTTCATCAGAACAAATGATTAATTTTCATGTACAAAAAATTAGGAATATGAGTAAAAATTCAAGTAGTATTTTAGTTTACCTAGGCATATAAATAAAGCATCAACATAATCTTTCATGTAATGGAGTAATAAATATGGATTTCCAAATTACATCGGCTGAATATTACTAGGAAACTAAGAATATAGTTGATTCAATTAATGATTTTAATAATATTATTTTTTATACATATTATATATATATTGTGAAAATGATCATCAATACATTTAGAGTAAATTCATCTTTAAAATCATAGCTAAATTTTTTAATTTTTTAAGAATATTTTTCTACTAATTTATTTTCTAATTAGTAAATTAGTGAGTATATAATTTCTAGACATTCATGGGCATATGCATAATTGAGACTCATATCACACTATCTTATTAGGATGACAGAAATATTCTTATAAATGGCTAAAATAAAAATTAATTAAATTTATATTATTTCACTAATGACAAAAAGGTGTTTAAGAAGGCCAATATTATGTTTATAAAACATTTTTATGGATTATTAACCAGAGTTACTGTTGGAAAATGTTTTGTTACTTTCAAAATATTCATTGCATTATGTTTTTTTATTTTTAATTTAATTAAGACTAATAAAATTGCGTAAAATTCTACTGTAATGACAGATATTGTTATTTTGACTCATTGTAAAAAATGAACTGCTATATATTTAGGAATTAAAATTCATTTGAAATAAAAGATAAATTATAAAAAAATTGGAAAATTTTGGCCAATGAGAATAATATTGGTGGTTTAAATATACATAGAATAATTAATATTCAAAAGAATATAAAACAATACAATATTTATGTAAGAAGTATGTTAATAATACCATGTGGTATAAAGGAAATTAATGTGCTAAAAACATACATACACATAATTATATGATGGATTTTATAAAAAAATTTATATTCTCATAAAATAAGTGGAAATGATAGACCATAGATAATAAAACAAAGATGAAAAACGTGAATTATAATGTATACATGGAGGAAAAACATAATGAATAAAAAAATGATGGGGTAAAAAGGATTGGATGTCATGATGGTCACAATAATAAATATTTCAAATTCCATGAGAAGTTTCCATAAATGATGACTTTAAGAAACCACAAGGTTGATATAAGTAATATTTTTATATTTCCAAGGAGTTTTTTAATTTTTAAGTAGACCTATTTTATTAAAAAAGAAATATTGATATATAAAGAAGATAAATTATACCATGTTATGTATTTTAAAAATCAAATTTAACATGAAGATAATATTAAAATATTTTAAAATAAAAAACATCACATGTAAATTTAATTTTTGAAAAATAATTTATGTATGAAGTGTGATTTGGTTTCACAAGTAAATATAAATTGTGAAATGAGTGTCAGGGTTTAGAAACATATATAATCATTTTTATATAACTATTATACATTGGATAATCCACCATAATACCCTATATTTTGTTTTTTTGTTTTCTAATGAGAATAATTTTTGGTGATTCATGTGACCAGGAGGAGAAATAATAAATTACGTTTATGAATCATAAAAAACAAGGTATTATACATTAGGTAGTGATTTAAAAATCTAGTTATTTTTCTTCTTGAAGTATTTCATGTGGTATCAACCATGATGATGGATATGGATGGATTTTTCCTTGTGAGGTGGAGTTCATTTTATAATATTCCTTATATTAAAATATCATGTAGAAATATGCATAATATAGATGATAAAATAGAAAGATAAAATTATACACCATTTCTAATCAATGTTTAATATTAATAAATTTATGTCCAGCAATCGTGATAATGTGAGGATTAAGATAATGTAGTAAATTTACATTAAAAGGGATGAATCATAATTGGGAATAATTTATCAATATTTATTTATTAATATGGGTTTAAAAAATTAATTAAAAATACTTCATAACATCCAATGAGAATATATTTCAATCTTATTATCTCATGTGGTAATATTTATAGATATACCTCATATTTAAGTTAACATCTCGTGATTCATACCCCTGATATTTCTCAAGTTTGTTGAATTTACATTTACTAATCTTGAATAGTTTATTTTTTATACTTGAATGAATTTTGAGATTATTATTATAATACATTACAATTGTTCATATTTATTTACTATCAATTGAGGGGGATTAAAAATAAAATTATGTGGAGCTAATGTCAATAATTTATCTATTGTGATTAAGGGTATCAGTAACAAATTCAATGGATGAGATTTATGTTTCCAATGGATTATTTTGATGATTATTGTATTTTATTTTTTTAGGTAATATGTTTATTATATTTTATGAGGTGATTAATAATTAATTAAATGATCTTATCAAAATACCCAATGATTAAAAAATAGTTTCATGAATAGGGTGTGATGAGGGGATCCTTAATCTCAATTAAAATTTAGATATCCCATATTTATCCCTTATATATATATATATGTTTTTATAGATTCATTTATGTTTTTTAAATAAATTCATCTATTGGAAGTAATTAATGAAAAATTTATGAATCTACTTTAGGGATACATGAGATGTGATAATGTAGCTTAAAGGTGTTACAATTGTAGAGAATACCCTACAAAGAAATAATGAGAAGGGTTGACGATTGTTGAAATAATAGTACATTTCCTTATATGGATGTGATTTTGGATAGTATTATAAATTAATAAGAATAAATATATGTGGGTTTTTCAGAATTAAGGTCTATATAAAGGCTACAAAAAAATATTATAAAATTACTTGGGTGGCGGTGATTTTAATGAGTTATATTATGAAAGATAAAATCCATCATTGTCCATTCCAAAATCGATATCCAAATGATTTAGATACAATTTATAATTAATGAATAATATCATATATATCTCCAAATGTGTATCTTTATGAATTATATTTAAAGGATAAATCTTTTAGAATGTGATAAATATTTAAAATAATCTAAATTCTTATGAATTTATGTTATTCATGTTATTATTTAAACAATGTAGTGGGAATAATCATCATTCAGAACACATATAATATTTTATTATATGATTTACATATATAGTGGGAATGTATTTGTGTTTTTATATGTCATTTTAAGTTTGTGAATATTGGTGTGGAGTATGATAGACTCTAATGGAATTATTGAAGAGTTCATTTTTTGGAACTGATATGATTAAACATGTTTGGAAAAAGAATGGTATTTGATTATGGAATTTGATAATTTATAATGTTTGGTGAAATAATTTTCTATGAATTCACTATATCTAATATGTTTAGTATTATTTATGTTGGAATTGATCTTACAATCTTTGAATATACGTAACATCGATTGGAGATAAATGAACAATAGGGTTAGAGGAATGAATCATATTCGCAAAGGTTGGACCGAAAGGAGAAGAAATTAAATGATGTAAAATTAGTTCATTGAAGTTATCATTGATGAAGAGTGTTAAAAAAAATTAATTGGTGAATAAATGAGAATTTTTAATGTGATAACAAAAATTTCGAACGATATATATGAATTAAGGATTAAACATTGTTTAATTCTTATATTAAATATAGGAGTAAAATGGGACATGGAACTAAATTTTCTAGTTTATATAAAAATATATAAAAGAATTATAAATAAGGTATGAAATATTTTATTTTTAATTAGATGCTATGGATAGGAATGAAATGTACAATATTAAATTTTTCATTAAAAAAATGTACCATCCTTTGCGTCATCTTAATGAAGTAGGTGGGATGTAGAAGTCACATTGTACCAAAGGATGAGATGCATGATGATCATAAGTAGTTTTCAACTATAAAATAAATTATTATTCATTTAAATAATGTTTTTATTTTATATAAATATAAATAATGGTGATGATAACCAATGATAGATTATGTATAAATGTAATGGAGGATCTGTTAGAGTAACCTAAAGGATATAAACATTAACATTAAAATTTATATTGATAGTATATTATATTTAAACAATAACTCTAATAACTATTAACTATACATCATGAAATAAATATCACATCGATAATAAATGTTTTTGGATGAAATGTTATAGAGACTAGAGATGAAATATAATTTGACAAATATACATGGATGAGAAATCCTGAAATTAGAATGGTTGATAATCAAATATATCAGGATATATGATTTCTTGGTGCTATCAAACTCAAACATTAATTTATAAGTATGTGAAAAATTAAAAAATATATTGGTGAAATCATGCGGCACTTTTTTTATTCTACTATAATGTTAACCTTATACATTCAAGATGGAATATTCCTCCTAGTATGTTATGTAAAATTATTCTTGTTATGGAATAAAGAAAGTATATTAATAAAAATAATTTGCGTTAAGGATAATGTTTTTATCTAAGCTATATGATTGATAAGATCTCTTATTCCATGAAATGATCATAATAAATAAACCTAGATCATAAATATAGAAATATTTTCAATGGAATATCATATTTATAATAAGAGTAAATTTTAATGTTTTTAAAGCAGTGATACACAGTAAAATGGATGAAAAATTTATTTAAAAGTAGTTTTTGTTTTTAAGTATTTACATGTAGTGGATCAAGAAAAAATCGCATATATATTTTAAAATTTTATAGAGTCATTGATGATGTAATCTCTATGATACTTTATGATTCATTAGTTGATCATTTTTATAATTAATATAAGTAGGAAAATGGGTATACTAGATAGGTTTTACTACATGGAGATGATTTACTATTTTTTACGATAATGGTCTAGTTTTTTAAGGATTTAGAATATTAAATAAGAAATATGGGATTTTACATTATCATTATACTGTAAAATTAGTTATGAATTATATAAATTTGTAATAGTAATGGACAAGAGAATATTATCAATAAATTATGTTCCTGTTTAACGATACTAATTTATCATTTCTGAAAATCATGGTTAAGGAATATAAATTCCATGCATGGGGTTACAATATATCTATATATATTGAAATTGTAATTTTATTTTAACATTTGAATCTTACAAAAAAAACAGAAAAAGAAACGATGTAGTCACCCACATGGAGGGAAAACGTAGTCAACAGATCTTTTATTGTTATTTTTTCATACTGTATATCATTCATGCATAATGATTTGATTGAATTATTCATAATAGATAGATCCTTTCTAATAAATTTATATGTTTTACATAAAACATTTCAAATAACTCATGAAAACATATATCACAATAATTATTATCACGTTCTATATGATTTAAATAATTCATTATTAACTATATATGGAAGAATGATGAATATGTTTTAATTGAAAAAACAAATATTTAAAATAATTCATGATAATTATATCATGGTTTCATGAGATATTAAACTGTATTATAGAAACATTTATTGTGGATTCAAAATAACAACAAAATATTACATTCTACATAGAAGATTTTTTTATGGTTTGGAACTATATTTAAATGACAACCCATGATATTTAAAGAAGAAAAAATTTATAATAAATGATTCGGGATATGGATAGAGAATGATATTATACACAACAACATCGTATCATTGTATTATGATTATATAAAGATAATAAAGTCATAGTAAATTTTTCACTAAAATGAACTTTTTCATTAAAACATTGATATGTACTGGTGATATGTTTTATTTGATTATATATGAGAAAGATACATGATTGTTGGTATATATATTAATATAAAGTAATATTTTTTCATATATTCTTTGATTTTTTAGTTTAATTGATATTTTTATAAATTAGAAACATTGAATATATTACAATTATGTGATTATTGGAATAGATTTGATGAATTTTTATTATCTATTCTTGAAACTTTTAGAGGAAAGTGATGATATGAAATAATGCATATGAGTGAGTATATTTTTATTATGTAAATATATAGTGGTTAATATATATTATTAGAGAAATTAAAATATGTGAGACATAATAGAATAAATTAATAGGATATTTTTAATAAATTTTCTTATGTATAATCTATATAAAATATTTACTAGGACATTGATTTGGTTAAGTAGTTTAACATAATGTTAAATGACATTATTTTTATTGGATATATAATATTATGTTATATAAATATTATTAGATACATTCATATTAACATTCCATTTGACTCTATATTATCGAGGTAAGAATATATATAACAATAAAAAGATTTCTTTGGTTTTATTAGTGAGAATAGAAATTTTTATAATGATAATTAATATGGAAATTTCGTTGATAATTAGTAGATAAATGGTGTATTCATATTGGATGAAACATTATTTTTTTAATAAAATATAAATGTTTAGTTAAATAATTAAATATTTTTGTTACGATTTTATAAACCTCATTATTTGTTTGAAAATTAATAATACACTCTATATAATTTGTTTTCTATGCTCTTATTTTGAATGAAATGATTCAATTAAAAAATTATATCCACCAACTTTGCAACTCAATCCTTTGATAAAAACATATTAAATCATTTTATTTTAATAATAATTTAACTTTATACAAATATAACTAGTGAAAATAAACATTTAGTGTCTTTTGAGAGATATATGAACACATAATTTGTTAAATAGTTATGTAACACCCCATTATTTTAGTGTTTGTTTTTTAAAAAAGGGATTTTCTTCTATTGTGTAATGGCTCGGACATCTCTGGTCCATTCCTATTTGAAAATATGTTGCTTGAAGTGTTGCGGGAGGTCAAGGTGATCATCCCCATCACATTGCCAATTTTTCCCATTCAGTGAACAATGTTCTATCAATGAGGTTAATTGAAAAGTGTTCTATCAGTGAGGATCAATGAATAGTGTTCTATCGGTGAGGTTTAGTAAACAGTGTTCTGTAGGTGAGGTTCAGTGAACTGTGTTCTATCGGTGAGGTTCAGTGAAAAGTGTTCTCTCGATGAGGTTCAGTGAATCGTGTTCTATCGGTGAGGTTCAGTGAACAGTGTTCCATCAGTGAGGTTCAGTGAACACTGTTCTATTGGTGATTTTTAATGAACAATGTTCTATCATTGAGGTTCATGAATAGTGTTCTATCAGTGAGGTTCATGAACAGTGCTTCTAGCTTCCTACAGTTTCTCCCCGTTGATGTTTCCTTTGACGTGAAATGCATTTAAAGTCTCATTTTACATAATCTAATGCTGATTCAAAGGCTATAAATCCTATATTAATTATTTCTATGGCTTAGGATGTCTTTACTTTCTCAAACTATGTGGGATAATGCGATCCGTTTTTAATGGGAAATTAAGTGTATCTTAAATCATTGAACTGTTAAATCTTCTAAAGGGATTGGATATTATCCTATCTATTTATTTCTCCTTGTTCTCAAGTGTGAGATGATTGAACATCCCATTCCATCTCATAGTAGTTGAATAGTCAAAAATTCATCCTCGTATTGGTTCGGATAATTTAGATGCAACAAAGAAATATCGATCAATCTTTGATATAAGGTATGGGTTATCGTCATTCTTTTGAGGATCATCTTCACATGACTATCCATTCTATATTATGGAATGAAATATCCATACTTCTAGTAGAGTTATCTTGGGTTTTTTTTGGTTCGGTCATACCGTGGAATCCTCATGTGGATGTAGTTGTCATAAGAGGAGGATTATAACCCGTTGTGCGGATAAAGAGCGTTAAGAACTATTTAAGGTAGGGGACTTTTTCTTCTCTTTTATTTTACATGTAATTGTATTGTTAGCATGCTTAATCCTACTATATGACAATGGAATTGAAATAATAAATATTTTAACCAGATAAATAAGTTTATATTGATTATATGTTATTTCCTATTATTTTTCTAAGTTGTGTGTTATTTATGCTTCCTTCGTATAGTTATTCATTCTTGAAATAAATTGGTAATAAACGAAAACCGGAATTAATTGATAATTGTTTGGATAAAGATAAAGAGGCATGTATACTGATCTGGTTCTTATTGTAATTTTATGTTAATCAAATTGGCGAAGTAAGCATGTTTAGTATTTTATTATAGCTTACTGTTTAGGTTTTCCAAATTTGGAACCTAGTTATAATAAATCAGTTAAATCAAAACAGATTATTTGTTTGATAATTCCTTGATGTGGTCTGAGTTATCCTCTTGTTTGTAAAAGTGTGAATAACCCAATTGTTAAGATGATTTTTTTCCTACATCTCATGTTGTAATGTGATTCTAGATGGGTTTCCTGATATGTGGGGGCATGGAGGCCTTTGGGTTGTGGCAGTAGATGACGCCTAGAGGGGAATGATGCATCGGTTAATGCATGTGGGTGTCGGGGAGGACACCAGGGATGATGGAATGGGATGGATGTTATTTGTGGATGCTTTCCGATTCCTATTGGTTGTTTATCTGCTTTACTTTTCCCCACTTCTCAAATTATCTGGTCTTATATACCCTTCTTCCGAAGGAGGCAAAGACACGCGGGGTATGCCTCGTGCATTCCATTTTTATCTTCTTAAGGGAGGATGGGTATATGCTCTTTCAATAAGCAGAAAGGACTCGATGGGTTGTGCATCAACTCACTGCGTTGAGCCCCCTTGTATTTAGTAGAATAGAATGTTTTTCAAGAATTCATAGGAATGTGGGAATGTAATTCTATAATGAATAATTGAATAAATGGTCTTAACCCATGGGTATGGAGTTGCTGGAACATAATGATGAGGTTGTAATTTTTAAGGGACAATGAACTTTGTGTATTATGCTAATGAAATTTAATGTAGACTTGTTCATGGTTAATTAATGTTTAAATAATTAATTATCGTAAAGTGGAACTGATAAAAAGGTAATGAATTAATCTAATAAAGCTCTTTAAATGGTTGTGTGCTTATAGGATACCTAGTATTAGAATTAGTAGCCCAAAGTCTGAGAGATGTTAGCTGTAGTTGTGTCTAAGACTAGGTTGTGCCCATAGTGTGGTTGTGAGATATAGTATATCCGGTACTTTTTGTGTTTCTATATGCTACTCCACCCTTTCAGTAAGGGAAACTGACACACTAGGGATTCTAAGCCCTAGGGGGTGTTTTCCCCAACATTCTGGTGGGAGGATGGATGGATGAATACCCCCTTTGGCCCCACCCACTTCACTTGGTAGTTACTTGTGATGGTAGGAACATTGGTTTCATTTCCCCAAAAATGTGTATAGAGGATTTTAATGGATTATGGTTATTCAAACACATATATTATGGATATTTTTTTTATGGACTATTATAGGTGTGACGTGTATAGGCTGTGATGGATTAAGGGTCCTTACTCAGTGTATGGGCTGTAATGGTTTGAGGTATAATACCTGATGTATGATATATGTTATGCGTGTTTTGGTGGACCCCGGAAACTACATGGTTACTTTGGTGTGTGGACGTGGTGGTTTTGTTGCACTAGGATCAAAATGTGGTGCCTCCCCCAGTTGTCCATGGGCAGCCCTTTTTTGACAGAGATTCTTAGGACGTACGACATTGGGGAAAAGCATCAAAATAGTGGGGACATTGTAGCGGGGTACCCTTGATATTCCATATTATATAATTTATTCATGTAGGTGTTTCTTGGTGAGAGTATCCATGGTGAGGCTGGAAACATAGTATACCTATTTAGGTGGTGATTTAGTTTCACTTGTCGTTTAGTGTGCTTTAACATGATTTCATACCTTTTCCATGAGAGGATCCAGGGACGATCCTTCTGAGTATACAGTTATACTCACCCTATGTATATACAAACTTTTTTTAGGTCACTTAGAGAAGGGTGGATACTAGGCTGGTTACTACTAGCTTATGGTTTCCGTAGCTATTCGAGCTTTTGGTTGCTGCTGTTTTACATTCTTTTGGTAACATGCAGTTCTCCCCTTCCAGTTTTAGTACTTCCTCATGAGATTACATATGTTCAATTTGGTTTTATTTTATATTTCAGTTCGGATTTGTAGTTGGTTGGTGTCTATCATATATATCTCTTCTTTATGTGTTCTCTTAGAGGATAATGCCTCCCATTTGTGTGTTTATTATACCCTCGGTTCTAGTTGCTAACCCGGGGCATACAGGAGGCAAGACTCATGGGCCATTATCTCCCTTCTCACATATCCGGCCTAGGAGGGGTACACATTGTGGGGAGGGGGTCGTGACAGAGTGGAATCAGAGGTATGGTTGAGGGATATAGTGGAGTTTAAATTTAGGCACATGTGAAGTTTCATGGGTTGGTAGGGAAACAGTTTCATTCATGTTTAGAAAGTGAGGTAAACACTAGAGATCTGTTGAGACATAGGAATTTAGGTCCCCCTATGATCTGATGTACGGACCATTAATTTTACAATGGATACTAAACAAGGTGATACTTGTTGCAGGGTAGAGAAATAGGACAAGATCATGCATCATTCTTATTTGTGCCTGTGTTTGAATGGGTAGACCTTGGGATATGATAACCTAAAATAAACGAATGAAAAAAATTAATTAATTAATGTAGATTCTTCCATGTTCGAGGTTTAGAAACTCTAATTTATTTTAATTTAACAGGTATGGCTCTAGGTCAATGTCCTGATCAGGTTTTCTCAGAAAATGTCCAAAAGGCTCCTCCAGCATATCACAACATGGTAGAGGTTGACGATGAAGACACAAGAGGAATACACTCCGAGAGTATCAACGCTAGACTCTACAAAAGTACAAGGGCTCCGTTTTAGATGCATTCACAAAAGACTGGTTAGAGGAGGTCGAGATCGTCTTCAGTTCAATATGTTCTTG
Source organism: Viscum album (assembly GCA_963277665.1). Lineage (NCBI taxonomy): Eukaryota > Viridiplantae > Streptophyta > Magnoliopsida > Santalales > Viscaceae > Viscum > Viscum album. The sequence continues at coordinate 2,032,525,739 of OY728140.1, read as the reverse complement.
GAAAGATCACTAGGTTTCATTGGTCATGACCATGTTGTGTGGAGTAGCGAGGCAGTGGTGGTTTGTAACGACCCAAAGTTTCATTAATGGAAAATCCCTCATGATCCAGTTAAATGTCTCTTTATTTTTATATAAAATGTCAACTTCTTTTCTTTTAGGTTAAGAATTTTGACCATTGCTAATATAGCCATTGAATAGTGATCACACAATTAGTATAAATATAGGAGTTTAACAAATCCAATTTACTCAAACAAAGGAAGTGATGGCCTCATCCAGTAGAATTACCCCATACGAAGCCCATTTATCGGAGCTCAGAAAAGGGGTGGGGTCTTTGGGATTTTCTTTGACCAATCCCAAGTCGAGCTTCATCATGTCAAACTAGAATGTGATCGCCTACGGGAAAAGTAGAAGTTGAATTAAATTACCACTCGAGCGATGTTATCCGAGCCACCCCAAGAGTCTGTCACCATCGCACACCTTACCCATAGGACTTATGCGGCTGTTTTAAGTGGTTATGTAACAAATAAGTAGTACTATGTTCATGTACATTATTTTTTTTTATATAATAATGAATATAATTTCAAGTCATTTTTGATACATTGTAAATAGTTTATAAGGTACAAATTGTGTTTTTAGTTATTATTTGATTAATAAATATATTTTCTTAAATTAAGGGATTTTTTAATTAAGTAATATTTTAACATAATAATATTATTATTATTAAATTAATTTTTATTAAATATAAATGATCTTATAATTTTATGAATGCAATTAAATTTTTTTTATTAAGGTTTGAAAGCAATTTCTATCAAAACCCGTGAATATTGGATAAATATCGATTTTTATTTTAAAAGTGAAAATTAACATATTTAGAAAATTATTTAGATAAAATAAATTTTATTTCATGAATCAGGATCTCGAAATTATCCCACGGTGAATTTTTCATAATTTCTCGAGACAGTCACGTTTTTTGGTAAAAATTAAATACCGTTTAAATATATAATATGTTTTATGACATCATAATTACCCAACAGTGATGTAATAAAATACTATAATCTTTATGTTAGGCCAATATATGCTTTAATATTAAAATAAGGTCATTTTGGGTTTGTTTGACTTACATTTCAAAGCATTAATGGACCCCTAAAGTCTTATTAAACACCTTGCCTTTTTAAATTAATTTCCAAGGGAGTGTGACTCACCTCCACATAAGCAACCCTAATATTTTATGAAGTTCGGACTTTGGCCTTATAAAATATTGTGTTCCTCTTCCCTTTTCCAAAAACCATGGACAGAAATCATGGGATGGTTTGTGGTTTGGATTAATTTAATGTAAGGGGACCAAAACCTAAATAATAAAGAATTCCCTCACCTTTCCTATATAAACCCATGCAAGATCCCACATCCTCCTCACTCAAAGCCCTTGGAGTTCGTCCAAACTCTGACCTAATCTCTCTAGAATCCTTCCAAGGTGCCCCAAGCTCCCAAGAATCCTCTCAGAAGCCTCACTCTAGCCTTTGGAAGCACACTTCCAAGTATGGGTTTTTTCTTCCTTTCTCATTTTTGTCACTTTTTTTAAGTTGTATTACCCTTTTAATTTCAATTATGAATGTTTGAGTATGGTTTCGCACCTCCCCCATACATCCCTATTATTTGTTGAATTATGGTATACCCTTTCTCTCTCATTAAAGTCCTCCCATGTACACCCATTACTATGCCGATATTCCGAAAGGAACTTCTCTCTGTTCTTTTACATTCAGGACAAAAATTTGTATCGTGAATCAAAATTCCATTACAATTGTTGGGTCATGTATCTATATGACCTCTTTTCTATACATTACATTTAAATATGATGAGTAACCCCTTCCCCTCTCATCAACCATTTTTATGAATTCTTATGTCATGCCGTTATGCTGCCAAAATCGCACTGATTTTCTAAGACAATGCCGTTGTGTAGTGAATACTATACCCATTTCTCAATCAAGGGTATTCACCATTGTGCACATTTACTTATTTGTTATAAAGTTTTATGTATGAATTCAACATTCCTTTATCATGGAGTAAATTATTATGTTTTATGAATCCATGATTTATGAACCATGTGGCACACTTATGCATAAAATGAAATGTTTAAGAATGGTGCGCCCTTATAGCGGTCCAATGCATTGGTTAAAGTATAGTATAATGATATTTCATGTTCAATGAGTGTTGACTCATTATAATTCAATTGAAACGATGGTTTACTCGTGCTTCATGTGCAATGAGGATTTACTCATGCTCTTTGTGCAATGAGCCTTGGATCATGCTAATTCCATGTTAAGTGTTGTTTCCACATTTCCATGTTATGATTATCATGATTTATCATGCCTTTATGTTAATGGTTCTTTTATTCTATATTGATATGACAATTTTCTAACATGTATTCTAATCCTCATGTTATTCCATGTGTACTCCATTACTGGGCTTTATATCTCACCCTTTTCTTATGCATGTCCTCAGGTTATCCCATGCAATGCTAAGTACGAGAGAATTTAGTGGTCATGTAAAGGATGTTTTCAATAAAGATGTTGTATTTAATGTTTTAAGTTTTTATGTAATGACCCTAGGCCCCAAAGACATTAAACCTCTCGATCTTCTTTGTTTCATCAAGTGATGTTTTATGTAATAAATCATGTTTAAGTTTGTAATAAAAGCAGGGTTGTCATAGTTGGAATAAGAGGATAGGTTTAGTTATTTTGGGGATTAAGAAACACATGTAAAGCCTTAAATACAAGACTAAGTATAATAAAAACATCCCTATGTTTTGGTAAGTACTGATTAAGTGGTTTATCAAACAAATATATCCCTATCTGGATATGAGCAGGTAGAGGCGGCTCTGGCACAGATGTATCCTAGGGGTAAAACCCGAAAACACTGTTTTGAGCTTGACTTGAATAGGAACTGGGGCACGAAAATGGGCCTTGCTGCACTCTAGGTAACAACACTCCTGGGGGATATGTTTTGATAAATTCAGAAGCATAGTATGAACCCTAATTAAGGGATTTAAAAAAATTCCCCTATGAATATATGTATAAAGTAGATCATGAAAAGCCTAGATTGAAGTCTATAGACTCTTGAGTAAGGAAATAAAAGTTTATTTATAAGTCATTATATTTTGTCTTTGTATTACCCTTTATGTGTAACCCCTAACATTCCTTTTATTCCAGCCAATGGTGGGTAATAGGAGGACTCGGGCTAACAACCATTGTGAAGATCAGTGTGATGACTGTACTAATGAGATTCCAAATCCAATGGGAGTGGGAATCACAAACTTTGTCACGCTTCTCTCTCAGCTAACTCAAGTTTTGAATAGAAACACGGGTCAAGAGGAACGTTCAACCTCCCCCCCCCCACAAAAGAAAGTACAAGTCTCTATCGAGAGCTTCATGAGAAAAATGCCTCATACTTTTAGTGGATCATCTGATCCCATGATCACTGAACAATGCATCAACTCCATTGAAAAGATATTCTCCATCCTCCAATGTTCTAAAAAAGAGAAGGTTCTCCTAGCGGCTTATCATATGAAGGTTGAAGCTGATCATTGGTGGACATTGATCAAAAATACGAAGCCTAAGGAGGAGATCGAGGTGTTGGAATGGAAGGATATTCTGAAGATGTTTTTCGATAAATATTTTCCGTGCACACTCTGGATTAAGATGTAAAGGGACTTCCTTTCCCTCATGCAAAAAGATGAAGAATCTGTTGGAGCGTACAAGGAAAACTTCACAAGGCTTGCATGATACGCTTCTGGCTTTGTCGTTACCCCCAAATACAAGGTTGACTGCTTCTTTGGTGGGATGAAGCCTAGCTTGCAGAAAGCATTAACGATCCGTAAGTTCGACAGCTATGAGGAAATTGTTCGATGTGCCCTCAAGGTTGAAATGGAGATTGGGGAATCACAGAGGTATCATGGGTACATGAAGCGTAAGGTGGACTTCAATGCTGGTGGTCCGATGGGTAAATCCAACAGTGCTAAGAAGATCCAGCACCCCACTTGCCAAAAGTGCAGAAAAAATCACCCTGGAAATTTCCTTAAGGGAAAGAGAAAATTCTTCAAGTGTGGAAGAGATGGTAACCTAGATATTAACTGTCAGTAAGAAGGACCTGGGACTATGACAGAGGAGAGTAATGCTCCGTTCGAACCTCAACGCATTGTTCAATTCTAAAAATGCAATGAACCGGGTCATTTTGCAAATCAGTGCCCTAATCCAATGGTTTTCGGAGGCAACCAACAACCTCCAAGACAGCAAGGAAGAGATTTTTACATCACTTCTGCCGAAGTGAACCCCAACAACAAAGTGGTAATAGGTACGCTAGTTATTAATACAATAATATCAAACATACTTTTTGATTCATGTTCTACGCATTCTTTTATATCTTGAAAGTTTAGTATAACAATCCCAGAACCACCACAAATCATGGAAGTAAAGTTGTCGGTGAGTATGGAAAATTGGGAAATCATTGCATCCCATGAATATACGTCATTCCCTATTATAATATGTGTATTGAATTTCCCGGATAACCTCATCATACTCCCTTGGGTGTAATTTGGTGCAATTCTTGGCATGGATTGGCTTTCCTTATATAGATCCCACATAAATTGCCGAGAGAGGGAAATCACACTCCATATGGAGAATCGACACCTGATTCTTTACAAGTGTCAGGAGGAAGATGAATCTCTTTTAGCTCCATCATCTCAAGCATGGATATTACATCCCTATGAGCACGCGTATCTGGCTCAGATGATTGATTCCAAAGAATAAACAATCCTTGATAAAATGCCTATTGTGAGGGTATTGGCGGATGTGTTTCCCGATGAACTATCTGGTCTTCCTCCTAGAAGATATGTTGAGTTCTCAATTGAACTTATACCTAGGGTGGTACCAATATCCACGACTCCATATATAATTTCTGTTGTAGAGCTTGAAGAGCTGAATAAACAACTACAGGATAATCTGGATAAAGGGTTTATATGCCCAAGTGCTTCACCATGTGGTGCACCAGTCCTCTTTGTCAAGAAGATGGATGGGTCAATGCGAATTTGCATAGATTATCGTGAATATAACAAAATCATGATGAAGAACAAGTATCCTCTTCGAATAATCGATGACTTCTTTGATCAGCTGCATGGAGCACAATACTTCTCCAAGGTGGATTTGCGGTCGGGATATTATCAAGTAAGGTTGAAGAAGGAAGATGTCCCCAAGACTACTTTTCATACAAGGTGCGGGCACTATGAATTCATAATAATTCCTTTTAGACTAATAAATACTCTATAAATAATAATGGACTTGATAAAAATAGTATTTAGAGATTAACTTGACAAATTTTTGGTAGTCTTTATATATGATATTCTAATATAATCCAAAACCAAGGAGGCACATGAGGAGTATTTAAAAATTGTACTAGAGAATTAGCGCAAGGAGAAGCTCTATGAAAAGACCCTCAAGTGTGATTTCTGGTTGATGGAGGTATCATTCTTGGGCCATATCATCACAAGCAATGGGATATCTGTGGTCCCCTCAAAAATAGATGCAATTGGGGGATGGATGAGGCTAACATCGGTAACGCATATCCATAGCTTCTTGTGGTTGGCTGGATATTATCGATGATTTGTGAGAAATTTCTCACGATTTTCCAACCCTCTTACCAAGATAACTCGAAAGGGAGTAAAGTTTTCTTGGATTGATGAATGAGAAGAAATATTCAAGGAGTTGAAAATGAGGCTTATCGCTGCACTTGTGCTCACATTACCCACAAGTGGGGAACTTTTTGTGGTATTCAGTGATGCTTCAAAGAAGGGCTTAGGCTGTGTGCTGATGCAGAATGATAAATTTATATCCTATTCCTCAAGGCAGTTGAAAATCAATTAGCGAAGCTATCCAACGCATGATCTGGAGTTGGCGATCGTGATCTTTTCCTTGAAAACCTGGCGGCATTACCTCTACGGAGAGAAATGTGAGATATATACTGACCACAAGAGTCTTAAATATATATTCACACAGAAAGAGCATAATATGCGCTAGAGAATATGGATATATCTCATTAATGGTTATGACTGTTCAATACATTACCACCCTGGGAAAGCGGACAAGGTGGTAGATGCCCTAAGTAGAAAGGACCCAGCAATTATATCAATGATGAGAATTGAGAAGGATCTAATCTTCTTAGACTTGATGAAGATGGATGTGGGAATCATAAATAAGGGAACATCATCAATCCTTTGAAAAATGATTTCTCATCCATCTCTTTTGCAAAGGTTAAAGGATGCTCAAAAGGATTATGTGGGAATTCAAGAAAAAGTGGATGCTATCAAAAAGGGGAAATCCTAGGAGATTAATGTTAATGAAGAAGGAATTGTGCGGTTTAGGAAAAGACTATGTGTTTCATTATGTCCGGAGCTGAAGAAGGAACTTTGGGATGATGCACACATTTCAAATTTCACTATTCACCCAGGGAGCACAAAGATGTATCGAGATCTCCGAGAAAACTTTTGGTGGGATAATATGAAGAAGGACATCGCTGAATATACCACAATTTTCCTGGTGTGTTAGAAAGTGAAGGCAGAGAGGAAGAAGACTAAGGGGATGATGAAACTATTGCCTATACCAGAATGGAAATAGGAAAACATCACCATGGACTTTGTCACCAGGCTTCCGAGGACATCCAAAGGCTACAATGAAATATGGGTTGTTGTGGACAGTCTTACAAAGACTGCACACTTTATTGATATTCAGGAGGATTTCCCATTGGATCAACTGTCATGGATATATATCTGCGATTTGGTAAGGTTGCATGGAGTACCACTATCTATTGTTTCTGACTGAGATCTAAGATTCACCTCTATGTTTTGTAAGAGTCTTCAACATTCTCTGAAAACTGAACTAAACTTTAGTACGACCTATCATCCTCAAACTGATGGTCAATCCGAGCGGACTATCCAAACACTTGAGTATATGTTGAGAGCGTTCTTAATAAACATTAAAGGAGGATGAGATCAACATCTTCCTCTGGTTGAGTTCTCTTATAATAATAGTTTCTACTCGAGCATCCAAATGGAACCATATGAAGCCCTGTATGGGAAAAGGTGGAGAACGCCAGTATGTTGGGATGAGGTCGGTGAACGTAAGCTGCTTGGACTAGAAATGGTCTAGGAAATGGTGGAGAAGGTGAAAACCATTCAGTAGAAAATCAAGGCAGACCAGTGTCGACAGAAGAGTTATACAGATAATTGTCGATGAGACCTTGAGTTTAAAGTTGGGGAAATGGTTTTTCTATGCATATCTCCATGGAATATGGTCATGATGTTTGGAATGAAAGGAATGTTAAGTCCAAGGTACATCGGCCCCTTCGAGATTTTTGATCGTGTCGGGGTTGTGGCCTATCGACTAGCACTTCCGCCTACTATCGCCAAAGTACATGATTTCTTTCATGTATCCCTCTTACAGAAGTACATAACAGACCCTTCACATTTACTCTCTTCGGAGGTGGAACAATTGGAAGATGATCTTTCTTATGAGAGAAACCAGTGAAGATCTTAGATCATATAGAAAAAGTTCTACGAAATAAGACAATTCCCCTCGTCAAGGTGTTGTGGAGATACCGCATGTTTGAAGAAACAACTTGGGAAATGGAGGACATGATGAAGCTGAGTTACCCACGTCTGTTTTAGTGCGGGAAAATAAAAATTTCGAGGCGAAATTTCTGATGGAGGGAATATTGTAACGACCCAAGGTTTCATTAATGGAAAAACTCTCTTGATCTAGATAAATGTCTCTTTAAGTTTATATAAAATGTCAACTTCTTTGGTTTTATGTTAATAATTTTGACCATTTCTAATATAGTCCTTGAACAGCGATCACATGATTTGTATAAATATAAGACTTTAACAAATACAATTTACTCAGACAAAGGAAGCGATGGCCTCATCCAGTAGAATTGCCCCATACGAAGCCAATTTGATAGATCTCGGAAAAGATGTGGCGTCTTTGGGCTTCTCCCTTGACCAAGCCCAAGCTGAGCATCATCATTTCAAGCTCGAACATGACCATCTACGAGAAAGGTGGATGTTGATTGAAATTACCAATCGAGCGATGTTATCTGATCCACCCCAAGAGTCTGTCACCATCGCACACCTTACCCTTAAGTCTTAGGTGGCTGTTTTAAGGGGTTATGTAACAAATAAGTAGTACTATGTTCATGTAAGTTATTATTTTTATATAATAATGAATATAATTTCTAGTCATTTTTAATACATTGTAAATAGTTTTTAAAGTACAAATAGTGTTTTTAGTTATTATTGAATTAAGAAATATATTTTATAAAATTAATGGATTTTTGAATTAAATAATATTTTATTAAAATAATAATAATATTATTTATTTAATTTTTATTAAATATAAATGATCTTATAATTTTATGAATCCAATTAAATTTTTTTATTAAGGTTTGAAAGCCATTTTTGTCAAAACACGTGAATTTTTTATAAATGGAGGTTTTTGTTTTAAAAGTGAAAATTAACATATTTAGAAAATTTTTTAGATAAAATAAATGTTATTTCTAGAATCATCATGTTAAAATTATCCAATGGTGAATTTTTCATAATTTTGTAAGACAGTCAAATTTTTGGGTAAAAATTAAATACCGCTTAAATATATAATGTGTTTTATGACAACATAATGACCCAATAGTGATGTAATAAAATACTGTAATCTTTATGTTCGGACAATATATGTTTTACCATTAAAATAATGTTATTTTGGGTTTTTTATACTTACTTTTCAATGCATTAATGGACCCCTCAAGACTTATTCAACACCTTGCCTTTTTAAATTAATTTTCATGGGAGTGTGACTCACCTCCACAAAAGCAAACCTAATATTTTATGAAGTTCAGACTTTGTCCTTATAAAATATTTTTTTCCTCTTACCTTTTCCAAAAACCATGGGCAGAAACCATGGGATGGTTTGTGGTTTGAAATAATTTAATATAAGGGGACCCAAACCATAATAATAAAGAATTCCCTCAACTTTCCTATATAAACCCACCCAAGCTCCAACATCATCCTCACTCAAAGCCCATGGAGTTCATCCAACCTCTGACCTAATCTCTCTATAATCTTTCCAAGGTGCCCCTAGATCCCATGAAGCCTCTCACAAACCTCTCTCTATCCTTTGGAAGCACACTTCCAAGAAAGGGTTTTTTCTTCATTCTCATTTTTGTCAATTTTCATTAAGTTGTATTACCCTATTAATTTCAATTATTAATGTTTGGGTATGGTTTCGCACCTCCCCAATACATCCCTATTATTTTTTGAATGATGGGAGACACTTTCTCTCTCATTAAATGCCTCCCTTGTACACCTGTTACTATGCTGAAATTCCTAAAGGAACTTCTCTCTCCTCTTTTACATTCAAGCAATACTTTTGTATCATGAATCTATATTCCATTACAATTGTTTGGAAATGTATATATATGACCTCCTTACTATAAATTACATGTAAATATAATGATGAACCCATTAACCTCTCATCAACCATTTTTATGAATTCTTATGTCACGCCGTTACGCTACTGAAATCACACCGATTTTCTAAGCCAATGCCATTGTGTAGTGAATACCATGCCCATTTATCCATTAAGGGTATTCACCTTTATGCACGTTTACTTATTGATTATAAATTTTCATGTATGAATTCCACATTCCCATATCATGGAATAAATGATTATGTATTATGAATCCATGTTTTATGATCCATGTGGCACACTTATGCATGAAATGATGTGTTTAAGAAGGGTGTACCTTTATAGAGATCCAATGCATTGGATAAAGTATAGTATCATGATACGTCATTTGCATTGACTATTGACTCATGATAATTCATGTGAAACTAGGGTTTACTCGTGCTTCATGTGCAATGAGTATTTACTCATGCTCTATGTGCAATGAGCCTTGGCTCATGAAAATTCCATGTTAAGTGTTGTTGCCACATTTACATGTTTTGATAGTCATGATTTATCATGCCTTTATGTTCATGTTTCTTTTATTCTATATTGATATGACTATTATCTAACATGTATTTTACTCCTCATGTTATTCCATGTGTTCCCCCTTTCTGGGCTTTATAGCTCACCCTTTTCTTATGCATGTCCTCAGGTTATCCCAAGCAATGCTAAGTACGAGGGAATGTAGTGCTCCTGTAAAGGAAGTATTCAATAAAGATGTTATATTTCCTATTTTATGTTTTTATGTAATGTTTCTAAGCCCCAAATTCACTAAACCTATCGATCTTATTTGTTGTATCAAGTTATGTTATATGTAATAAATCATGTTTAAATTTGTAATAAAAGCATGGTTGTCATATGGTTCATGATCCTCGGGGATCTAGAGGTGTTAGTGATCTCACGGGAGGAGTTCTGGGACAATATTTGATTCAAGTTTCTTTCTTCGACCGCGAAGGCATCCAGTTTCCTAGAGATTCATTCCCTTCGACAAGGGATATCCAGTGTTAGAGACATTGGAATCTATTTAAGGATCCTTTTACGATATTCTTCATACCTGTTTCCATATGAGGAGGCCATAGTGAGAGATTATGAGTAGGCATTGCATCTAGAGATCCAACGCTAGGTCACCCCATTTATGCGAAAGACATATCTTGAGGTGCTGTTGAGGGAAGAGGTTGTTTAGAGAACTTTGGCTATGACTGTATCATCACAAGAGGGGAATCATCATGATCTATCATGAAGCAGAGTTGTGGTATGAGGTTCCCAGTTTTCAGGGCAGAAGAGTTTCCATTCAGCTGGGTTTAAGTCTCAGCCCTTCACATATTGTTTCTCAATAGGTATCAACTCTGAGGCCTATGCCAAGGGATCAGGTTCATATTTTCCTTGTGGTGTTCGTGGTCATCAGCAGAGGCAGTTCTTGACCTTTCATAGTGGTCATCATACACCAGGTGCGACGTTCCAGCTTCCTCCGTTGAGGCAGTTCCATCAGAGGTAGCAGCAGTAGCAGGTTGCACATACTTTAGATCATGAGAGGGTAGATTTCACATGCATAGGACAACCCCATGATGCTCCACATCCCCAAAGAGTGGAGTGTGGCCATGGTGGTGGTTTTCATCAGGGTCAGAGAGCCCACAGAGGAGGTCATTGTCAGCTCCATTCTCTAGAATTTCCAGCTCTAGGCGAGCTATCATCGTTTGAAATACCGTTTTCTTGTTTTCTACCATTGTGTATGCCTTTTTTTATTAAGGATCAACACAATACTTCATATCAGCTACCCTTGTCCATGCTTTGGGACTTGAGGTAGAGAGGCTTCCAGTTCCCATGGTGATGACTATGCCATTTGGAGGTCTAGCTAACTTGTTTGATGTATGTAGAGACTATGATCTAGTGTTGGGGAAACACCAATCTTGTGGATATTTCCGATGATTACTAATACAAACATATTATTTCATCCACGGCATGGATTTTTTCATTTCAGTGCAGGTGGTTGTGGATTTCTTCCAGAAGAAGGTTGTTTTCATTGGTGCGGCTGGAGAGCCATTGGTGATTGTTGGTGAGCGAGATCCTCATATGGGTCATAGGCGCATTTTATCCTTATCATCCATGATGGATAAGATGATGGTGAGTTCTTCAGAGGTTCCGCAGTTGGCGTTTCCTATGGTCGTAGTGGAGTACCATGATGTCTTTCTATAAGAGGGTGTAGTATTACCCCCTCAACGAGAGATCTAGATTGGGATAGAGCTAGATCTAAGACTGTATACTATCTCTATGTATCCATATAGGATGGAACCTTCAGACTTACAACAGCTACGTATATAGCTTGATGGTCTGTTATAGTGCAGTTTTGTTTAGCCAAGTGTGTCACCATGGGGTGCTCCAGTTTTGTTCTAGAAAAATGATGACAGTAGATTGTTGTTGTGTGTCGATTATCATCGCTTAAACAAAGTGACAATAAAGAATCTCTATTATCTTCCACAGATTGATGATTTATTTGATCAACTAAATGGTGAAATTTGGTTCTCAAAGATCGAATTGCGGTCAGAATATCATCAGATGTGTTTGAAGGAAGATGATATCCCAAAGACTGCATTTCGTTCTCATCATGGGCATTATGATTTGTTTGTAATGTTTTTTGGCAGGAAAAATTCTCCAGCTATATTAATGATATTGATGAATGCTATGTTCGGTGAGATCCTGTACATGTTCATGGTAGTTTTCATCAATGATATCATTGTTCACTCTATATCTGAGGATGAGCATGAAGAGCATGTACAAGCCATTTTCGGAGTTCTTCGTCAACATCATCTATTTGGGGAGTTGATGAAGTTCAATTTTTGGGCTCGAGAATTTCTTTTCTTGGGGCATGTTGTGTAACATCAGAGAGTGTTTGTGGATCCATCAATGATAGAAGAAGTTGTATCTTGGGAATACCCCAATATAGAGTTAGATGTGAAATGTTTTCTTGGCCTTACAAACTAATTCATGAGGTTCATAGCCAATTTCCTACGAGTTGAGACTCTGTTGACATATTTGACCAAGAAGTATCAGGCATTCATATAGACAGATCAGTTTCTGTTAGCTTTTGACTATCTAAATGAGATTTCAGTAAGTGATCCAGTTCTTTGTCTTCCAGTAGAGGGAGTTCAATTTGATGTTTTCTGTGATGCTTTACGTTTGGTGTTAGGCTATGTTCTTAGGAAGTATAGGTCATTTTTTTCATATGGGCCTCATAAGTTGCGTTCCCATGAACATAACTATGCCACCCATGATCTCGAGTTGCCAGTCATGGTGTTTTCTCTGATGTTGTGGAGACATTCCGTCATTGGTGAGAACTTTTTTGTTTTCACCGATCATAAGAGTTTGCGGTATGTTTTCTCAGATCATATCTTGAACTTATGACAGCGTCGGTGGATAGAGTTCTTACAGGAATACGACTTCAAAATATCGTATACACCTAGAAAATGGAATTTCATAGCTGATATGCTGAGTCGAAACTCATGTAGTGATGCTATGCTTGAATCTAGTGATTTATGGAGAGTAATGGGAGAACTGTCACCATTACATATTGATTTGTGGGAAGTTGTGGGTAGAGGATGTCTTTTCAGATTATGGTACAGTCATACCTGATACAGAAGGTGGAAGAGTCCCAATTGGGGGATCTATAGGTGGAGGTCTGGAGAGACAGAGTTGTTTCTGTGGAGTCCCTTGATGGTTTGAATGAGTATGAACAAGACCGAATGTTGTATCATTGAAGTCATTTTGTTCCTATGATGATGTGTGAGATGGTTCTCAGAGAGTTCCATATTTTTGCTATAGCAGTGCATCCTGGAATGAAAAAGATGTACCGAGCAATGAGGTTTCGTTTTTGGTGGCCTGGGCTGAAGCATGCAGTTGTAGAGTTTGTGTCTCGATGTTTTGTCTTACAGAAGGTGAAGACTAAACACCGTGTCCCTGGTGGTCTAATATATCTATTAGAGATTCCTCAGTGGAAGTGGGAGGACGTCTCAATGGACATTGTTACTGGTTTCAATCAGGAATTGGGAGGACAAGATACTATTTGGGTGGTAGTGGATCATTTAACAAATTAGGCCCACTTCATAGAGATCAAGGAGTCGTTCTCAATGGAAGTTTTGTTGAGGTAGTATTTAGGGGAGGTGGTGAGACTTCATGGTGTACCAAAGATGATCATTTCTGATCAAGATCCTCATTTTACCTATAGGGTGTGGAGAGCTCTCCAACATGCCTTCGGTTCTAAACGTTGCCTTAGCACTAGCTTTCATCTTCAAATGGACGGTCAGATAGAGTGGACCATCTAGACTCTTGATGACATGTTACGCTGTTGTGTTCTAGATTTTGGGGGTTCAAGGACGAAAACATATCCTTGGTGGAGTTCTCATACAATAATAATTTTCACTCCACCATTGTTACGGTGCCATTTAAAGCCTTTTATGTCTGACCATGATGTTCTCCATTGTGCTGGCATGGGGTCAGAGAGTTAGTAATTCTCTGACTGAAACTAGTTCAGAATACAATAGTGATGGTCCATGTGATTCGTGAGATGATGAAGACAGCGCAAGATCATTAGAAATCATATGTTGATCAAAGAAAGAGACCATTAGTGATTAATTTTGGGGAACGGTTGTTTCTGAGGGTGACTCCCCATCACGGGGAATGATGGTTTGGTCGTTTTAGTTAGCTTTCTCCCTGGTTTGTGGGGCCTTTTGAGGTGTTAGCTCATGTTGGAACATTAGCGTATCAAGTTGCACTTCCCCCGAAGATGAGTCGTATACATGAAGTTTTCCATGTATCACAGCTCTGTCATTATCTTCATGAGGACTCTGACATCATCAATTTGGCATAGAACGATGTTGAAGATGATGTGACCTTAGTGTAGTGACAGGTGGTGATCCAAGACTGCAAAGAGAAGGTGTTGTGTGGGTGTTCTATCCCCTTGGATTATGTCTTGTGGTGACACAGTAGCATATAGGATAGTACATGGGATTGTGAGTCACAGATACATTCTTAGTACCCAGAGTTGTTTGATGTTTTACTCATTTCATGTAATGATGTCCCCTTTGTGGATAGACCTTTCATGTTTTTATTATTAATTTTCTTTTGCTGCATTTGTGGCCTTCTCTCTTTTGAGATGTATCTCGATGAGTGGTTGTTTGGACCCTGTTTCTTTTTCTATATGTAGGTTTTGAATTCTTGAGGACAAGAATCCATTGAGAGGTATATAATGTAATGGCCCAGACCTCTCTAGTCCATTAATTTTTTAAAATATGGTGATTTTGGTGTTCTGGGAGGTCAAGTTGACCCATCCACAACACATTTCCAATTTTTCCATTTCAGTGAACAGTGTTCTATTGGTGGGGTTTTGTGAACAGTGTTCAATCGGTGAGGTTCAGTGAACAGTGTTCTATCGGTGAGGTTCATGAATAGCGTACTATCAGTGAGGTTTAGTGAACAATGTTCTTTCGGTGAGGTTCAGTGAAGAGTGTTCTATCAGCGCGGTTCAGTGAACAGTGTTCTATCAGTGAGGTTTAGTGAACAGTGTTTTGTAGGTGAGGTTCAGTGAACAATATTTTATCGGTGAGGTTCAGTGAAAAGTGTTCTATCAGGGAGGTTCAGTTAACAGTGTTCTATTGGTGAGGCTCAGTCAATAGTGTTCTATTGGTGAGGTTCAGTGAAAAGTGTTCTATTGGTGAGGTTCAGTGAACAATGTTCTATCGATGAGGTCCAGTCAACATTGTTCTATCGATGAGGTTCAGTGAATAGTGTTCTATCGGTGAGGTTTAGTAAACAGTGTTCTATCTGTGAGGTTCGTGAACAATATTCTATTAGTGAGGTTCATGAATAGTATTCTAATGGTGAGGTTCATGAACAATGTTCTATCAGTGAGGTTCATGAATAGTGTTCCCAGCTTCTTACAGTTTCTCTCGTTTCACATTTCCTTTGATGAAAAATGCGTGTATAGCCTCTTTTTAAGGACTCTATGGCCAATTAAATGGCATAAAATCCAATATTAATTGTTTATATGGCTCGGGTTTTTTTTTACATGGTCAAACCGCGTGTGTTAAAGTGATCCGTTTTTAATGGGAAATTAAGCATATATTAAATGATTTCCATATTTTATCTTCTAAAGGGAATGGATATCTTCTTCCCTATTTAGTTCTCCTTGTTCTCAAGTGTGACATGCTCGAACATCCCATTCGATGTCATATAAGTTGCACAATCAAACTTTAATCCTCGGATTGGTTCTGCTCTATTGTGATACAACCAATCAGTGTCAATCAATCTTCGATATAATGTATGTGTTATAATCATTCATTTGGGGTTCATCTTCTCATGTTTATCCTTTCAATATTATGGCATGAAATCTCAATAATTCAAATGGAGTTTTCTTTGGTTTTGGTTGGTGCGGTCATAAAGTGGAATCCTATGGTGGATGCAGTTGTAGCGAGAAAAGGATCGTGACCTGTTGTGTGGATAATGAATGTCAAGAACTGTTTGAATTAGGGGATTCACTCATTCTCTTTTATTTTTCATGCAACTATATTGTTAGCATGTTTACTCCCAATGGATGTCACTTGAATTGACATAATAAATAGTTTAATCGGATAAATAAATTTATATCGATCGTATGTTATTGCCTCTTGTTTTTCTAGATTCTTTGTTATATATGCTTGCTTCTTATATCTGTTCGTTCTTGAAAAAAACTTGGTAATGAACATAAACCCAAAATTAATTGATAATTGTTTGGCTAATGATATAGAGGCATGTAAACAAATCTGGTTCTTATTGTAATTTGATGTTAATCAAATTTTTGAATTAAGGATGTTTAATAATTTTTGATAGATTACTGTTTAGGATTCCCAAATTTGGAAGTTACATATAATAAATCGGTAAATTCAAAAATGATTATTTGTTTGATAATTCCTTTATGCGGTCTGATTCATTCTCTTGTTTGTAAAAGGGAAAAGATCCCAATTGTTATGATGTTTTTTTCCTGCTACTTGTGTTGTGATGTGATCCTGGATGGGTGTTTTTATATGTGGGGACATTGAGGCCTTTTGGTTGTGGCAGAAGATGATGCCTAGAGTGGCGAGATTCTTCGGTTTATGTATGTGGGTGTCAGGGAGGACACCAGGGATGATGGAATGTGATGGATGTGATTGTGAGATGCTTGTTGATTCTTATGGGTTGTTCATCTGCATTACATTTCCACACTACTCAAGGAAGCGGGTCTTACTTTCCCTTCTTCTGAAAGAGGAAAAGGAACGTGGGGTATGCCACGTTCTTTACATGTTTAGATTCTCTAGGGAGGAAGGTTATATGCTCTTGATATAAGAGACAAAGACTCGAGGGGTAGTACATCTACACACTATATTGATCCCCCTTGTGTTTAGTTGAATGGAATGTTTTTCTAGAATTCCTGGGAATGTGGAAAAGTAATTATGTAATGAGTAATTTAATAAGTGGTGTTAACCCATGGGGAAGTAGTTGCTAGACCATAATGAAGAGGTTGTAATTTTAAAGGATCATTGGACTTTGAGAGTGATGCTAATAAAATTTAATGATGAATTGTTCATGATTAATTAATTTTTAAATAATTAATTAATGTAATTTGGAACTGATAAAAAGGGAATTATGTAATCTAATAAAGCTCATTAAATGGTTGTGTGCTTATAGGATACCTAGTTTTAGAAGTAGAAGTATGAAGTCTGAGAGACATTAGCTATAGATGTTCCCAAGACTAGGTTATTCCCATAGTGTGATTGTGAGATAGAGTATATCGAGTAATTTTTGTTTTTCTATATGGTACAAAACCCTATTAGTAAGGGAAACTAACACAACTGGGATTCTGTGCCCCGGGGGGTGTTTTCCACAACATTCTATTGGGAGGATCGATGACAAACTAAAACCTTTGTCCCTGATCTCCTATCTTTGTAGTTACTTGTGCTGGCAGGCACATTGGTTGGTTTTCCCCATATATGTGTGTACAGGGTTGTAATGGATTTTGTTTATTCACACACATATATTATAGAAAATTTTTTCTATTTACTACTATTGGTGTAACATGTCTAGGTTGTGATGGCTTGAGGGTCCTTACTCGGTGTATGGGTTGTAATGGCTTGAAGTATAATACCTGATGAATGATATTCATTATGCGATCTGTGGTGGCTCTCAGAATCTTCCTAGTAATGTGGGTGTGTGGACGTGGTGGTTTTTTTGCAGGAGGTCCATATTGTGGATCTTCTCCCAAGTGTTTGCGGGTAATACATTTTCGAGAGATATGCTAAGGACGTACGACATTGGGGTTAAGCGGAAAACTAGTGGGGATGTATCAGCTGGGTACCCATGATATTCTCTATTATATGATATATTCTTGTATGCATTACTTGGTGAGAGTAGTCATGGTGAGGCTGGAAACATAGTATACCTGTTTATTTGACGAGTTAGTATCACTTTTTATTCAGTGTTATTTAGAATTCTTTGTTTACTTTTGCATGTGTGGATTCTGGGTGTATCCTTCTGATTATACTGTTATACTCACCCTATGTATATACAAACTATTTTTCAGGTCACTTAGAGCAGGTTGGAGACCAGGCTGGTTACTTATAGCTTGTGGTTGCAGAAGCTTTTAGAGCTTCTGGCTTCAATAGTTTTACATTCTTTTGGGTTCTTTAGGTTTTCCCCTTCCAGTTTTATTACTTTTTCTTGAAATTAAAAATTATCACTTGGTTTTTCTTTTATATTTTAGTTCTGTGTTGTAGTTGGTTGGTGTATATCATATCTCTCTCTTTTGCATGTGTTCTCATAGAGTGTAATGCCTCCTATTTGTGCATTTACTATACCATCGGTGCTAGTCGCCAACCTGGGGCCTACTTAAGGCGGGACTCCGGTGTCATTATCACCTTTCTCACATTGCTGGCCCATGTGGTGTACACATTGTGGGGAGGGGGTCATGGAATATAACATGTGATGTTTGAAACACCGAGTTCAAAAGAAAAATTTACTATTATTGTGTGACCATTATAACATAATGGGTAAATTTGTTGGAATATATAGGAATGAGTATAATATGAAAAATAACTATTTTATACCATTAGAAAATAAATTAATTGGGTAAAATTTGATTAAAAAAATATCAAAATGATGTTTTTTTCAAATGAAATATTTTTGTTCATTCAATATAATTATTTCATAATTAAATTAATTAATCATTGTTGATGAATTGTTTTAATTGAACTTATATATTATATAATCAATAGTTCTTTTTAAAAAAATATTTATATTTTATTTACTATGTAAGATATATTAATAAATCATATTTTATCCATAAAACATCATTATCTAAAATGAGAATTTTATTTCATTTTGCAAACAAATTTTATCATTTATTTCCTTTATATATTGATTTTGGATTTTATAAAATTATTAACATATTTAGAATCAATAGGTATATTTTTTTACACTTTGTTTTGTAAAATGAATAGTTATAATGATAAAATTTATCTCCTCAGTAAAGGCTAAATTTGATTAATTAATGTTAACAATAAGTTATAATGACATTATTATTCATCAAAATTTGTATTGGATGATTATAATTATACTATAATCAACAAAGTCTCAAATTGAAATTTTTTCATAGACACGTTTTCAATATGACTCAAATATTATTCACATCAAAGATAGTTAGAAAATATCACTCTAATAATTATTAATCTCTTTTATGCATCCAAATTAGGAAAAAAGACTAATATAAATAAAAAAATCTATATAGAGATTAGAAAAATTATTATCATTATTGAAATTTCAATTCTATATTTAGAAATTAAATTATTATATTAAATTCTCAAGAAAAATTAATCTATTATTTATTTAATTAACATGATTTAAAAAATATTTTAATAAACATTAATTAATTCATAATAAGGGAGACTTTATGTGTGAAACTAATATTCATGGTATATATGAAATATTATAGAGGTTTATAAGTATTATATGTGATTTAATCTATTTTTTTGATGTAATTTAATAGAAATTAATGATAATGTATGAATATAATATATTATTAACTTATCTAACAACATATAATAATATAATAATATTTCTTATTAATGTAATATAGTTTATAACATCATATATTTTTCATATATGTATTATTTTTACTATTATAGTTATAGTATAAACCCATTATGAATAAAATATTCATTATCATGGTTAATGTCTAAAATAACTAACGAGGTGGTTATCAAAAATGATAAGGATTAAATTGATACCAATACAGGTCTACATTATTTGGAATGGTCGTATTAAATATATATCATATATAATATTCTAATAATTTCATATTTTAGCATGTTTTCTTTATTATGAGTTTAATATAATTTAATCCATAGAAAAATACAAAAATTTCCCCTCACCTCAATTATTAAAGGAAATATCCTCCCACAGATCATCTCACCACAATGAGTCATATATCTCAACAAGAGATTTAAAATTTATCTTATAAATATCATTATTTATTCTATATATGAGTTTTCTACTTTAAAATACCTTCATTAATTTCTATAATAAATAATCTATAGAAGGCATCTCATACAAGATGTAATTGTCTCACCCAATATATTTCAATTTAGTTTTTATTAAAACACTTATATATCTCTATATGCTATCATAAAATAATAAATTCTGTATTAATAGTATAATTAAATGTTTTTATTATTTTTAATTTAACATTACCAACCCACTATCCCATCAAATACGATCTGAAAAAATCATTTTTGTGAGCATGTGTGTTATTTTCTACATACAATGGAAGAATTAGTTTTTCATTACAAAATTTAATAGAAATGATTTATGATAGTTATTATATTTTAACAAGATATTTATAAAATAATTATAATTAATAATTACTAATATAGTATGTATCTTATTTTCATCCAAACCATTTGTAAAAACTAATGTTAATCATGGGTATGTGTGAACTACCACCACCACGATGTAATGTGACTTTTTTCATTTCAATATTAAAAGGTTAGTAATAATGATTTATTTGATGAATATATTTGATTTATATGATATAATAACTATTATATAAATGATTTTACTTTTTTTACATTATTTTATTAATTTATAGTGTAATGAAAACAAATTTCTTGTTTAGGTACGACATACCGTATCTAGGAACAATGTAATTCTTTTTTCTACAAGTACCATTTATAGATTACATTAAAAATATATACAATGAAAATAATTGATATTTATATAATTATAAACATTATTTAGGTGATTTAACCTTCATTAATGTATAAATACTTAAAATACCGTAAAAATATACTTGAAATATGAAGGTGTTGTTACTAGAATCAATGAGTTTTTTACAAAGAATTTATAACAAACTACTGATAAATGACTATCAGTGTGTTTTAAATGGTATTATATATAAGATTATTATTATGGATTAGATTTATAATAAATCAATTTTATGGTATTAGAATATTGAACATGTAAAAAGGAACTCAAACATGAGGTATGGGGTATATTTCAGAATATCAATATTATTCGAGATTGGTAGCTGTTATGTCTAAAAAGGAATATTTCTCTAACATATCCATGTATGTTAAAAATCGATTCGATTTTTTAATATTCTATTTTTATTATTTAATTTTACAATTTACCATGTTTTATTTTTTTACAAAATTTTGAAAAAGGAATATTTTTTTATTTCCCAAATGACGTACTTTATGAACATTCAGACAAAAGCATGCATGGAATTTTTTTTAACTTATAAACAATGAGAACCACTTATAGAAAAAAAGAATCCATATTTCATAGAATATTCCATTACAATTTTATATTCATCCATTGAAATAAAATATTTTCTTTTATTTGTGTTCAATTTTTTAAAAATAAGTAATTTGGAGGGGAAAAGGGTCATTTCATCAAAAGCATTCCAATGTGTCTTTATCTATGTAAAAAATAATTTCATGAATGATTTTAATTTAATATGATGTCATCTAATTTTTTTAATTTAATTTTTGATTAGTTTTATTAGAGATATACTATATTATTTCAATTATACATATTAGATTGGTTTCTTTATCTATATAATTTTTGGATTGCGAAATTATTGTAATTTCATATACTTGTTTCAAAACAATTTATTATGTGTATTATTATTCACCTATTTCATATGATAAATAAAATAGAATTACAATATGATGTGAAGGGCCCAATATAACCCCTAAATATATCATTTGGTCTAACGAGACTTACTTGATTTGGTATTTAATAAAGTGTTATATATTTATGTAATATGCCTTATCATCCGGCCTCAATTGTAAGTTTATAATGATAATCATTAGGTATTTACATCATTATGATATTTTGTATCTATTGACATTTTATTATATGATTATTTATTATATCCATTTATTTTTGTAGAACATGTTATTATGAAATTAATTTATTTCCTTGTATTTCCTTACATATTTTTCATGCATTATTCAACTTATATTGTTTGCATACCCTAACTGAGCATATGAGCACAAGGTTTTTTTTTAATTTTCTCTAATAAATAATGGAAGAATATTTTTAATGATATATATGACAATGAAAGTATTATATAGGATTAATATTTGGAAACACTACGTTGTATTCTATACATTTAATTGTAATGTATTATTCAAGTATGTATGAATTCTTTCAAGACATCTGAAATATTAATTCCTTTGAGAAGTGGTAATATGTGTCAAATACCGGGGAAATTTAGCAACAATGATGATTTACTACTCTGTTTAGGGTCAATACATTGGGTATTATAAGTGGCTTAATATAAATCATGAGAACTATAATTATGAAAACATATATTAGAGAAATGTAACACAATAAATGAATATGGGAATATTCCAAAAGAAATAAATATTTATATTTTTATCATTTTATTCCTAAAATAACAATTTATTTTAGTTGTTTCCTCAATATTTAAATTACAATTTATGATTCATATATATATTTACTGTATTCCATTGTATAAAAATGGCACTAAGAGGAATGGATGTAATATATTGGAATGCTTATATTAGATATAGGGATTCCCCTAATATAAAATGTAATGGTGTATGAGGGTAATAATTAGCTAGATATGATAAAATTATGAAAATAATGGGACACTACACTCAGGTCATGATAAAATAAATTTCATAAATTTTTTATCCTATAGATTGACTAATTTTTGTTACAATTTTAGACGTCATGGTATGACAAAACCTCAATCATTAGATGGGAACAAATTTCATTTATAGTTGTTCAGTGGATAATTCCTTTGAGAATATATTTATTTCATTATAATGTAATGAACTATTAATGGTTTTCATGTTTTGTTATTGTATCTATAGAGATAAAGATCAATTGGGTTCATTAATACAAACTAACGAAGTGGTGGAAAAAATAGAATACATGTAATGTATTGATATTATAGAACTATACATAGAAATCATTATCCATGAAAATAATCTACCTATATGGGGAGAAAATTATTGATTCTGAGATAGCGGCAGATAAGATATATTTTATGTATGAATCTGAATTTACAAGTTTGAATATCCTTGTATTGGACTACATACATAATCCAAATATCAATATTTAATGATTCTTTTATGGTATTATTTAAATTCATCACATGGAACTATTTACCAAAAAATTATCAACAATCATGGATGTTTTATCATTTTATATAATGTTAGTGAATAATTATCCATTTATTATGGATTGAAATGGAATAATTATAATAATATGGATTTTGAGTACTCTGGAATTGTAAATATGTCATATGAGAAGAACGTAAGAGTGGAATTCACAAATTACAATATATATGAAAAATAACATCTCAAAACATGCATATTATGAAAATATGTTTTCTGTAATTATGGATATAAAGGCCACCATGACCATGAATGCAAGGTTTTGAAAGAATTCAAAAAATTTAGTTCTTGGTTTGTAATTATATTGAACGATATGGGAAAAAAAGTATATGAAACAAGAGATCATTCCCTAGAAAAGGACAGTAGAGAAAGGATAATATTTTTTTATCACAATTGTGAAAGATTATGTTGTTAATGATGTTGTTCATGGTACATTAAAAATAACCTCAATTTTAGATTGTTCTTAATTTTATTATTGATTATCACATAAATTTATATATTCTCTTTTATCATTAAAAAATTATACAAATACCATTCAGATTATAATTTGTGTTAGTATTCAAAACCACTAAAGGAAACCAAATAAACATAAACGATTCAAGAATTAGATATTATAACAAATAAACAATAATTATTATCTAATTTAATCATCATACATATTGTAGAATTTTATATAATACTTGATATAAAAATTATTTCAAAATATAATGAAAATATTCATGGAAAAGTAATGTAAAATATTATTAGTGATGATGAAATATAATTACTTATAATTAGAATGAGTGTTTATCATCAATGTATTGTCTAAAACAAACATTAGTTTTTCTTCTAAATGATATTCTTTGAGAAGAAGATAATACAAAAACTACTGATGAAAAATTTAAACATCATATTTAGTATATACCCATTAAATAGAAATAAATTTATGAATTTCTTGAGGAGTAACAAAAATATCCCCCATGGTGGGAAGAATAATATTCTATTAATTTATTAATTGATTCAAGACCGAAATCAAAGACTACATATATAATGTCTGGAAAGATTATATAATAACTGATGAAAAATCTAGAGTATTTGAGTGGAATGGAATTCATTAACATTATTATTTCACTACATGTAGCCAGTATTCATTTAATTAAAAATAATGATGGATATATAATGTTTAAGATAATATTATGGGAATATATTGTAACAAGATAAATGATATTTCCATTTTCCTCCTATTAATAAAATATTTGATGAACTTTATGAAGATACAATATTTAGAATGACTGAACTTCATTTTAAATATCATAAATTTAATGTAAAAGGTATTTATATCTCAAGTGAATCATTTTGAGAGAATGATGTATGTTATGAATTTACTGTAATTCCATGTGGACTGACTAATACACCATATACATTTTTTGATCAAATGAACATCATATTTAATGAATATCGTGATAAATTGTCCAAGGGAATTTTTTATTATGTAATGATTTAATAAATAAACTATGAGGAAAATGGAAATATCATTAGGATCATTCATGATACTAATAGAAGAAATTTTTTAAATTGAAAATTTCTATAATTTGAATTTTTTTCGTTAAATATTATTTTATTTTCCATCATGTCTCAATGGATGGAAATTTATTTCATACAAAAAACATAATATCAGTCCATAACTGTATAATGCCAATAAACCTAACAAAAGATTATAATTGTCATTAGTTTATAAGGTTCATATATAGGATTTCTTAAAAAACAATACTACTATTGGTTAACCAATTGACAATTCATAATCATAATGTGGTTGAGTTCATATAAAAAAGAAATTTGTTTAATGTTTTGAATAATTTAAATTGATATTGGTGAAATATTGGATTTGGAATCTACCATCTAAAAATTGGGTATTTGTGATATATAATGATTCATCAAGGATTTTTACTGTTTGTGTCGTCATGAATAATTATATAGTTACTTAGTATGCATCAAATAAGTTAATAACCCATGTACATTATAGAACAACTCAATATCTTAAGATGGATGATGTAATCCTTGAAGTAATTTAATGGATACATTACCTCTATGGTGACGTTCTGTCATGTATACAGATTATAAATGTTGTAAATACACATTATCACTCAAATATCTCAACATCAATAAACATGATGAATCAATCTACCCAAGACATTTAATGATTAAAGAAACTACCACTGATGGATGAAAAATAATACAGTATAATATTTGAGCAAAGACCATTATGTTATGAATAAAACAAGGGAGGGTAATTATTTGGTTTTCATCAATATGATAAATATGGAAATCAGAAATATTAAGGAGTACAAAAAGTCTCTCAAATTAAAAATTATTAGAAAAAAATATATTATAAAAGATAAAAAGATATAATTATGATGATGATACTTTTCAAATTTAAATTAATGATATTATCATTTTAAAATTAGGTTACTTCATATATGAAGACGGGGTTCTGAAATTTGGAAATTTACATTCTGTTCCATCGATAATCATGCTAAAAACTATATTATTGGATGATGCATGTACCTAAAACTCCTATATACATCGTAGTTTCAATATGATTTATAGTGATTTGAATGATAAATTTTGGGGAATAATATGAATCTAGATATAAATAATTATGTGTTATGATGTATGATTTTTTAGAAAGTGAAGGATGTGATACAAGATCATTGAGGGCTCTTGCATCTTTTAGATATTCCAACACTGATACGGAATGAAAATATTATAGACATTATCA
Source organism: Viscum album (assembly GCA_963277665.1). Taxonomy (NCBI): domain Eukaryota; kingdom Viridiplantae; phylum Streptophyta; class Magnoliopsida; order Santalales; family Viscaceae; genus Viscum; species Viscum album. The sequence goes on along the minus strand of OY728140.1, from coordinate 2,032,499,727 downwards.
TTGGGTTACCATTTACACCATGAAATAATCACGTGATATGAGTTATTTATGATCAAATTAAATTTTTTGTACATTTCCTTGATATAAGTGAATATTTCAAACTTGATTGGCTCGTCATACTATATATTGATGTTGTTTTATGAATAAAAGCTACACCACTCTTTATTTATTCTGATCACGATATATTAATTAAATTGTCATTCTAGAAAATATTTCATAAGGCCCTTGATACAACGCTTAATTTGAGAACCTTTGGTTACCGTCATACTAACATGTAATCTGAAAGAACAATATAATTTTTATAATAGATAATGATATCATATTTTCATGAAATTCAAGTGATGTGGGGTTATAATTTTCCATTGATATAATTCTCCCAAAAAAATACATCATTTTTAGGATTGAAATAGAACAATATGATGCATTATATAGCAAAATACAATGTAAACACACTTTTTGATGTGATCTTAGTGAAGTGAGTTTTTAGTCCAATACGTTTTTGATGAAATAATGTAAATTTTATATTCTATTATAATCATGTCAGTGAATATCAAAGTAGGGAAAAGTTTTTTGTGATAATTAGATAAACATTATAGAATTTCATGTAGGGTATTCTCTTATTGAAGGAATTCCCATGGATGTTTTGTCACGACTCGTTCCCTAGGTCATGTATCATGACTACCCCAAGCCCTCCTTCCATAAGCGAGGGGCTGGCGACCAGCACCAAAGTCATAAATCCCTAAACTGGGAAGGCATTTCCTTTTTAAATGAAAACAAACATATCAGATTAAAGAACAATAAGAATAACATTATGTAAAACTGTATAAAAAAGAAGTGCTGGAAAGTAAAAGGGGATGGAAATAAAAGACCAACAAGAATGTACAAGTACAACTGATAGCATGTACAACTAATGAAAAGTAAATCAGCTACTAGGTCATCCTCCTGGGTTCCTACCTGAAGGGTAGGTACATATGGCCTCCTCAACACTCCATGTTCTTCAGTCTCCCCTGTGTACCGTCACACCGAGTGGTCAACCTCTGGGAACTGTCTAGTCCTACTACTCTCTACTTCAGTCAGTACTCTCCATTTTCTGTAACCAATAGAATGAGGTGTGGGCATAGACCGTACAAGGGTGTGTATAACTATATGCAGTAGGGACCATGAGACCCTCAAGGTCTCAAAATTCCAATAAAGATAAAACACAATATTTGAAATCAATGGATAACCATTACTTAGGTATATTCCCATACATATACCTAAGTTATCTAGTAACTCATCTCAATCATGAAGAAAACACAAAAGTCATTGACTCTGCTCAAACCCGGATTTTTATTAATCTGAACCTTCGGCTGCTAGAGGACTCCTCCGCTATCGAGTACAGTGGGCCTATCGCGTCACACTGAGGCGCTTCCCACTAACATGGACTACTGAGGAACTTCTCATGTTGAGTACCGTGGATATATTGCGCTCTCATAGAGGAGATCCCATGGTAACCTGCTGAGGTAAGTCACAAGTCGAGTACCGTGGGTCTGTCGTGCTCACACAGAGGTGCTCCCCACTGTGGGTCTAATGCGCTCAAATAGAGTTGTTATCCACTGGGAAAGACGAATCACTCCGAGTCGAATCGGTCAACATTCGTCAAGTCTCAGCCAACTAATAGGTTCCCACACAAATACTTACTCGTCGTAGGAATATTTTCTCCACAAACTATTGGTCAATACTACAACTATCACGAATTCCCACATATAAGTATCTCAATGTTCTGCCAAGTCATTGGGGTGTAAAAACAATAGACGACATGTCAATCGGATTCCTGATCTATTAATTAAAAACCTTTTAGTCTCGGGGGCCCTGTTGGATTTGTGTACGATCCAAACTGACCTTATCTCAACTGTACCCCAAACACTAGTGGTGTATTCTCAAAGGGACGGCTTTGCTACAAGAATTCCGGCACCACTGACGGATCATCAAATGGATGTCTGGTGGCAAATATATGGCCCACTAAGGTAATGTGCCAGTAATGGGCCCGGGTTCGGTCCGACCCGGTCGGACCGACTTGGCCCAACCACATCTTGGCAGACCCGATCTGGGTTGAACTGGTCAGACTCACTAGGTCTGACCCAGCCCATTGGGTGGGTCAACCTGCTGAGTTTTTGGCCCCGTTCGATGGGCCCGGCCCAGTAGACATTGAGGGAGGTTCGGCCCGGCGGTCGCCACGTAGGTGACATGGACCAAAGGTCAGGGATGGTTTGGCATGTTTCGTAAGACGTGCCACTCGAATGAGTCAGCCTGGGAGGTCGGGCCGATCGGGAGACCCGCAAGCGGGCCGTGTAGAGCACAGGCTAGCCACGGGTGCGCTGGGCAGGGAGTGGCAAGGACCGGGAAGGCCGCATGGGCTCTGTGTAGGCCGCGGTAGGGGCCGGTTAGGTCTCGGTAGGGCCAGGTAGCCCGCAGGGGCTCGGATAAGGCACCGAGCAGGACGCGGGGGCAACGGGCATGCCTCGGCAGGGTGACAGAGGGCCGCAGGTAGGATGGTCGGGGGCCATACTGGCCGAGGGAGCACTGGAAACGCGTTGGGGTGCTAGAGGGCCACGAGTAGGTGGTCCGCATGCCGGACAGGGCGCATGGAGGTCACGAGCAGGCATGTCGTGCACCGACCAGGGTGCCGAGTGTCCATGGGTATGTGAGTTGGGTATCTCTCAGGTTGGCGGCGGTCCTTCGAAAGCTTCATTGCACTATGGGGGAGGCGTGATTCACAGAGGCCCCGGGTAGTGCGGCCTTCGACGTTGCCGCCATCGTCGTCGTCACCTCATTTCCATGTCATAGAAAGCCTTAAGAAAGATGAATCGAGAGAGGATGTCTTGCCATGTTAGGTTCGCATGCATCCTCCACGTTTAAAGTGATATCCATTGGTTCATCGAAATAGGAAAGATGAACCTCAATTATTTACAACCACACAACGATTTCTTTTCAAATAATGACGAGAATAAAACGGATAAAACACAAGGTAAACCCCCTACCTTTGATTCATTGATCGACGTTCGTCATTCGTTAACGGTGTTGCAAAAAGAATGCGATCATGTTTTTCATTCACCGCGTTCCTCACGCACTACCAACCCTGAGCTGTGTCAACCATGGAAGAAAATCCACATCAGTAGGATCCGAGGGAGGAAGTCGAAGAAGGTTTTTGGTGGTGTTCTTTGCGTTTTTCAATCTTCGTTGGGAGAACTTCTTTTCTCCCAAGCTCTCCTCTCAAGCTCCCACCAAATGAGAATTCTCAAGCCAAAATTAATATATGTTATCTATTATTTTATTAGAACAAAAATTTCAAAATGGATGAATAAATTAATAGCCTCCCTTTAAAATTTAAATGTGTTGGTGCAATTGATTAATGGGGAGGTCAAGAGGCTACCCTAAATTATATTACACGAGTTGGCGTAATTAATTAAGAGGGGGAGGTGGCATCAATTAATGGTAGAGGAGGTAAAGGGACTCCCCTATCATTAATTAGGTTTGTAGGGATATTTTCCACCGTCCCATTAATTGGATGGTTTTAGTCTCATGTGGTCTCCACGACGTAACTTCTCAAGAGAGGTTATGTTTAGGTGGGACCAACCACCATAACCTCTCATGGGAGGTTAGGGTGTGGTGGTCCCACCTCCATCTCCCATGTAAAGGTTCTAACCAAAAACCACTCACACTCATGGAGGCTCAAAAAAAATGTGTACTTTTTATTTTATTATTATGTATTTTATAACAATCGAAAATCTAACTTTTATTCTTGACCAGCTGCCGTTGAGGTAAATGTCTTCTTAAGCGAATGTCGGGGCTAAGAGTTCCACGGTTCCCTCAAATGGGAGGCTATTAATTTATCTGCATACGATTTCTGATCTGCATACGATTTCTGCATACGATTTCTAATGACTTTGAGCCATCTCTATTCTCTTTCTGATCAACTTGATCATCTCCGTAGTCTCCTGGACAAGGCTCGGTCCAACCCTCGATGACTCACTTGTTTTTACCCAACATAGTGGAGAACAACATGGATTCCCATACAATGATTCAAACGGAGCCATCTGTATGGATGCCTGATAACTGTAATTGTAAGAGAAAACAACCAACGACAATTGATCCTCCCATGAGCCACCAAAATCCATGACACAAGCCCGCAACATATCCTCCAGAGTCTGTTTTTTTGCTCTCGGATTGACCATCAGTTTGAGGGTGATACATCGTGCTCATAGTCAACTATGTCCCAAGGGCTTGCTTCAAGTATTTCCATAAATGAGATTTAAACCTTAGTACTCAATCTGATTCAATAAAAACTAGGACACAATGCCTCTTTACCACCTCCCAGATATAGATTTTGGACAGATCCTCCACCATATGAGATTCACGAATTGGGATGAAATGGGTCGACTTCGTTAGCTGATCAACTATCACCTAGATCGCATAGTGCTTTCTGAGCATTCTTGGGATACCTGTGAAGCAATCCATCGTTATTTCTTACCACATCTAAATAGGGATTGGTAAAGACTACAACATTCGTGTTGGCCTCTAATTATCTTCCTTGACCTACTTACAAATCAAGCATCTCTAAACATACTCAACCACACTTCCTTTCATACTAGACCACCAGAACTGTGCTTTCAAAGCTTTATACATTTTATGAATTCCATGATTAACAGCCCACCTAGAATAATGATACGCTCTAAGAAGATCCTCCAGAAAAGATACTAGTACAACCATATGATTCCAAAAACACAAAACCGAATCATCATTCAGTTTCCAACACTCAATGGTCTCCCCACAATTGAGTCTCGACCCCATGGTCACACACTCAGAATCAGATATCTGTGCCTCTTTAACCTGGCCAACCAAGTCAGGAATTAAAAAAAGTTGAAAGAAGGCCACTCTATCACCCTGGTCCTCAAATTCCAACTACATATCGGCTAAAACCGACATCAACTACCACTAGTATGATTCTTGTTGACCACCTGAGCATATGATTTTCTACTTACTGCATCCGCCACAGAATTTCCCTTACATGTTGTGTACATCTAGAAAAAATCAAACATCTAGAGATATTCCATCAATCTCCTTTGCCTCAAGTTCAAATCCCTTTGTGATAAAATGTGTTTCAAGCTCTTATAATCTGTATATACCATGAATTTCTCACCGAAGAGATAATTACGCCACACTTTCAAAGAATTGACACTACTGCCAACTCTAAATCATGATTTAGGTATTTATCCCATATACCATCAATTGTCGTGAGCCATACACAACCACATTATTCCCTTTCATGAGAACTCACCACAACCCTGATCCTGATGCATCACAATACCCCACATACCCTTTTCCTGGTTCTGGAAAAACAAAGATTGGTCCTGATGTAAGACGACCCATTAGATCTTCGAAACACTTCTGACATTGCTCATTCCACTGGAATGGAACATTCTTTCTTGTCAAAGCCATCATCGGTGAAGCTAAACATGAAAAATCACAAACAAAACGCCTATAATACCTAGCTAGACCAAGAAAACTATGTATCTAAAACAGATTCTTTAGAGGTTCCCATGAGATAATAGCCTCTATCTTTTCCGGATCCACTAAAACACCCCTTTCAGAAATCACATGGCCACGAAAACGAACCTCTTGTATCCAAAAGTCACACGTTAACAATTTGGAATAAAACCGATAATCCCTCAAGATCCCTAGATCTGTTGCCAAGTTCTACTAATGATCCACCCATATCATTGAACACAACAGAATATCGTCTACAAATACCACCACAAATTAATCCATATATCTCTGATATATATGATTCAACAATGCCATAAACACAGCTGGCACATTCGTTAGACCGATGGAAATAACCACATATTCATAATGGCCATATCTACTTTTGAAAGCTGTTTTAGGAATATCCTCCTTCCTCACCTGTAATTGATGATATCCCATCCTCAGGTCGATCATGGGGAAACACTGCCCCCCCCCCCTCAACTGGTCGAAAAAATCTTCAATTCGTGGAAGTGGATATCTATTCTTTATCATAACATGGTTAATTCTATGATAATCAACAATGATCCTCAATGTTCCGTCCACCTTTTTCACAAAAAATACTGGTGCGGCCCACATAGACGTGATAGGTGAGAAAAACCCATTGTTTTCTAACTCTTCCAACTAGACTTTCAATTCCCATAATTCAGTTGGTGCCATCCAATAAGACGAAAGTGAGATTGGAGAGGTCTGGGGAAGGAGATCAATACTAAACACCATTTATTTTAGGGGAGGTAACCCATATGTTTCTTTAGGAATAAACATCCATGAATTGATCCACCACTGCTGGAAGAAAATTTTTCTCAACACCCTCTACAGATTCCAACAAGAATACCCCCAACTGATACGACAACGTACCCACTCTTGGTGCCAACAAACCGGTTGCACATGGCCTTTCATGTTTATCTCTTCTAAATTGATGTCTAACTTCATCGCGTGTTGTAAAAACCATTATCTGGGCATCGCAGTTGATTTGGGACTTAAAATACACTAGCCAATCCATTCCCAGGATTACATCATACCCATCCACCTCAAGAATTGTTTAATTACAGGTTATATCAACCTCGCCCACAACGATACAACATGATATACACCAGATGTCTCGACACTCTCTTTGACTCATTGGAGTTTGATGTTTCAAATCCGAGGGCATCATTTCTACCATTAAACCCATCAAATAAACCACACGTGCTGTAATAAAAGAGTGTGAATCTCCCGTATCAAACAACACATGCATCAAGTTAGTATTTTAAATACTAGTACCTCGCACTATGGATGGCCCCGAATGATCATCCTCCACAAACTTCTCATCTCCAAACACGTGTTTTCTTTCCACACTCTGCTCTTTATTACTCTGCTGAGGCGTCGTGGTATTCTGAGAATCACCATGACCCACATTACTCTGCTGACGTGAGGTGTGATGCAGTCCCTGTCCAGTCAAAGAATACGACGTCTGTGTTCCCTGAGGAGTGTCATGCACACCCGACATTGGAGCATTCCAAAAATAACGTTGTAGATGCCCCATCTTCTTACAATTATGACATTTTCAAGGTTTTTTTGTACAATCCCCCTTGATGTAGCTCATAGAACCACACTGAAAGCATCCCGGCTAGCTCTGGGACTTTAGAGAAAGATTTACCGATCCTATCGTCAGATTATATGCCATATTCCCACCCAAGGAATAAGTTTACCTCTTTCTCTTGAACCCATCATTAAAGTTCCCACTGTTCCTCATGCGTACCGCCATGATTCCTCTGTCCAGAGCTCCCAATAGATCCCACTCAGCCACCGAGGCTCTATTCACCATATCTGTGTAATCATCTATACATAACACCACTGTATTTGAACGAATTTATTTCCTTAACCCCACTTCAAAGATCCTATCCTTCAACAACATGCTACCCGCCACCTCGGGTGAAAACCGCACTATGTTCATAAACGTAGCTGCATACTCTGTCACAGACATAAGCTCTTTCTTCATTCTGATGAAATTATTCAGGCACTAAATTCCGAATATATGTGAGTATAATTGTTTATTAAAAATTTATTCAAAGCTATCCCACATCATACTTGGGTCTGTCCCCGCTTGGACTACCAACTCCCACCACTGATGGGAATGCTCTTCCAACATATATGTGGCCAACTTCACTTTTAACTCAACAGGCATTCTCAAGAACTCAAAGATCTTGTTCATTCTATTCAACCATGCTTCTTCCCACTCTGTCTCTGAATCACCCCTGATGATGGGTGGATTCTGTTTTTGAAAATGAACCACATGATCCACATTCCTTGGTTCATCCATTTTATTTCTACTTTCCACAGCATGAAAAACGTGCACTGTGCATTGTACTAACTATTGGTTCACCTGAGGATCAGGTGAAACCACTTTCCCATCAGCCTCCTCCATTTGGTCTCTACGACGCCTACCCAATGCCATTTTTATAAACAGAAAACAAAAAACAGTGAGTCTCACTTCCATAGACAACACGTAATCCCATTTCAACTCACATTACACAACACTTTCACAACAACGCGTTCCAGAAGTTCACATTTCCCATGGTTCAACATTTTGAAAATCATACCATTTTCAAAATACCAAACTTATTAATATTGCAGTTCCCCACAAAATCCTTTTCTTAATTCATCCAATAGATCATTCTACCCCAATGAAATTTGAATCCTAGTGGGAAGTCATTTCTACCATGCATGCCATGCTCATCTCATTGGATACACCCACAACAATGAGATATCTAATGCCTATAAGTGTCTCCAAAACATTTATGTACCCAACTCCATGGTAACATGAATTTCTGTATAAAAGGGTTAGCTACGTCCTTTTATACTATACATTACAAGTTCCGACAATCCTACACCTTGCTACCATCCCATGAATGTAACAGAACGAATGCCAACAAAAAATCTGAGAATCAACTCCAAAGGACCGAACAACTGATACCACTTGTAACAACCCACCCCTACCTCATTGGAATGAGGAGGCGGTGAGGGATAATTTACCTTAACTGATGTTCCTATGACGCCAAAGGATGGAAATAAATGTCGAGGGCTTCAAGATAAAGTTGGGGAACTATATTCCCTTATGAAAAAACCATGAAAACCATCCACTAGAAGCCACTATATGAGGCATGTCAAATAAATTTCCAACCATGAATTCCAAGAATACAACTATATTTTTCCACAACACAGCTCAAAATAAATACAACCCAACATGTTCAAAAAATATCAGAGTATACTGCGGAAACTAAACAACCAAACACCACCAGCCATGAAACCTGCACAGCTCCACACCAAACTCCAAGCTCCAAGCTCCACCAAGAGATCACAAAGCTACACTAAAGGAGGGAGAAGCCATAAAATTTACAACATCATGGTACACAACATCTGAAAAGACACCAACATGCCAATGTAGGGGATGATTACTAAAAATGAGTAGGATTTCCCCAAATGAATTCCCTATATACACCCCTTGGATAAAACCATAAGCAAATTTATATAAAATATTTCACACAAATTAAATCACAAGGGAAACTATTTTCATAAGCCAAACATTCCCTTACCAATCCATCATAGCCAAACCATGAAACCCAGGGAAATCCATCCAAAAAAGCCACAACCATTCCAATATTTACACATTAGCACAACAATTTCCATCTAGCAAAGCAATGCACATAAAAAAACCAAAATGGTGGGACATACGACCAACCCGTCCACCCATTAACAACTAGCAGTACATCCCTAACACTACTCATATAGTGGTACTTCCGACCAATATTCATCCTCTTTTTATAGTGAGACTTCCTTCCCACTTCTATAAACCATTTCAATCAAACCAAACCAAGAATAAACCCACCAAGATCACAACCACATACAATCAAAAAATTCTATTTCATATCAATCCACTTCAATAAGTCACCCATATATTGAAAACCATTTACCATGACAAACCACATTTCAATAAAACAACCTTTTTTTGAAAACCATTTCCATCAATCATTTCAAAAATCAATAATATAATCCCATTTCAAAATCTTCATTTTAAAATCAACAACAGAGAATTTCACCACAAAACCCCCTTTTCCCCAAAAATCCCCAAAACATTACCCAAGGGATTTTCAAAAAAATTCACATAAGAATTCACAATTAATTTTCATCACAATATATAATTGTAAGAAAAAACCACTAGTTCTAACCAAGTGGAGTCAAGAGAGAAGCCACCCACCTTTAGGGTTCCCAAGAAATTGACACACAAACAACTGCACCTCAAATTCGGCGAACGCACCACCGAAAACTATCTAGATCCCATTACCTAACATCCACAAGCCTTAAAAACATCATTCATGGAAACCAAAACCCTGGATATACACAAAAAAAGTGTAGATATAGAAAACCATGAAAGGGGAAGAGCACATTCTAGAGGAAAACACAAAGAAATCATGATAGAAGACTTACTTGAGAGAAACCATCTCCAATCCGCCAAGAAAACTCTTCAAAGTCCTTCCAAACTGAGAGGGAGATCCCCTATAATCCCTAAGAACCTGAAATATCGAGTGAGGATTTATTTGGAGGAATATTAGAGTGAAATAGGTTAAGCACGAGGGAGCCCAGAACTTATAACCCTATTTTTAAGTGGCTTCATGCTTAGCCCACACAGTTTGTAAAACCGTGTGCTAACCGTGCACATGCTACTGCCTTGGGAGCAAGGGTCTGCATGGTTTCCTCGTACGGTTTGGAAAACCATGTGCATTCTGGGCAAAGCTTACTGTCTCTATTGCACGGTTTCCAGGAGAATCCACATGGTTTCCACTAACCGTGCTCAAACCATCCACCCCTTTATAAGTCACCAAACTCATCTAAAATCATTCCAAAAACTCCAAACCGATTCCCAACTCATCCCATGCCCATTAAATAGATAAAAAATGTTTAAAAAGAGATATGTATATATAAACCCATTGAAATTTTATTCCATGATTTTTTATAGTCTCTTAACATTTTATGATTCATTGAATTATAATATTTCATGTTCAAATTTATTAAATGTTACAATAGTGGCAATGGGTTTTAAGTACAGTCTCTTTGTTTATTGGTATTTTTTATGTTTAGGTATATGATAATGAAATATTTTGAATCGTATATCAAAATAATGTCAATTTTAAAATACTATGGTTTGTTCAAGTGTAAAAAATTTCCCAATTCTTTTTCTTCTATTAATGAATTCAGAATTCAAAAATAATGTTTTCCATGTAAACTAACTTTTTTTCTCTATTTGGTCGAAAACCTGTTTTTTCCCATATCCGTGATTCTGAAAAATATTTTAAAATTTTAATTAAAAATGTAAAAAGAATTTATAAAATAAATATTTACAAATGTTACATTTTATTCAAATATTTAAAAAATAAAAAAACATCATTTAGAAAACAATTCATTTAATTATTTTATTGAAAATATGGAGTGATTAATGTCTTAGCCCATAAAATATGAAAAATATTTTCCACCATCATGACACAACAATATAGTCAACAATAAATTATATGATTCAATGGAAATTTTAAAAGGTAATGATTTTGAAATTGTTTTATTTATAAAAATGTTTGTTCAATGTGGATAGATGATTTTCAACAAGAAATGTTCCATGTGATGTTTCATTAAAAATACTTTTCAACATATGATAACATCCAATGATTTTACATATGATTTATAGGGTATATGATCGAATGATGTTATTATTCTTACCTAACGTAATAGTCTTTTAATATAATGGAAATATTTTTATGAAAACCATTTATATTAAATGTGTTTGTTATGATGTTATGATTAAATGATTAAGTAAATCATTTCATTTCCATAGGTTATTCTATTATGAAATTATTTATGAAAATAATTTCATTCATTGGATATAATATGTTGATTTTTATATAATTATTTATTAGAAAAATTGGATTATTTGATATGTGGGACTGTATCACCCTCTATTATATGGGTAATGATTTATATAATATGAGCTCAATGGTAACAACGAATTTTATATTGAGCATGTATGAGGGAACACAAGATGTTATCCCAAACACAAAATAGGGTTGATAAGATGTTTTCAAAATCCTCTAATATGGTAAATTGTTGTTATCCCATTCTTTATTGAGGGTACAAGAGGGGTTATTTAAATACCAAAACTAGTTCACTGTTTGTTTTTCCATGCCTATTTTGTTATGAATTTATTTGTTGGTATCATTGACATATGATTTTCTATGACTATTAATATTCCAAAAATATTTTACTTATGAAAATTTCATTCAGTTTTGTCTCATGTTCATTGATTCCATTATGATTAATGTCTTATTAACAACAAATATGTATTACACATCTCATGTGTATGATCTATTATTTTCGTAGTATGGTTTTCGTAATTATTTATCTTGTTATTATACCCAGATGCTAATAATATATTGATATCTCACTAGTTTTCCCTTATAGTAAATATGAACTCTTCCTTCCTTATTTATCCATCTACATTATATTAATAACGTAATAATATATGATATATCTAACAGTGGTGAAAATTATTAAGAACATTGCGGGATATGACATATCTCAATTTTGGACATGATCTTTATGTGTCTATGTCCTCAAAGAGAGTAGACCTAAAACATTCTTGTAAGTATCATTGTGTTATGTTTTAAATATTTTTATATTAATATGAAATATTTATGTATATTATGATCTCGTCATTATATTTGTTAGTACTATATGATTTAATTATATGATGGAATATATGATGAGAACAATTTAGTGACTTCACTAAGGTATTTCTAGTAACAGGTCATGAGATATGACTACTGATATTTATATGGAATATTAAATTTATTGAAAAATGTTATGGGTTTTTTTAAAATATATATTTATTTACTTCTATGAAATTACATCATATTCATGATACTAATTGTGGTCTTCGATCCTAATGATGTGATACATAGTGGCAATAAGTTCAAAAATAGTTTATTGGGATGGAACCAATTTTGAAAAGTTGCATGACAGTGGAAATTACTGGAAACATGATTTTACACCCACGTGGGATATGTTGGGGATACACACTAACTCATCAAGAAAAAATCATGATGTATTTTAATAATAAAAATGACTGAAAAGGTCTAATTCAATGCTCTCATAAATTGAAAAAATCTCTGACGTATACATCTAATAATATTTTTTTATCCATTAATTTGTTAATTTAAAAAATGGGTAGTGTTTTTTCACAATATGATGTATTTTTTTAGGTAATGGATGAAAAGTAAAAGAACATGGTTAATGTTGAACTCAATGTAGAATTGTAATTATTTTACTATTTTGAATCAATACAATATTAGTTATATAATTAAAAAGAATTTTTTTATGTTAATAAAACACTCTCATGATATGAATCATGATGATCAAAAAATTGATAAAATTATGTATATTTTTCATTCAATCATACCAGATAAAAAATACACCATGTATTAGTGGCTTCATAGATAAATTTGTCAGAAATAATTTGATAAAAAATAAAAAAATAAAATTTTCATTCTTTAGCGTTCTGCTAAAGAAATAGCCTTTTTTTTCAAGGGTTTGGAAGATGAAAATATTTAAATGCAGTATCCTTATAACGAATATGTGTCAATATAAAATAACATAACATACATAATGGGATCCATTTAATAGGATATGGTTTACTAAATAATTCCCACATATTATACAATTAAGGATGTAGTTGTAATTTATCTTTATCAAATGAAATGATAGTGAATCAATTGGTATAAAATATATATTTATATGACATTCTATATACTAATTTGGTTTAGGTATCAGTCTAGAATAAAAAATTGATTAAATCATTGGTTCATTAAGACCAATTGATCAAATGGAATTGGAAATAAGTATCATAAATAATTACAATGTTGAAATTCGGTGTGAATTGAATTTTTAAATGAAACATGAATATTCATACCATTCATAGAATTTTGATATGAAAAGAAAGATAGATTCATGTGACAACTAATAAAATTATATTTTTGGATGAAATTCAATTCATCTACATTCAATAATTTTTCATAGAATCAGTCTTGTGAATTAATAGATGAAAATCTGGGACTTGCACAGGTGGGAAGGTTAGACATAATGATAAAGAATTTATAATTGATGTGATGTTCTTATTAAAAAAATTTAAATATAGAGAGAGATAAATAAAATGTAATGACCTGAATCCAGAGCCCATCAACTAGTGCCTCATGCCCGGTTTGCCACATAACCTCAAGCGCATTTCCACAAATTTCAGAGGCTGCCGACTAGTAGTGAGGGCCTTGGTATGTTATTGGGGAAACTGTGCCCTCATTAAGTAAGGTATACAAGGTACATGAAATAATAGTCAATAGCCGAAGCAGTAAATAGCGTACAACAACTGAAACTAAATAGCGAAAGAAATGTATAATATAATAATGATGAAAATTATGGATCAGGTACAAGTATCTAAGGAAAGCATCAAACACAACAATGATCTAAAATACCACTGAGAAAAAAGTACTAAAAGTACACAGTAACTCCAGCAGCATCGCATTCTTAGGCTCGGTCACATGCTCTCCATATCCAACTAGAAATCATGTACTTGAAGTAGAAGGTCCACAATCCCAATCCACACCAACAACCAAATAACCTGTTTGGGCCAAAAAGAAGGATCCAAAGAGGGTGTGAGACTAACCCCTGTAGGCAATCACCACAAGATCTGTGCCCTAATGTCTGTGAGAAATATCACAAATTTAAAGGAAATAATTTCAGTTGAGAAACATGATCACTATAAAGTAAAAAATACTACCAATCTTCTTAATATTTATTTATTAATTTCATTCACTCATTAAATTATCAACCAAGGATTCTAGCAAATAGCTCTATATTATCAAGGCCTAGAAACCAATGCAACAGGTATCTCAGGAGACTACATAACAACAAGCAGTACAAACACAAGCTTGTTCATTGGCATGGTGGACTCATTACAACCAACCAAATAATAATCATGGTGACTCTCTGGTTGGCTCACACTAGCAGACCCCTCTAGTCAATTAAACATACAGAGGCATAGACACTCTAGGAATCTCCCACCGTCAATTCCCCTACGGTTTTGCAACAATAACTATAGACTCTCCGAGGAAGCACTTACATCTAATTCCCCCAATAGTCTCGATACGTAACTAAGGACACTCTATGGAAGCACAAAGTCTCATTACCATATGTCATGTGAACGATTATAATGTATAACAGACTGTCTAGGGAATCCCTTAATCGTCAATTCCCTCTTTAGTCTACCACACCAGGTTCCCACAGCCCTGAGTAGCATAGTCATGTGTAATTGAATTTTAGAAGCCCAAAGTATTCTCAAAAAACTACTTGGCTAATTGCTACAATGCATCAAAAGCATATAAACAGTAGGCAATACATGAAATCAATTATATCAAGGTAGGAAAACAATGCAACAAGGGATTCCTCTCATGAAACCTAATCCAAACAGCAGTAAGCAACCAAAATAGGGGAAACACCCCTGGGGTGATCCTCAAAATGATAACAAGAAATTATCAATCATCTAATAACCTCAAGCATAAATTAATATTAAGGTAGACAACAATATAGGAAAAAACCCTAACCCGAGATACCCGATACATGGGAATCTGGAACTTTGCACCAAAAACTCAAAGACATTCAACGTATAGAAACAAACCACGTAACTCGATCCTAGAAGAATGAAATACGTGAACCTAGGCCTGTGAATCATCCTAGAACAAATATGATCTGCAAAAACATATAAAACGCTCAACCTCATATAACACTTACAAGAGAAGGAATCAGGAAACGTGGCCAATGAAGAACCAAGAACTCACTACTACGATTCTATTGCAAGTGACAGTGTTCGATTCAGATAACCGTTGAAGGATATATGGGTCGGAGAATATTCATACTTTTTAGAAACTCAAGATGTAATTAGGCATAGAAGAATATGAAAATAGGTTTAAGATGCCACCCTGGTCCGATTAATGAAAAAAAAAATTACACATTGTGTACTTACTGAGTACACCGTGTGTACTCGCCCTTTCTGTACACATAATTATGCAGAATCTACATCACCGCTACACACCATGTGTATGGCCCTGACACGGCCAGCATACGGCCTCACGTGGGAGAAAAGTACACACCGTGTACTAATAATGTACATGGAGTGTACTTAGAAAAATTCCATTTTTTCTTTTTTTTCTGAAAAACGAACAGAAACGGAAAAAAATACCTGAAACGAAGAACCTGGTTCATACAAACTTCCCCCTTAATGAAATTTTTCACTGAATTTCTCAAACATGGTGGCGAAGAAGAACCCTCTAACAACTTTGGCCACTGTGATCGCATATCGGTCTCCCTCTCCCAAGTCTTGTCTTGTACACGGCCATGCTTCCATATCACCCGTACCCGAGGAATAGTCCGGCCATGGAATATCATTGCACTACAATCAACAATCCTGATAGCATGCACCTCGAACGATGCATCCTTCTCCAACTCAACCTCCTCAGGTTGAAAAACATGAGACATGTCTGAGAAATAATGACAAAGATGAGAAACATAGAAGACTTCGTGCATATCCTGGTACCTCTGAGCCAACTACAACCTATAAGCAACCAGCCAGAAACTGTCCAGAACCTCAAACGGCCCGAAGTATCTCGATGAAAGCTTACCCTATCTCTTGGTCCTCTTCGGTCCCAACCTCGGGGTAACACATAGGAAAACCTGATCCCAGACCTTAAACTCCAAAGGTCTTCTCCGCTAATCAGCACAAGATTTCTGCCGATACTGTGCAGTATCCATCCTTTTTCGAATAAACTCCACCTGCTACGTGGTCTCCTAAAGAAGATGAGGTCCCAGAATAACTGCCTCTCCTGCCTCCATCCAATAAAAGGGTGATCAGCATGGCCTACCATACAAAGACTCTTAATGTGATATTTGAATAGTATATTGAAAACTATTATTATAGGAAAACCCCACTAGAGGTACATGTCTCTCCCAAGAACCTCTAATATCAAGGACACATGCTCGTAGCATGTCCCCTAGCACCTAAATCGTGTGCTCTGACTGGCCATCTGTCTGGGGATAGTATGTTGTACTGAGAAGTACCTGTGTACCCAAATCCCTCTATAGCCATTGAAAGAAATGGGATGTGAATCAGGAGTCCCTATCTGAAATGATAGTACCCGAAACCCCATGCAAGCGTACAATCTCACAGATGTACAACCGTCCAAGCTCATCAACACCAAAGGTATCCTTAATCGGCAAGAAGTGAGAAACCTTCATGATCCTGTCAATGAAAATCCATACTGCAGCATTCCCTCGAGTTGATCTTGTGAACCCTATCACGAATTCCATCATCAAATCATTCAAATTCCACTCAGGAATGGGTTTCGACTGTAAAATCCATGTCGGTCGATGGTGTTATGCCTTTACCTGTTGACAGGAGGAACATCTCATGACAAAACCGGCAACATCTCTCTTCATACCTGGCCACAAATATTGGCAGTATAGATCACTATACATCTTCGGGACGCCAGGAGGAACTGCCCAGACTGAGGAATGAAAGTCTCGCATCAGCTCCTCGTGTATATCTGTTGGCACCCATAAGTGTCCCATGAAACGAATGATCTCATCCTCACCTATGGTCCATCTGGGAAGTGGGTTCTCCCATGACACGCTTTCCCGTAGGACTAGGCCTTTAGAATCTGATAAATTCCTCATCTGGACTTGGTCGAGAAGCATAAAAGTAAAATCTATAGAAGATAGGAATGTTTTCCCCCTGTCTGTCTTGCATCTCCAAATGCATCTCAGTGAACAGAGCCATAAGCTGCCACTCAATGCTGGCCTCCCACACTGCATGTATCTGAGTCCTCCTGGTCAGTGCATCAGCCACTGCATTTCCTTTCCCAGTCATATAGTGTAACGACCCAATATTTTTGAGTAGTATATTAACTTACTCTTATTGATCTAATAAGATGTTAATGGTTAATGCAAAAAGAGGAGTCGATGGCTTCATCCAGTAGACTCAACCCTTACGAAGCCCACTTATCAGAGCTTGGGAAGGAGGTAGAATCTGTGGGCTTCGCTTTGGACCAAGCCCAAGCCGAGCTCCAGCGTGTCAAGCTTGAACGAAAACGCTTGCAGGAGAAGTTCAAGTTAGTGGAGATTGCTACTAGGGAAATGTTATCTGAGCCTCCCTCAGATTCTCTCACCATATCACACCTTACACTTAGGTCTTATGCCAGTGTTGTAAGGGGCTATGTGATGAGACCCTAGTTTCCTTGTGTAATCCTCTCGGGTGAATAAATTGAGATTTCTTCCTTTAGTGATGTTTGTGAAATTTCAAATGCCTAGATAATTTTAGAATGTATTTTATTGATGAATTTTGAAAAAGGGATATTTTGAAATATTTATGTAAACCCTAAATAACTAATGATGTGTCATGATTTTCAAAAAATGGTCTTCTACAAAAGTGTTCATTAAGGAATTTGGAGTCTAATAAGATCAACATAATTTTTGATGAATAGTAAATTATGAATAGTGATTTTACGCTTAGGATTAGTAATGTGACCAAATGGATTAGTAATTTCACTCAAAGAAAGTTTTAATATAATTTAGACACCTAGGTTAAGTAATGTGATTCAATAAAATGGTTAAATAACGGTTTCATAAATTATTATTCAAGTATTAGTTTTTTTCGGATGAATAGTGTTTTTTAATAAAAATTTAATTAAAAATAATTAGAAAATTATTTTTATAAAAAGGACTTTATTTTTGAACTCAGAGCATCGATATTATGTTAAGGTAATTTTTGGGGATTTTTTTGAAAAAAATGAATTTTCGATGAATAGTGTTTTTATATAAAAATTAAATTAAAAATATTTAGAAAAATATTTTTATAAAATGGATTTCATTTTTGAAATCAGAGCATTGATATTTGGTTAAGGTGAAATTTTGGGATTATTCTGAGAAAGTTGAATTTTCAGTGAATAGTAAAAATACCGTTTTAGGGTTTCGGTATGTTTAATGACATCATAATGATGTCATGATGATGTCATGAGATCTTTTGAGGGTTGGCCGGCCAAGGGTGAGGAATTATTGTTTTGGGGTCCCCATGTGGCCTAACTCCATGATAAATGCCAAGGGAGAGCACATGGGTTTGAGAAAAGCACATGTGAGGTGTCCTTTGGCCATTAATGCTTTGTCCCCTCACTTTCCCTATAAATACCCACCCTTTCCTCCCTTGGTTTTCACTCCCAACTCTTCCCTAACGAAGTTCTGGTCTTCTTACCTTCCAAGGAGTCCTCCCAAGGTGCCCCCAAGCCCTCAAGGTCCAATCCTTTGAGTTTCAAGAGTCACGTTTTAAGGTAAGGGATCCGACCCCTCTCTTTCTTTTCGTGTAATCTCTTTTATGTCATTCCTTTTATGCTCCATGTTATTATGTGAGAGGATGTTCTTTTATATTCCTCTTACTGCCCTTTCATGTTTATATGATTAGAGATCCCCTCTTACTCTCATCATTTCGTTTTATGAAAGTTTAAGTGACGTCGTTAGGCTGCCGAATGTTTAAGTGATTCTTTCACCCTTCTCATTTTTCAAGCTCGATTTTCATGTCAAATCTTTCAAGTTCCTTTTTATTATGTTGGGGTATGATCTATATATCTATCATACTGGTCTCTTATGATCATATGATGAGAGACCCTATTTTAATTGTTCAATTCATTTTTGTTGAAGTTTAAGTGACGCTGTTAGGCTGCCGAATTTTCATAAGAGAAATCAAATTTTTGTCTTCCTTCCATGTTTTTCATTTCAATTGGTATGTCCTTGAAATTTCATCCCCATGTCCATATATCCTTCTTACTCTTCCCCTCTACCTTTTTATGGGTCAATTATGATTGTTCAACCCATGTCCCCTCTCTTTTCAAAGTTTCTAAAACCTTGTAACATAGCTGTTATGCTGCAGAATTTTCGTCTCAAAATGCCTCTCTTTTCTCAAAATTATTTTATGTTATAATGTGAATACTCAAAGCTCCTATTTCTAAAGGGGTATTCACATATATATAAAAATGTTCTATTTTAAAATTCTGGGATTTACATACATGATACCCGCTTTCCCTTCCGTGGGTTTAAAGTAACGTAAAGTTCATGTCTTTAAAGCAGTTTTTGAAACGTTATGATTATGAAATGAAACCCATTTTTTTATGCTATATGGGTTATTTATGAAATTTTTGATGATGATATATGTGGCTCACATGAAAATAAAGACAAATTTAAGGGTGCGCCCGGATAGCGCTCCAATGCATTGGGTAAAGACTTAATCTCTAGAGATGACCATTTTAACGACGCCTTGGTGAATAACCTTGGTAATTTTTAACGACACCTTGGGGATGGACCTTGGTGAAACGAAACGATTGTCAATATTAAATGTTGTAGCCACATCTTCAAGTTATGAAAAATGATTATTTTTATTATGATGTATCTCATGATTTCTTTCTCATGCCTTAAAGTTCTTTTCATGTCCTTATTGAAGTATCTCAAGTTCACTTGTAAAATGTTTCTCTTGTTTCCCTTACTGGGCCTTCTGCTCACCCTTTCTTTTGATGTATGTCCCCAGGTTATGAGATGTATAATGAACATAGGATGAACTAAAGGAGAAGCCTTTCAAGTGTTTAAGAAGAATGTTTTTATGTTTTTTTATGTATTATTATCCTTGTTTCCAAGACACTAAACCTTAACGATCCTCAGTTCCGTGTAATGAAATGAAATTTTATGTTATAAAATGGCAGGATGCTATAGTTGGTATCAAAGGATGGTTTAGTTATTTGTGGAAATTAGGATATAAAAACTTTAGGAAGAACCCTATAGAAAAGATTAAATATAGGAAAACTTCCTGGTATTTTGGTAAGTATTGAGTAAGTGGTTTATCAAACAAATACATCCCTGTCTGGATACGAGCAGGTAGAGGCGGCTCTGGCACAGATGTACATAGGGGTAAAACCCGAAAACACCGCTTTGAGCTAGACTCGAATGGGAACTGGTGCACGATAACGGGCCTTTCTGCACTCTTGGTTACGACACTCCCGGGGGATATGTTTGGTTAATCACAAGCTTTCTATGAATCATTATGAAGGAATTATAGAAAAGTGTAATTGTCTAAGCATTAAGTCTTAGTTAAAAGATTCATAAATGAAATAAGTTTCTTACTAAGGTTTTATTCTTTTAGAAAATGGCGGGCAATAGGAGGAACCGTGCCGATGGTGACCGCAATGCACCATGTGCTGACGGCCCTCCGATGGAAGCCAGAATGGAAACATTCATGCGAATGATGAACCAAATGACTCAAGTTATGAGTAATAACTTGAATCAAGCTGAGAGGCCGACCTCACCACGAAGGGAACAACACTCTGTTGAGTCCTTCATGCGTCAACGACCGCCAACATTCAGTTGATCTACTGACCCATTGGTTGCGGAACAATGGATAAGCTCCATTGAAAAGATCTTCTCTGTACTGCATTGTTCGGAACAAGAAAAAGTCACCCTTGCTGTTTACCGCCTAGAGGGAGAAGCTGATCAGTGGTGGTCACTGATCAAAAACACGAAGCCACGAGGAGAGATGGAAGCTATGGAATGGGAAGAATTTCGGGGGATTTTCTTTAACAAGTATTTCCCTCGTTCCATGAGAACGAAAATGGAGAAAGAGTTTCTCGAGCTGAAGCAGAAGGAGAACGAATCTGTCGGAAGCTACGAGATGAACATCACAAGGCTTTCCCGTTATACCTCAAGCTTTGTCATGGACCCTAATGGGAAGGTTGATAGATTCTTTGGCGGACTACGACCTCATCTGCGGAAGAATCTAGCCAACAGGGACTATGATAGCTATGAAGAAATAGTTCGAAGTGCTATGAAAGTCGAGCTGGAGTTTGGTGAGACACAGTGGTCTCATAAGCCAAATGAAAAGAAGAGATCGTTGGAGCCCAGTTTAGGGAAGTCTTTTGATCAGGGAAGAGGTGGAAAGCAAATGCAACTTACCACATGCAATAAATGTGGGAAGAATCATCTGGGGAACTGCTTGAACGGAAGTGGCAAGTGCTACAAGTGTGGAAGAGGAGGCCATATTGCTCGGAATTGTCATAGTGAGGTGAAGCCTCAGCTTCCCAACACTAACGACAGAGGAAAGATGGTTCTGGCCCTACCCGAAGTCACATGCTTCAAGTGTGGACAGCTTGGGCACTTTGCTAACCAATGTCCCAATCCGAGGGCGGTGGAGGGGAATCACCACCAACCTCAGCAGAGGCCAAGGGAGCAAGGTCGTGCTTTCTCTATCACAACAACTGAAGTTGAAGTTCCGAACGATGTGGTAGCAGGTACTCTTGTTGTCCTCTCAAAACTAGCAAGTGCTTTATTTGATTCTGGTTCTACGCATTCCTTTATTTCTTCCAAGTTTGCAAAGAATATAGAATCAATCCCCGAATTGCTTGAGGTAGAGTTGTCAGTCAAGACTCCAAGTGGGATTATCCATGCATCAACAGTGTTTAGAGACTCTAGTGTTTACTTTGGTGAGCACAATCTTATCGCAAATCTAGTAGTCATTCCCATGATGGAATTCGACGTTATACTAGGGATGGACTGGCTCTCAAAGTATAATGCTAAGATCAAATGCAGAAGTAAGGAAATCTCAGTAGTCTTGAATGAACGACCTACAGTTATCTTCCGAGGAGAGATATCCCGAACTGATCCCTATCTAGAAGAACCTCCTATAGCTTTCTTTATGGAGTTAATCGGTGATGAGGAAGAAGGGAAAGGGAGCATACAAATTGAAGATGTTCCGATTGTTCAGGAATACATGGATGTATTTCCTGAGGAGTTACCTGGACCTCCCCCAGAAAGAGAGGTAGAGTTCTCCATTGAACTCGTACCTGGGTCTCAACCGATATCAAAGACTCCGTATAGAATGGCAAATGTGGAGCTAGAGGAGCTAAAGAAACAACTCCAAGACTTGTTGGAGAAGGGGTTTATCCGAACGAGTGTGTCTCCTTGGGGAGCACCAGTTCTCTTTGTGAAGAAGAAGGATGGATCAATGCGGCTATGCATTGATTATAGAGAACTGAACGGGATCACAGTGAAGAACAGATACCCTCTACCAAGAATTGATGATTTATTTGACCAACTTCGTGGGGCTCAATTCTTCTCTAAGATTGACCTTCGATCTGGTTATCATCAACTGAGGGTGAAGAAGGAAGATATTCCAAAGACTGCCTTCCGATCAAGATATGGGCATTATGAGTTTACTGTTATGACCTTCGGATTGACTAATGCTCCTGCTATTTTCATGGATTTGATGAATAGAGTCTTTAAGGACTACCTTGATAACTTTGTGGTAGTTTTTATTGATGATATTTTGATATATTTAAAAAGTCGTGAGGAGCATGAAGATCATCTGAGGGTTGTTTTGAAAACTCTACGGAAGGAGAGGCTCTTTGGGAAGTTCAGCAAGTGTGAGTTTTGGTTACAACAAGTGGCTTTCTTGGGGAACATCGTAACCAATGAAGGAATCTCGGTTGACCCTGCAAAGACAATGGTTGTGGAGGAGTGGCCTCAACCCACAACAGTAACTGAGATTCGTAGTTTCCTTGGCTTAGCGGGATATTATAGGAGGTTTGTGAAAAACTTTTCACGGCTTTATAATCCACTAACTAAGTTGACTCGAAAAGGGGTTAAGTTCATCTGGACAAAGGAATGCGAGAAAAGTTTCCAAGAGCTGAAGAAGAGATTGGTTACTGCACCTGTGTTAACACTACCCTCTATCGGAGAAGGATTCGTTATTTTTAGCGATGCATCTCTGAAAGGGCTTGGGTGCGTCCTCATGCAGAATGACAAGGTAATTGCTTATGCATCTCGACAGTTGAAGATTCATGAGCAGAATTATCCTACGCATGATCTAGAGCTGGCGGCAGTTGTTTTTTCTCTAAAGATATGGAGGCACTATCTTTATGGGGAGAAATGTGATATATACACTGACCACCAAAGTCTAAAGTATATTTTCACTCAGAAATAATTGAACATGAGACAAAGGAGATGGTTGGAGCTTATTAAAGACTATGATTGTTCAATTCATTATCACCCTGGAAGAGCAAACAAAGTCGCGGATGCGTTAAGCAGGAAACATCCTGTTGTTCTGGCAACAATGAGGATCCTGGGAGATCCCTTGATTAAAGATCTAGTAAAACTGGACATGGGAATTATAAGGAAAGGGACATCATCAACCCTATCCCAAATGATTTCTCAACCTTCATTACTAGATAAGATCAAGAAGGCTCAAAAAGAAGATCCTTTGCTGCAGGAGAAGTTCGAGGCTGTAAAGGATGGGAAGTTCCCTGATTTCAATATTGATCAAGAAGGTGTATTGAAATTTCGTACAAGACTATGTGTTCCATCTATTCCGGAGATAAAGAATGAACTGATGGATGAAGCTCATAGATCTACTTTCTCTATACATCTGGGAAGCACTAAGATGTATAGAGACCTTCGTGATCATTATTGGTGGGATAACATGAAGAGGGAGATTGCCGATTACACTACAAGGTGCCTGGTGTGTCAGCAAGTAAAGGCAGAAAGACAACTTCCTAAGGGGGTATTACAACCGCTACCCATACCAGTATGGAAGTGGGATAATATCACCATGGACTTTGTAACTGGTCTCCCAAAAACATCCAAAGGAAACAATGCGATATGGGTTATTGTGGACCGTCTCACCAAGACAGCCCATTTTATCTCTATTCGGGAAGATTTCTCTCTGGATCAGCTTGCCAAGATATACGTGAAGGAAGTGGTAAGGCTGCATGGGGTACCACTATCCATCGTATCTGATCGTGACCCAAGATTCACATCAAAATTCTGGAGAAGTCTTCAGCATGCTCTGAATACTGAATAGAATTTTAGTACGGCCTATCATCCTCAAACTGATGGCCAATCTGAAAGGACTATTCAGACACTCGAAGACATGTTGAGATTATGCTCAATGGAATTTAAAGGTGGATGGGATCAACACCTCCCATTAGTGGAGTTCTCCTATAACAACAGCTTCCATTCGAGTATTCAGATGGAACCCTATGAAGCTCTATATGGAAAGCGGTGTAGAACTCCTACTTGTTGGGATGAAACTGGTGAGAGAAAGCTTCTTGGTCCTGATCTCGTGCAAGAGATGACAGAACAGGTTCATGCCATCCAACAACACATAAGGGCTTCTCAGAGTCGGCAGAAGAGCTATGCTGACAATCGTCGAAGAGACTTGGAGTTTGGGGTGGGTGACAAAGTCTTCCTTCGAATCTCTCCATGGAAGAGAGTCATGCGGTTTGGGAAGAAAGGGAAGCTCAGCCCTAGGTACATTGGCCCCTATGAAATCCTCGATCGCATAGGAGCAGTGGCCTATCGTCTAGCACTTCCACCGAACCTAGATCAAGTTCATGATGTCTTCCATGTATCTCTCTTGAGGAAGTACATACCCGACCCTTCGCATGTACTGAACCCAGAGGTGGTACAACTTGAAAACGACCTCTCTTATGAAGAGCAGCCAATGGAGATCTTAGACCGTAGAGACAAGGTCCTACGAAACAAGACTACCCACCTTGTGAAAGTGTTGTGGAGGAATCATAAATATGAAGAGGCGACTTGGGAGCCCGAGGAAACAATGAAGCAAAAGTACCCTCACCTTTTCGACTAGGCCTCAAGTATAAATTTCGGGGACGAAATTTCTAAAGGGGGGAAGAATGTAACGACCCAATCTTTTTGAGTAGTATATTAACTTACTCTTATTGATTTAATAAGATGTTAATGGTTAATGCAGAAAGAGGAGTCGATGGCTTGATCCAGTAGACTCAACCCTTACGAAGCCCACTTATCAGAGCTTGGGAAGAAGTTAGCATCTGTGGGCTTCACTTTGGACCAAGCCCAAGCCGAGCTCCAGCGTGTCAAGCTTGAACGAAAACGCTTGCAGGAGAAGTTCAAGTTAGTGGAGATTGCTACTAGGGAAATGTTATCTGAGCCTCCATCAGATTCTTTCACCATATCACACCATACACTTAGGTCTTATGCCAGTGTTATAAGGGGCTATGTGATGAGACCCTAGTTTCCTTGTGTAATCCTCTCGGATGAATAAATTGAGATTTCTTCCTTTAGTGATGTTTGTGAAATTTCAAATGCCTAGATAATTTTAGAATGTATTTTATTGATGAATTTTGAAAAAGGGATATTTTGAAATATTTACGTAAACCCTAAATAACTAATGATGTGTCATGATTTTCAAAAAATGGTCTTCAACAAAAGTGTTCATTAAGGAATTTGGAGTCTAATAAGATCAACTTAATTTTTGATGAATAGTAAATTATGAATAGTGATTTTACGCTTAGGATTAGTAATGTGACCAAATGGATTAGTAATTTCACTCAAAGAAAGTTTTAATATAATTTAGACACCTAGGTTAAGTAATGCAATTCAATAAAATGGTTAAATAACGGTTTCATAAATTATTATTCAAGTATTAGTTTTTTCGGATGAATAGTGTTTTTTAATTAAAAATTTAAATAAAAATAATTAGAAAATTATTTTTATAAAAAGGACTATATTTTTGAACTCAGAGCATTGATATTATGTTAAGGTAATTTTTGGGGATTTTTTTGAAAAAAATGAATTTTCGAGGAATAGTGTTTTTATTTATAAAATTAAATTAAAAAAATTTAGAAAAATATTTTTATAAAATGGATTTCATTTTTGAAATCAGAGCATTGATATTTGGTTAAGGTGAAATTTTGGGATTATTCTGAGAAAGTTGAATTTTCAGTGAATAGTAAAAATACCGTTTTAGGGTTTCAGTATGTTTAATGACATCATAATGATGTCATGATGATGTCATGAGATCTTTTGAGGGTTGGCCGGCCAAGGGTGAGGAAGTATTATTTTGGGGGCCCCATGTGGCCTAACTCCATGATAAATTCCAAGGGAGAGCACATGGGTTTGAGAAAAGCACATGTGAGGTGTCCTTTGGCCATTAATGCTTTGTCCCCTCACTTTCCCTATAAATACCCACCCTTTCCTCCCTTGGTTTTCACTCCCAACTCTTCCCCAACGAAGTTATGGTCTTCTTACCTTCCAAGGATTCCTCCCAAGGTGCCCCCAAGCCCTCAAGGTCCAATCCTTTGAGTTTCAAGAGTCACGTTTTAAGGTAAGGGATCCGACCCCTCTCTTTCTTTTCGTGTAATCTCTTTTATGTCATTCCTTTTATCCTCCATGTTATTATGTGAGAGGATGTTCTTTTATATTCCTCTTACTTCCCTTTCATGTTTATATGATGAGAGATCCCCTCTTACTCTCATCATTTCGTTTTATGAAAGTTTAAGTGACGTCGTTAGGCTGCCGAATGTTTAAGTGATTCTTTCACCCTTCTCATTTTTCAAGCTCGATTTTCATGTCAAATCTTTCAAGTTCCTTTTTATTATGTTGGGGTATGATCTCTATATCTATCATACTGGTCTCTTATGATCATATGATGAGAGACCCTATTTTATTTGTTCAATTCATTTTTGTTGAAGTTTAAGTGACGTCGTTAGGCTGCCGAATTTTCATAAGAGAAATCAAATTTTTGTCTTCCTTCCATGTTTTTCATTTCAATTGGTATGTCCTTGAAATTTCATCCCCATGTCCATATATCCTTCTTACTCTTCCCCTCTACCTTTTTATGGGTCAATTATGATTGTTCAACCCATGTCCCCTCTATTTTCAATGTTTCTAAAACCTTGTAACATAGCTGTTATGCTGCAGAATTTTGGTCTCAAAATGCCTCTCTTTTCTCAAAATTATTTTATGTTATAAAGTTAATACTCAAAGCTCCTATTTCTAAAGGGGTATTCACATATATATAAAAATGTTCTATTTTAAAATTCTGGGATTTACATACATGATACCCGCTTTCCCTTCCGTGGGTTTAAAGTAACGTAAAGATCATGTCTTTAAAGCAGTTTTTGAAACGTTATGATTATGAAATGAAACCCATTTTTTTATGCTATATGGGTTATTTATGAAATGTTTGATGATGATATATGTGGCTCACATGAAAATAAAGACAAATTTAAGGGTGCGCCCTGATAGCGCTCCAATGCATTGGGTAAAGACTTAATCTCTAGAGATGACCATTTTAACGACGCCTTGGTGAATAACCTTGGTAATTTTTAACGACACCTTGGGGATGGACCTTGGTGAAACAAAACGATTGTCAATATTAAATGTTGTAGCCACATCTTCATGTTATGAAAAATGATTATTTTTATTATGATTTATCTCATGATTTCTTTCTCATGCCTTAAAGTTCTTTTCATGTCCTTATTGAAGTATCTAAAGTTCACTTGTAAAATGTTTCTCTTGTTTCCCTTACTGGGCCTTCTGCTCACCCTTTCTTTTGATGTATGTCCCCAGGTTATGAGATGCATAATGAACATAGGATGAACTAAATGAGAAGCCTTTCAAGTGTTTAAGAAGAATGTTTTTATGTTTTTTTTATGTATTATGATCCTTGTTTCCAAGACACTAAACCATAACGATCCTCAGTTCCGTGTAATGAAATGAAAGTTTATGTTATAAAATGGCAGGATGCTATATATAGGCATGCTCGAAATCGAAGGACTGCAGGTACACAACCCACCTCCATTGTCCCAAATTCAATTCCTGTCGCGTGATGATGCACATGATGCTCTTGGGGTCAATATACACCACAAAATTCTCTCCCATGAAAGTAATTTCCCCAACAATGAAAAGCATAAACAATTGCAACCAACTCCAGGTCATGTCGAGTGTAAGAGTAGACCAAGATATCGTCCACGAAAACCACCACGAACTAATCCTAGTATGGATGGAAAACTCTGTTCATCAGCGCCATGAAAACTGTTGGCGTGTTTGTGAGACCGAATGGAATAACCAAATATTCATACAAAACATACCTACTATGAAATGTTGTAAGAGGTATATCAGATGGTCTGACATGCAACTAATGGTAGCCAGATTTCATGTCGATCTTCCAGAACACTATGGCTCCTCGATGCTGATCCGAAAGATCATCTATCCGTGGAAATGGATATTTGTTCTTGGCCATCATCAGGTTTAGCTTCTAATAATCCACACAAAGCCAAAGGATGTCGTCTCCCTTCTTCCCAAACAGGACAGGCGAACCCCAAGGAGATGTATTGGGTCGGATGAAACCCCTTACCTGCAACTCTTCCAACTTTTTCTTGAGCTCCTAAAACTCATGTGTTTCAATAATGTAAGGAGGAACGGACACTGGTGTCACTCCTGGAAGAATCTCAATAGAGAAGTCTACCTCTCGCTGTAGAGGCAAACTTGAAAAGTCTTCTAGAAAGACAAATGGAAGGCGATGAACCCCTGGAGGAAAATTTACCTAAAAAGTCCCATGGTCATCCAGATATAAGCTGGATATTTGTCCCAAAACACCACCAAACCCATGATGCTCTGGTCTATCTCTACTCATCTATACATCCCATTCGCCCTTATGAATAAATGATATTCCCTTTGGTGATATGAAACTCACCCTACGACGATAGCAATCGCAAAGGCCTAGAAGGGAACTAACCAGTCCATCCCAAGAATGACATCATAGCTTTCCATCTATAAAACATAGAGACTCCACAAAAAACGACACCCACCAAACTCAAGGGGGAAGTCTAAGAACTGACGTATGCTAGCAGGTCTATTTCCCAAGGGAGTGTCTAGTGTCATCATATCCTCAAGAGGGTTAGACAGTAAGTCTAAGGAATTCCACAGTATGCATAGAAATAATTCTATGAGAAGCTTCTATATCAAAAAGGGTAGAGGATAAATCTGAGGCTAGTAAAATCGTACCTCAAACTGTAGAAGGTTTAGGATCCTTCTCTTGATGAATCTGCCCTATAGAAAAAGTTTGGCCAGTACCGCGGCCCTGCGTAGCAGCCTGAGATCCCTGTACCACTCCTCCCTGAGCCTGACCACTGCAGCCATAACCTCTACCCAGGACTGAATGACCTAATGAACTCCATCCCCCAGTCTGCTTTGGAACTGGTAATCTTGCACCATTACATGGAGTCGAAACTAATCCTCCTTCACTAGCCGCTGGCAGAAGAACCTTTCAGATGTGATGCAGATGACCAATCTTGATGCAAGATCGGCACTCCACTAGGTCCCTCAGGAATGGGGTATTCTTATGCCCAATTCTTCCACACTGATAAAAACACTTAGTTTCTAGAGGGAAGATTCCTTTTACTAGAAGGAATACCTCGCTTCCTCGAGTCACCTCAATAGACTCTCGGTGGGGCTTCCTACTATCTGTCTGGAGAGAATTAGTCCAGGATGCTGAACCACCCAGGTCTACAGCTCCAGCTTCCCTCTAGTTTCTCTTCGTAATAAGTGTCTGGCTGACTATCAAATTGATAAAAGTCAACTAAAAGGCGTTCACCTGTGACCTGATATCTGGTATGAGGACTTCCTCAAACTTCCTTGCCAAAAAGATTTTGTCATTTCCCATAATGGGGGTTAAATGATGTAACTCTGTAAACTGGGAGGAATAATCCCTTACTATGAGAGTACCCTTATGCAGGTTCATGAACTCTCCGACTCTGTCAGCCCTCAACGTCGCCGGGTACAAGTAGTCGTAGAACGTACAATGAAACTCATTCCAAGCCATAGCATGTTGGTTCCCTATCTGTGAAACCACATCCCACCATATCTTGGTGGAATCTAACAGCATATTAGTCACAAGATTCACTCTTCTCTCCATATGTGCCTCCAGATTCTTGATGATGGATAGCAAGGCTTCTAGCCATGAATCTGTTGCCTGCGATCCTCCATCCCCTGTGAATGGGGGAGGGCGTTGCTGCTGAAAAACCTGTGTCATCTCTGCCTTAGACTGGGAAATTTTCTGAGCTCCCTTGAAGGTCTGCATAAATCTAACAAAACCCTCTATGAACTGATCGTTGGTACTAGATTCTGGAATCACTGCAGGTGCCATGTTCGGAACGATAGACGGAACTACCAGTAGTCCCTGATCTATCGTATCAGGCGTACGATCACTGCCTAGTTCATGACGTGCAATGGGAGGATTTCATGGTTCCATAGCTCTGAAATGTCAAAATCATACTTTCATTAATGATGAAAACAGATGAAATTTAAGAGAGAAAAACAGAACAGGAGATAAAAACTTTAAATTGTGGGAAAACATGACTACACGACGTGTAGTACTACTACACGATGTGTTTCTTAAAAGTATACCCTAGGCGAGTACAATGGCCATACATGGATGTGTAAACCACCCAGCTACACTGCGTGTTCTTAAAATACATGGCATGTACTAACCCTTTTCCTCCCTTCCTGTTCACTCCTACACGGATGGGAACACAGACTGTCCTTGGAGGACACTACACAGCATGCCTGTCCGCCACACAACGTGTCCTTAAGATCTCTCCCATTTCTGTGTCGTTAGTCACATGAACTGCTACACAGACCACTACTTCACGTCATGTCAAAGGAGACACGACGTGTACTTGACATGCCTTACCTGGCCCATGTTGTTAGTGACATAGCCTGACACACGGTCGACACTACACGGCGTGTTCTATATGGACACGACATGTTCGTCAAAGGATAACACCAACCCGTACTATTGGCTACACGGCCGGCTACATGGTCAACTATACACGGCATGATCCCAACGGACATGGTGTTCACTTGAAGGAAAAACATGGCCCGTGTTGTTCATGACACATCCGGATACCTATTCCAGACTACAAGGCATGTAAGA
Source organism: Viscum album (assembly GCA_963277665.1). Taxonomy (NCBI): domain Eukaryota; kingdom Viridiplantae; phylum Streptophyta; class Magnoliopsida; order Santalales; family Viscaceae; genus Viscum; species Viscum album. Next base: position 2,032,468,253 of record OY728140.1, on the reverse strand, counting down.
TGTTACACAGCGTGTTCTTACAGTAAACTTTACAACCCTGTGTCTCTACCCAACACAGTCAGGGACACATCTTTATACAACACAACCTATATGCATAACGTACACTCCGAGTACTCTGGGTTTTTCAATACAGTAACCTTTGAACTGCACCGGATCCCATAAAACACAGAAAACAAGTGTTAAGGTGAAAAATTTCGATCTGTGGGGGCCCATACACCCTACGAATCAAAGCATGGCATAATAAAAATGTACATAACAAATAAAAAGTATAACAACTCATGATCCACCAAATTCCTATCCTCAAGGGTCCATAACACCTCTATGACCAAAGTTTGGTGTCCATGATAAAGAAGCTCCAAACAAATGATACCCTATAAACATATTAGGTATTCTATCATAGCAGCTATCACAACAGCATGCATTTCATTCAAAATTCTATAACAACATCATGAAAATTCTAATGCAATCTAGATGGAATGGAAAAATGCATGACATGTGATTTTCTAACAATTGCTTATATGATGCATGAGATGGAATACCCTCATCTCATCAGGATGAAACAAAACAGAACAACAATCATACAAAGAGTAATAGCACAAAACAAGGGGACCACCCAACGGTGAAATCAATTAAACTTCAAAATTTGGAAAAACTCGAAAATTGAAATATTCGAGGTAATCTGGATTTTTCCCTATACACGGGTTCTAGAATGCCCGGGCACGGCTATTTACCATTTACCTATTTTTTCCTACCCCTGTCAAATGTCGCTAAACAGTATGTCAATAGAAAAGGAAGAACCTCCTCTGATACCACTTTGTAACAACCCAAATCCAGAGCCCATCAACTGTTGCCCCACGCCCGGTTCGCTACATGACCTCAAGAACATTTCCTCAAATTCCAGAGGCTGCCGACTAGCAACGATGTCCTGGGTAAGTTATTGGGGAATCTATGCCTTCATTTGGTAAGGTATACAAGGTATAAGAAATAACAGTAAATAGCAGAAGAAGTAAACAACATACAATAACTGAAACTAGACAGCAGAAGAAATGTATAATATAATAATGATGAAAATGATGCACCAGGTACAAGTTTCTAAGGAAAGTAGCAAACACAACAACGCTCTGAAATACAATTGAGAACAATGTAGTAAAAGTAAACAAAAACACCAGCAGCATCGCAAGACTAGGCTCGGTCCTATGCTCTCCAACTCCAACCAGCAATCATGTACCAGAAGTTGAAGGGCCACAATCCCTATCCACACCTGCAACCATATAATCTTTTTGGGCCCAAATTGAACACCCAAATAGGGTGTGAGAATAATCCCACTAGTCAATCACCACAAGATCTGTGCCCTACTATCAGTGATCAAAATTGTAAAAGTAATGGAAATAAATTCAGTATAAGAATAGGAGTACTATAAAGTAAGAAATCCTACCAATATCCATTCACATTTATTTATTAATTTAATTCACTCATTAAATTATCAACCAATGAATCCAGCAAACAAATTTATATTCTCAAGGCATGGCATGCAACACAACATGTATCTCAGCAGACTACCTAACAACAAGAAGTACAAACTCATGCTTTTTCTTTGGCATGGTGGACTCATCACAACCAACCAAACAATAATAATGGTGACTCTCTGGGTGGCTCACACTGGCATGCCCCTCTGGTCAAGTAAACATACAAAGGCAAAGACACTCTGGGAAGCTCTCACCTCCAATTCCCCGTAGTCTTGGAATGGTAACTATAGACACTCTAAGGAAGCACTTACGTCTAATTCCCCATATAGTCTTGATACGTAACTATGGAAACTCTAAGGAAGCACAAATTCCCATCATCGTAGGTCTTGGGAACTATTCTAATTTATAACAGACTCTCCAGGGAAGACCTTAATCGTCAATTCCCTCTTTATTCTACCACACAAGATTCCCACAACCCTGAGTAGCATAGTCATGCATAATCGACTTTTAGCAGCCCAAATTAAGCTCAACAAACTACCTGGATAATATCTAAAATTAATAAAAAGAATATAAACAGCAGGAAATACATGCAATCAATTATATCATGGTAGACAAACAATGCAACAAGGTATGCCTCATAGGCAACCTAAACCAAACAGCGGTAAACAACCAAAACAGGGGAAACAACCATGGGGTGATACTCAAACATGCTAACAAGAAATTATCAATCATCTAATAACCTCAATCATACATGAAATATAAGGTGGACAACAATACAGGATCAAAACCCTAACTTGAGATAACTGATACATGGGTATCCGACACTTTGAACCAAAAACTCAAAGACATTCAACGTAGAGAAACAAACCACCTACCTCGATCTTAGAAAATTGATATACATGAACCTCGGCCTATGAATCAACCTATAATGGAGAATATCTTCAAAAACGTCTAAAAAATTCAACCTCAGATAAATATCACGAGAGAAGGAATCCGGAAATGTTGCCAAAGAAGAACCAAGAAGTCACCACTGTGATTCTATTGCAACCGACAGTGTTCGATTCGGATAACTGGTGATGAATCTGTGGCTTAGGAAAGATTCATGTAACATCCCAATGATTTTATGAGATATATTATTTTTAATTTCTTTGATGTCTTCAATTATAAACTACACCAAGATTAGCTTGTACTATACACAACACCGTATTAGCTTGCAGTATACACAACACTATTATTGGCTCGTGTTACAAATAATTTCAAGTTCATTTTGTAGAAAATATTCTACAAAACATTATGTATAGATATTGTTTAATGTATAAATGAAATAACTTTTGATTATGTTATACACAACACCAAATGGAGATTTCACTACACGCAGCCCTGACATGGATTGCATTACATGCAATCAAGACATTCGTTGATATTGTGTGTAGTACGCAATACCGAGTTTCACTAAATTATATATTATTGTAATATTATTATGAACTAGCCGTTATGAATAGTAATACCAAATTTTTGAAATTTTAAAAAATTTATCTTTCAAAATGGACTTCATTTTTTGGATTCGGAATATCAAAATTAGCCTAGGGTAAATGTTTGGTATTTTTGTGAAAACATTCAATTTTTGATGAATAGTAAAAACATTGGGTTACTATTTACAAACCGACTTTTAATTTATATAATTATTTATTTTATTTAAATTTATTTTAGGTCAAAATTGATACATAATACCAATATAATTTCAATGTAATTCATTGGAGTCATTTTATAAAAATTTTAGATATATAAAAATTTTATTGAACATAACCCACCTCCTAGGAGAATTTGAAAATTTACATAAAACATAATTTTACCGATTCTATTAGTGTAATTTTGAAAATTAGAGAAACACGGTTAAAATCAAGGAGTAAAGTGTCTTTCATTAAGAAAAAAATATTTTTTGTTCAATAGTAACTTATTACTTTTATTTACCACGGTTAAAAGTAAATAGGGTAATTAAGGGTGAAAATGATATTATTATTACCCTAACACATGTGATAATTATATTAAATAAGTGTAATTAGACCAAAAACATACTTAGGAGTAAAATATTACCCTTTAGGTCCACTTGGATTAGAGTAGGACAATTATTATTATTTTATTTAAAGAAGAGTTAAAATAGCTAAAATCAAAGTTTAATAACTAAATAATTTTTAATATAGGGTTATACATAAGAACAATTTAACTATAAATATTAATTAGAATGAGAAAAAGATTTCATACATAATGGTATTTTATTTATAATTTTTAGATATTAAATAATTTAATTTATTTATGACACAATAATGATGTAGTAATTACCTTATTAATGAAATTTTAACATAATTGATGTTATAAAAACCCAAATAAATGTAATTTTAGACTTTTAATGAATTAAACTAATTTTTTATGTTAATATGACATGTTATTATTGATTATATTAACGTTTTTAGAACTAATCATGTTGTTATGATTTTCACAAAAATCAATTACCAAATAGTGTCAAAATTGACATAAAATAGTTTTTATAAAAAATATTATATTATTAATTGTTATTATATTCCATAAAATCTAAGGATTGGAAATATTACTTATATAAAGTATATATATTAATAATGAACAACTTGGGGTTATTTTGGAATGTTATTGTAACTTTATTAACCATATAGTGTAAGAAAACAAGAAGACATGGTAAAAGTTAAATTATTTAACATAGAGTTAAATATAAATGATAAGGTTAAAATAGTAACCTAAAATTGTCTAAAATCTATTTTTTGTGATTATTTTTACCCATACCCACCTTATCTTCTAAATAAATTAATTTTGAGCTATTAAAAAACTAATATGACTTTATTATAAAATAATATTTTATATTTTTCCAAAGGTGCCCCTCTCCTCCTTTATAAAAAGGGAACCCCTTACCTCTTCTCTTCACACACTTTTGAGACTTGAAGCTCTACCAACCCCTGAAAATTTCCTTCTCATCTTCCCTATAAAAATTATAGAGGTTCTGGTCTCCTAAAAATCCCAACCCTAGTGCCTTAAGAGGTGGTTAAGAAGAGGCGCATCAAAGAAGAGGTAATATCTTTTACCGATTCTTTTTAATTTTTTTATTCATCTACTTATTATTATTTATTGGTTTCATAATAAATTAATAACATCAGTATCAATCATATACGGATATGCTATTGTAAAAATTAAACAACCCAATTTCGTCTTCTATCCATCCTACGGAAACGAAATCACCACGCGTGCATACGTACGGAATACCGTATCCATGTCATGGTGTAATCTGTTTTCCACCACCACCTTACTTGGATCGGTATAATGGTGTAAATAAATAACTATATATGATTATGGTAAATTGATAATTATTCTGAAATATTATACATTCACTTCAATACAATTCAATGTTCATGGGAATGATATCATCGCTCGTGCGTAAGTACGAATTACCGTCTCCACGAACTTGATGAGATTCATTTTCCATGATTAACCATTCAAGTATCATTATAAAGTATTTATAATTAATAATCATGAAATATATTACATAATTATGATACTGGAAATATTTAGATATATTTTTCATTTACTTAATTCCATTTAATTCAATAAGGAAACGAAAACAACGTTCATGCGTACATTCGGCCTACAGTCTCCATGAACGGTGTATTTCACTTCATTCATATATCTATTATATATATACTGAATATATATATGATATGTAAATCATGATTTAATTCTGGAAGTATGTAAATCAAGATATATGTAATAATAATATCAAGAACATCAAGTCCAAACACGTACGATAAGTAAAATGATTTTACCCATAATGCTTCTTTAACAGGGAACTTACAAAAGAACCGGTAATATAAAGTAATAAGTGAACCATATATGATATCATAACAATGAATATGTTTCTGTAATAAGTCAATGAAATTATTTAAATCATTATACATGAGGTTCGGATACGTATGAAGCATATCGGACCTAAGGTAAGGGATAATTTTTCAATCTCATTTTTATCTGAGATTGTTTATACGTGAGTATTTACTGGGGTTATATTTTTATCCAGTTCCATAAAAATGGTTTTCACAAAGTGTTTAATATTATTACATTTATGTTTTAAGTCGTTTTTACCCCTATTTGACTTTTACATTGTGTTATGGAAAATATATTTCTTTTGTTTACCCTACGGGGAACTTTTTGAACATTCTGAAAAAAGTACGAGAAGAATGTTATTTTTAACTTATACGACATGAATGGATTTTTACGGTTTTATAATGCCATATTTTCATAAAGCATACTCTACAAGATTTGATGACTATTTTTAAAAAAATCCTTTTCGTTTAAAATTTCATGGCATTTTGTGAAAAGAAAAAGATTTTGAATTAGAATGGATATTTTACTCAAGAATTAAATTCAAGTGTTTTGTCAAACCCATTTCCATCTAAGATGACATTATTTTAATATGTGTATGTTTCAAGTATAATGACACTATGATTTACATGGTTTCACTTTTATTATGATTAAATGATATCCATTTTTTATATGGATTATGTTATGATGGGTTGATGTTTATAAATCCCATTTTTATTCATTGGGTTATGATGAATTATTTATGTTTCTGTTATGGCACAAGAAAAAATGATTTCATTATGAGTTGGGTGGGACCTATATATCCCTCCAATTCATTGGGTAAAGATTTATCTCTCATGAGATAGACATGGCTTGAATTTTATGTTAATCTGGTTCAGTGTTACAGGACTGAAATGAGGAGTGAACTTGATTCAGAAAGGGACGTTGTCCACTAAGATTGTCTTGGAAGAAATTTCTTGGCTACTATGGAAATAATATCATGTGTTTAATGGTTTTACACAAGTACATGTTTTATTCTCATGATATTTTATCATGATTAATGTTTCTTTATGATCTATGCCTTACATACTACCAAATTTTATGTCATTGCTCAAGATTTTGATGTTTAAACACTATGTTCATTTTTTTACATTTAAATGCATATGATTTGTTTTATTTTCTCCATGCTTACCATTACTGAATATTTGATCTCACCCTTTATATGTTTTATTTTCCCTAGGATATAAAGAAAGGTTTTAGGTAAGAAAAAAAGGGTAAGATCTTAATGGGAGATGTTAAAGATATTTGACCACGATTAGAAGATTATGTTTCGAGTTTCCAAAGACACTAAACTATTAGGTCCTTGTGTGTTTGTTTTTTTTATGTATTAAATATTCCGAAAAAGTAACGTAATGTCTATGTACATCAAGATTTTTTTCTCTACAGTTGGTATCAGAGGAAAGGTTTAGTTAACCTTTGGAAACTAGGATGCGAGAACTTTAGTGAGATCCCAAGAGATATATCTAAGGTATGTCTAGGGATGTTCCTAAGGTTTAGTATAAGTATAGGTTATAGTCCTAGAATTATGGTAACAATATTAGAATTAACCCGAAGAAGTTATATATTTAAGGTATTCACACAATATTATGTTGTTTTCCCTAGCATGATTTTTTCCTCTCACACTATTCTTTTTGGGTTTTAGACGATGGATGGAACCCGAAGGAACCATGTTGATCAATGTAATGGACAATGCAATGATTGTCCTCCTAAAAAATCCAATGTTTTGGGAGATGGAGTGAAAAATCTTATTTCTATACTTACACAAGCTATGAAATATTCTGGACATCCAAATGAGCAGAGAAGGGAACAATATTCTATTGAGTCCTTTTTGAGGAAACGTCCACCTTCTTTCAATGGGTCTTCTGATCCACTTGTGGATGAACAATGGATCAGTACCATTAAAATGATATTTTCCATACTTCACTTTTTGGAACATGAAAAGGTTATTTTGGCTATTTACCATTTAGAATGTGAAGAAGATCAATGGTGGACTCTAATTAATAATACAAGGCCCCAAGATGAAATTGAATCCATGGAATGGGAAGAGTTCAAGAACTTGTTTTTCAGTAAGTACTTCCCTCATATTCTTTAAACAAAGATGGAAAAGGTGTTCCTTGAGCTTAATAAGAAGGATGATGAATCTGTTGGTATATACGAAGCGAATTTTACAAGGCATGAAAGGTATGAATCTGGCTTTATCGTCCAACCTGAAAGTAATGTTGATCGATTATTCAGTGGCTTAAAACCAAGTCTTTGAAGGGCATTATCTATAAGAGAATTCAGTAACTATGATGAAATTGTGTGTTGTGCTATCAAGATAGAATTGGAAGATGTTCTAATATATCCATCTCATGGTTTTGAAAAGAAACAAAATATGGAGTTCTTGGAAAAATCTCAAAACAATGGTTAATGGAAGACGAATGTTTCTTTATGCTCACGGTGTGGAAAGAAGCATGGTGGAGATTGTCTTAATGGGACTAGAAAATGTTTTATGTGTGGAAAAGAAGGTCATCGAGCTGCTGAGTGTTGATGTAATGGAAAAAGGGTTCCTAATGATGTGAATAAAGAAAATACTCTAGAGAACACAACACCAACACTTCAATGTTTCTAGTGCAAGGAAATGGGGAATTGTGCTAATCAATGCCCTAATACAAGGGTTAATGATGATCAACATGAGAAACCTCCTAAGGAAAAGGATAAAGGGAAGTCACGTGCGATTACTATTTGTGATGTTGAGTATGAAAATGATGTTGGGTAATGATTAAGTGTTTATGTAATGATATTTCAAAATGGTATCATGGAATCTCATTTATGGTATCATGGAATTTTGGAATATCTATGTATTGGTTTTCAATAATTATATGGTACCGGTAACCATGAAAAGTGATTGAAATATTTTTGGAAAGCGGATGATATGAGCATAATGAAGGGATAAGGATAAAATAATATGTTTGATAGTATTCATGAGCTCATGATTCATATAAGGACAAAGTGATCTCATGGTTTGAGTATATAGAATTTTTGGTATTTTGGTATGTGGAAAGAGATAAATTTTGACAGCATTCATGTTTTACTAAAGTTCAACGGGTATTCATTTTTCACGAGAATACACGATTAAGGTATTCACATGATTTTAATGTGACCAACAAAATATATCTTACGATATATGGGAGATAAATGATTTTATTTACATTCTTGTTATATGACCTTTCTGGTAATTGTTTTCTTTTTACTATCAGATTGGACAATGTATTTTGGATAAGTCTAAAGATTGGAATAGATTATGTTGGAAATCAGATAGTATTATTTAAGGATAGAACTTTTTTGTTGATATTATTTCTGGAATGTTATAATAGTATAGTTTTAGAAAAAGGAAAAATTGCAGGACGGGTGAAAACCCATCGCGTCGGACAAGGATGTGGGAATCAAACCCACAACCGAAGTGCGACAGGCCTTTATCACCTACCACTGGCCTATAGGAAGTCCTTGGTTACTAGAAGCTAGTTTTATTATATTAAGCGGTATGATATATGAAGTATAATTCCATTTTAGAAACCTTATATGATTTATCTCACTATCGATGGACTTATGTTTATTTAATAACCTTTATTATCCTTGTGTTTGAGACAGATGGAATGACCTATCATTCTATCACATGATCTTCTAACACTTCACGGAAGACAAATTCAACTTCATTTCATTAAGGGATGATGTGGAAATTGTTCAAGGCACAATCAACAGTAATATTGTACCAAAATCAAGTACGTATTTCTGTTAATTCAAAAATTCTTCAACTTTAGGGAAATGATCTTGAGTACAAAGAAATGTTGTCATAGTGTCCATATATCTGATGAATCAGATAGTACCTTAGATCATCACAAATTTATGGCTTTGTGATTTTTTTATTTTTCATAGCCATGTTCTCTACCACTCTCCATCAGAACATGATGGTTAGGTTTCTCTTACATATGCATATTTTCACCTATGTTATCTTATGTGGTAACCCAGTGATGAGTAAATTTGGGCGACCGATATGTTTCATACTTCACTTTTTCAAATTAATTTTTTGTATTTTTTTTACGATGTGGGTTTCTATTAATGAAACATTCGAGTAGTAAACGATTTATAACCCCGATGAATTTTGAGGGTGAAATTCAATTTAAGGGGTGTAGAATGTAACAACCCATGATTTTATGAGATATATTATTTTTAATTTCTTTGATGTCTTCGATTATACACTACAACAAGATTAGCTTTACAATATGCAACACCGTATTAGCTTGCAATATACACAACACTATGCAGGGCTCGTATGACACACAATTTCATGTTCGTTTTGTGGAAATTATTCTATGCATCATTAATTATGGATTTTGTTTAATGTATAAATGAAATAATTTTTTATTATTTTATACGCTACACCAAAGGGATCAGTCACTACACGCATCCCCGACATGGCTGGAATTACACAAAATCAAGTCATTCCTCGATAGCATTTGTAGTACACATTACTGAGTTTCACTAAATGAGATATTATTATAATATTATTATGAACTAGTCGTTATGAATAGTAATACCCAATTTTTGAAATTTTATAAATTTTCTCTTTCAAAATGGACATCATTTTGTATTTGGAATATCACAATTATCCTAGGGTGAATTTTTGGTATTTTTCTGAAAACATTCAATTTTTGATTAATAGTGAAAACAATAGGATACTATTTAAAAACCGAATTTTTATTTAAATAATTATTTATTTTCTTTAAATTTACTATAGGTAAAAATTGATACATAATCCCTATATATGTTCAATGTAATTCATTGGAGTCAAATTATAATAATTTTAGATATATAAAAATTTTATTGAACTTTTCACCGCCTTTTACCCACCTCCTAGGAGAATTTGAAAATTTACCTAAAACGTAATTTTTCTGCCTCTATGAGTGGAATTCAGAAAATCTGAGAGACACGGGTAATATCAAGGGGTAAAAAGTTGTTCAATAAGATAAAAATAATTTTTGGTGAATAGTAACTTTTTACTTTTATTTACTATGGTTAAAAGTAAATAGGGTAATTAAGGGTAAAAATGATATTATTATTACCCTAACACATGTCCTAATTCTATTGGATAAGTTTAATTCGACCCAAAACAACTTTGGGAATAAAATATTACCCTTTAGTCCACTTGGATTAGATTAGGCCACTTATTATTATTTTATTTAAAGAAGAGTTAAAATAGTTAAAATCAATGTTTAATAACTAAAACATTTTTAATATATGATTATACATAAGATAAATTCGACTATAAATATTAAATAGAATGATAAAAATATTTCCTACATAATGGTATTTTATTTATAATTTTTAGACATTATATAATTTAATTCATTTCTGACACAATAATAAAGCAGTAATTACCTTATCAATGAAATATTAACAAAATTGATGTTATAAATACCCAAATAAATGTAATTTTATACTTTTTATGAATTCCACTAATTTTATAGGTTAATATGACATGTTATTATTGATTCAATTAACTTTTTTCTAACAAATAATGTTGTTATTATTTTTACAAAAATCAATTACCAAATAGTGTCAAAATTGACATAAAATAGTTTTTAAAAAAAATATTCTATTATTAATTTTTATTATATTCCTAAAAATATAAGGTTAGGCCAAATTACATAGATAAAGTAATATATATTAATAATTAACCTCTTGGGGTTATTTTGGCATGTTATTGTAATCTTATTAACCATATAGTGTAACAAAACAAGAAGACACGGTAAAAGTTAAATTATTTAACTAAGAGTTAAATCAAAATGATAAGGTTAAAATAGTAACCTAAACTTGTCTAAAATCTATTTTTTGAGAGTATCTAGACACATACCCACCATATCTTCGAAATAAATCAATTTGGAGCTATTAAAAACTGAATATGACTTTATTATGAAATAATATTTTATGTTTTTCCAAAGGTTCCCCTCTCCTCCCTTATAAAAAGGGAACCCCATACCTCATCTCTTCACACCCATTTAATCCTTGAATCTCATCCATCCCCTGACCATTTCCCTTCTCATCTTCCCTATAAATATTAAATAGTTTCTGGTCTCCTCATTATACCAACCCTAGTGCCTTAAGATGAGGTTAAGAAGCGGCGAGTCAAAGAAGAGGTAATATCCTTTTCCAATTCATTCCAATTTATTTAATATTCTACTTATTCTTCTTTATTTGTTTCATAATAAATTAATAACATCAGTATCACTAATATACTGATATGTTATTATATATATGAAACAACCCAATTTCATCTTCTATCCATCATATGGAAACGAAATCACCACGCGTGCGTACGTACGGAATACCGTCTCCACGTCGTGGTGTAATCTGTTTTCCACCACCACCTTACTTGGATGGGTATAATGGTGTAAATAAATAAATATATATATATATATATTATTGTAAAGTTATATTGATTCTGAAATATTATACATACACTTCAATACAATTCAATGATCATGGGAATGATATCATCGCTCGTGCATACGTATGGACTACCGTCTCCACGAACTCGATGAGATTCATTTTCCACGAGTAACCATTCAAGTATGATTATAAAGTATATATAATAAATAATCATGAAAGATATTACATAATAATGATACCGGATTTATGTACGTATATGTTTCATTTAATTAATTCCATTTAATTTAATAAGTAAACAAAAACAGCGTTCATGCGTACGTACGACCTACAGTCTCCATGAACGGTGTATTTCATTTCATTTATATATATATATATTATATATATATATATACTGAATATATATATGATATATAAATCATGATTTAAAATATAGAAGTAATTAAATCATGATATAATTAATAATAATATCGTGAACAAAAAGTCCAAACGTGTACGATAAATAAAACGATTTTACCAAAAACGTTGCTTTAACATGGAACTTACAAAAGAACGGGTAATATAAAGTCATAAGTGAACAATATATGATATCATAACAATGAATATGTTTTTGTAATAAGTCAATGACATTATTTAAATCAATATACCGGAGGTTCGGATTCGTACAAATCATATCGGACCTATGGTAAGGGATAATTTTGCAATCTCATTTTTATCTGAGATTGCTTATACGTGAGTATATACTGGGGTTATATTTTTATCGATGTCCATAAAAATTTATTTTATAAAGTTTTTAATATTATTCCATGTATGTTTAAAGTCATTTTTACCCCTCTTTGACTTTTACATTGTTTTATGGAAAGAATCTTTCTTTTTCTTACCCTACGAGGATCTTTTTGACTTTTCTGACAAAAGTTTTAGGAGAATGTTTTTTTAACATGTACGGCATGAACGGATTTTTACGGTTTCATAATTCTTTATTTTCATAAATCTTACCCTACAAGATTTGATGATATTTTAAATAAAATCCTTTTCTTTAAAATTTCATGACACTTTATGAAAATAATGTGATTTTGAATAAGAAATGATATTTTACTCAAGAATTAAATTCATGTGTTTTATCAAAACCATTTTCAATCTAAGATGACATTATTTCATATGTGTATGTTTAAAATATAATTTCTCTATTATTTAAATGGTTTCAATTTTCATATGATGAAATGATATCCATTTGTTTTATATGGATTATGTTATGATGGGATGATGTTTATTAAACCCATTTTTATTCTTTAGGTTATGATGAATGATTTATGTTTATGTAGTGGAAAAAGTAAGAATAATTTCATTATGAGATGGGTGGGACCTATATTTCCCTCCAATGCATTGGGTAAAGATTAATATCTCATGAGATAGAAATGGCTGGAATGGTAAGTTATTTGGGTTCAGTGTTACAGGACTGAAATGAGGAGTGAACTCGATTAAGATAGGGACTTTGTCCACTAAGATGGTCTTGGCTGCAATGCCTTGGATACTATGGAAATCATATCATGGGCATAATGGTATGCCATAATTACATGTTTTATTTACATGATATTTTATCATGATTAATGTTTCTTTATGATCTATGCCTTAGGTACTTCCATGTTTTATGTCATTGCTCAATATTTTGATGTTTAAACAATATGTTCATTTTTTTACTTTTAAATGCATATGATTTGTTTTATTTTCTCCATGCTTACCCTTAGTGAGAATTTGAGCTCACCCTTTATATGTTTTATTTTCCCCAGTATATAAAGAAATATTTTATGTAAGAAAACAAAAGGGGAAGATCTTTATGGGATATGTTGAAGATCGTTCACCGCGATTAGAAGATTATGCTCTCAGTTTTCAAAGACACTAAACTATTATGGACCTTGTGTGTTTGATTCTATTATCTATTAAGTATTCTGCAAAAGTAATATAATTTCTATGTCTTTAAATGTTTGGATATCTACAATTCAGCCTCCTCAGACGCTTTGGACGTTATTAGGTGGAGAAGAAGATGAAACTAGGTTTAAGACGCGACCCCGGACCGATTAATGAAAAAAAGAAAGTACACGACGTGTAATTCATGAGTACACAGTGTGTACTTTCCCTTTCCGTACACCGCATTACATGGCCTCCACATCAATGCTACACACCATGTGTGTGGCCCGGACATGGCTAGCACACAACCTAATACAAGAGAAAAATACACGATACGTACTCATAAAGTACACGGTGTGTACTTAGAAAATTTCCATATTTTCTTCTTTTTCTCAAAAAAGGCCAGAAAATGAAAAATATACCTAAAACGAATATATGGGGTCTTACATAAAATTAACAACTTATTCTCTATAACTTTATGTGAAAGTATATTAGTTATATTCGAATTAATAACCCAATCCAATGGCTAATGTGGATGATAATCCAAAGAAAAACTCTTAATAAAATGATAAACAAGAATTTTCATTCAATCATAATGGGTATATGATTCAAGATAATTAGGGAAAGTATATCCTCTCCTCATTAATTGGAAATATCATGTTTTATTTCATATTAATGATACCTATTATATTTTTATTTTCAAAACATAGTGAAATTTCATATTATGATCTCCGTCGACATTGATTATGGAAAAATGAAATTACATTAAATATTTTACCAGTAAAAAAGTTGATCCAATGATTCAGATGAAAACTTATTTTATGTCATAAGATATGACAGGAGGGTTAATTGTATTTTTATCATTTGAATGTGTACATGTCTTAATGTAATATTAACATTCGGGTTTTTCACACCATCATGTTAAAATGTGTGTAAGTTTGATCAAGGTTTCAAAGTCATTGACTCCCCTTTTCAGGTTTTATTTCACTAGAGATTATCCATAATAAGGGTATTTTTAGTGTCATTTATAGAAACATAACCCTTTAATTTTAATATATTTTTAGTGAAAATGTTATTTGAAGGGGAATTCTGTTACACATAATGAGAATATAAATAATGTTACTTGTTTCCTTTTGGGTTTGTCTGGTATTTGATGTTGAGGTACTTAATAATTGTAGCCTATCAACTTACTAAGATAACATACATCATTAAAATGAGATTTTAATTCTATCTAAATAATATTTCTATATTTTACGTAATAGATTTTATAAGGTTTCACGGTTTACATTATCATTTCTCGCTATAGGGATCCAATGTGTACATAAATGTACAAGATACATAATTAGGAATATCTTGAAGTAGTGTTGAGATATAGCACAACCTATCATCCTCATATAGATAGTTAGTGTGTTAAAAAAATTCAAACCATATATGATATGGTAATATATTTTTCAATATATATTAATTATATTTGATATCAATAGTTTCTTATGGTTTATTTGTCTTGAAAAAATATATTTCACATGAGATTTCAGATTGATCCTTATTAATCATATTATAGAAATATGATTAGAACTCCCATGTACTGAAATGATGTTGTAAAATGAATGATATAAGACCTAAGAAAGCCAATTATAAGAAGAATAGATCATATCCATTGTAAAACACATAATTAGAAAAAGTGTTTTCAAATATTTTATGTTGATAATCACTGACATGGTATAGATTTATATTTTTTAGAAGGCATTTATATGAATTTATCTATGTATGGATTAAGGTATAAATAAGACATGTAAATTCTTATCCATTCGAAATACATAATCATATCAAAACAATATAATATCATTTTCTCTTTCATTCAATATATCTTATGTTCTTGATGTGTCCCTAATACCTCTCATAAACACATAAAAACTAGATTTTTAATATATACTAAAGAAAAATATCAAAAGAATATAGAATAATCATTATTTTAAGGAACAATCAATTGAAAATGTGGTTAATAAAGGGAATTTTCTATTAAATACTTCCACTAAACAGGTTATTTTTTATGGAAAACTCACTAGTTTATGTTACCATAGTACGACATATGGTTGTAATATAGTATATGTACCCCAATTTATGGTACCAAAGTGAGTATTTATTTGGGAGAAATTCATTTAATGTGGGTTTAGAAGTTGAATTCAAAACATTGTGATTTTCAGAAATATTTTTTTTGAATAAATATAATATTTTCCAAATTTATTTTGATTTAACACTGAGTTTAGACTATGTTACCTGATGCGGCATGATAAACCAAATCAATTCATACTATTAAAATTATTCTTATTTAATATGGTAGAGATCAAGTATAATTTGAATAAATAATACGACCATAATTATCTAAATTCTTAAAATATATATTTTACACTTTTATTTATAATGAATTATATTCTGACCAATTAATTTCAACAGACAACACAAACCATTTTACATTAAGGGGAATCATTCTATGAAAGACAATTTTTATTCTCAGAATATTATTTTATATAAATAAATAATATTAATCACTTTTAGGGAATTATTTCTAATAAATTTATGAATTATATATTCTATAAAATGAAAATTATTTAACATTTGTGTTTTCAAAGGAATTGAAAATAATAAATCATGATTCTTAAAAAAAGAACAATTTTTAATCTAAAATGAAATTTTGATTCCTTTTGTGCACTTAATTTAAAATATTTTTTCAAATTTGGTCAAATTGATTTGATAAGAATAAATAAATATTTTAAATCATCATGAAATATTTTTCTTAGGGATACTACAATGAAAATATCTATGAAGATTAATTTCTCGATGAATAATGAAAAATACTATTATTGGATATGAATTTGAATATATTTTATTGAATTTAATAACATCCAGATTTTATAATAATTTTTATAAAGGTATAATTATGTCAATAATATTTATATTGATCCTAATTATTTTATTGATATTAATTTCACGTTGACTCTTGATATATTAAATTTTTAGACTTTCTGAAACATTCTCATTAAAAATATGCATTCTCGTCAAGTCTACAAGTTTTATATTAATTTAAATTTTCAATATTTTTGGAATAATTTTTTGGAAAATTGATTCAATAAATTAAATTTTCATAAATTCTATTATATTTTATGTTCAATGTTTGTTTTCACAATAATGAATAGTAGAAATTGTAAAAAAATATTTAACACATTTAAGGTAAAAATATATTTACATAGCTACTAGATTTGAATAAATAGTTCTAAAATAGATCCAAAACATGTTGAACACGCATTGGATATCCTTATTATGATCTAACCTATTTATTTATATATAATATCCCATTTTGGAACGTTTTGGGATGTGAAAATCCCAGATATAATTTTTTTTCCAAACATACATGTGTTTTATTCACCATACAAATAAACGGTGATTACCTCTCATTAACTATTCACTCCAAATAAGTCATTTTTTTGAAAAATAAATATCTCTAATACATACTTAATTCCCAACTATCATTATAAGTCAATTATTTTTTTATTAATTAATCATATTATTTCATATGGTGTAAAAATAAGATGTTGTCTGAAGTAGAGGTAACATACCTTTCATTTTATTTTATTTTTCTCTTCCCCTAGAAAATTAAATTCATATTGTTGAACTAATATATAATAAACTCATTTTCCTCCATATAATATTATTTTAATATTATAATGTAATAAAATGAATACTTATCCATTTCCATAATAAGGATTACAGAACATGGATTCACATGAATGGTGGCCTACTGCCTTGCGAAAAAAATTAATTGATGTTCCACCAACACCAGTTATGGAATAATGTGATGATTTATTATTTTATAAATAAATTTAATGACAATTATAGTATTATTTGAATAATTATATCACATTTTCTATCTAAAATTCTATTATGTTTTATTACAATAATGTTGTTCCTGTGTACACGAGACTACAACCTCATGATGTCTTGTGGTTCATCTACACATTAAACAACGTGTAATAAAGAGGGGATTAGTGAAAATTGAAATAACATTAATGCTTATGTATATCCTACCAGCACTATAGATGGTGTATTTTATTTTTATTATCCATTATTTCTTTATCATTATAAATATATGTATAATGAATAAATATAATTTTATATCACAGTTATGAATATATATATATTATGGATCAATGGTAAAATTAAGGGAAATATTTGGAAATAAAAACATACATGGAAAACAAGGGAGTTATTTCAAAAAATGTTATTTTATCATGGAATTATTATAAAACGTCTAATAAAATGTCATATGTAAGTAATATTTTGAATGATATTTATTTTTGGGATTTATAAAATATTTATAATAAAAATATAATTTTTATATAGGATGTTTGATTCTGTTAAAATTAATTTGGGACGTATAGTAGGGGATTTATGTCAAATATTAATTTAGTGGGTGAAAAAATCCATATTCACCTCTTGCTATTTGTGTAGTGTATATAATAAAATTGAATGTATGATGTTTTTATTATACGTAACATAATAGAGATTTTCATATCCCTTTTAATATATCCACTTTATGTGGTATATGTTTTAAATTATGCGCAAGAGTTAAGTTGTTTTTTCTTTAATTTTCATTCTTTGATACATATGTTATAATATACACCAATATTATTTTATTAGGTGTATATAAAAACATTTTTTAATCTAATATCATGATTTTTTATTAATGATGTTTAATTTAAATTAAATTCTATTCTATAATGGGAAATATGATTCAATAGAACAAAATTAGTAATTATTTATATTACAATCTCATTGTTTATTAGGATTGTTTATGCCACGAACAGTCCTTGGGACCCATGCTGGGACTACCCCATTCCCCCCTTCCATAGGCCAGGGGCTTGTGACTAGCACCAAAGGCATAAATTCCTAAAACTGAAAAGGTATTGCCATTATATAGTGTAATCACACACAACAGAGTATGAGCTGGAAGTAAAACACTAAGAAAAAGTTTATATGAAGGAGTGCTGAAATGTAAAAGTGGACGGGAATACAAGCCCAATGGGAAAGTACATGTAGAACTGAAAAACATGTACAACTAAAGAAAAGGTAAAGTAGCTACTGGGTCGTCCTTCATGGGTTCCAGCCTGAAGGGTAGATACAAATAGCCTCCTTCATACTTCACGTCTGTTAGTATCCTTCGTGTACTGACTCGTCATAAAGTCCGCCTCTAGTTACCATCTAGTCCAGTTGCTTTCATCCAGAGTCAGTATTGTCCGTCATCTACATCCAACACAATTAGGTGCGGGCATAGCCCGTGAAGGGGTAAGAATAACGATAATCAGTAGGGACCTTGAGACCCTAATGGTCTCACAAAATCCAACAAGGATAAACCACAAATAATGAAATCAATAGATATCCTAACAGAGGTATATTCCCATACATATACCTAAGTTATCAAATAATCCATCTCAATCATGAGGTAAATAGAAAAGTTATTGACTCAGCTCAACCAGGATTTTTATTCACATTGTCGTAACCATGACTACTGGGGAACTCTTCCTCTGTCGAGTACAATGGGCATGCCGGAAACTACCAGGCGCATCCCACTAACCATGTAATGCAGAGGTAATCTTCATGTCAAGTACCATGGGTCTTCCATGCTCACACAGAGTCCCTCCCCACTGTGGGTCTGCCACTGACTACCAGGAACTCCCCCTAATAGCCTGCAGAGGTACTCCTCCTATCGGGTACCGTGGGTCTGCCGCCAACTACTACGTGTTCCTCTGCCGTGGGTCTGCCGGCAACTACTAAGAACTCCCTTCTGGGCTAGTCGAATCACTCCGAGTCAAATCGGTCAAGCAATGATCAGGTCTCAACCAGCAACTAGGTCTTCATACTCCACTTGCTCGTCTCCGGGAGGGTCCTCTCCACGAGCGACAGTAGGGTATTCTCAAAGGGACTATCGTGTTCCAAGAATACCAGAACCCCTAATGGTTCGTCAAATGTACATATACTTCCAAACATATGGACAAATAATGTAAATGGTCGGTAATGGGCCTAGGCCCAGTCTGACCTGGTCGAATCGACTCAGCCCAACCCAGACGGGGCGGACCAAGTATGGGTCGACCCGGTCAGACCCGA
Source organism: Viscum album (assembly GCA_963277665.1). Lineage (NCBI taxonomy): Eukaryota > Viridiplantae > Streptophyta > Magnoliopsida > Santalales > Viscaceae > Viscum > Viscum album. The sequence continues at coordinate 2,032,448,361 of OY728140.1, read as the reverse complement.
TGGGTCTCACCTGACCCGTTGGGTGGGACATCCCACTAAGTTCGGCCCAGTCTGCTGGCTCGGTCGAGCGGATTATGGGGGCGGTTCAGCCCGGAGGTCACCACATAGGCGGCTCTTCCCGGAGGTTGGGGCTAGTTTGGCCAGTTCCGCTAGGGAGTGCGGCTTGGGCGACTCGGCCTGGAAGGCTGAGCCGGTTCGGCCAGCGACACCGGGAGGGATGTCACGTGCCGGCTCGGGAGGCCAGCGCAGCTCAGCTGGTTCGGCTAGGAACTGGGGCGCAGTCAGGTAGGCCGGGTGGTGGCTGGGCAGGGCATCGAGTAGGCAGTTAGGTCAATTGGGATGTCAGGTGGTGGGCTGGGCAGGCTGTAGGGGCACTGGGTAGGCCGCATGCGGGGCGCACAAAGCGCAGGCAGGCAGCCAGGGTGTGTGGGGCACCGGGCAGCATGCAGGCTTGGCGCGCGGGGCGCGTGCAGTGTGGAAAGGCATCGAGCAGGGCGTGCGAGACATAGGAAAGATGAGGGAAGGACACACGGGGCACATGCAGGCCGGAAAGGGGTCGGGTAGGTAACGCGGGAGGCTGCGGACTGGTAGGCTAGGGGGCGGGTGGCTGCTAGGCAGGCCGGTTCACCGCGGCTCGGGCTGGCGCGGGCCAGTAGTGTGCGGTGGGGAGCACCGAACCTCTGTGGGGGCTACAAGTTTCAAGGAGGCCACATGTATTGTGGTCTTCCTCGTTGCTTCCTTCGTCGCTTCATTGTCGTTTTATCAATGAAGGTTCATCATAAACAAGATCTGCGGAGGGGTTGGGCCATTTTAGTTTGGCATGCACCCTCCGCATTTAGGGTGGTATCAATTGGTTCATCAATGTTGGAAATATGAACAACAATTATTTACAACCACACAATTATTTATTTTCAAACTATGTTGCTAAATGAAAAGGATTAAAACAAAAAGGTAAACTCCCTACCTTTAATCATCGGTCATTTCCACCACACACACTTTCAATCCCAGGTTGCGTCGGCTCGTGGGAGATGCTCCATGCCAGTAGGTGTTTGGGGAAGAATTCGGAGAAGTATCATCGCTAACATTCTTCATTGGAAGAACACATTCTTCATTGGATGATGAGGTTCCTCGTAGAGATATTTCCCTTAAATCACCCAAGTGAATTCATTACTCCAAATAATAGATTATTTAATCTATTATTTCATTGGCACAAATTCAAAAAGGGTGAATTATAAATAAAAGGCTCCTCCTCATTAATTCACATGTGTTGGCACATATTAATTTGGGAGTTTTCACCAATTCAAAAATGAATAATTAATTAGGTAGGCTCCCCTTTAATTTTGGAGGATTGGAAAAATTAAAATCTATGTGAGGTGAAGAGATTCCTCTAAATTAATGTGAATCAAGAGAGTTTTCTCAACTTTAATGGGGAGTATCAAAGGTTAAAATCTTGAGTGGTAACCACCACTTTAATCCTTTCATGGGAGGTTGATTCCAGGTGGGCCCTTCAACCATAACCTTAAATTGGAGGTTATGGTGTGGTGGTCCCACCTCAAACCACCATGAGGAGGTTTCAACAAACACACACAAAATGGTGTATCAAATAAAATAAAGTGTAAAATCAATTTAATTCATTACCTTCTAAGAAAACCCAAAAACTAATTTTTAAACTCGACCCACTATCGTCGAAGAGAAAGTCTCCTTAAGAAATTAAAAGCACTACGAGTTCAACAGTGCCCTCATATTTGAATTCCAAGCATCAGTTCAAATGTTATAAAATCCTTCTTGTACGTTTACTAAATATACCCCAAACAAAACATCAGAAACTGATTCCAAGAACACTGGGCCTTGGAATCATGCGCCGTAAATTTTCCTAGACTCGTAAAAATAATTTTTTTATAAAAAAATACAAAAGATTTCCGAGTCGTTAAATTCTCCCAACCTCAAGGCTTTATGCCCCCATAAGTTACAACTCAAACTAAGAAAACAAATGTGGGTACTTAGCATGCATCTGAGCCTCTCTCTCACTTTTTATCTCATAGAGGATCTTGTGCCGCCCTGGAATGCGCCCCAGAGGTATCGACCATCCACATAGGACCCACTCATATCGATCCTCAACCACCATTGAAACCTCCACGAATGTCACCTCATTATCAATGTCATTTTCTCCATGGTAGATTATTTGAGTAGGGTCATGCACATATCTCCTGAGGAGAGATACGTGGAAGATGTCGTGCACCCGAAAAAACTATGGTGGAAGAGCTAAGTGGTAAGCCACCTCCCCAACTCTCCTGAGGACCTAAAATGGTCCGATTAATCTCAGAGATAACTTTACACCTCGACCAAATCGTTGTAGAACTCATCGAGGTGACGCCTGTAGAAAGACATGGTCGCCATCCTCGAACACCATAGGACGATATCTCATGTCATAATACATCATTTGCCTGCTATGTGCAGTATTCATCCTCTCCTTGATGATCTGCACCTTCTCTGTGGTAGCCCGTAACATCTCAAGTCCGACTAGAGCTGACTCCACAGGGTCAGTCCACCACAAGGGTGATCAGCATGTTTACCTGTATAACGCCTCAAAAGGTGTCATCCCTATGATGGAGTGATAGCTGTTGTTTTATGAAAACTCAACAAAAGATATGTGATACTCCCATCTATGACCCATGTCAAGGACACAAGAACGAAGCATGTCCTTGAGAGTATGAATGGTCCTCTCTGTCTGGCCATCTATCTAAGGATGAAAGGTGGTGCTCTGATTAAGCTGAATTCAGAAAGCCTCCTGCAACCCCATCCATACCAAGAAAGTAAACTGTGTGTCTTGATCAAAGAAAATAGAAGAAGGTACTACATGTTTCCGCACAATATATTGAACATAGAGGCATATCAAGCTCCCTACTGAACCCTGGTCTCTAATCAGTAGTAAGTGGGTTGACTTGGTAAGTCAGTCGATGATCACCCAAATCGGGTCGTGACCCCTTGATGTACGTGGAAGTCCTATGAAGAAGTCCATGGATATCCCATCCCACTTCCACTTTGGGATCTCTAAGGGTTGAACCAAACCTACTTGTACCTGGTGCTTCGCTTTCACTTGCTGAAAATTGAGGCATCATGAGACAAAATCTGCTACTACCGTATTCATACATGGCCACCAGTGTTGTCTTCAAAGCTCCTGGTACATATTCTCCACTCCTAGATTTACCGCTAGAGGAGATATGTGGAACTCCCTCAACAATTCCTCATGAAGTGACACTGGTACCATGGTACCTCCTCTGAGGAGGATTATGTTCTCCCCACCTTCAGAAAAATCCATCAGGTGTCTGCCCTGTGGATATTCGAGTATGTCGCGTCTCGCAGTCAGCATCCCAATGTTGTGCCTCCCTGACTCGCTGAAGAAGTGGGGGGTGACTGTAAGAGACTGTAGAAAGGCTGCTCCATCCCTATGCACAAAGGAAATTTTTAAAGCAACTTGCTTCTATGTCACCTCTCCTAACAGTTGTATAACAGTTCTCCAGCTGAGTGCATCTGCAACAACGTTCCCCTTCCCAAGAGTATAGACTATCCCGAAATCATATTCTTGGAGGAACTCAAGCCAATGTCATTGTCTCGGGTTCATGTCCATCTGGGATAAGATATTCCTAAGACTCTTGTGATCTGAGTAGATGGTAAAACGCTCTCCCATTAGATAGTGTCGCCACATATTCAAGGCAAAGACACCTTTGCTAACTCCAGGTCATGGGTAGCCTAGTTTTGTTCAGGATTTCTTAACTACTAAGAATAATACACAATAATTTCTCACTCATGCATCAGGACACACCCAAGTCTGGTCTCTGATTTGTCATAGTAGACAATGTACCCTACGCCTTCCTCTGGAGGCCTCAAGATGTGTTCACTAGAAAACCTTTGCCTCAGCTCCTGAAATATCTGATGGCATCTCTCCAACCACTCAAAGGGTTTCCCCTTCCTTGCCAAGGATGATAGTGGTGATGGAACTCCAAAGAATTTGGGAAAGAACCTTTTTTAGAGTCCAAAAAAAGTATACATCCATCCTCCTTTAAGGGGGGGGGTAATCCTAGAAACAACTATTGAAAATATGTCCCCATGTTTGGTCACTCATGTTTGGAATTGAATGCCCAAAACATAAGCTGCCATGAGTGTAAGGTTGGATGACTTAAGCGTGATCGACTGCACCCTCTTATGCATGAGACTATCCTGTGATGCTAGGGTCTACCTTATTTTCGACTAAGGAAACCCTCATCCCAACTTTGTAGATAAACCACATCCTTTTTTCTATACATAGTCAATCTATGTGTGAACTGTGGTTACCCAATCCACACCCAAACTAACGTCGTATGGCCTTGACCCTGTCACCAAGAGGTTCCAACCGAAACTCGCACTTCAAGGGCCATATTACACCATCTTTATAAGTGTGATTATCGAGTATCCTCCCAAAGGTATTGCTAGATGTGAGTGTCAAGTCAATGGTTTAATTAGAATCTCTAGCTCTAGGACATGATATTGTAACATAAATCATATTCCACATTGGTTTGCTTTGAATAAATAACCATTATAGTATAAACAAAATATAAACTTAAAATATCATGATAATATTTATATTCAATATATATCATTTCATAGTGGAATTATAAACCCCACATGAAAAAAATAGTAGTGGATATATAATATTTCTCTTTAAAAGAAAATAGATACTAGAAGTCCCACACATTAAGTTATCATATCCATCGTACATGTTATCTCATCCAAAATAATAATAAAAAATTAATATATATATATATTATATAACCATAGTCATATATATAACTTCATATATTATTTATATGTAATCATTACTTACAAGATTGTTAACAATTCTATGTTTAAATCATGTTTTGTGTAAAAACTGAATTTGGTTTTCCATGTATGTTTTTGTCTAGTATTATTTGGGGATTTATATTGGCCATGGATCCATAAATATATAATTTATGTTATGATATAAAATTCAAATCTATTAATTAGATGTGTATTTATAGTAATCAATTGAATATTGAGATATAATATAGATTTCACTGGTCATCGAGAGAGAATGCCATTTATATTCACAAAACCTGTTTCAATTTTAAAAATGTATAAAATGATGTAATGGTAAATAGTTTATATTATATGTATAAATTATTTATTATGTCACATATATAATATTTTTGCTTTAAATTTTTCCATAAAAACATCAAAATAATGAATTAGAGAAAAACAAGTCAAATCGCTTCGTGGGGTGGTAGTCCCCATACACATGACCGACATTATTTTATTCCCTTTGTATTTAAACTAAGTAAGAATATATTATATAATTATTTGATAAGAAATATTATGTAATAGGTTTAATATAAATACCATATATTCTTTATTATAGAAATAAATTTGAATAGGTTCTATGAAATGAATTATATCGGTTCATGAGGCGATAGTTCGTCGTTCACACGATCGACGATTCAATTTACCATTAGATAGAAGAGGGGATTGATGTAGGTCATAATAAAAAAATAATAACTTATAAATATAATTTATATACTAATTTTTTTGTATTATATTACTTTAAAATTATTTTATGAATGTGTATGATTAAATAAAATGAAAACTCTTGGTCAACAATTATATCTCTTAGTCAAATTTCTTCTTCGGGAAAATAATTGAATCCTTATAAGGTGGAAGTTTAATAAAAATAAGCACTATATATCATTGAACTGAAATTGAGGAAGCAGTTTTGTTAGTTATTTGAGGAACCAAATGGATATTTGTGTTTTTAAAGTAGATTATATGGTTTTTCTTTTAATAAGTGGGTAAAAGATCCAACATCAAATCTAATTAGAAATTCCCCAAAAGAATAAAAAATGATAAAGTTACTCACAATAAAGGATCATAAAAATTAATATTTATTCAATTTTTTGGAATTATTAAAATTAAATAAGAATAGAAAAATTAATTCATATATGTTTTATTGGAATTCATACCCTTATCTTTTTTTACCTCTAGTAAACCCGTTTAAACCTTAATCATAGTAATTTATTATTAATTTTATCACTATTAATTGTGGATTAAAATTAAATATAACATATTAAATAATATTTAATATTCTTATTTGAAATATTTAATCCATTTAATTTATTAAATACAAATATTTGAAATAATTTAATTTATAATTAAACCCACATACATGTTAAGTAACTCTTTTCCAAAAAATACAACAAAAAGATTAAAAGGTTTTTTATATTAATTGAACATGGAATTTAATATAATGTCCTAAATTTGAATAATAATAATATAATTTATTTTATTTAACTTTTTAATTATTTTTTTAAAAAATGGAACATTATATATTCTTTAATCACAAAAGATTATTTAAAAAAATTATTATATTATATTATTCATCAACAAATAATTTTTTAGGAAAATCCAAAAAATTAAATGAAATTTATTTTTTCATGTTTATTCAAAAAATATTGTTCATTTTTTAAATACATTATAATAAATTCTTAATAATTATTTTTAAAATCAATCCACAAAATGTAAAGTAACATTATTTATATAAAACAATAATTTCCTTATGTAAAAATGATTTTATCCACATCTCAAACCATAAAAATGGATATGTTGAATGTTAAAAATATTATATTTATTACATATTATTTAAATTTCATTTTATTAATTCCATAAATTTTATTTATCTTAATTTTTGTTTTATTCACAAAAAAAATTCCATTAACTTATTTCAATTAATTTTTAATGCTTTTAAAATTCATTTATAATTAAGTTGTAATTAAATAATTTTTTATATGTGTGTGTGTAAATCCATATTTTTACATATTTTATTTAATCATATCTATAACCTCCATTTCAATGTATTAATGATAACTATAATTTAATATAATATATCTTTAATTTAATGTAACATTTTGTTGAAGCACACAATATCATTTAACAATAGATATCAAATAAATTATAATTATTTGAAATTGCAAATTTCATAAAATATTTTAGTGTTACATTATTACCCAATTAAAACGATTTTCCCCAATTAAATTTCTTCATTCTAATATAAAAAATAGGGATTATTAGTCATTATCAAACCCAACGTTTCCTACACAACATCATTGGTATTTTTATTATCCAATATACATTGACTATGTGAGTGGTTTAATTTCATATAACTTCCTCTCTATGATCCATATGACTTCATGTTTTCCTTCAATAAGGAATCATGCTCTAATACTATAACCTCAGATTTTTGAACAAATTAATGATGAAGAATGTACTTATTCTAGGGAGAAATATGGGAAACATCATTAAATTGAATGTTATTTGGGAGATGCACCAAATTATAATATAGTCTCTCTATATTATCAATAATTTTAGAGGGAACCAAATATCTAGGTCCCACCATTATTTTATACAATAATCCAAATTTCATACTTTATATATGAATGAATCAATTTCCACCTCATCTATTACTCGATAAAATTAGTTTTTGTGAAAATACTTATTCATTACCAAAAAACTAAAATAATTATATGATATATACCATAATGATTTATCTACTAAATATTTATCAAAACAAAAATATTTAGTAAATGGTATCAAATATCATCCAAGTATCTATTTAATAAAGTCTATAATTAGTAATCCATAATGGTCCTCTAAAATATATCTAAGAAAAATTGAATGCAATGATTATAATGAATTGATATCATATGCTACAATGATAAAATTCGTAATAATATGGTCTTATAAAAAATTATATAATCCCAAATCACTTCCAAAAAGAAACAATAAATCTATATATTATTCAAAAATATAAATAAGAATTTATTCCATAAATAATCTCAGGTCTCATCCAAAAACATATCTATTTGATATATAGTATCATCCTAGCACTGATAGATTATAATAATTATATTTTGAATATAAAATTTTATTTCCATATTCTTGAATATCTATAGAGTGAAATAATATAATCCTAGAATAACACACAATTTCACAAAAGGATTCAGAATCATATTTTCATATAGTGAATTCATAAAATACAAAAAATTAAATTTCCAACTATAGAGTGTTTAATTATCATGATATGATTCATCTTTTTTATTTAATAAGATTTCTCTTATACCAATGAAATCATATATTTATGTATATAATAATCCACATTATCCCATGTATTTGGGTATTTATTTTCTAATTTCAAAAACATTATTTATTTCTAAATCCAAATTATTGGTTGTTAATTATTTTGATATCTCTATCCATTTATTTAACAAACTATAATATTCAAATCACTTATATATAATATTTCCTGATTATATGTATTTCATCACTTGTAACATCCACTTTTTCCTTTCTTCAATTCAATTGAGTTGTTCTTTTTGACATTTTTATCATGTTGTCTTTTAAAATTTCATTACACAATGTTAATTATTCTATTTATCGTTAGACTTTTTCTACACATTCATATCAAACCCATGTTAATATTCAGAATATCCCATATCTATTTCAACCATAAATGTACAACAAATAAAATATTCATAACTGAAAAATTATTTTGTACCCCTTTCCTTTCGATTAAATAATTTTAATCCACTAATGAATAGATCAATAATTCATTCATGTATTATGATTAAAAATGAATCATACCTTTTATTTCTTGAAAAATTGGCTTCATATGATTGAATTGAAGGGTCATCCAACTGGTTCATCTTCATAAAATTTTCTTCCATCCTTTTTCATATAATTTAATGTTTGTAATTACTAGAAAATAACTTTTAAGAAAAAACCAATTCAGTGGGCCCAAATATTTATTATTGCCTCATATTTTCAATAAAATTCCACTACCGATATACATATCAAGCCTAGTGATAGGGAAACAAACTGAAAATTTAAAGATCAAAATAATAGAAAATGAAAATTTACATTTCTGTGTAATTGATCCAATTCTCAATGTCAGTTGGATTTATGGACCCAAAAAATGTTATCATTTCCTTAATAATGAAATTATTAAATAGTGTTCTGTCCTTTACCTATTTGTTAATTCGGTACCATTCATATCATTAGAATTTTTGAGATCAAAACAGTGAATTTTTTCAATCCATTTTCCCAAACATTATGTTTCTTATTATTTGATCAATCTAATTATCTATTTAGTTTATAATTTTCAAAATTCCATTTGTATCACTTATATTTACTAAATAAATAATATTGTGAGAAAATATATTTCAATTTTTAAACCACGCACTTATGAAAATTTTAATGGATGTCCAAATAATTAAAAATTATCATAAAACTATGAAAAATTATTTATAACCTAGGACATTCAAGGTTATGATCTATTCATATCAGTAGTAATTGATAATATAGAAAACATTATTTTTCCAAATCATATACCTGAAAAGTGTTAATCCTAGTGCATTTTAAGTGTACACCCATCGTGCTCCTGAATAATGGATGTTATATATGAAATAAATTTTTTTCAAGGTTGTATCCCATATATGAATTCGTTCCAAAACCATATTCACATGGAAGATTTATGAGGTGTGTGAAAAATCCAAAATTTAATGAATGTTATTATGTTAAAATATAATTAAAAAATTAATTTTCCATTATTTTAGTCTGAAGTCAACAAATCAAAATATGGTAATTGCATAAGCTACGTGTAAAACCTGAAATTAAAATACAATATATTACATGCCAAATATGTCATTATAAGTTGTATTATGTGTATGGGTTGAAGAAACACAAGGAAATTGCGTGCAATGTTATATAGGTCTTTAAATATGTGGCCACCCCCAACTTTGGAAATAAAATTTATAATAAATATTATGTTTTTTTCATGAGAAAGTGTTGCATGCTTAAGAATTATGCATTGTTTATCAAAAAAATGCAGTGTATTCCATGTGTCAATAAAGACCATGTTACATTAAAGTTAATTTTTTTGGAAAATATTTGGTTTGGTTGAATGTTATCTTGAATGAAAAACATTATAGTTTAATGGAAGTAAAATTGTTGTGTGTATGTTCTTGAGTTATTCTACGAAGAAGTATTTCATATCATGTTTGTTTGATTAGTGATTTTATGTGAATCAATTTTGGACCATGTTGCAATAATACTATAATGGTATTAAAAATGAAATGGTTAAATTCTCTTCAATTTCATAAACCCTCATGTTGTTAATAGTGAGTAAGAAATTACCAAGGTAGTGAACTATATGGAGTTGGTAGAAGTGTTTTGAGTGCGGAAGTGTGCAATCACTAAAAATTTCTAAAGACCATGTTTTTTCAAATAGTAAATTTTTACGATCACTCATATTCCAAAACTAATGAATATTAGTAGATTTAGGTATGTCTGACACACTATCCAGATATGATAGTTGCACTAATACTTAATCATGATCCAACTAAAACTATTGTGTTATTTGTTTTCATTTTGAATTTGCAATTACTGCATGACCCCTTAATAAGTTTTTATAAAGGTCATTCTAATGGGGGAAAAATAAATTTATATAAAATAAAAATCTTACATCTTTATTCACCTTTCCATTCATAGGGTGTTCCATGTTCCTGTAATAGTGGTCCATAAGGGTAGTATATATAGTAGCAAAAATAAATTAATTGTTGATAATATATATTTATCTCAAAAAGAAAAGAGAGTATTTAAATATAATACAATAAGATTCATAATCCTTTATATCTATTAGATCCACATGTAAATAAATATATGTTTATTATAAACCTATTATAGAATCAAAATCTCATATATTATACCATATTTGAATTACATATAACTATTTATTAACTATTTATTATCAATTCCTCATCAAAATCATTATTCGGTAAATTACTTTTTGTATTTAATTTATTCTTTTACTTTGTATTGTTTTAAATTTTATGTTGATCATGGATACCACCTCATTATATTTTTTAACATGTTATAAAATAATTCTACACTATTTATGTATGTGTTTTGTGTAGTCTAATAAACTTATGGTTACAAAATTTATTACAACTTTCTAAATTTAAGAATGTTTTTAGTATACATCATAGTTATTACAATTTCATCAAAAAATGAAATGAAAAAAGGAATAAAATTATTATTACAGAAACAATATTATTTCGTGTATATCACATATATTCATGGATATTATCTTCATGACCTTACATATAAATCATCAGGGACAAACAATTCACATTACTTCTATAGGCGATAATCCGCTATACACACAAGAAACATTATCATATCCCCATAGAATTGAAAGTTTGAATAAAAATTTGATATCATGATTAAAAATTAATAATTATGAAATATTTAAAATATATATATACTTTATTTCCATCATTACACCAATCCATGATACATTCTGATAGAAAAAGGATTACATCGTTTCATGAGGTTGTAGTCCACAGTTAACATGATTGATTGTTTTATATTTAATGTGATATAATACGAAACTAATATAAGTTTTTGAATAATATAATGTTATTTAGATATGCGTGCCATATTAATTTTATGATATAATCATAGTTTAAAATTATTTTCTGGATGTTTTTGAATATTTAATGTTAACACTCATGGTTGTGGACAATACCACATCCTCAAAGATCCAATATAGAGTTATACAAAATGACTTCATTGGATGGATTCGTAAAAATTAGTATCTAATTTTTCCTGATGTATTTTATTTTTGATTTCAAGTAAAATAATTCGATCTGAAACGATATTTTTTTGTTTATAAGGGAAGAGAGTAGTGGTACTTTTCCTATTGGGAATGAAACCCAAAATGAAACTAAATATAAATTTCCAAAAATAATTCTAAATAATAGAAGTCCATCCAAAGGAAAATGATTAAAAATTATTGTATAATCAATGTTCATAAGGATAATACTAAAATATTTCTTAATAAATGGATTAAACTTGTTATATTTGAAATTGTACCAGTATAATTTTTGTTTAACCCCAAGAAAACCCTTTTCAAACTTAAATTTGGAAATTATTTTATTGGATTAACTGAAAATTATATAGAAGAAATAATTTCACATTATAAGATATTATTAATTACATTCATTTAAATTATTTTATGCTTTTTCTAAATTAAATATAGAGAGGTGAAAGCGTTGAAATTTTTTGTTAAACCATTATATAGGGTAGAATATCAATTTTCAAAACAATAATTTAAAAAATTTAAAAGTTTTTATAATAATATTCATTATTAATTTGATTCGAGTAACCTAAATATGAATAAAAATATATATTATAACATGTTTTCCTATTATTTTTTTCAAATGGACCCTTATAAATTATTTAAACAAAAAAGAAATTTACACTCAAAACATGAATTTTTCACTCTTAGTGGATAAATTATTTGATTATTAAAAAAATTAACCCTAATAAAAATTTGGAATTTAGATTTCAAAAAATAATTTCACTTCTTCAGATAATTTTTAAAATCATGATCAAATTACTATAAAAATAAGTTTTTAAAATGGGTGAAAACATTATTTTAGAGAAATATTTATTATAAGAATAAAATTTTCATAGTTTTTATCTCATTAATAAAAAAATACGTAGAATGATAAAATATTTTATTGAATTTATTTTATATACATGTTTTATTAAAATAATTTAAATAATGTAAAGTATTTAATAAATTAATATAAAAATAATTTGTGACAATAAGAATCAATTTTTAGGAAAATTTTATATATTTATCATTGGTTTTATTTTCATTTATTATTAATCGGTTATTAATGAATATATTTTATATTCGTTTATAAACCATTTAATTTCTTATTTCTATTAAAATTATTCATACCCAACAATTCAACGACTATGTGATAACTATCATATTAAATATAATAATTTTCAATGCTTCTCATGATTCATTAAAACTAGATGTTTTCTATAATCAAAACTATAAAAAATTAGATATATTGTTAAAAAATATATCATTAAATCTATTTTTGTTAAATTATTTTTTTAGAATTAAAAAACACAACACATCTTATATATTATATTTTTGGTGATGATAATAAATAGTTTTTCATGACCTGCCTTCACCAAAAATAGGGAAGGGTCAGCAGATTGCCAGACCCTTCCTTCCTTAAGTTAAAGGAGAGATAATGACCCTTGAGACATGCCTTCAATAGGTCTAGGATTGGAGACTACCACCAAGGGTATAGAATCACACACAATATGGAAGCCATTACCCTTTTTATTTTAATAGGATTGAGAGATAAGATTGCAACCCCAATAACACCAAAGCTGAAAGTAAAGGTAAATCGAAAAGTAAACCATTCCCATATACATGTTCAAAAGTAAGGGATAAAAGACACAAAAACTCCAAAGGTAATGTACTGAGAAAATGAAAACGACAACAACATCTACCCCAAGGTCCGAGCTAGTACGGTCCCGATCGATCCCGGAAGTCCTAATGGAAACCTGAAAATAGTTTTATATATTTTTGTTGATCAAAAAAGTATACTCATTAAAGAAAACCAAATACTCTCATGCCCAAGTAGAGAGGCATTCTAATTCCCTGTGAGAAAAGATAACCAAAGCACCTAGTAAGGAAAAACTATCCACCCAAGTCTCACCAAGGAACACTCCCCAAATAATGCACGGCAAGTAAAGTATAGAAATAGAACATCGATATTTGGGTACCCTGCCCCACTTTCCCACTGGTTATTGAAGACATCCTACGCATACAACCAATCCCGCCATTCTCACCGTAGTCCCACTGCCAAACCAAGCCCACACATACCTGGTCCATAACCTCACCACAGTCCAACTACCAAACCCTGCCCGCACAAATTTCTCCATATCCGTTATCCCGCCCGCAGGCACCTGGCCCATAAACACCATGCGTAACCACACTGGAAAACACTTGGGTCAGAACAACTACTGTCATGCCCAAAGACACATGGGCCTCATCCCGAAGACACTTGGGAAACATCCTACCCGCAAACACCTAGTCCAACCACCACAACTACCATGCACGATGATTCTTGGGCTAATAATGGACCTCATGCCATCACAGCCTTCCTAAAGAGTCTTGGGCTATTCGGGAAAGGGATCACAAAAGGAGATAATAACCATCCATTCATTGGTGTGTTGGGAAAAACACCCTCCCCAATGAAATGGGGGTGTTCGGTACTAATTCACAAATCGAATGGGGAATGAACAAGATACATAAGAACTGAAAATATATGTATAGGTAACGAGAACTCATCCAACCTAGGGTTTTCAAAAGCCAACATAATCACAAACACACTCGTCACTATCCATTCATAAAATAAAAGCACAACCCCCAAGGCCTACTCATTTCCAATACCAATTCCCCATTTAACCCATTGTTATTTCCATGCCATGTTATCTTATTTAAGTTAAATTCTTCACCACTGGGAAACTAAAAAGAATAAGCACAAGACAAGGGGAAAAGTACATCCATGCAGCAATTTAAACATTCACACCTGGTTCTCTTGTGAAGTTACAACAACAAAGGGATAAGTGAGGTCCCTCAATGCACTGGAGTCAAAGAAAATAACACAAAGGGACAAGTGAGATCCCTCGAAGTAAGGGAAACAATGAAAACCCTAAGTCACAACCCCATTTCCCCAGAACCAACATTTTCTCAATAGAAGAGGATTCCACCCCAATTCGTGATACAAGAAGAGGATCCAATCCTCACCCAAATCACCCTAGAAATCTAATCCCCCATCCAAGAAAACCATAATGTCACCTGAATTCAGCCCGTGGGAGAAAACAACCAAACCAATAATACTAACACAAAGCATGCCCAAGAATGTACTTTCAGATTTAAAACATTTAACACACTCCATGGTTTCAATTCCACTAGGCTTAAATAGTGGTTATCATAGAAAATGAGTTGATCCTGGTGCTTTCAATTTATTTGACCAAATATACATAATTAACCAATTTTCTTTATACAACACAACGTCAAAAACCAAAATACAATCCATTTTAACATAACTGGAGGTAAGAGTTCATTAGTGCACAGAGAAAGACCACTGAAGACCATGCTATTCAGTAGGCGCAAGCCCGCACAATTCAGAAATCATTAATCATGAATGAAGAGAAGAAAGAGTAGCATCATCGATCACACCCCTCCCCTTCATTCTTTTTAAAGTCTATTTGTAATATTATTTATTATTTGTTCTATTCATTCCTATAGAATCAGTACCGTAACCACACCTCCTGATACACAGAATGGAGAGATGGTTGAAAAAATTCTTACCTGATTGATCAATGATCGACCTTTTTCTCCACGCGCCATGAACAAGTGATGCGCGGATTGTAGGGGAGGAAATCTATGGACTCCAAGACGTGCAGAAGGCTCCAGCAGAGGTGCACCACAAACCATGGGAAGATTGACTTCAAGCACGCCAGTGAAGAAGAAAATAACTCAACCGAGAAAAAAAAGGAGAACTCTAGTGGGAGATATAAAGGGAGTTACAGGATATGGAATTTCAAACGTTGTAAAAATGGATCGCGGTTTCCTACGTGGGTGGGCAGTTACACACGATGGTATTAAAGTGTTATTTAATATACCCAATCAGGTATGTTTCTCTAGATTCTTAGGAATCCAATCTGGGCTTTAGATGACATCAAAAAGGGTATTAAAATTAATTTACGTCAAAAGATACATTACAGGATCAGTCAGGCACTGGAAAAGGGCATGGTGCCACCGTCACGGTGTCACCCTCACGGTGCCACCGTCAAGGTGGAGCTGTGTTTTTGGTAATGTAATGGATAGGGGGTCTGGGACATTACATCATATACCTCTAAAACTATTCTCACCCTCGAGAATTAAATCCACACCCGGAGAAAGGAGGGTCTCCCAAAAAACCGCCCCGGAAGATACCTCTCATGAGTGAACCCCTCTAACACATAGGAACACCTTACCCTATTAAGCAACCATTAAACATTAAGGGGTCAAGATATCAAGTCATATAGGTTAGGGATTTTCCCCTTCCATGTTAAGATACTATATGCTTTGGGCGGCACTAACTCGCCCGCATGGGTTCAATCGCATCCGCCTTAATGTGTCTGGATTTGGGATCGGGTTCTCCCCTCCCCTAAGTCAGGACTTTGCACATGCATCTAGAGAACAAGAAAACCATACATTACATAGTTTAAAAGGAAAAAGGCTAAATTAACTAAGTATAAATAGAACATAACAAATCTCAAAACATCTCTAGGTACTGGGAGCGCATTTGCACCTCCCATTCCTAGGTACTCTCCTCATGCCCACATGTCTCCATAACCCACGAACCAACAAGATGGTTCTTCCATGAATCACCTTCTCCTCACAACCCTCGATCATCGCTGGTCTCTCCACAAAGGTTGTATCATCTTCAATATCTATCTCCCCCCAGTCAAGGAATTGTGAAACGTCATAAAGATATCGGAGAAGTTGGGACACATGGAATACATCGTGCACCCTTTGTAGTTGTGGTGGAAATGCCAGCAGATAAGACACCTCTCCGACCCGCTGCAACACCTCGAAGGGTCTGACGAACTTGGGGGAGAGCTTACTTCCCCTGCCGAACCTCTGCTGCCCACGCCGAGGGGAGACCATCAAGAACACATGGTCCCCATCCTCAAACTCTAAGGGACTCCTCCTATTATCCATATATGACTTCTTCCGGTCCTGAGCCACATTCATCCTCTCTCGTATAAGTTGCACCTTCTCCATTTTGCTCTGCACCACGTCCAGGCCAAGGATGTCTACCTCTCCGACTTCCGTCCACCACAATGGTGAGCGACATGGCCTCCCATATAGGGCTTAGTACGAAGAAATGCAAATTGTAGAGTGGTAGTTATTGTTATAGCAAATCTTTACCTGAGGAAAGTGTCACACCCATGATCCCCCGAAGTCCAGGATGGATGCTCATAGCATATCCTCAAAGGTCTAGATGGTGTGCTCTGTCTGCCCATCTGTCTGGGGGTGGAAAGTAGTGCTAAGGCGCAGCTGGGTGCCCAAAGCATACTGCAATCCTCTCTAGACTCGTGAGGTAAATCATGAATCCCTATCAAAGACTATGGACCTCGGAACTCAATAAAATTGCACTAACTCATCCAAATACCTTCATGCTAAGGCATCCACGGTGCCTGACTCCCTGATCGCCAAAAAGTGAGCCGATTTCTTCAATTGGTCCACCACTACCCAGAGAGCATCGCAACCTCCTTGAACCTTGGGTATCCCTGTGACGAAATCCATTGATATGCCATCCCACTTCCACTCAGGGACATCCAAAGGTTGCAATAGACTGCCTAGAACATGGTGCTCATACCTCACATGCTGACACACTAGGCACTTGGGCACAAACTCTTCCACCACCCGCTTTACCCCAGGCCACCAAAGCTGGCCCCTCAGACCCTGGTAAATCTTTGATACTCATGGGTGTACCACTAAGGGTGAGTTGTGGAACTCACCAAGAACTCTCTTTCACATTTCCCCCGGAACAAACATCTTCTCCAGAAACAACATCTGGTTCTGACCATCCTTTGTCGAACCTTCTGGAGCATCGCCTTGGCCAACCCGGTCATGCATCACTTCATTCTCTGAGTCTCCCCACTAAGACTCCTCCACCTGACGTAACAGAGAATATTGTACTATCAACTGATACATGAAACCTCTACCACTATCCATCCTCACATCCAGGTGCAGGGAAACCAACTCCTCCATCGCTCTCCAAGAATCTACCGACTCTGTGACTGCATCCCTCTATGACATTCTGCTCAAGGCATCATCCACCACATTCCCTTTTCCTGAAGTGTACGAAATCACGATGTTGTAATATTGGAGGAACTCCATCCACCTTCTATGTTTTAGGTTCAGGTCCCACTGGGAGAAGATATTATTCAATCTTTTGTAATTCATGAAGACCACAAAGTGCTCACCGATGTGGTAATTCCACCACAACTTTAGAGGAAAAATGACCGCTGCGAGTTCCAGATCATGGGTGGAATAATTACACTCATGAGGTCATAGCTGTCTAAACCCATATGAGATCACTACTTTTCATCACATCAGCAATCAAATGAGGCCTTCTACTAAAGCATCACAGTACACCTCATACGTCGTCCCTTCTTCTGTAAATCTCATCACTGAGGCACTAAACAACTTCTCTTTCAGATAGCTGAAGGCTAGCTTGCACAGCTCATCCCACATGAAGGCCTAGTCCTTCATGGTCATAACTGTCAACGGTGCTGCACCTCAGGAGAAGTTGGGAACGAACCTCCGATAGTAACCTGACAGCTCGAGTAAACTACGAACCTCTACAGGGTTCATGGGTGCTACCCAAGAAACAACCGCCTCAACTTTTGATGGGTCCACCGCTACTCCCTGCTCAGACACCACGTGACCAAGGAAGTGTACTTCTCGCTTCCAGAACTTGAACTTTGACATATTCCCATAGAGCTGGTGCTATCAGAGGACCTCCAAAACTGTCCTCAGGTGCACATTGTGATCCTCCTCTGATCTTGAATAGATCAGGATGTCGTCGATGAACACGACTACAAACTGATGTATATACTCACGGATGGCGGATTTCATGAGTCCCATGAACGACGATTGAGCATTCATAACGTCGAACGACATGAACACAAACCTGAAGTGCCCATATCTGCACCTGAAGGCCTTCTTCGAGATGTATCCCTCCTTCACCCTCAATTGGTGACATCCAGACCTCATGTCAATCTTCAAGAACCATCATGCCCCTTCAGGTGGAAAAAGTGATCGTCTATCCTTGGAAGAGGGTAGAGATACTTTATCTTCACCTGATTCATCCTCCTATAGTCTATGAACAACTGAAGACCACCATCTGCCTTCCTTGCGAACAAGACTGCAGCACCCCATGGTGACGCACTTGGTCGAACATAACCCCTCTTCATCAGATGGTCAATTTGAACTCACAACTCCTGTAGCTCTGAAGGTGTCATCCTGTAAGGATCCATCGAAATCGGACGAGCACCAGGTCACAAGTCTATACCAAACTCGATATCACATCGAGGGGGTAGAGTCATTACCTTCTCATAAAAGTTGTCCATTAACTCACTAGCAATACCTGGAACGACCACTATCTCTACATCCACCGACTCCACAGATAGCTCATCTAACAAGGAGAGGAGGGGTTCCTCTCGCCTGCTGCCTTCTGGCCCCCATGCTCTTCGGTGAAAGTAACATGTCGACCACCAAAGTCTGAGAACATGACCCTACCTCAGAAGCAGTCAATGATGGCACCTATAGAGAACATCCAGTCAATGCCTATGATGACATCGTAGGGTTGTATCTACAATAGTAGGAGATCCCTGACTGACTGATGTGTCCCTATCATTAGTCTGCATCCTTGAAAAACATATAACATGTCAGTTTGACCTCCAACTGATGTTCTTAGCACCAGGGGCACTGGAAGTCTCTCGGCATATAGACGCAAGGCACGGGCTAGACTGGGTGCAACAAAGGAGTGTGAAGCTCCAGTATCAATCAGGGCATATTCAAGAGTGATCAACAAACTGATCGTACCTCGATCGACCTCCGTCCCTACCATAATTTTTACCTCACCGGCGTGCAACTTCCCACGCCCATCTCCTCTGCCCCTCGGCTGTCAGCCACCTCCCCGACCACACCCTGTTCGAGGTCCCTTAGGAGTGCCCTGAGGTCGGCCTCCCCTTGCAATGTCTGCCCATGGAGGAGCAAGAGATTTATACCCCTGCTGATGCTGCTGGAATGGTCGAGCGGGAATCCACAGGTGAGGCAGGTGCTAGGCCTTCCCACCACCGCCGTACCGCACTCAGTCCGGTAACTAATTCCGAAGGTTCCCATGGATTTTACAGCTGATGCATATCGGTCCTAATCCCGAAAGAATAGCGCGGGGGATAGGGGATCGAAACTGGAACTGCAGGGGCCTTCTCCCTGCCGGTCGAAACCTAGAGGGTCCCGATGCCGGAGGCCTGCTACTAACAGCCTTCCCCTTCGATGATCCCATCTGAATTCCCCCTCGTGACACATCTCCCAGCTTGTGCATCCTCTCTACTTCCTCATCCTTCTTCTGGACATCCAGTTATGTCGGTATGGTGAAGGGGGTAACAACGTACTTGAGGGAAGGTCGAAGCGCCTCTTATAAACATCTCACCCGAGACTCCTCATCCGGAATGTGGCCCAAAGCAAAAAAGAGGAGATCCTTGAACATGATCCCCAACTCCCTCACTGACATACTCCCCTGCTGGAGGGAGAGTAACTCCTGCCTCTTCTTAGCTTTCATCGTAGAAGATAGGAATTCCACCCGGAACTCCCTCTCGAAATTTTCCCATGCCACCTCAGCCTCTCTCCTCTCACCCAGATTGAGCATCCACCACTGACGTGCTGCTCTCCGCATCTGGATCATGGCCAGAGGAACCCAGTACTCCGCCGGAGTACAAATCATGCCGAAAACTATCACCAGCTCCTCTTCCCACCTTTTTGTCTCCATGTATGAGGTGATTCCCTCATACTTCCTGAGGGTCTATAGTTTGAAAGCATGAAGCGTCATATGCCATTTATCATCCTCCTACTCTAGGTCAGCCCTCTGTCAGTCAGCCGAGTCAATCTCTTTGGCCTCGATCGCCCGCACAACTCATGGTCGTCTCCCAGGTTCCATAGATGCATGGTAAACAAAGATTGCCTAATCCCAAGTAGTGAATAATATTGTTCTTAATTTTTTCTTAAACATATTATTCATTTTAATTTCCCAAAACACCCCAGAAACATGAGAACTCAAGTCATTATGATTCATGTATCTTTCCTAGGGTCTCTACCCTGCAACCAGTATAGCCTCACATGGTCGTTCTGTAGGTCCAGAGTCTTTGCATCAGATCACGAGGGGGGGCCTAAAATCCGGTGTCCCGACCAGTCTTCCCTAGCCTATTTCATGTGCCAAGATTACCAAACACGATTTCCCTACCATACCATGAAATCCTCACTGTGCCTAACTCCAGAATCCATCCTATCCTTCAACCTCTCCACTCTGATACCATTCTGTCACGACCCGCCTTCACCAAAAGGAGGGAAGGGACAATAGATTTCCAGACCCTTCCTTCATTAGGTTAAAGGAGATATAATGACCCCCAAGACCTGCCTTCAATAGGTCCCAGAGTGGCGAATAGCACCAAAGGTATAGAATCACACATAATATGGAAAGTATTACCCTTATTATTTTAATAGTATTGAGAGATAAGATAGAAACCCCAAAAACACCAAAGGTGAAAGTGAAGGTAAATCCAAAAGTAAACCATTCCCATATGCATGTTCAAATGTAAGGGATAAAAGCCATAAAAACTCCAAAGTTAATATACCAATAAAAAGAAAACGACAATAAAAACTATCCCATGTTCTGATCTTGTACGGTCCCACACGATCCCTGAAGTCCTCCTGGAAACTTGAAAATTGTTTTATATACGTTGGGTGAGCATACAAGTACACTCAGTTGGGAAAACCAAAGACTCTCATGAACATGTGGAGAGTCATTCTCATGCCCGATGAGAAAGGAAAACTAAACCACCAAGAAAGGAAAAACTATCCACCCATGTCTCACCAAGGCACACTCAACAAATAATACATGAAAAGTACAGTAATATAACTTCGATATTTGAGTACCCCACACCACTTTCCCACTGGTTATTGAAGACATCCTACGCATCGAACAAATCCCGCCATTCTCACCACAGTCCTAGTACCAAACCCTGCCCATACAAACCTAGGCCATAATCGTTATCCCTCCCACAAACACTTGGGACACAACCACCATGTGTAACCACACCTGCAAACACCTAGTCCTCATCCCGAAGATACTTGGGAAACAACCTACTAGAAAACACCTGGGCCAAACACCACAACTACCATCCCCGATGATTTTGGGCTAATAATGGACCCCATGCCATCACAGCCTGCCCGAAGAGTCTTGGGATATTCAAGAAAGGGAGTAGAAAAGGAGCTAATAACCAGAAACTCATAGGAGTGTTGGAAAAACACCATATCCCATGTAATGGGGGTGGTCATCACTAAATGCTCAACTTGGGTGGGGCGTGAACAAGAAACATAATAACATAAAATATATATATATAGGTAACAAGCACTCACCTAACCTATGGTTTTCTAAATCTAACCTAAGAACAAACACACTCATCACTATCCATTCATAAAAGAAAAGAACAACACCCATAGCCAACTCGTTTCCATATCCATTCCCCATTTAAACCTTTTCTTATTTCCATGCCAAGTTATCCTATTTATGTAAAATTCTTCACAACTGGGCAATTAAAAGTCATAACCACAAGCCATGGGGAAAACTACATCCACGTAGCAATTTAAACATTCACACCTAGTTCTCTTGTGAATTTACAACAACAAAGGGATAAGTGAGGTCCCTCAATGCAATGGAGCCAAAGAAAATCCCACAAAGGGATAAGTGAGATCCCTTGACATAATAGAATCAATGCAGACCCCAAGACACAACCCCATGTCCCCAGAACCAACGTTTTCTCAACAGCAGAGGATTCCACCCCAATTCGTGATACAAGCATAGGATCCCATCCTCACCCACATCACCCTAGCAATCTATGTCCCCATCCCAGAAAACCATAAGGTCACCCGAATTCGTCCAGTGGAAGAAAACAACCAAACCACTACTACCAACACAAACCATGCCCAAGCAGGTATTTTTAGATTTACAAGATTTAACACACTCTATGTTTTCAATTCCATTGGGCTTAAACTGGGGTTATTATGGGAAAGGTGTTTATCCTGGTGATTTCAATTTATATGACCGAATATGCATAATTAACCAATTTCCTTTATACAACACATGGTCGAAAACCAAAATAAAAGACATTTAAACATCACAGGAGGTATGATTTCATTAGTGCACAGAGGAAGACCACCAATGTCCATGATTTTCAGTAGGCGCAACCCCGCACAATTCAGAAGTCATTGATCATGAAATAAGAGAAGACATAGTAGCATCATCGATCAAACCCCTCCCATTCATTCTTTTAAAAGTCCATTTGTTATCTTAATTAGTGTTTGGTTTATCCATTCCTATAGAAGTAGTAGCGTACCCACCCTGCATGATACACATATGGGAGAGATGAATGAAAAAATCCCAACCTGATTGATCAAATATCGACGCTTTTCTCCACGTGACAGGAACATGGGATGCACAGCTTTTAGGGGAGGAAATCTGTGGACTCCAAGATGTGTAGAAGTCTCCAGTAGAGGCGCACCACAAGCCATGAGAAGAAGGACTCCAAGGGCACCAGTGAATATGAAATAAACTGAAACGAGAAGAAAAGGATAAATCTAGCGGGAGATAAAAAAGAGTTATGGGATATGGAATTTCGAACGCTGGAAAAATGGATCACGGTTTCCTACGTGGGTGGGCAGTTACACATGATGATATTAAGGAGTTATTTAATATCCCCCATCTGGGATGTTTCTCGGGATTCTTAGGGATCAAATATGGTCTTTAAATGACTCAAAAAGGGTACTAAAATTAATTTACATCTAAATAAATGTTATGGGAAGAGTCAGGTATGGGAAAAGGGAATGGTGCCATTATCATGGTGTCACCCTCATTGTGTTACCGTCACGGTGCCACCATTACCGGTGCCACCTTCACGGTGCCACCATGACCAGTGCCACCATCATGGTGGAGCTGTGTTTTGGGTAATGTAATGGACATGGGGGTCCATGCCATTACATAGTGGTCATTGGATAAAAATATAATGATAAATATCGTCATGATTCTATTTACATTGAATCATTTTTTATTATTATTTTGGATAAATATTTCTCAAAAATTCATCAGCTTAGAACGTTGAAACAATTAAAGGAATTGATGAAAAAGATGATGATTATGTAACTACATATGACGAAAATCTGACATGACATTCCATGTTATAACATTATTAGTTTTATTTATATTTTTAGTAAAATTAATAGTTTTTTACTAGGTTTTAAATAAAATTATGAAAATATTTTTCCACTCAAAAATTTAAAAAATATGTGAAAAAATTCATTATAATAAGTAATTGGATAATTATTTTCTAGGATTTGTGTTCCATAAGATCCCAACAGTAATAAAAGGTTAATGTTGTAGACATCATAGAATCATCAATATAATAATTCTAGAGGTAATACTCTATCCTGGTTAATTTGTGGTATACATCATTACATGTAATGTTTTATAGGATCTTTAATGTTTTATTGGTGTTGTCGGTGTAACACCCCAAGATTTTATGAAAAATATTCTTTTAATTTCATTAATTTCTTGTGTTGTATGCTACACCAAGATTACCTTGCGCTATACGAAACACTTTATTAGCTTGCATTATACGCAAACCTATTCTTGGATCATGTTACACACAATTTTGATAATAGTTATTCTACGCAACATTGAGTATATATATATATATATTCAATGTATAAATGAAATATGGTTGGATTCTGTTATACAAAACAACGAAGGATTTTTTCACAACACGCAACCTTGACTTGGCTTGCATTACACACAATCGCGACCTTCCTCGATAGTGTGTGTTGTATGCAATACTGGGTTTTACTAGACAACGATATATTATTATAATATTATTATGAACTAGCCGTTATGAATAGTATTAACTAAATTTTGAATTTTATAACACTATTATTCATCTTACACATTTTCTAGAACATGGTATAAGAACAAAATAAATGTTTCAGGTAAAATAAGTATTTTTCATAAAATACAGTTTTGCTGCCTTTTGATGGCGCACCCACATTAAATATATTTTTTGACATGTTTATAAGTTCAATTTGAAAAAATAAAATTCTTCTCTGGAATCAAGAAATAAAAATTTACTTTGGATAAATTTTTCATATTATTCTGGTAACTTTCATATTTTGATGAATAGTAAAAACACGCTATATTTTAATTAAAAACAACTTTTTTCATCGCAATAATTTATATGGTTAAATTATAATATTGAATTGTTTTAAAGTATAAATAGAACATATTTTTACCATTTAATATAATTTATGTTATTATCATTGATTTTACATTAAATTCGTAGGTTAAATCAATTCAATCCTTTGCAATGTTTTAAAGAAAAACCCGCTTTCTTTTGACAACGAGAATAATTTTAATATAATTTCTGCAACTTTTTTGTATTGAATTTGGAAAAATTGATTCCATATTTGGAATCAGTGGGTCCAAATTATGTTAATAAGCTACTTTTTATTTTTGGTAATTATGAATAGTAACTACGGTAAATTTTATTTACCATAGTAAAAGGTAAATCGGGTAATTAAGGGTAAATATAATATTATAAAATTACCCTAACACATGCCAAAATTCTATTGGATGGCTAAAAGTATACCCATATCACATAAGGGTCGGATTGGAATCATTTAATGGACTTTTGTCCATGAAAATAACTTAATTATTATTAAAACCAATGAAAGTGACAACATGTCACTCTCTTAAATATTATAAGTATAATAATTTTACTTTAGTGATAAATATCATAAAACTTTGAACATGAATAGTCTACAGAAAGCTAATAAAATTATCTACATCATGATAATTT
Source organism: Viscum album (assembly GCA_963277665.1). Taxonomy (NCBI): domain Eukaryota; kingdom Viridiplantae; phylum Streptophyta; class Magnoliopsida; order Santalales; family Viscaceae; genus Viscum; species Viscum album. The sequence goes on along the minus strand of OY728140.1, from coordinate 2,032,422,696 downwards.
ATTTAGAATTTTTAGGGATTAAATAATTGTCATTAATGGTGATACACTAATGATACAGAAATTATTTATTAAGTGAAAAATAAGTAATATAGTTTTTATTGAAATAATAAGACCCATTAAAAGGCCCATAAACCAGACCAAAACATATTGGTAGTGTATATATACACCTTAATCATCCAATGATATAATATATAACCGTTTTGATCCTTATAAAAGTGATTATGACACTTATATTATTTTATTTTAAATGATGCCAAAGTTGTCACCTTCATAATTTAATAAATATAACAATTTAAATATTGTCATTTTAAGATTATAAATTCTAGTAAAAGTATTATTGTGAAAGGTAATTAATTTATCTTCATAATAGGATTTTAGTTTAAATTTTTATGCAAACAAAGTATATTAAATAATTATACAAAAAATTTGTACTAATTATTTTATTAAGAGATAATCCAAATAAATGGTTTTAAAAATAATAAAATAAATATTATATGATATATTTAATGTGATCCAATAATTTTATAGAAACATATGACCTTTTATGAATCTATTAAAGCTTTTAGTTCGAACATATCTTCTGTATATATTTTATTTAAATTCAAATAAATGAATAGTGTCAAAATTGACACTATTGTTGTTTTATAAAAATAATATATTATAAAATTGTTTAAAAATCACAAAAATATTTTAAAAAATATAAATATAAATTTATATGGATTATAATGTTATAAAGTAAACAATTATGGAAAATACACTACAAATAAGTAATTATTTGTTATAATTTAAAATTTATAATTTTATTACCACAAATAAACTTAAATAGATTTAATAAGGATAAATCAAAATGATAAGGTTTAAAATAAGATCCAAACATGTCTAAATGTGATTGGTTGATGGGATTACAACCCTATCTCATCTAATCATAGAATATGAGTCTTTTTTGGAGGTTTTTATGTGGGGTTAGATTTATTATAAATTAATATTTTTAAGAATTCCAAAGGTGCCCCTCTCCTCCCTTATAAAAGGGAACCTCCTCCCTCTCCTCCTCACACCAAGTTGAGCCTTCAAGCTCGGACAAACCCTGAAAAATTATCCTCTCCACTTACTAGAAACATTCTAGAGGTTCTGGTTTACTTTAAAGACCAATCATAGTGCCGTAAGAGGAGGTTTCAATAAAGCGTATTGAAGAAGAGGTACTTTCTTCTCCCGATTCATTCAAGCTTCTTTCTTATTCAACTTATTCTTATTTAGTTGTTTCATTAAAAAGTAATAACATAAGTATCTCTAATATACTGATTTGTTATTATAAATATGAAGCAACCCCATTTCACCTTCTATCCATCCTACGGAAAACAAAATCACCGCGCGTGCGTACGTACGGAATACCGTCTCCACGCTGTGGTGTAATCTGTTTTTCCACCAACACCTTACATGGATGGGTATAATGGTGTAAATAATAACTATAAATAGTTATTATAACATCATACTGATTCTGATATATTGTATCATCCACTCCAATTCAATTAAATAATTATGGAAACGATATCATCGCTCGTGCATACGTACGGACTACCGTCTCCATGACGCGATGAGATTCATTCTCCATGTTAACAATTTTAGAATGATTATAAAGTATATATAATGATTAATAATTAAATATATGACATAATTAAGCTACTGGATTTATGTATACATAAATATATATATTTCATCTACTTAATTCCATTAAATAAGGAAAGGAAAACAACGTTCATGCGTACGTACAGACTACCGTCTCCATGAACGGTGTATTTCCTTCCTTTTATCGACCTATAATATATATGTATATGATGAATATATATTGTATTTAAATAATTTTATTCATTATAGAATTATTTAAATCAGGATATAAGTAATAATATCAACAACGACAAGTCGAAACACATATGATAAATGAAATGATTTTACCCAAAACGCTACTTTAACATGGAATTTACAAAAGATCGGGTAATATAAAGTCATAAGTGAAACATATATTATATCATAACAATGAATAATATTATGTAATAAGTCAATGACATTATTTAAATCATTATACAGGAGGTTCAGATCCATACAAATCATATCAGACCTAAGGTAAGGGATAATTTTGCAAATCTCATTTTTATCCGTGATTTCTTTTTCGTAAGTATTTACTGGGGTTATTTATATCATCATGTCCATGTTTTATATAAGTGTTTTAATGTATTTTTAAAGTCCTTTTACCCATTTTTGAATTTTACTACATTGTATGTAAGGATTCTTTCTTTTGATTACGTTATGAGGTACTTTTTTGACTTTTCCGACAAAAGTATGAGGAGAATGCTATTTTTAACTTATACGGCGTGAATGGATTTTTACGGTTTCATAATGCCTCATTTTCATGAAGCTAACTCTACATGATTTTATAACTATTTTCAAAAAAATTCTTTTATTTTAAAAGTTCATGGCATTTTTTGAAAAGAAAATGATTTTGACGAAGAATGTATATTTTCCTCAAGAATTCATTTCAAATGTTTTATCAAAAATATTTTATACATAAGATGACATTATTTGATATGTGTATGTTTCAAGTTTAATGTCTATATGATTTGCATGGTTCACTTTTCTTATGATGAAATGACCATTTGTTTTATATGGATTATGAAATGATGGGATGATGTTTAAGAAACCCATTTTATTCTTTGGGTTATGATGACTGTTTTAAGTTTATTTTGTGGCACAAGTAAGAATGATTTAATTATGAGATGTGTGGGACCTATATCTCCCTCCAATTCATTGGGTAAATATTTTATATATCATGAGATAGACATGGCTAGAATGGTAAGTTAATCTGGTTCATTGTTACAGGACTGAAACGAGGAGTGAACTCGATTCCGAATGGGACTTTGTCCACTAAGATGGTCTTGGCAGCAATGCCTTGGCTACTATGGAAATCATTACAAGTTCTTAATGGATTCCACAATTACATGTTTTATTCCCATTCTATTTTATCAAGATTTATGTTCCATTATGATCTATTCCTTATGTACTTCCATGTTTTATGTCGTTGCTCAAGATTTTTAATATTCATGTTTTTTTAAGTTCAAATGTATATGGTATGTTTTATTTTATCTATTCTTACCCTTACTGAGTATTTGAGCTCACCCTTTTTATGTTTTCCTTTCCCCATGATTAAAATAAAGGTTTTAGGTAAGAAACCAAAAGGGGAAGATCTTTATGGGAGATGTTGAAGATATTTCTCCGCGATTAGAAGATTATGTTCCGAGTTTCCAAAGACACTAAACTATTACGGTCCTTGTGTGTGTGTTTTTGTTATGTACTAAGTATTCTGAAAAAGTAATGTAATTTCCATGTACGTTAAGCTTAGGGTCTCTATAGTTGGTATCAGAGGAATGGTTTAGTCTACCATTGGAAACTAGGATGCGAAAACGTTAGTGAGATCCCTAGATATATTTCTGAGGAATGTCTTGGGATGTCCCTAAGGATAAGTATACGTATAGGATATAGTCCTAGAACTATGATAACGATCTTATATTTTAACCTAAGATGTTAGATATGGAGGGTTCTTCCCCATTACTGTGTTGTTTTCCCTAGCATGATTTTTTCCTCTCACACTATTCTTTTTGTGTTTTAGAAAATGGATGGAAACAGGAAGATTCATGATAATGGAGGATATGACGGACAATGGAATGATATTCTTCATGAGAAACCAAATGAAACCGGATTTGGAAGTCCAAACATCGTTATTATGACTAATCAGCAATCTCATAATATGATCAATAATATCAACTTTGGTAAGTTTTCCGACTCAGATAATAAGAGAAAGATGGAGTTTCATGATGATCATAGAGGAAAGAAAGTTCAATTTCCCTCATGTAAATCATGTGGAAAGAGGAATCAGGGAGATTGTTTCAAAAGAACTGGAAGATGGTTTGGGTGTGGAAAAGAAGGACACAAAGCCAGTAAGTGCAAAGGAAAAGGTTCAGTTAACACCATGAACAAGGATAATGGTATTGCTACGACATCAACATTGATTAGATGTTTTAAATGTGTAATGTATGGGCATTATGCAAACCAATGCCCTAATGGAAAATCTCATGAAGAGAATCAGCATGGTCATATGGGAATTATTTATGTGGATGATGATGAGGAGACTACAAATGATATATGAGCTGAAAGAAGTGTTGAAGCTCAGTCCGTTGTTTTAGAAGTTAGTGGAATTATTGTATGTTTATCAAGAGTGATGTTGTATAGTTAATGGTACTATGGAATAAATAATCATATAAGGATTGTTACACTGTTGTTTTTCCTTAAAGTATCTGAAAGTATATGTTGAATGGTACCAATAACCATGGAATGTTATTCAGATATTTTTGCAAAGTAGATGATATGCGCATAATGAAGGAATAAGAAGATAATGAGATTTTTTATTGTATTCATGAGCTCATGATTGATATAAGGACTAAGTGATATCATGGTTTGAGTATATAGAATTTTGAGGATTTTGGTATGTGAAAAGTGATAACTTTTAACTGCATTCATGTTTTCACTAAGGTTCAATGGGTATTCATTTTTCAAGATAATACATGACTAAGGCATTCAAATTTTTGTAATGTGACCAACAAGACATATCTTATGATATATGGGGATCAACGATGATATTAACATGCTTCTTATATGAAATCTCTGGTAATCGTTTTCACTATAATATGACAATGGACTGCAATATTATGGATAAGCCTACAGATTGGAATGGATTATGTTGGACAGAAGTTAGTATTGATTAAGGATAGAACCTTTTTTCGATATTATTGATGGGATGATATAGTAATGTATTTTTAGAAAAAGGACAACCTGCAGGACGGGCGACAGCTCATCGCATCGGGCAAGGCTGTCAGAAATCGAACCCACAACCGAAGTACGACTGGCCTTTATCACCTACCACTGGCCTACATGAAGTCCCTGGTTAGTAGAAACTAGTTATATTTTACTAAGCGGTATGATATATGATGTATAAGTTCATTTTTGGAACCATATACGATTAATCTAACCATAAGATGGACTTATAACATTTTCTAACCTTTTGTTTGAAAGAGATGTAATGACCTATCATTCTATCACATGATCTGCTAACACATCACGAATAACAAATTCAACTTCATTTCTTTAAGGGATGAAGTAGAAATTGTTCAATTCACGAACAACAGTGAGATTGTACCAAAATAATTCAAGTATTTATTTTAATTCATCAACTTTAGGGAAATGATCTTGAAAACCAAAAATGTTGTCCTAGTTCCCTTATATCCGATGAATCAGATGGTACCTTAGATCATCATAAATCAATAGCTTTGTGATTGTTGGATTTTTCATAGTCATGTTCTCTACCACTCGCCACCAGAACTTGATGGTTATATTTTTTTTCCATATCCATATTTTCACCTATGTTCTCCTACATGGAAACCCAATGATGAGTTAATTTGGGTAACTGTTACATTTAATAATTTATTTTTTAAAGCCATGTTTTTGTATTCCTTTTTACGATGTGGGTCTATTAAACAAACTTTCGAGTATTAAACCATGTATAACCCCGATGAATTTCGAGGGCGAAATTCATTTCAAGGGGGGTAGAATGTAACACCCCGAGATTTTATGAAAAATATTCTTTTAATTTCATTAATGTCCTGTGTTGTATGCTACACCAAGATTCCCTTGCGCTATACGCAACACTGTATTAGCTTGTAGTATAGGCAACACTATTCTTGGATCGTGTTACACACAATTTTGATAATATTTTTCTACGCAACATTGAGTATATATATATATATGTATATTCAATGTATAAATGAAATATGGTTGGATTTTTCTATACGAAACAACGAAGGATTCTTTCACAACACGCAACCCTGACTTGGCTTGCATTACACACAATCGCGACCTTCCTCGATAGCGTGTGTTGTACGCAATACCGGGTTTTACTAAACAACGATATATTATTATAATATTATTATGAACTAGCTGTTATGAATAGTATTAACTAAATTTTGAATTTTATAACATTATTTTTCATCTTACACATTTTCTAGAACATGGTATAAGAACAAAATAAATTTTTCGGGTAAAATAAGTATTTTTCAAAAAATACAGTTTTGCTGCCTTTTGATGGTGCACCCACTTTAAATCTAGTTTTTGACATGTTTATAAGTTCAATTTGAAAAAATAAAATTCTTCTTTGGAATCAAGAAATTAAAATTTACTTTGGATAAATTTTTCAGATTATTCTCGTAACTTTCATATTTTGATGAATAGTAAAAACACGCTATATTTTAATTAAAAACAACTTTTTTCATCGCAATAATTTATATGGTTAAATTATAATATATAATTTTTTAATGTATAAATAGAAAATATTTTTACCATTTAATATAATGTATGTTATTAGAATTGATTTTAAATTAAATTCGTAGGTTAAATCAATTCAATCTTTTGCAATGTTTTAAAGAAAAACCCGCTTTCTTTTGACAACGGGATTAACATTAATATAATTTCTGGAACTTTTTTGTATTGAATTTGGAAAAATGGATTCCATATTTGGAATCAGTGGGTCCAAATTATATTAATAATATACTTTTTATTTTGTGGAATTATGAATAGTAACTACGGTAAATTATATTTACCATAGTTAAACGTAAATCAGGTAATTAAGGGTAAATATAATAATATAAAATTACCCTAACACATGCCAAAATTCTATTGGATGGCTAAAAGTAGACCCATATCACATAAGGGTGGGATTGGAATCATTTAATGGACTTTTGTCCATGAAAATAACTTAATTATTATAAAAACAAAAGAAAGTGACAACATGTCACTCTCATAAATATTATAAGTATAATAATTTTAATTTAGTGATAAATATCATAAAACATCGAACATGAATAGTCTCCAGAAATCTAATAAAAGTATCTACATCATGATAATTTATTTTGAATTTTTAGGGATTTAATAATTGTCATTAATGGTGATAAACTAATGATACAGAAATTATTTATTAAGTGAAAAATAAGTAATATAGTTTTTATTGAAATAATAATACCCATTAAAAGGCCCATAAAACTGACCAAAACTTATTGGTAGTGTATATATACACCTTAATCATCCAATGACCTAATATATAACCGTTTTTATCCTTATAAAATTGATTATGACACTAATATTATATTATTTTAAATGATGCCAAAGTTGTCATCTTCATAATTTAATAAATATAACAATTTAAATATTGGTATTTTAAGATTATAAATTAGAGTAAAAGTATTATTGTGAAAGTTAATTAATTTAACTTCATCATAGGATTTTATTTTAAATTTTTATGCAACAAAAATGTATATTAAATAATTATACAAAAATGTTGTAGTAATTATTTTATTAAGAGATAATCCAAAAAAATGATTTTAAAAATAATAAAATAAATATTATATGAACTATTTAATGTCATCCAATAATTTTATAGATACATATGACCATTTATGAATCTATTAAAACTTTTAGTTCAAAAATATATTCTGTATATATTTTATTTAAATTCAAATAAATGAATAGTGTCAAAATTGACACTATTGTTATTTTATAAAAATAACATATTATAAAATTGTTTAAAAATCACAAAAATATTTAAAAAAATCCAAATGTAAATTTATATGGTATATAATGTTATAAAGTAAACAGTTATGGAAAATTCACTACAAATAAGTAATTATTTGTTATAATTTAAAATTTAGAATTTTATTACCACAAATAAACTTAAATAGATTTAATAAGGATAAATCAAAATGATAAGGTTTAAAATAAGATCCAAACATGTCTAAATGTGATTGCTTGATGAGATTACAACCCTATCTCATCTAATCTTCTAATATGAGTCATTTTTTGGAGGTTTTTAAGTGGGGTTTGATTTATTATAAATTAATATTTTTAAGAATTCCAAAGGTTCCCCTCTCCTCCCTTATAAAAGGGAACCTCCTCCCTCTCATCCTCACACCAAGTTGAGCCTTCAAGCTCGGACAAACCCTGCAAAATTATCTTCTCCACTTACCTAGAAACATCTTAGAGGTTATAGTCTACTTTAAAGACCAATCTTAGTGCCGTAAGAGGAGGTTTCAAAGAGGCGTATCGAAGAAGAGGTACTTTCTTCTCCCGATTCATTCAAGCTTCTATCTTCTTCAAATTCTTCTTCATTAGTTGTTTCATTATTAAGTAATAACATAAGTATATCTAATATACTGATTTGTTATTATAAATATGAAACAACACCATTTCACCTTCTATCCATCCTACGGAAAACAAAATCACCGCGCATGCGTACGTACGGAATATCGTCCCCACGCCGTGGTGTAATCTGTTTTTCCACCAACACCTTACATGGATGGGTATAATGGTGTAAAGAATAACTATAAATAGTTATTATAACATCATACTGATTCTGATATATTGTATCATCCACTCCAACTCAATTCAATAATTATGGAAACGATATCATCGCTCGTGCGTACGTACGGACTACCGTCTCCACGACGCGATGAGATTCATTCTCCATGTTAACCATTTAAGAATGATTATAAAGTATATATAATGAATAATAATGAAATATATAAAATAATTAAGCTACTGGATTTATGTATACATAAATATATATATTTCATCTACTTAATTCCATTAAATAAGGAAACGAAAACAGCGTTCATGCGTACGTACGGACTACCGTCTCCATGAACGGTGTATTTCATTCCTTTTATCGACCTATAATATATATGTATATGATGAATATATATTATATATAAATCATGTTTTTAATTCACGAATTATGTAAATCAGTATATAAGTAATAATATCAACAATGACAAGTCGAAACACGTACGATAAATGAAATGATTTTACCCAAAACGCTACTTTAACATGGAATTTACAAAAGATCGGGTAATATAAAGTCATAAGTGAAACATATATGATATAATAACAATGAATAAGATTATTTAATAAGTAAATGACATTATTTATATCATTATACAGGATGTTCAGATCCATACGAAGCATATCGGACCAAATGTAAGGGATAATTTTGCAAATCTCATTTTTATCCGAGATTGCTTATTCGTAAGTATTTACTGGGGTTTTCTATATCATCATGTCCATGTTTTATAAAATTGTTTTCATGTATGTTTAAAGTCCTTTTTACCCATTTTTGACTTTTACTACATGGTATTTAAGGAATCTTTCTTTTGTTTACGTTACGAGGTACTTTTTTCACTTTTCTGACAAAAGTACGAGTAGAATGCTATTTTTAACTTATACGGAGTGAATGGATTTTTACGGTTTCATAACGCCTCATTTTCATGAAGCTTACTCTACACAATTTTATGAATATTTTCAACAAAATACTTTTATTTTAAATGTTCATGGCATTTTTTGAAAAGAAAATGATTTTGACAAAGAAAGGATATTTTCCTGAGGAATTCATTTCAAATGTTTTATCAAAACCATTTTCTATATAAGATGAAATTATTTGATATGTGTATGTTTCAAGTTTAATGTCTCTATGATTTGCATGGTTAACTTTTCTTATGATGAAATGACCATTTGTTTTATATGGATTATGAAATGATGGGATGATGTTTAAGAAACCCATTTTATTCTTTGGGTTATGATGACTGTTTTAAGTTTATTTTGTGGCACAAGTAAGAATGATTTAATTATGAGATGGGTGGGACCTATATCTCCCTTCAATTCATTGGGTAAATATTTTATATCTCATGTGATAGAATGGCTAGAATGGAAGGTTAACCCGGTTCAGTGTTACAGGACTGAAACGAGGAGTTAACTCTATTCAGAAGGGGACTTTGTCCACTAAGATGGTCTTGGCAGCAATGCCTTGTCTACTATGGAAATCATTACATGTGCTTAATGGATTCCACAATTACATGTTTTATTCCCATGCTAGTTTTTCATGATTTATGTTCCATTATGATCTATGCCTTATGTACTTCCATGTTTTATATCGTTGCTCAAGATTTTTAATATTCATGTTTTTTATGTTCAAATGTATATGGTATGTTTTATTTTATCCATGCATACCCTTACTGAGCATTTGAGATCACCCTTTTTATGTTTTCTTTTCCCCAGGATTAAAATAACGGTTTTAGGTAAGAAAACAAAAGGGGAAGATCTTTATGGGATATGTTGAAAATCTTTCGCCACGATTAGAAGATTATATTCCGAGTTTTCAAAGACACTAAACTATTACGGTCCTTGTGTGTGTGTTTTTTTATGTACTAAGTATTCTTCAAAAGTAATGTAATTTCCATGTACATTAAGCTTCGGGTCTCTACAGTTGGTATCAGAGAAAGGTTTAGTCAACCTTTGGAAACTAGGATGCGAAAACGTTAGTGAGATCCCTAGAGATATTTCTAAGGTATGTCTAGGGAGGTCCCTAAGGATAAGTATACGTATAGAATATAGTCCTGGAACTACGATAACGATCTTATATTTTAACCTAAGAAGTTATATATTGAGGGTGCTTCCCCATTACTGTGTTGTTTTCCCTATCATGATTTTTGCCTCTCACACTATTTTTTTGGGTTTTAGACAATGGCTAGAAACATGAAGATTCATGATAATGGAGGATATGACGGAAAATGGAATGATATTGTTCATGAGAAACCAAATGAAACCGGATTTGGAAGTCCAAACATCGTTATTATGCCTAATCAGCATTCTATTAATATGATCAATAATATCAACTTGTATGTTTCCCAACTCATATAATAAGAGAAAGATGGAGTTTCATGATGATCATAGAGGAATGAAAGTTCAATTTCCCTCATGTAAATCATGTGGGAAGAGGCATCAGGGAGATTGTTTCAAAGGAACTAGAAGATGCTTTGGGTGTGGAAAATAAGGACACAAAGCCAGTAAGTGTAAAGGAAAAGGTTTAGTTAACACCATGAACAAGGATAATGGTATTTCTACGACATCAACGTTGATTAGATGTTTTTAATGTGGAATGTACGGGCATTATGAAAACCAATGCCCTAATGGAAAATCTCATGAAGATAATTAGCATGGTCATATGGGAACTATTTATGTGGATGATGATGAGGAGACTACAAATGAATATGAGATGAAATAACTGTTGAAGCTCAGTCTGTTGTCTTAGAACGTAGTGGAATTATTGTATGTTTATCAATAGTGATGTTGTATAGTTAATGGTACTATGGAATAAAAAATCATCTAAGGATTGTTTCACGATTGTTTTTGCTAAAAGTATGTGAAAGTATATGTTGAATGGTACCAGTAACCATGGAATGTTATTCAGATATTTTTGTAAAGTAGATGATATGAACATAATGAAGGAATAGGAAGATAATGAGATGTTTGATTGTATTAATGAGCTCCTGATTGATATAAGGACTAAGTGATATCATGGTTTGAGTATATAGAATTTTGAGGATTTTGATATGTGGAAAGTGTTAACTTTTATCTGCATTCATGTTTTCACTAAGGTTCAATGGGTATTCATTTTTCAAGAGAATACATGATTAAGGCCTTCGAACGTTTGTAATGTGACCAACAAGACATATCTTATGATATATGGGGATCAACGATGGTATTAACATGCTTCTTATATGAAATCTCTGGTAATCGTTTTCACTATAATATGAAAATGGACTGCAACATTATGGATAAGCCTAAAGATTGGAATGGATTATGTTGGACAGAAGTTAGTATTTTTTAAGGATAGAACCTTTTTTTGATATTATTGATGGGATGATATAGTAATGTATTTTTAGAAAAAGGACAACCTGGAGGATGGGCGACAACTCATCGCGTCGGGCAAGGCTGTGGGAAATCGATGTAACACCCGAGACTTTTATGTTATATAAATCATCAAAGAGATCTTTTTCTACACAACACTTGCTTGGCTTGCTTTACACGCAATCGCGACCTTCCTCGATAGCTTGCGTCGTACGCGATATCGAGTTTCACTAAACAACAATATGCTATTAAAACTAGCCGTTATGAATAGTAATAACCACTTTTTAAAATTTTATAAATTTTATTTTTCAAAATGGACTTCATTTTTGGACTCAGAATATCGAAATTAGCCTAGGGTGAAATTTTGGTATTTTTCTGAAAACTTTCAATTTTTTATGAATAGTGAAACCACCAAGTGGTAGGTTAAAAACTGAATTTTGCATAAAACATAATTTTACCGCTTCTGTGAGTGGAATTTCAAAAATTCGACAGACACGGTTGATATCATTAAGTAAAATGTGGTTCAATGAGATAAAAATAATTTTTTGGTGAATAGTAACTTTTTACTATTTTTACCGCGGTTAATAGTAAATAGGGTAACTAAGGGTAAATATGATATTAATATTACCCTAACACATGTCCTAATTCTATTGGACAAGTGTAATTCGACCAAAAACAAACTTAGGAATACAATATGACCATTTAAGCCCACTTGGATTAGATTAGGACATTTATTATTAATTTATTTAAAGAAGGGTTAAAATAGTTAAAATCAACGTTTAATAAGTAAATCATTTTTAATATGGGGTTATACATAAGATAAATTCGACTATAAATATTCATTAGAAAGATAAAAAGATTTCCTACATAAGGGTATTTTATTTGTTATTTTTTAGACATTAAATAATTTAATTTATTTATGACACAATGATGATGCAGTAATTATCTTATTAATGAAATATTGACATAATTGATGTTATAAACACCAAAATAAATGTAATTTGAGACTTTTTATGAATTCCACTAATTTTCTAGGTTACTATGATATATTAGTGTTTATTTAATTAACTTGGTTCGAACATATAATTCTGTTATGACTTTCAAAAAAATCATATATCAAATAGTGTCAAAATTGACACAAAATAGTTTTTAAATCAAATATTATATTATTAATTGTTATTTTATTCCTAAAAATCTAAGGATAGGCCAAATGACTTAGATAAGGATATATATATTAATAATAAACAATTTGGGGTTCGTTTGGAATGTTATAGTAAGTGTATTAACCATATAGTGAAAGAAAACAAAAAGGCACGGTAAAAGTTAAATTAATTAACATAGAGTTAAATCTAATTGATAAGGTTAAAATAATACCCTAAACTTGTGTAAATCCTCTTGGTTGATAGAATTTCGACCCATCCCCACTTTATCTTCGAAATAAGACCCTTTGGAACCATTATAAACCGATTTTGACTTTAATATAAAATAATATTTTGAGATATTCCTAAGGTGCCCCTCTCCTCCCTTATAAAAGGGCACCTCCTCCCCCTCCTCCTCACACCACTTTGAGCACTCAAGCTCGGCCAACCCCTGACATTTTATCCTCTCCACTTCCCTAGAATAATCCTAGAGGTCCTGGTCTTCTCCAAAGACCAATCTTAGTTCCTTAAGTGGCGGATTCAAAGAGGCGTTCCAAAGAAGATGTAATATCCATTACCGATCTTTTCAATTTCTTTCTTCTTCAACTTCTTCTTCTTTAGTTGTTTCATGATAAAGTAATAACATCAGTATTACTTACATACTGATATGTGATTATAAATATGAAACAACCCTAATTCACCTTCTATCCATCCTACGGAAAAATGAAATCACCGCGCGTGCGTACGTACGGAATACCGTCTCCACGCCGTGGTGTAATCTATTTTTCCACCATCACCTTACAAGGATGGGTATAATGGTGTAATGAGTAACTATATATGATTATTATGAAGTAATATTGATACTGAAATAATATATATATATACTCGAATACAATTCCACGATCATAGGAACGATATCATCACTCGTGCGTACGTACGGAATACCGTCTCCACGATGTGATGCGACTCGTTCTACATGATCTTCATTTCATAATGATTATATAAATGAATTGAATGAATGAATATGGTATATAATACACTAATACCATTCTGGAAATGTATTATCTATAACCTAAAGATAAGAATAAGAATTTATTCGACAAAACACGCATAAGAACAAAAAGTTATAAAGACCCGAGTAATAAGTAACAATGAAATATTACTAACAAGAAGCTAATAATATGACCATATATGATATCATATAAATATGTATGATTCTGGAATAAGTCAATAACATTATTTAAACCATTATACAGGAGCATCGGACATGAACAAAGCAAATCAGACCTAAGGTAAGGGAAATATCACAATCTCATTTTTATCCGAGATTGTTTATTCGTAAATATTTACTGGGGTGTATTTTATCATCCACATCCATGTTTCATCAATATGTAATATTATTTCCATCCAACTATAATTGTTTAAATCCATTTTTACCCTTCGGTGAGTTTTTAGTAATATGTATGAAAGGAATCTTTTGTCGTTTTTCGTACGAGGTACTTTTTGACTTTTCCGACAAAAGTACGAAGAATGTTTTTTTAACTTATACGGCATGAATGGATTTTTAAAACATTGTTCCCAAGAAGATTCCTTTACAAGTTTTCAAGTTTATTTTTAATCAACTTCTTTTATTTTAAAGTTGTATGACATGTTATGAAAGGAAAAATGTTTTTGAAGAAGAAATGATATTTTCCTCAAGAATGGAGTTCAAGTGTTTTATCAAAATTATTTTCCATCTAAGATAATAAAGGGTTCTTTTTTTATCCCTATTATTAAATTGATTTGTTCATGTTATGATGGAATTATTTTTATGAATTCCTTTATCTTATACGAATTGATTTATGATGTCATGATGTTTCAAGAATCCCATTTTTTACATGTGTTATGCGATGATGTATGTTTTATGATTATGTGGCACACATAAGAAAGGATTCATTATAAGATGGGTGGGACCTATATCTCCCTCCAATGCATTGTGTAAAGATTTTATATCTCATGAGATAGACATGGCTGGAACGGAAGGTTATTTTGGTTCAGTGATACAGGACTGAAACGAGGAGTGAACTCGGTTCAGAAAGGGACTTTGTCCACTAAGATAGTCTTGGAAATGAGTCATGACTAACAAGAAATTATTTTCCATGATTATGTGTGCATGCCACAAAGTTTCAAGTTTTATGGGGATCTCATTTTCACTTCTATGATTTATTCCATGTTAAGATATTATGATCTCTTTTGCAGGTTTTGATTTTCAAAAAGATATGATATGATTTTTATTTCCTTTATTTGCCCTTTCTGAGCATTTGAGCTAACTCTTTTATGTTTTCTTTTCCCTAGGTCAGGAAGATGGATATTAAGTAGAATATGCTAAAAGGGACCCTAGATATGATGAAATAAATGGGAGACACTATAGAAGATTTATGAACCAGTTGTTTATGTTTCCCAGTTTCTAAAGACACTATACCTATATGGTCCTTTGTGGTTTTATCATATGTTGTAATAAGTGTGCTTCAATTTTTGAAGTATTAAATATGTATGTAAAGTATGGGTCGTTATAGTTGGTATCAGAGGAAAGGTATAGTCAACCTTTGGAAACTAGGATTTGAAAGCCTTAGTAAGAACCCTAAGGATAAGTCTAAGCATAGAACACAATCTTAGTGTTTTAGAAATGTCCTTGAATAACCTAGGATAAGACCTTAAGCATGAAAATTTTATTCTTGAATTATGTGGTTTCCTATTATAATTAGTGTTTCTCACACTATTCTTCTTGGTTTTAGTCAATGGCTGGAACCCGAAGGAACTGTGTTAATGCAGAATGTGATGGGAAATGCAATGATTGTCCCCCCTGAGCAACCAAACGATATGGGAGCTGGAATGAAAAATATTGTAGCCATGCTCACACAACTTTCTCAAGCTATGAATCATGCAGGATTTCCAAATGAACAAAGGAGGGAGCAACATTCTGTTGAATCCTTCATGAGGCAGCGTCCACCTTCTTTCAGCGGGTCTACTGATCCATTAGTTGCTGAACAATGGATTAGTACTACTGAAAAGATATTTTCAGTTCTTCAATGTTCTGAGCATGATAAAGTCATCCTAGCAGTGTATCGTTTGGAAGGAGATGCGTATCAATGGTGGAATCTTGTTAAGAATACGAGGCAAAGGGATGAAATTGAGTCTATGTAATGGGACGAGTTCATGAACTTATTTTTCAATAAGTACTTCCCTCGTATTCTCCGAACAAAGATGGAGAAATAGTTTCTTGAACTGAAGCAAAGGGATGATGAATCTGTTGGTACTTATGAAGCAAATTTTACAAGACTTGCAAGGTACGCTTCTAGTATTATTATCCAACCTAAGAGTAAGATAGATCGATTCTTTAGTGGCTTAAAACCAAGTCTTCGAAGGGCGTTAGCCATAAGGGACTTCAATAGCTACGAGGAAATCGTTCGATGTGCTCTCAAAGTCTAGATGGAGATTGGAGTAACCCATCAGTCACATGGGTTTGATAAGAAGAGGAAGATGGAATTCAAAGGAAACTCTAAAGAGCACACTGAAAAGAAGATGAACTTTCCATTATGCTCAAAGTGTGGAAAGAAACATGGAGGGAGTTGTCTTAAAGGGACAAGTAAATGTTTTAAATGTGGAAAAGAAGGTCATCGGGCATTTGAATGCCGTGATAATGGGAAGAAGATGTCTAATGACGTAAACAAAGGAAGGGATACACAGAATGAACCTACTACACTTCAATGTTTCAAATACAAGGAGATGGGGCATTATGCCAATCAATGCCCAAATCCAAGGGTTGATGATGATGGTCGACGTCAAAAAACTCTTAAGGCTAAAGACAAAGGAAAGTCACATGCAATTTCTATCAGCGATGTGGAGTACGATAACGATGTGGTGAAAGGTACACTTACCATCCACTCTAAAGTAGAAAATGTTTTATTTGATTCTGGATCCACCCACTCTTTTATTTCTGAAAAATTTTGTAAGGGTATCACCGTATTACCTCAACAATTAGATGTTGAGTTAGCTGTGACAACACCTAATGGCACATCAATCGCATCAAAAGTTTATAATTCTTCTCCGATCGAAGTTTGTGGGAAAGTGCTTCCTGCAAATCTTGTGATCCTTCCTTTAGTGGAATTTGATGTGATTCTTGGCATGGATTGGCTTTCTCTACATGGAGCTCATATCAATTGCCAAATAAGGGAAGTCACATTTCATATTCCAGATCAATCTACGATCGTCTATCAATGCAAGGATGAACATAACCTTCCAGTGGAAATTTCTTCCATCTTATGGGTATTGATTCCACTAAATGAAGGTTATTTATCTCAAATGGTTGGTGAGAAACTCACGATTAAGAATATTCCCATTGTACGGGAGTTTGATGATGTCTTTCCGGAGGAATTGTCGGGTCTTCCACCAAATCGTGAAGTTGAGTTTTCAATAGAACTCGTACCGGGTGCTTTGCCTATTTCAAAGACACCTTATAGAATGGCCCCAATTGAGTTGCAGGAATTGAAGAAGCAACTCCAAGAGAATCTTGATAAGGGATTCATACGCCCTAGTGCGTCACCTTGGGGAGCACCTGTTCTATTTGTTAAGAAGAAAGATGGATCAATGAGACTCTGCATTGATTATCGAGAACTTAACAAGATCACTATCAAGAACAAATATCCTCTCCCACGCATTGATGACTTATTTGACCAACTTCGCGGAGCTCAATACTTTTCCAAGATTGATCTTCGTTCAGGGTATCATCAATTAAGGGTCAAAAGGGAGGATATACCAAAGACGGCTTTCCGTACAAGGTATGGACACTATGAATTTATAGTGATGCCATTTGGTCTTACTAATGCCCCTGCTATCTTCATGGATCTAATGAATAGAGTCTTTAGAGACTATCTTGATCAATTTGTGGTAGTATTTATAGACGATATTCTTGTCTATTCAAAGAGCAAGGAATATCATGAAGATCACTTGAGAATTATATTGAAGACCCTGAGAAAGGAGAAGCTTTATGCCAAATTTACCAAGTGTAAATTTTGGCTTCAAAAAGTTGCATTTTTGGGTCATATAATCTCAAAAGAGGGGATATCTGTGGATCCACCAAAAACAGAGGTTATCGAAAGATGGTCAAGACCAACAACAGTAACTGAGATCCGAAGTTTTCTTGGTTTGGATGGATATTATCGACGTTTTGTAAAAGATTTTTCACGATTATCTAATCCAATCACCAAGTTGACTCGGAAAGGAGTTAAGTTTGTCTGGACAGAGGAATGTGAAGAGAATTTCAAGGAGTTGAAAAGAAGGTTATCCAGTGCACCTGTGCTCACACTGCCTTGTAGTGGAGAAAGGTTTGTGATCTATAGTGATGCATCCAAGAAGGGATTGGGGTGTGTTCTTATGCAAAATGATATGATGATAGCTTATGCCTCACGACAGTTGAAAATCCATGAGCAAAATTACCCAACACATGATTTGGAGTTGGCTGCGGTAATCATTACATTAAAGATTTGGAGGCATTACCTTTATGGTGAAAGGTGCGATATTTATACTGATCATAAAAGTTTAAAGTATATTTTCACAGAAAAGGAGTTGAATATGCGTCAAAGAAGATGGTTGGAGCTGATTAAGGATTATGACTACTCAATCCATTACCACCCTGGGAAAGCAAACAAGGTGGCAGATGCATTAAGTCGACAAGACCATGCTAGTTTATCCATGATGAGGATCACAAAAGATCCAATATTTATGGATTTACAAAGGATGGATCTTGGAATTATAATGGAAGGGGAAAAATCTTATCTTTCTCAAATGAATGTTCAACCATCTATACATGTGAAGATTAAAGAGGCACAGAAAGAAGATGCCGAGTTACAAAAGAAGGTGAGAAATGTTCCTGAATTCAACCTTGATTGTGATGGGATAATAAAGTTCAGGAATCGGGTTTGCGTTCCTCCCATCCCCGAATTAAAGAATGAGCTGCTGGATGAGGCTCATAGTTCATCATTCTCTATTCATCCTGGAAGCACGAAGATGTATAGTGACCTGAAAGAGTACTTATGGTGGGATGGCATGAAAAGGGATGTTGCTGAATATGTCTCTCGATGCTTGGTTTGTCAACAAGTTAAAGCTGAGAGACAGAAGTCTAAGGGGATGTTACAACCATTACCCATACCCGAATGGAAATGGGAAAACATCACTATGGACTTTGTCACAGGACTTCCTAAAACATCCAAAGGCAATAATGCTATTTGGGTCATAGTTGATCGTCTTACAAAGTCTACACACTTCATTGCTATTAGAGAGGATTTCTCTCTAGATCAGCTTGCCAGGATATATGTAAAGGAAGTGGTAAGATTGCATGGAGTACCACTTTCTATTATATCTGATCGGGATCCGAGATTTACCTCGAAGTTATGGCGAAGTCTTCAGCATACTCTGGATACAGAGTTGAGTTTCAGCACTGCTTATCATCCCCAGACAGACGGTCAGTCTGAGAGAACAATTCAAACCCTAGAAGATATGTTGAGAGCTTGCTCTATGGATTTTAAAGGAGGTTGGGATCAACACCTACTTTTGGTGGAATTTTCTTATAATAATAGCTTTCACTCCAGTATTCAGATGGCTCCTTATGAAGCTCTCTATGGAAAGAAATGCAGGACTCCAACTTGCTGGGATGAAGTTGGGGAAAGAAAGCTATTAGGGCCTGATCTCGTTGATGAAATGGCAGAAAAGGTTAGATCTATTCAACAACACATAAGAGCAGCTCAGAGTCGACAGAAAAGTTTTGTCGACAACCGAAGAAAAGACCTAGAGTTTGAAGTGGGTGATAAAGTGTTCTTACGAATATCTCCCTGGAAGAGGGTTATGAGATTTGGAAAGAAGGGGAAGTTGAGCCCTAGATATATCGGTCCTTTCGAAATACTGGATCGTGTTGGGAAGGTAGCTTACCGATTGGCGCTTCCACCGAATCTCTCTCAAGTTCACGATGTGTTCCACGTATCTCTCCTGAGAAAGTACATACCAGATCCTTCACATGTACTCAGCTCAGAAGTTGTACCGCTGGAGCAAGATCTTTCTTATGAAGAACAGCCGATAGAGATTCTGGATCGTAGCGAAAAAGTCCTACGAAACAAGACCACTCGCTTGGTGAATTTTTTATGGAGAAACCACCAACCTGAAGAAGCTACATGGGAGCTTGAGGATATTATGAGGGAGAAGTATCCTCATCTGTTTGTTGCAAAGTGACGAATTTCAAGGGCAAAATTCTTTTTAAGGGGGGTAGAATGTAACTCCCGAGACTTTTATGTTATATAAATCATCAAAGGGATCTTTTTCTACAAAACACTTGCTTGGCTTGCTTTACACGCAATCGCGACCTTCCTCGATAGCTTGCGTCGTACGCAATACCAAGTTTCACTAAACAACAATATGCTATTAAAACTATCCGTTATGAATAGTAATAAACACTTTTTGAAATTTTATAAATTTTATTTTTCAAAATGGACTTCATTTTTGGACTCCGAATATCGAAATTAGCCTAGGGTTAAATTTTGGTATTTTTCTGAAAACATTCAATTTTGGATGAATAGTGAAACCACTAAGTGGTAGGTTAAATACTGAATTTTGCATAAAACTTAATTTTATCGCTTATGTGAATGGAATTTCAAAAATCCGACAGACACGGTTGATATCAGTAAGTAAAATGTGGTTCAATGAGATAAAAATAATATTTTGGTGAATAGTAACCTTTTACTATTTTTACCGCGGTTAATAGTAAATAGGGTAACTAAGGGTAAATATGATATTAATATTACCCTAACACATGTCCTAATTCAATTGGACAAGTGTAATTCGACCAAAAACAAACTTAGGAATAAAATATGACCATTTAGGCCCACTTGGATTAGATTAGGACATTTATTATTAATTTATTTAAAGAAGGGTTAAAATAGTTAAAATCAATGTTTAATAAGTAAATCATTTTTTAATATGGTGTTATACATAAGATAAATTCGACTATAAATATTCATTAGAAATCTAAAAAGATTTCCTACATAAGGGTATTTTATTTGTAATTTTTTAGACATTAAATAATTTAATTTATTTATGACACAATGATGATGCAGTAATTATCTTATTAATGAAATATTGACATAATTGATGTTATAAACACCAAAATAAATGTAATTTGAGACTTTTTATGAATTCCACTAATTTTCTAGGTTACTATGATATATTAGTGTTGATGTAATCAACTTGGTTCGAACATATAATTCTGTTATGACTTTTAAAAAAATCATATATCAAATAGTGTCAAAATTGACACAAAATAGTTTTTAAATCAAATATTATATTATTAATTGTTATTTTATTCCTAAAAATCTAAGGTTCGGCCAAATGACTTAGATAAGTATATATATATTAATAATAAACAATTTGGGGTTCGTTTGGCATGTTATAGTAAGTGTATTAACCATATAGTGAAAGAAAACAAAAAGACACGGTAAAAGTTAAATTAATTAACTTAGAGTTAAATCTAATTGATAAGGTTAAAATAATGCCCTAAACTTGTTTAAATCCTATTGTTTGATAGGATTTCGACCCATCCCCACTTTATCTTCGAAATAAGACCCTTTGGAACCATTATAAACCGATTTTGACTTTAATATAAAATAATATTTTGAGATATTCCTAAGGTGCCCCTCTCCTCCCTTATAAAAGGGCACCTCCTCCCCCTCCTCCTCACACCAATTTGAGCACTCAAGCTCGGCCAAACCCTGCCATTTTATCCTCTCCAATTCCCTAGAATAATCCTAGAGGTCCTGGTCTTCTCCAAAGACCAATCTTAGTTCCTTAAGTGGAGGATTCAAAGAGGCGTTCCAAAGAAGAGGTAATATCCATTACCGATCTTTTCAATTTCTTTCTTCTTCAAATTATTCTTCTTTAGTTGTTTCATGATAAAGTAATAACATAAGTATTACTTAAATACTTATATGTTATTATAAATATGAAACAACCCTAATTCACCTTCTATCCATCCTACGGAAAAATGAAATCACCGAGCGTGCGTACGTACGGAATACCGTCTCCACGCCGTGGTGTAATCTATTTTTCCACCATCACCTTACAAGGATGGGTATAATGGTGTAATGAGTAACTATATATGATTATTATGAAGTAATATTGATACTGAAATAATATATATATATACTCCAATACAATTCCATGATCATAGGAACGATATCATCACTCGTGCGTACGTACGGAATACCGTCTCCACGATGTGATGCGACTCGTTCTACATGATCTTCATTTCATAATGATTATATAAATGAATTTAATGAATGAATATGGTATATACTACACTAATACCATTCTGGAAATGAATTATCTATAACCTAAAGATAAGAATAAGAATTTATTCGACAAAACACGCATAAGAACAAAAAGTTATAAAGACCCGAGTAACGAGTAACAATGAAATATTACTAACAAGAAGCTAATAATATGACCATATATGATATCATATCAATATGTATGATTCTGGAATAAGTCAATAAAATTATTTAAACCATTATACAGGAGCTTCGGACACGAACAAAGCAAATTGGAACTAAGGTAAGGGAAATATCACAATCTCATTTTTATCTGAGATTGTTTATTCGTAAATATTTACTGGGGTGTATTTTATAATCCACATCCATGTTTCATCAATATGTAATATTATTTCCATCCAACTATAATTGTTTAAATCCATTTTTACCCTTCGGTGAGTTTTTAGTAATATGTATGAAATGAATCTTTTGTCGTTTTTCGTACGAGGTACTTTTTGACTTTTCCGACAAAAGTACGAAGAATGTTTTTTTTAACTTATACAGCATTAATGGATTTTTAAACATTGTTCCCAAGAAGCTTCCTTTACATGTTTTCAAGTTTATTTTTAATCAACTTCTTTTATTTTAAAGTTTTATGACATGTTATGAAAGGAAAAATGTTTTTGAAGAAGAAAGGATATTTTCCTCAAGAATGGAGTTCAAGTGTTTTATCAAAATTATTTTCCATCTAAGATAATAAAGGGTTCTGTTTTTATCCCTATTATTAAATTGATTTGTTCATGTTGTGATGGAATTATTTTTATGAATTCTTTTATCATATTTGAATTGATTTATGATGTCATGATGTTTCAAGAATCCCATTTTTTACATGTGTTATGCGATGATGTATGTTTTATGATTATGTGGCACACATAAGAAAGGATTCATTATAAGATGGGTGGGACCTATATCTCCCTCCAATGCATTGGGTAAAGATTTTATATGTCATGAGATAGACATGGCTGGAACGGAAGGTTATTTCGGTTCAGTGATACATGACTGAAATGAGGATTGAACTCGGTTCAGAAAGGGACTTTGTCCACTAAGATAGTCTTGGCAATGAGTCATGACTAACAAGAAATGATTTTCCATGATTATGTGTGCATGCCACAAAGTTTCAAGTTTTATGGGGATCTCATTTTCACTTCTATGATTTATTCCATGTTAAGATATTGTGATCTCTTTTGCAGGTTTTGATTTTCAAAAAGATATGATATGATTTTTATTTCCTTTATTTGCCCTTGCTGAGCATTTGAGCTCACTCTTTTATGTTTTCTTTTCCCCGGGTCAGGAAGATGGATATTAAGTAGAATATGCTAAAAGAGACCCTAGATATGATGAAATAAATGGGAGACACTGTAGAAGATTTACTAACCAGTTGTTTATGTTTCCCAGTTTCTAAAGACACTATACCTATACGGTCCTTTTTGGTTTTATCATATGTTGTAATAAGTGTGCTTCAATTTTTGAAGTATTAAAAATGTATGTAAAGTATGGGTCGTTATAATCGAACCCACAACCGAAGTACGAAGGGCCTTTATCGCCTACCACTGGCCTACAGGAAGTCCTTGGTTAGTAGAAAGTAGTTATATTTTACTAAGTGGTATGATATATGATGTATAAGTTCATTTTTGGAACCATATACGATTAATCTATCCATAAGATGGACTTATAACTTTTGTTATCCTTTTGTTTGAAAAAGATGGAATGACCTATCATTCTATCACATGATCTGCTAACACATCACGATTAACAAATTCAACTTCATTTCTTTAAGGGATGAAGTGGAAATTGTTCAATTCACGAACAACAGTGAGATTGTACCAAAATAATGCAAGTATTTCTTTTAAATCATCAACTTTAGGGAAATGATCTTGAAAACCAAAAATGTTGTCCTAGTTCCCTTATATCCGATGAATCAGATGGTACCTTAGATCATCACAAATCAATAGCTTTGTGATTGTTGGCTTTTTCATAGCCACGTTCTCTACCACTCTCCATCAGAACTTGATGGTTATATTTTTTTTTCCATATCAATATTTTCACCGATGTTCTCTTATGTGGAAACCCAGTGATGAGTTAATTTGGGTAACTGTTACATTTCATACTTTATTTTTTAAAGCCATGTTTTGGTATTCCTTTTTACGATGTGGGCTTCTATTAAACAAACTTTCGAGTAGTAAACCATTTATAACCTCGACGAATTTCAAGGGCGAAATTCATTTTAAGGGGGGTAGAATGTAACAACCTGAGATTTTATGAAAAATATTCTTTTAATTTCATTAATGTCAGGTGTTTTATGATACACCAAGATTACCTTGTGCTATACGCAACACTGTATTAGCTTGTAGTATACACAACACTATTCTTGGATCGTGTTACACACAATTTTGATAATAGTTATTCTACGCAACATTTAGTTTATATATATATATGTTCAAAGTATAAATGAAATATGGTTGGATTCTGTTATATGAAACAATGAAGGATTCTTTCACAACACACAACCATGACTTGGCTTGCATTACACACAATCACGACCTTCCTCGATAGCGTGTGTTGTACGCAATACTGGGTTTTACTAAACAACGATATATTATTATAATATTATTATGAACTATCTGTTATGAATAGTATTAACTAAATTTTGAATTTAATAACATTATTATTAATCTTACACATTTTCTAGAACATGGTATAAGAACAAAATTAATTTTTCGGGTAAAATAAGTATTTTTAAATAAATACAGTTTTGCTGCATTTTGATGGCGCACCCACATTAAATCTAGTTTTTGACATGTTTATAAGTTCAATTTGAAAAAAATAAAATTCTTCTTTGGAATCAAGAAATAAAAATTTACTTTGGATAAAATTTTCATATTATTCTGGTAACTTTCATATTTTGATGAATAGTAAAAACACGATATATTTTAATTAAAGACAACTTTTTTCATCGCAATAATTTATATGGTTAAATTATAATATTGAATGGATTTAAAGTATATATAGAACATATTTTTACCATTTAATATAATGTATGTCATTATAATTTATTTTACATTAAATTCGTATGTTAAATCAATTCAATCTTTTGCAATGTTTTAAAGAAAACCCGCTTCCTTTTGACAACGAGAGTAATTTTAATATAATTTCTGAAACTTTTTTTTATTGAATTTGGAGAAAATGGTTTCCATATTTGGAATTAGTGGCTACAAATTATGTTAATAAGCTACTTTTTATTTTTGGAAATTATGAATAGTAACTAAGGCAAATTTTATTTACCATAGTTAATGGTAAATCGGGTAATTAAGGGTAAATATAATGTTATAAAATTTCCCTAACACATGCCAAAATTCTATTGGATGGCTAAAAGTAGACCCATATCACATAAGGGTCGGATTGAATCATTTAATGGACTTTTTTCCATGAAAATAACTTAATTATTATTAAAACCAAAGAAAGTGACAACATGTCACTCTCTTAAATATTATAAGTATAAAAATTTTAATTTAGTGATAAATATCATAAAACATCGAACATAAATAGTCTACAGAAATATAATAAAATTATCTACATCATGATAATTTATTTAGAATTTTTAGGGATTAAATAATTGTCATTAATGGTGATACACTAATGATACAGAAATTATTTATTAAGTGAAAAATAAGTAATATAGTTTTATTGAAATAATAATACCCATTAAAAGGCCCATAAACCTAACCGAAACGTATTTTTAGTGTATATATACACCTTAATCATCAAATGACCAAATATATAACCGTTTTGATCCTTATAAAAGTGATTATGACACTTATATTATTTTATTTTAAATGATGCCAAAGTTGTCACCTTCATAATTTAATAAATATAACAATTTAAATATGGTGATTTTAAGATTATAAATTCGAGTAAAAGTATTATTGTGAAAGGTAATATATTTATATTCATCATAGGATTTTATTTTAAATTGTTATGCAACAAAAATGTATATTAAATAATTATACAAAAATGTTGTAGTAATTATTTTATTAAGAGATAAACCAAATAAATGGTTTTAAAAATAATAAAATAAATATTATATGAACTATTTAATGTGATCCGATAATTTTATAGAAACATATTACCTTTTATTAATCTATTAAAGATTTTAGTTTGAACATATCTTCTGTATATATTTTATTTAAATTCAAATAAATGAATAGTGTCAAAATTGACACTATTGTTATTTTATAAAAATAACATATTATAAAATTGTTTAAAAATCACAAAAATATTTAAAAAAATATAAATATAAATTTTTATGGTCTATAATGTTATAAAGTAAACAATTATCGAAAATTCACTAAAATAAGTAATTATTTTTTATAATTTAAAATTTGGAATTTTATTACCACAAATAAACTTAGATAGATTAAATAAGGATAAATCAAAATGATAAGGTTTAAAATAAGATCCAAACATGTCTAAATGTGATTTGTTGATTATATTACAACCCTATCTAATCTAATACTCTAATATGAGTCATTTTTGGAGGTTTTTAAGTGGGGGTAGATTTATTATAAATTAATATTTTTAAGAATTCCAAAGGTGCCCCTCTCCTCCTTTATAAAAGGGCACCTCCTCCCTCTCCTCCTCACACCAAGTTGAGCCTTCAAGCTCGGCCAAACCCTGCCAAATTATCATCTCCACTTACCTAGAAACATTATAGAGGTTCTTTTCTACTTTAAAGACCAATCTTAGTGCCGTAAGAGGAGGTTTCAAAGAGGCATATCGACGAAGAGGTACTTTCTTCTCCCAATTCTTGCAAGCTTCTTTCTTATTAAACTTCTTCTTCCTTAGTTGTTTCATTATAAAGTAATAACATAAGTATCTCTAATATACGGATTTTTTATTATAAATATGAAACAACCCCATTTCACCTTCTATCCATCCTACGGAAAACAAAATCACCGCGCGTGCGTACGTACGGAATACCGTCTCCACACCGTGGTGTAATCTGTTTTTCCACCAACACTTTACATGGATGAGTATAATGGTGTAAAGAATAACTATACATAGTTATTATAACATCATAATGATTCTGATATATTTTATCATCCACTCCAATTCAATTCAATAATTATGGAAACAATATCATCACCCGTGCGTACGTTCGGACTACCGTCTCCACGACGTGATGAGATTCATTCTCCATGTTAACCATTTAAGAATGATTATAAAGTATATATAATGAATAATAATGAAATATATGACATAATGAAGCTACTGGATTTATGTATACATATATATATATATTTCATCAACTTAATTCCATTAAATAAGGAAACAAAAACAGCGTTCATGCATACGTACGGACTACCGTCTCCATGAACGGTGTATTTCATTCCTTTTATCGACCTATAATATATATGTATATTATGAATATATATTATATATAAATCAATTTTTTCATTCTGTAATTATGTAAATCCGCATATAAGTAATAATATCAACAACGACAAGTCGAAACACATACGATAAATGAAATGATTTTACCCAAAACGCTACTTTAACATGGAATTTACAAAAGATCGGGTAATATAAAGTCATAAGTGAAACATATATGATATCATAACAATGAATAAGATTATTTAATAAGTCAATGAAATTATTTAACTCATTATACAGTAGGCCCGGATCCATACGAAGCATATCGAACCTAAGGTAAGGGATAATTTTGCAAATCTCATTTTTATCCGAGATTTCTTATTCGTAAGTATTTACTGGGGTTGTTTATATCATCATGTCCATGTTTTATAAAAGTGTTTTCATTTATGTTTAAAGTCCTTTTTACCCATTTTTTTCTTTTACTACATGGTATGTTAGGAATCTTTCTTTTGTTTACATTACGAGGTACTTTTTTGACTTTTCCGACAAAAGTACGAGGAGAATGCTATTTTTAACTTATACGGCGTGAATGGATTTTTACGGTTTCATAACTCCTCATTTTCATGAAGCTTAATCTACATTATTTTATGACTATTTTCATTAAAATAATTTTATTTTAAATGTTCATGGCTTTTTTTCAAAAGAAAATGATTATGACGAAGAAAGTATATTTTCCCCAAGAATTCATTTCAAATGTTTTATCAAAACCATTTTATATATAAGAGGACATTATTTGATATGTGTATGTTTCAAGTTTAATGTCTCTATGATTTTCATGGTTCACTTTTCTTATGATGAAATTACCATTTTTTTTATATGGATTATGAAATGATGGGATGATGTTTAAGAAACCCATTTTATTCATTGGGTTATGCAGAATGTTTTAAGTTTATTTTGTGGCAAAAGTAGGAATGATTTCATTTTGAGATGGGTGGGACCTATATCTCCCTCCAATTAATTGGGTAAAGATTTTATATCTCATGATATAGATATGGCTAGAACGGTAAGTTAATATGGTTCAGTGTTACAGGACTGAAACGAGGAGTGAACTCGATTCAGAATGGGACTTTGTCCACTAAGATGGTCTTGGAAGCAATGCCTTGGCTACTATGGAAATAATTACATGTGATTAATGGATCCCCCAATTACATGTTTTATTCCCATGATATTTTATCATGATTTATGTTCCATTATGATCTATGCCTTATGTACTTCTATGTTTTATGTCGTTGCTCAAGATTTTTAATATTCATGTTTTTTTAAGTTCAAATGTATATGGTATGTTTTATTTTATCCATTCTTACCCTTACTGAGCATTTGAGCTCACCCTTTTTATGTTTTCTTTTCCCCCAGTATTAAAATAAAGGGTTTAGGTAAGAAAACAAAAGGGGAAGATATTTATGGGAGATGTTGAAGAGCTTTCGCCACGATTAGAAGATTATATTCCGAGTTTCCAAAGACACTAAACTATTACGGTCCTTGTGTGTGTGTTTTTGTTATGTAATAAGTATTCCGAAAAGTAATGTAATTTACATGTACATTAAGCTTCGGGTCTCTACATTCGGTTTGGTCACTATAATCATATTTTAAATAAAAATAGTCATGGATATTCAAATTTTGTGGTAATTGAGAGCTATCCCAAGGTGAAATTTTTTAGTTTTAATTATATTAGATATTCAATTATTGTGATCCTACGGAGTGTTATGTAAGAATTAAATAATCATGTTTAGCTATAAAAAGGATGTAATCATAATTCTCTATAGTTACAGATGATGTTGGACAATCGAATGATGTGGTTACAGATCTAGGGTGTGAAATTAATTTGAAATATAAAAAACATGTTAGGTTACAATCATTTTATAATGATGGGTGGTGGTATTCCAAAGACTATATTTCGATCTAGATATATGAATAATGATATTTAAGTTTTCCTCATAAGTTTTTCTAATACACCTTTTATATTTAGGGATATTATGAATATTTTTAATCATGATTTCTTGGAAAAGTATTTGGACATGTTTTTATATGGTATTTTGGTATATTCATAATTTTATGGGGAATGTAGAAGACAAATTAGGACTATTTTTTAAACATTATAATGTAATAAATTGCAATAAAGATTTAGTTAGTGTCAACCTTATTTTAAAAA
Source organism: Viscum album (assembly GCA_963277665.1). Taxonomy (NCBI): domain Eukaryota; kingdom Viridiplantae; phylum Streptophyta; class Magnoliopsida; order Santalales; family Viscaceae; genus Viscum; species Viscum album. Next base: position 2,032,392,757 of record OY728140.1, on the reverse strand, counting down.
ATTGTTGTTTTTGGAAAAAAACATTAAATATTGTATTATTATTAACCCTATTAAAACTAATGTATATAATGATTCCCTAAGCCCACTAAAAGGAACGATGATTTTTATATTAATTTTTTTAGAAGGTTATTACATCCAGTTTTTTGAATGTTTTTTCTCCATTTCATAACCAATATAAGAAGTTGACATGAAAAAAGTAATATTTGTCTACAAAAAAATAATTGCAAATTTTTTTAGTTACAAAAAATTTTATTATTGAATTATTAAATCATTTCCCGTTATTTTATAAATTTTGAATTTATCATCCATAATTATTCTTCATTAAAGGTAATTAGTTATATCATGTTGAATAAAAATTAGGTAATTTTTTATTCCTCATTTCAGATAAAAATTAATGAGTTAAATTATCATACACTTGATCCTTAAATATATGTTATTGTTATTTAGAAAAAAATTAGATAATCCATTCATATTGTATAATGTTAGAATTATATTCTCATGAAATATATTCAATTCTATGTTAATCTAAAAATAAGTTATCATGAGATAGATAAGGTATTTTGAACATATCAAGGATTATAAGTAAAAGATTCATTATTTAGTTGGAATTGAAAACAATGTACTTGATGGATTACACCGGAAAAATATTTATTCATTAACCATGTTATATATAGAATATGACCCTTTAGTTAATTAATTGATAAATTATTTCCAAGATTTTTTCGATATCAGAACCTCCTCTATTTTATTTATACTTTCAGTACACTCACCTCTATCATAAATAATTCTATAATAAAATAAGGGAGATAAAGTTTTACTTAAAAATGAGGATTTGGGTATAAAGGGGATGTTTCATAAAAATATTTTTTAAATATAACATTTATTCGAATTTTTAACGATATTATATGTTAATTGTAAAACATATTTTAATATGGAATTGTTACGTGATGAAAGTAGATATTACATTTCAATGCACTATAGTTTTACTAACAGGTATAAATATATTTGACAGTATTGAAAATTTTTTGGAATGAAAATAGATATAGTTGAATTTATTGAATTTTTTTAAATTTTATATATGTTGAGTCATAATATATATTTCCAAATAGATTTATTCTAGATTTTATATTAATTAATGTAAAATGTGAAATTATATCAATGCATTTCATAGTTTTACATCTATTGACATAATGAAGTAAATTCCAATATTGTTTAATACTTTCGTAATACAAAATAATTGAATTTTCAACCTATTAGAGATATTATATAATTATCTTATATATTCTGAATAAATCTAAAGGTCATATTAGGGTAACATGGATTTATTATCCCAATTATATTAGACAATGATACAAGGTTGAATTACAATTTCAATATAGGAATTCAAAAGATGTTGGATATTTAATTCAATATTAGTCCAACATTTCACCCTTAATCAGATGAGAAATTGAAAATGTTAATTAATATAAGAGATGATATTATCTATTACATTTCTATACTTTACTAGAGTAATTTATATCAACATATTTTTTTGGTTATTCTATTTTCAAAATAATAGTATTTATTACTATTTACAGATAGATACTTTAGAGGAATAATATGAAAAATAGTGACATTCAACAATATTTTGGGATGATGTAGAAGAATTTTTGTTAATGGTAAAAATATTCTATAGTAAATAGTCGAGATTGTTAAAATGATATAGAAATATATTACAAAAGATCATGGTATGATAAACAATTTTTGTGCATAACTATAGGAATGATCCCTCATTATTGGTATGTGGGAAAATATTTACTTCTTATCTTCATTGAAACGTCTTTGCAATTTTTTTAAATAGTAAAGATAATTATTTGGTACATTTTATAATATGAAATCTTTAGGACTGTTGGATGAGTTGAACATCGAGTGTATTATTCACTTTGTTAATCAAAGGTACACAATGTATCTCATGTATGAATATAAATTAAATATGATTTAGATTCATATCTTTCTTTGATCCCAGATGTAGTTGAGTTTGAATGTAAATTTATATGTAAGAAACATAATTGTTATATTATTGACCATAGGGAGCATTTGTTGTGAAATATTTTTTTTACCACGTTATGGATTGATTGAAAACACATATGGTTGATGATGCAACAAGGGAATATGAAAATACTATAAGAGAAAGAGATCCTAAAATTTTATTAAGTAAATAAAAATTCATGATTTCAATATCAAAAATATGTGATAAATGTTAAAAGATAAAAAAATATTCAATAAATCATATTCAATTTTATTATTTGTTATAAATATTACAATTACACTCATTATAAACATATTATGTAATTTTAAAAATAAATGAATACATTTATTAAACTAATTTCATATCAAAATTTTCATGTTTGATTAATAAGTTATATAATTTTAATATAACAATTTAAAATTTTTTCATTCATCATTAATTAAAATAACATGGATGATATCTTTGTTGTTTTGAGAAATATTAATTTTTAAATGAATATTGGAAATTCCAAAATTATAAATTGTAATTTCATTTGATAAAATTAATTATTTTAAATGGTTATTTGTGAATTTAGGTTGATCTAATATAAAATTATCACTCTTAATTTCTAGTTAAAACAATAAATAATATTTTGATCATATTTATTCTAGTTATTATTATAAGATAATTTTTTGGATTTGAAACATATTTCTCTGGAAAATATTTTTATGTGAATAACATTTTTACATTAAAAATAATTATAACAGACACTAAATAAGAATAATTTAAATTAAAGTTAATTATTATATATATATATATATTCATATAATAATCATTATTAGTCATAATGTACATATAAAATCCTCTTACTCTTGATAAATATGATTCTTGAAAAATACATGTTTATTATTGTTTTTGTGTTTTATTTTAAATAACTTTCATCAAAATAATTTAATTTCAATTAGTAAAATATATTCTAAATTTATAATTTAAATTATTTATATTTTATAATATGTTCAAATTAATATTTTTCAAAATAATAAAAAAATCAAAAATCCCTTTTAATTCGATTTTTTGTAAAGATTGGATTAATTGGGGTTATACTAAAAATATTATGGTTAAAATTACATAAAAATATTAATGAGTTATATTTTAGAGATATATTTTTCCCATATCTCATCTGATTCTTGATAATATTCCAATTTGGATTCTTTTTTCATGTGTTCAATGTGCATATACCATTTATGTTTTATAAATGTGAATTGTGACCTCTCCCCCACATATAAATGGCCACCAATAATCATCCTATTTCTATAGCATAAAATAAATTTTTTTCATCTTTAAAAAAATGTCATATTAATTCATTAAAAACAAAACCATATGCTAGTGTAAAATTATTGATCATAATCAAAATATTTGAAGGATTTATATATAATCTTAAATTTGTTGTCTGACAAAGCAGTGTTATTCATGAACAGTCATATTTTTTTGTTTTAACTTAAACCTAATAAAAATATAATACAACCATGAAGATATAGTAACACCAATATATCTCTTGTATTGGGTTGTTGTTAAGTTAATATATTAACCAAAATCCATTCCATATTCCATAAAATATGAAATGAATCCATCATTAATATGTACGATGGACTACCATGTCACAAACTGGTTAAATTAAATTTCCATCATCACGTCCAAAAAATATTAATAATGATTCAATTAATTTTAATTTATAATAATCATGATATTATTATCATTATGAAACTATAATATATCATTTATGTCTTAAGTATTCATACACTAAAAATGATAATAACTTTCCTGCATACATGTGGTCCACTGCAGGAATTCTTTGTAATTATGACGGCCTGTTTGCGTTGGGATCCCGTCGCAAATAGAAATTAGTGATGGGGACCCGTCGCAAATAGCCCATTGCAGAAAACGCTGTCGCAAATACAATTATTTGTGACGGTCCCGTTGCAAAAAATCTTTTTTTTGTGACTAAAAATATTGCAGTCGAAAATAATCCTCCGATTATATGTATTATATATATATAAACGTTTTCATGACGATCCCGTCACAAAAATTGTTTACATCGGGCCCTTATCCCATCAATATATATATATATATATATATAACTTTCTATGACGGGCATGTCGCAACAAAGTATTTGCGACAAGTAAGTAGTCCCGTCACAAATATGTATTTAAAAAAATTAGGATAGACTATTTGCGATGGGAACCCATCGCAAACAGTCCCATTGCAAATAATAAATTAATTTTAAAAGAAATAAAATTTAATTAAATTACGATTAATGAAAATAAAATATTACTGTTATTAAAACAATAATAAAATTTTAAAATTTTAAAATTCTCAATATTCACAAAAAAATATATAAATAATATATATTAAAAATTATATTATGTAATATTTTCACCAATATAAAAGACAGAAAATATAAATAATTCTTATTACAATGTTAAATTAAAATGTTTGTAACATAAAAAAATCACTGTGGGGTCGTCTTCTTGAGGAGGTGGAGGAGTTGAAGGAGCTGGTTGAGGAAACTCCATCCCTAAACAACGAGTCAGATGGCGCATTACTCTATCTGCTAGTGATGCTGATGCTGCCATCAATGTGTCTCCTTTTTATGTTGTTGTTGCTACTGTTACTTCCATAGACGCATTTTCTCCTCATAATGCTGCTCAAGCTGCTACTGCCGCCGACACATCTCTTCTTGCTGCTTCTGTAATGTCTTTATAAGCTCAGCCTGAGCTCGCAACTGCTCCTAATATTGTGAGCCAGAAGATTATGCCTCTCCACAAGCTCCTCTCGAGCTGGATGACGACATCGCAGTAGTACCATAATAAGTACCAAGAGTCAAATAAGAGCCGATAACAACTACTGTGCCCTACTCAAATCCATAATGAGTCGCCTGCATAAATGCCGCCTCATCGAAATGGTGAGCACTGGTGTGCTCAGTCATCTCGTCCTGACCCTCAACCTGTGTCTGAGAGGTCCCAGCCCCATATGACTCTTTCAATTCAAATTTAAAATTAAAATTGTGAAAATATTATATGCAGTTAATTTTCAAACTGAAAAAATAATACTAACCACAATCTGATGCTGGCGATCACCTCTAATCTCTCCAGTGGCTGGAACACTTTACATCCCCCGATAAACGTCGAACTCTGTAATATCAGGATGCTCGAATGCCTATAAAAACATAAAATAAACTAATTATATTGAAAATTATATAAAATATTTAAAAAAAACCTACCAGATGCTCTCTATGAGAACTGGATATACGTCTACCAGCTCGATGCATCATCTCATGTCTCCCCCGGTTATGTCGTCCCACTGAATATCTCCTCTAAAATCTACCACCCAACCATTGTAATCATAATACATCCAAAACTTGAGATGAAATGTACTCTGGTTGGTGGGCTCTACATGACTCATCAAATTCTGTCACCCCTTCATTCTTAATGGATTTCCTTATCAAATTGTTGAAAAACTAACAAAAATAGTCATGCATAGAAACCTTCCATGCTGCATGGATATCATCGCACATGCTATCATCGATAGGATACCATAAACCCTACAAATAATTTATAATATCAAGTTGTTAATAAAATAAATTTCAAAATAAATATTAATTATTTACGTACCAGCTAATGATGGAACATGTTGTGTCACACATCAACTGGAATCTGTTCCCATGTGATCCATGGCTGAGAATAATAATTGCTCAACATAGCAGTCCCCTGTCCAATATCTACATGTGAAAAAATGTGAAATATGAATAAATAATCAAACAATTAGTATATATATATATAAATTAATGAAATATAACTAAAATATACAGGTTACCATACCTCTGTGTGCATGGATCGAAACCAAGATGTGGACGTCACCCGGGGATAAGGTCAGGAATCATCAATCATGCAAGAGCATTACCCCTCCGCGAACCCCCTGAACTGCCAGTAGGATGAGGGCCAGATGATCCAAAATACCCCTTATCCAATGGTAGGTCAACCTCTTACAACTCAAAAATAGCTCAGGATCCATCTGAAACATAAAATGATTGTTGTTAGCAGATAGTTGAAAATAACTATTATATATAGATATATATTAGTTAAGGTTATAATCAGCATTTAACTGTGTCAATGTTCATCTTCATCCTCTTCTCTGTAGCTCTCAATGTCAATGTCTTCATCTTCCTCCTCAGCATCATCAATATCCACAAGAGTTTCAGTTTCAGCATATCTTGTTAGATCAAATTCATTTGAAACATCATTAACATCTTCCTCACCATCGATCTTTATTTGTGGGTTGTCATCATCAATATTCACGTCTCTTTGTGAATCAGATGGATTTTGAGTAGACTCTTGAATATTTTCAATTCCTTCCACTTCAGTGGAACCACATTGATTTTTAGTAAACTAATTTTCCCAAGATGTCATTTTTATTATGATCCACCAATCTCTCAAGTCTCTTGACGTAGAACAATACTTTGTATAATAAATTTGATGTGTCTGTTGAGCCAGTAAAAATGGTTCATTTTCTGCCAGAAGACTTTTATATTTAATATCAACGATTCCATGAGTTAGATGAACACACAAGCCTCTCTCAGTATCCAAACACCGACATTTAAACAATGTTATGTAATTCTGTCCTAGATAAAACAGCTCAATAATTTCATCCAAAATGCCATACAAATCAAATTCATTTTCTCGGTGATGTGATCTTCTCATTAAAACGCCACTATTAATTGTTTTTTTATTCCCCATATGCATGTGTATGAAATAAATAACCATTCACCACATATGAATTATAAGATTTAACCATTTTGGATGGTGTGTTACTCAATATACACAGTCTCTTATAAATTTTATCTGCATATTGAGACACCTGAATATTTTTAAAACAATTATCAATATAATAAATAATAAACGGAATTTATATTAAACCCTCAATAATTTATGTTACCAGTTTTTGAAACCATTGACAATTTTTTTTTCTATGTTCTTCAAGATAGGCTGCTGTAATTTGTGGAAGTTATTTCTTGATATGATTATCTTATAACCTAAAAATAAAATAACTTTAAATACTGTAACATAAATTATAGAATATGTGATAGAAGAACTCACAGGACAAATGATGTCATTTCTTCACAGTTGAGCAGAACATATGTATGAGCTCTGTGATGTTCATCATCTGAAAGACAACGTTAATGAACTCCACTAAAACCAAGATTTGGCTGACTAAAAATTGTTAATTTATTTTCCATTTCGTCTTTAACATTAACCTCATTCCACCCCATGAAATGGTGTTTTGTGGGATATTGAGATTCAAAATAAAGAGAGCAGAAAAAAGAAATTTCCTCTTGAAAATAAGCTTCAGTAATTGAGCCTTCAACTAATGCTTTCTTACGTATTATTTTCTTCAATTTCTGCATGCACCTGTCGAATGGGTACATACATCGAAACTGTATTGGACCTCTACATTTCGGTTCATGTGGTAAATGTAATATCTGATGTTCCATTAAGTCAACGTAATCCAGCGGAATTATTATTTTTATTTACATATATTTACAGCAACATATTCTTCCAGTTTTCTTAGCGTATCGTTGTCAGTTGTCGCTGCCCAAATGTCTCGAAAAAAATATGATATGACTATTATCGAATCACAAGTCATAGAATTCAACAAACCTCTGAATCCAATCGACATAAGTCTTTCCATTATAACATGACAATCATGGGTTTTTAATCCAGTAATATAACAATTCTTAACACATCTACCCAAATTGGAAGCATAACCATCTGAAAGTCTCAAATCTACAGTCCGTTGACAAAATAATAAGCGACTTTCTTTGGATAGTGTATAATCTTCTTTTGGCTTCAGTAACCTCTATGATATGACATTTTCAAATAGTTTAAGTCCTGGTCACCTGCAAATTTGGGCAAGATATTATCGTGCCTTTACAGTTTCTTTGGTCTTACATGGTGTATCCAAAACTGTATGAAATAAATTATCAAAATATTTCTTCTCAATATGATTAACATCCAACATGTGGTGGACCAACAAATCATACCAATATGGAAGTTCCAAAAAATGCTCCGATTTATCCAATTATCATCTTTCCCAAAGCCATGAATTTCATGTTGGTTTAGTGTTGGTCCAAATGTGATGGGGGGGTAATGAAAATACAACTGATTTTAACATTGTACTTGAGATCATCATTTGAGGTTCACCCCATTCAATTGGACATTTTCTGAAATGTGATTTGTTCCTCCGAAAAGGATGATCAGTTGGAATAAATATACTGTGACAATCAACAGAGCAAGGTTTTTTTCAATTGATGAGCATAAAGGCTTTGTTTTCTTTCATACGGTAAGGACATGATTTCAGACCATGTGTACTCCAACGAGATAACATTCCATATGCCAGAAATTCACTAATCGTCCACATCAATGAAGCTTTCAATATGAAATTTTGTTTCGCAGTAACATCATATTTATTAACACCATCACTCCACAATGCATTTAACCCATCAATCAATGGTTTCAAATAAAAATAAATATTATTTTTCTGATGTCCTGGGATTAATAGAGTCCAAAATATATAAGGCTCCTTTATCAACATACATGGAGGCTAATTGGACGAAGTTATAAAGATAGTCCAACATGAATACTGACTACCAAAAGAACCAAACGGACCAAATCCATCAGTAGAAAGACCCAATCACACGTTTCAGGATTCTATAGTAAAAGATGAATGTAGATGGTCAAAATGATTCCAAGAATCACCATAAGATGGATGATTCAAGCTTTTAATAGTTGAAATCTTGGTTTTGTGCCATGACATCATTTATGATATGTTCTGAGACATAAATAAACGCTTCAACCTGGGTGTAATTGGGAAATATATCCACTATTTTACAAAAATCTTTCTAGACTTCCATGGTTGAGCTTCATTATACCTCGATTGTCCTCATGTGGGACGACTATCCAGTGACTCATTTTTGCCATACTATAAGATGAAATCATTTGCACAAGCATTAATCTTCTGATAACTAAGGCCCATATTATGAATCAACCTCTTTCTCTCAAAGTAATTTGCAGGAAACACATTTCCTTCAGGTAACAGTGTATTAACCATAGAAAATATCTGATCAAAATAGTTTTTTGACATTGTATTATCTGATTTAATAGCCATAAATTTTGAAACTGCTTCTAATTTTCTTATCATGAAACCAATATATAATGAATCCACAACAGACCTCAACAAATCATAAAATTCAGATGGTTCCAACTCAAGAATTCAATCAATATCATCATGGGTTTCAGTTTGTTGCACAGATGGACCTGTAACATCATGTACTAAATTTTGAAACCGTGATGGATTCGGAATGAATTTATTGTTATCTTCTCTAGAACTGCGTTCACTGTGTTAATACATAAAATCATAATTTGGTTGAAAACCAAACCGCAAGAGATCTCCCCCAACCTTGTCAAATGTGTCAAATGTTCTCAGAGAACAGTTTTTACAAGGACACTTAATTGTGCCTTCTCAAACATATTTTGGTTTTAATGATGCAAATTCTAAGAAATATTCAACACCCTCAATATATACAGGATTTAAACAAGAACCATTTGGATTTCTACACTAATTTATCCAAGCTCGATCATCTAATAATGAATGATGTCGACTTCCTTGTTCCATATTTTTCTACATGAAATATAAAATGATCACTGTTTTGGAATAAATTGAAATAATAAAAACAATATCTGAAAAAAGAAGATAAATAATTACAAATAATTAAGGGCGACACAATTTCCAGTGGATTGACGGCTACTCTTTTGTCTGACGGCTCATTTAATTGCATCTTTCTCACACTTATTATTTCAAATTATTTCTATGTATTTCTAATTAATCTTAATTATTGTTAATTATTACAAATTATTACTTATTCATACAAATTATTACTTATTGTTACTAATTAGTACTAATTATTACTAATTATTACAACTTATTACTATTTATTACTATTTATTACTAATTTAGCAATACATAGAAATACTTATCAAAATGAAAATTGCTTGAATAATGAATGTAAATTTGGTAATCATTGTTGTGGAGATGATTACAAATTTTACCTTTATTATCCAAGCAGATTTCGTTTACTAATTATCACTAATAAAAAAATTATATTATCAATATTTAAGAAAAAACAATATTAATATTATTAAAATAATAAAAAATCTATAAAATATTAAAATTATCAATATTCGCAACAGACATTACTCTATTCTTAACATGTTCAAATCTCAAAGGGTCGTCAATTGTCATGTCATGCGTAATAAAAATTTATGTCATTCATGTCCAATGTAAACTCTATAATTTTACATTCATGGTTGATCACCTCGCAAGTAGTGTTGCAATAGGATGACCAAAGTAATGACATTCATTTCACTAAGAATCATCTCACATGATGCTTTACAAATATCATTCTCCATTAAAAATTTGAGGGGATATCAGTATCATTCCCTTAAATTTTCTAGGAAGAATGGTCTATGTAAAGGTTCATGTGAGATAATTCTTATAGAAAATAAAGGCAAGACTTGGGTTGTCCTATTGCAACACTACATTCGAGGTGATCAACCATGCAAGGACAATTATAGTGTTTACATTGGACATGGCTGACACAAACTTTTTATTGCGCATGACCTGAGAATTGGCGACCCTTTGGGATTTCAACATGATAAGAATATAGAAGAATCAGTTGTGAATATTGAAAATTTTAATATTTTACAAATTTTTTATTATTTTAATAATATTAATGTTGTTCTTTCATAAATATTGATAATATAAATTTTTTATTGATAATTATTTCTAATTATTGTTAATTATTGAAAATTATTTCTAATTATAGCTAATTTTTGCTAATTTTTACTAATTATTGCTAATTATTGCTAACTATTGATAATTGTTGCTAATTGTTGCTAATTATTGCGATTTATTCCTCATTTTTTTAAATTATTCCTAATTATTCCCAATTATTGATATTTATTGATATTTATTCCTATTTATTCGTATTTATTCCTATTTATTCGTATTTATTTAAAATTTATTCATAATTATTCCTCATTATAGTTAATTATAGCTAATTATAGCTAATTATATCTAATTATAGCTAATTATTCCTAATTATTCCTAATTATAGCTAACTATAGGTAATTATTGCTAATTATTGCTAATTATAGCTAATTATAGCTAATTATAGCTAATTATAGCTAATTATATCTAATTATACCTAATTATTACTCATTATAGCTAATTATCGCTAATTATTACTAATTATTTTAATTATTACTAATTATTTCTAATTATCACTAATTATTACTAATTATTACTAATTATTTCTAATTATTACTAATTATTACTAATTATTACTAATTAATAATAATTAATACTAATTATTACTAATTGTTACTAATTATTACTAATTATTACTAATTATTACTAATTATTACTAATTATAACTAATTATTACTAATTATTACTAATTATTACTAATTATTATTAATTATTTCTAATTATTACTAATTATTACTGTTTAGGACTATTTCTTACTATTTATTACTATTTATTACTATTTATTATAATTTATTACTAACTATTACTATTTATTACTAATTATTAGTAACTATTACTAATTATTACTAACTATTACTAATTATTACTAACTCTTACTAATTATATCTATGTATTACTAATTATATATAACTATTACTAATTATATCTAACTATTACTAATTATATCAAAATATTACTAATTATATCTAACTATTGTTAAATATATCTATTTATTACTAATTATATCTATTTATTACTAATTATATCTAAGTATTACTAATTATATCTATTTATTACTAATTATATCTATTTATTTCTAATTACATCTAATTATATATATTTATTCTTATTTATTATTATTTATTCATAATTATTCCTAATTATAAATAATTATAGCTAATTATAGCTAATTATATCTAATTATAGCTATTTATTCTTAATTATTCCTAATTATTCCTAATTATTCCTAATTATAGCTAATAATAGCTAATTATAGCTTATTATAGCAAATTGTTGCCAATTATAGCTAATTATAGCTAATTACAGCTAAATATAGCTAATTATAGATTATTATAGCTTATTATAGCTAATTATATCTAATTATATCAAATTATATCTAAATATAGCTAATTATTACTAATTATAAGCTAATTGTTGCTAATTATTACTAATTATTCCTAATTCTTACTAATTATTACTAACTATTACTAATTATTACTAATTATTACAAATTATAACTATTTATTAATAATTATTACTAATTATTACTAATTACTACTAATTATTACTAATTAGTACTAATTATTAATAGCTATTACTAATTATTACTAAATATTACTAATTATTACTAATTATTACTAATTATTACTAATTATTACTAAATATTACTAATTATTATTAATTATTACTAATTATTAATAATTATTACTATTTATTACTATTTATTACTATTTATTACTATTTATTACTATTTATAACTAACGATTAATATTTAATATAAACTATTACAAACTATTACTAATTATTACTAACTATTACTGATTATTTCTAACTATTTCTAATTATATCTATGTATTACTAATTATATCTAACTATTACTGATTATATCTAACTATTACTAATTATATCTATCTATTACTAATTATATCTAACTATTACTAATTATATCTGTTTATTACTAATTATATCTAAGTATTGCTAATTATATCTATGTATTACTAATTATATATATTTATTACTAATTATATCTATTTATTACTAATTATATCTAATTATATCTATTTATTGCTAATTATATTTATGTATTGCTAATTATATCTATTTATTGCTAATTATATCTATTTATTACTAATTATATCTATTTATTTCTATTTATATCTATTTATTGCTAATTATATCTATTTATTGCTAATTAAATCTATTTATTTCTAATTATATCTATTTATTTCTAATTATAACTAATTATATATAATTAAGATTAATTTTGAATAATTATTTATAATTATCACTAACAATATTATTTTCTTAGTAAAAATAAATATAAATAAAAATCAATTGAAATCTAATTAAATTACAACTAATAAACAACAATTAAAATTAACATAAAAAATTAAAATAAATATAAAAAATTTAAATTTAAATATCTTAAACTTTGATATTCTGAAGATATTGACGCCCTCTAATTGCTCTCATAAAAAAAATTCAACTAAAAGAAAATTTTTCATTGAAACTGAAGAAAGAAAAGAGGGAGAGGGCATGATCTGAATTATTTGAAAAAAACGGATGGGGATATGTATAGGTTAGATTAGTTGTGATGGGGTTATTAGTGACGGGTTTCCCGTCGCAAATGGCTGTATTTGCGACGGGTCACATCCCAAATACCCTCGCCAGCATTAATTACAGTCAGTGGTTAAAAGGATATTGTTGGATCGAATAGTAGATATAAAAGTCTATTAGATGGAACAATACAAGAGGGGGGGTGAATTGTAGGTTTAAAAACCTTTGAGTTTTAGTAACAACGAGATTAGTTTAAATGATCTTAAACTAACACAAATACAAACACCCACAATTGTATTGAATGTAAAAGGTATGATGTATTGTAATACTATTGTTATGTAAAACAATTGTATTCAAGATGAACACAATAATCAGAGTAATACAAATGTAAATGATTCTACCTTAAAGCGTATAGAACCAATCAATACAATATGTAACAGAATGATTGTAATTGAAACAATTACAATTGAATATGTAAAGAAGAAAGGAAACAATACAAATCCCTTTCTAATACAAGTAACAGCGGAAATGTAAAAGTAATACAATTCTTTTAACCCAAAGAGAAGGGTTATCCTTTCACCTAGGATAAAAGGTCTGTCTCACCAACACCTTGGTGAGCCCTCGATACGATGATCGGCACGTCTGTCTGCCTATCCCTGGCAGCCCTCGATACGATGATCGGCACGTCTGTCTGCCTATCCCCGGCAGCCCTCGATTTTGCAGGTAATCGGCACCTCTGTCTTTCAATTACTTGAAAGCCCTCGATACGATGATCGGACGCACAAGGCTGATGAGAGAAGTCACAGTGTCTCTCTCTAGAATCTTCGTAGTTCACAGAGTCTCTTTATTCGATCTCTTTGTTCATCAGTGTGTTCTCAGCTTCAAATGACCTCCTATTTATAGGCCTCGGGTTCCAACGGTCATATTCCCTCCAACGGTCATATTGAAACAGAAAGCACGACATCGTTTTGATTAGTATATAACTAACTCAACGACATCATTTTGTTAGGATAAGAGATATATAGAAATGTAAAACATGAGTACGATTCATATGCAGAGAGAGTTTTTGACAAAGTACCAAAACAAATAATGATCATCTGAATAGCAGAGTCAGTACGATACGATTGACAGAGTCAGTACGATACGATTGACAGAGTCAGTACGATACGATTGACAGAGTCAATACGATATGATTGACAGAGTCAGTACGATACAATTTGGTCGGTACGATCAACATCGTACGATACGATAAACATGATAAAAGACAATTGTAATATACAAACATATGATAGAATATATTTGAGATTTCCAAAACATGACATAGAATATATTTGTGATTTCCAAAACATGATGTAAAAGCCAAAAGAAGACTTTTGACTTAACAGTTATTTGCGATGGGACCAGTCGCAAATAGTTCATGTCGACAGTCTTTTTGTGACGGGACGACATCCAGTCGCAAAAACTTATTAATTATCGTCGGGTATTTGCCTCGGGATCCCGTCACAAATACCCCTGCACGGTTTGGCACACAAGTCGCACCAAACTATTTGTGATGGGAGACATATCCCAGTCAAAAATAATATTCGCGCGGTTTGGTGCGCAAGTCGCCCCAAACTATTTCTGATGGGAGACATAAATCCATCGCAAATAATCGGTTATTTGCGACGGTGAAATTCTCTCGTCGCAAATAGGTTCCTGGACGGGATATTTGCGACGGGATTTCTTCCTGTCGCAAATAGCCCATCACAAATAGTGATTTCTCACGTAGTGGTCAGCTACCTCCATGAAGTGATATGTATATTTTATCGTCACCACATCCCTTGGATGATATATATAAATATATTTTGAGAAATAATACAGTATTTATGGTGTTATTATCGTTTTGGAAAAATAAAATATTGCATATTTATTTTTTATATTGATCAATGAAAATGGAAATGTTAGTCATGGGATTGTAAGGCCTACTATCTATATTAATGTAACATACATCATTATTCAAATAAATATTTCATAATTATATTTAAAATTAGTATTTATCTATTAAAATATAATAATTTCGTGATTAGTATTCTATAGATGATCTCTAATGACTCATTTTTGTATAAGAAATCTTATAATGTCATTTTTATTAATGAAACTGAATATCTTCAAAACATTTTTCATGAACAAAATTAATTATGTAGTTTTAAAAAGTATGTTAATAAGAGGAATTGAATGAATAATAAACCTACTAAAGTTTCTTCACAATGTAATTTATTAAAATAAATATAATTTCCATTATTATAATTCGTGTATATGGTGATTCAAACTCGCATTATAAGACACAATATTTTATAATCATCATTTTAAATGCTTTAATGGTTATATTATAAATCATCATATTAGATGTCCATATTTTTAAATTTATTTTTTGTATGTTTTTATGTTGACATAATTGGTTTAGAAATGATAGATTTTGTCTCTTTTATTGTTATTTCAGTGGTATTCATGAAAGTATCCATTTATGTTATTTTCATACATTCTTTGTGAAAGGCAAATGAAATGTAATTTTTTACATATACAGAGAAAATGATTTTTCCGTTCAATATAACCTTTTTATGATATTTAGATTCTATTATATGATTTATTGTTTTATTCAATGAATAAAAACTATATACATTTTCAAAGGTATTTTGGTATAAAAATGTGTGTTTAAATAAAAGGGTATTTTATATCTGAATGTGTTTTTCATATGGGTTAAAATGGGATCATCAATATCATTATGATGGATGTTTGCATGATTAAAATATTTTTTACATGAAAATTCCATTTTAAATTTAATATATAGAGGTTTTAGTCAAATATGGATTATGTTATTGGTCTATCTAGAAAGATCGTTAATAGAATCGGTAAATATTTTTTTAAAAAATTTATGTAAATTAATTGTTTACAAAAATTAATGATAAATTATCTATTTAAAGGAAATATAATTCTCTTTCTGTTTAAATAGATACATTGGTATGAAATGTATTTTTATTGGTTTTCCATGTTTTTCATTGGACTAACGGATTTATTTTTTTTTATGTCCAATATAGAGATTTATATTCTCATATCACATAATTAATATTTATTTAAAAGTGTTTAATGTACACTTATAAAAAACAATAACTCACATTGAATGATGTGGGTATTTTTCATGAAAATAAAACCATCTTATTTTAATGATTTAATATTTTTGTTAATTTCATATTGATCATAATAGAAAACTTTTTAATATATTGGTTTCTAATATAAGATTTATCACCTAATTATCTGGAACTCTATTATTGAAAACATCCTAAAAAGTAGGGTACTGATTTTTTTACATAATAATCGAATATTATGTGAAATTTATCCATGGGTTTTTATAGTCGGTATTATATAAATGGTTTACATTATTTAATATTTATGATAATTTAAATAGCTCTCCCAAAAAAATTTTAACATCATATTTTTGATCACATGATAGAATGAATCTATATTACAATTTTTCTCTATTTAAACAATGTTTTTTCATAATCATTTTCATTCGATGAAAAAATGGAAGTTGCAGTTGGAATAATCTCAGAAGCTAATATATTTCAAAATTTAAAACTCAAAATAGTTGTAATTGGAAATGATAAATTTTTTGGTTTATAGTGAATTGTATGGATACAATAAATTGTTTCAATATCAGGGATATATAAAATCACATTATACCATGACGGAACATGCCTGTATTAGAGGATTTCATGGGACAAAATTCTCCATCATTCAGTGGATCATATGATCGAGTGGTAAGCAATGGGACAATAAATTCTACAAAAATGATATTTGTTGTCACGTGGCGTTCAAAACATAAAAAGATAACACATAGAATTTATCATTGTTAAGGAAAAGATAAATTATATAGTATTTGGTAAATAATTCGAGAGGTAATGACTAAACATGTTCCATCGAAGAGAAGTATTTAATAACATTGGTATATAGATATATTGCCCTACGATTTTTCAAAAGAAAAAGGAGACACTATTGTTGGAATTGAGTATATCAGTGAATATTTTATATCTAATTATGAATACAATTTTAAACTTTTCTACATGAATGTAAACGTTATTTTTGGGAAGATTATAGTAATAAAAATAGATTTTAACAAATTTTAAAATAAAATACATGAATATGATGATCTCCTATGGGAATTTAAAATATATGAAAAAAAAATTCTTATAAAAATTGGAGATAGTTTTTGAATTCAGAAGAATTACATCATATAAAAATAATATGAAAATGATATGGTGGTACAATTGGGAGATGCAATATGGAAAGAAATCTACTGCTAATCCCTGAATAAGTTCTAAGTTAAAAAAATAAAATTTTAATGAATTTTTTACATTGTTTGAATGGTGTTAACATTGTTATATGTTTGGTCTCATTGTTTATAACTAAATAGAATATACTAATAAACAATTGAATAATGAATTATATTAAAGTAATCCAATGAATATAATTTTTGATTTCAATCATGTAGTCTATTCTACTAAGGTTTTTTAAGATAGTTCCAAGAAGGATATTACTTATCATATATTGATCTCAGATAAGGTCATCAATAGTTGAATGTGAAAGATGATGATATTTTTTAAATATGATTTTAAACTATATATTTGAATTAGGAGTCTACAGTATTTCCATTTGGGTTATCAAATGCACCTGTTGAATTTATGACTGTTATAATTAGTTATTCCTATGTGTTTTTTAAGATTTTTAACCTTTTGAAAGAAAATATTTGTTATATTTTAAAATTAATGTGGAATGTGAAAATAACTGATACATTTTTATTAAAACCTTATAATAAAAGAATAAATATGAAAATTTTACTAAGTAAGAATCGTGGATTCAAAAAAAATTATTTATTTGGATAAATTTATACTAATTATAAAATCATTATTTACAATACTAAATCTAATATCACTTGCTATTTTCCTGTGAACAAAATCACAACTATACATAATTTTCTCTGGAGAAGGGGGATACTACAAGAGAACACATGAAATAATTATTCGGTTGACTTTCTTATTGAAAAAGTTCACACCAAAAATAATTAACTTCATATTTATAGAATAATGCTTTGATTTGTTTTAAAATGTAAGATTATAATGGTGAATACATTAATTTTGGGCATTCCTTCTATTTGTTTGTACGTTCCATCCACAATTATACTTCATTTTAGTGACCTAGAAGTGTGTTAAAGCATAATTATCATGCAATTTGATATGCCCCACATTAACTGAACCCTCCATAGTTAAATTATATATAACATGATATGGTATTATTTTCTGTCATTTCCTATTTTAAATATACTAATAACCAGTTATTATAATTTATTATCTAAAATTATATTTATAAAATATGTTGGATATACATACTCACCCCTAAATAAATGAACATGATAGAGAAAAAATGGATGAAGTGATCATGGGATACAATTTAATGATTCAATATCATCTGATATTGGAAATAAGTAGCATATTACATGATCCATAAAATAATAATATCATAAAAAATATATTATTAGAACATGATACATAGGATAATTATTTTATTAATTTTGCCTTAGAATTTTTCGATGTAGGAAAAACACTATTTTTTAAGGTTTCAGTATAATCACCTCTTGATAATGGATTACAAATTCTCAAAAGGAGGATCATGTTTTGCAAGTAAATAAATTGTCAGTTAAAAATGGTATTTTTCAACAAATAAAAAGTAAAAAAATTGTTTTATGGTTTTCATAGAGATTATGTGTTCCTTGGTATTTCTTGTTCATGAGATATTTGTTTATTGTGTATCATAGTTCAATTTTTTTTTAATTTATACATAGAATGAATAGATTCCACAAAGACCATTGAGAGTATTACTAGTGAATTTTAAATTAATTTTATAATGAAAACATTATTATTTAATGTTTTGAAGAGGAATATTCAGACAATATATTTATAAAGGGAAGTATTCAACCAATTCTAGTTTTAGAGTATTAATTGTTAAATATATCAATGGATTTTGTGGTGGGATTTCCATTAATATCAAGAGACAAAATAAAATTTTTGGTTATTATTGATTTCTTAACTAAATTTGTTTATTTAATTCATATTATTTCCATCATCCATCATAATAAAAATCCTCAACTAGATCAAAATTGGATAGTCATTTTACATATAGTTCTATTATTTATTTTATGATACGGTGATACTAGTGTCACAACTAATTTTTTGAAAGGACTACAGAATTCATTGGTACTGAATTAAATTTCAATAAATACATTCCTCTTCAAAATGATGGATAATATTATTTAAGGAATCAAGTTAGTTAATTAATTATTTATTCAAATTAATGGATTACTAAATATTTTCTTGTCATTATATGTTTTTAGTTGACTTTTATATTAACAATAGTTTTCCATCCAGTAAAAGGAATGAACCTTTCAATGCAATATATAGAATGTAGTGTTGGATAATATATTTTAAAAATGATAAAGGAGAAATAATGTTTCTTGAACTAATGTTAGTATTTGAATTATATGGACCAGGACTAAACCATTACAAAATCAACTTAATTCTTCTAGAATTAACTTCTATACATTCCAAAATATATTTTTAATTTATTGTCTAAAGACTCTAAATTTCTGTGGAAATTTTTTTCATAAAAACATGGGTATTTTAAGAGTCCTCATTTTTTGATGGTGCTAGATTCTAAGGCCTGGTGTGTCCGAAATCAATTTTTGATGTTTTGTTCGGGTATGTTCAGAAAGCCTGGGAGCGGGATTTTAAGTCTCCTGAACTGGTGCTCGGAATTGAAATTCAAGGGCACTGTTGAACTCGCAGCGTCGTTGTTTGTTTAGTGACACCTTCACTGCAGTTTCCTTGTGACGAGATTGGAATATAGTTTTGGGGGATTTTTAATTAAATTAAATAAAATAAAGTATTAACTTTTTTTATTTGGGAGGTTAAAACCTCCAAGGGGAGGTTGGAGCTGGGGGCCACCACACCCGTACCTCGTATGGGAGGTTATGGTGGTGGGGCCCACCCGAGTATAACCTCCCTTGGGAGGATAATATTAGCTGAGGCCCACAAGATCTACAAACCCCCTAAACCCCACAATAATCCCATTAGTTAATGAATCCAACCCACTCTTCATTAATTTCTAACTCTCCACCTTCCCCATTAATTTTTTGACAACACTCCCAATTAAATCAGGAGCCTCTCCAACATCCCCCAATTAATTTAATGTGCCAATCCATTTAATTAATTAGCTCTTTTTTAATCCATTTGAATTCTGACCAACCATTAAAAATAATAGTTAGTCTATTATTTTTGGTTGGAAACTTTATTTTTGGTGGAGCCCTGGGAGAATTAGGGGAACTTCACCCTCTCCAGCAGAGAACGCAAAGAACGTGAAAAACGCCATCTTCATTCTTTTTCAAATAGGGAATGAAAGGGAAGCGACGCCCAAGGCATCTCAAAAGAACTTCATCTGCATCAATGGAGAGGGTGCCACCGGCGAAGAATTTCACCAACGACGACATCCCCCCCCCCACGAATCTGTCAACAATCACAGGACGAAAAAAGAGTTGGAGGGAATTTGAGTAATTTTTATATATGAGTATTAACCTCCATTCTTCTTCATTTTTTGGGCACTTTGATACCAAATTCTATCTCCATGACAATGAGGGCTCAGAACACAAGAACGTGGTCTGACCATACCCTTTTCTTGTTCTTGTATGATGACAATGCAAGAAGTATACGCGGCGATGACGAAGAAGACAGTGAACAAAGGTCATGTTTCTTGCGGCATCCTTGAACCGCGCCGCCCCCGCTGCACCCCAGAGCATTACCTGCGCCCTAGCACACTGCCCCGACAAACTGCCCATGCCCTGACGATGGCCTACCCGGCTCCCCCGCACCCTACCGGCGACCAGCCCGGCGCCCTGCCAGCGGCCTGCCCGGAGCACCCGCGCCCTGGCGGCCGCCTGCCTGGCACCCCCGCTCCCTGGCGGTGGCCGACCCGGTGCCCCAGCTCCTTGGTCGAGGCCTTCCCGGCACACCTGCGCCCTGCCGGTGGCCTTCTCGGCCCCTTTAGGTAGACTTCCCAGTGCCTCGACGCCCCCGTGTCCCCCTGCCGCTGGCCTACCCGACACCCCGGTGCCCTTCTCGGCACCCCTGTGGCCCCCTGTTGCAGTCTGCCTGCACCCCGACGAGCTTCCCACTCCCCGGCGCATTGCCCGAAAACCTATCGCCCTGGTCGGTGCACCCGCAGACAGACCGAGGTCCAGTCAGCCGGACGCGCCCCACGCGGCCGGCCATTTGCCTCCCGACGACCAATCTTCTGAGTCGTACCCCTCGCGGCACTGGCCAAATCGCCCTTGTAGTCCGCTGGGTCGGGCCCAGGGGACTGGTCCTAACATAGAGGGCTGACCCACCCAACGGGCTAGGTCAGACCCATCATGTCTGTCCGGGTGGAAGCAGGCCGGGTCGGCTCAGACTCGGTTGGGCTGAGTCAGTCCGACTGGGTCGGGCTGGACCCGATCCCACTACCGACCCATTGCTTACTTTGGCCATAGCATTGGAACCGGATGTATGTTTGATGAACCGTCAGCTGCACTGGTAATCTTGATGAGAGATGGTCCCTTTGAGAATGCCCCACTAGAGTTTGGAGTATAGTTGAGATGCAGTCGGGCTGGTTCGTACAGAAATCTAAGAGGGCCCATGGGACTAAAAGGATAATAACTAACAGTCCGGAAGACCGAATGACACGCCGTCTATTGCGTTCAGATCCCATTGAAAAGTCAGAACTTTTAGAAAATTATACGTGTGACTTCACGATAGTTGGAGTTTTTTCCAATAGCATAGGGAGAAGATCATTCTAGTGACAAGAAACTTGAGTGCTGAGACCTATTAGCTAACATACCTCATGACTTCTTGACCGAATCCACTAGCCCAATGGGGAGTTCCTGGTAGTTGGCAGTAGACCCACGGTGGAGGAGCGCCTAGTAGTTGGTGGGAGACCCACGATCCTCGATAGGAGGAGTACCTCTATAGGCTATTAGGGGGAGCGCCTCATAGTTGTCGGTAGACCCACATCGGAAGAGCACCTGGTAGTTGGCATCAGACCCACATTACTCAACGGGAGAGGTTCCTCAGCAGTCCAAGCTTAGTGAGTAGCACCTGGGTATCACGACAGGCACACTATTCTTGACAGAGGTGGAGTTATCCAGTAGCTGTGGTTTCGACAATGAAGATCCTGGTATGGGCTGAGTTAATGTCTTTAGGGTTTCCTCATGATTGAGATGGGTTACTAGATAACTTAGGTATATGTATGGGCATATACCTATGTATGGGTTATCCATTGAATCCTTTACATTGAATTTTATCCTTGTTAGATATTGAGAGACCTGGAGGGTCTCAGGATCCCTAATGAGTATCAGTAAACTAACCCCTGCACGGGCTATGCCAGAACCTCGTTGTGTTGGATGTATACGATGGATAGCGCTAATGGAGGCCGAGAGCGCCAAGACTAGACGATACCCTGAGGTGGACCATTCTATGAGTCGGTACACAGAGGAGTCTGACGGACATGGAGTGCTGAGGTGGACATCTATACCTACCCTTCGGGTAGGAACCCCGGAGGATGATTTAGGAGCTGCCCTTTACTTTTCAGTTCATTTTCCCCTTTTCTATTGTACTTTCTTTCACATGTACTTGTACTTTACTGTTAGGATTGTATTTTTGGTCCCATTAACTTTCCAACACCTATTATGTATTCATTATTTCTTAGTTCTTTGTTTCCGGTTTTGTAATCTGATTGTGTGTGTTTACTTTGTATAAAGATAATGCCTTCCCAGTTTAGGGATTTAAGCCTTTGGTGATTGTCTCCATCCACTGACCTATTAAAGGTGGGCCCAGGGTAGTCATGACATGGGCCTCGAGGATGGGTCATGACATACTGGTATTATAGGAGTCGGTTGTACGGAAAAACATAAAACATTGATATTTTTTCTATGAACAAATATCGTTAAGGGTACCGAATGTGGTTTTCAGATCAGGGAGTCCAGTGTTGGTGTAGTGACCGACGTATCCATTCACCAGGACCCTAACTACTGGTTTCTGACTTCGTGCATGAAAAAACAAAATGACTATGTTTTTCTAATGTTTTTTTAAAGTCATCTCAACCAGATCAGATCACCAGCTATAAGCGTTTGACCGTGTTGCATCTGTTTCTTTCATGATGTCTCCCCACGAATGAATAGTTAGTGCCCCGAGAGGCTTACGCACTGACATCCTACTGAGAGACGATGCCTCAGTGCATGGCCACTTTCCGGTTGAGGAACCAATTGAGGCACCAGCATAGGCACCAGTGGAACCACCACCCATTGGGCCACCGATGCCACTAGCCCAAGCAGCAGATGATGCCTGCCTCTTGAGCGCACTACATGAGTTCCATATCCAGAGGCCACCCAGGTTCTGGGGAGAGAAAGACCCGCTGGCGGTTGAGGATTGGCTGGAGGCTGTGGTGAGATTTATCAAGTTAGTAGGGACACCAAAAGACTACATGGTGAAACTTGCTTCCAGCCACTTTCCAGAAGTAGCAGGAAGATGGCGGAGCCTGATGATAGAGGTCCATGATGAGGCAGCACTACTCTGGATAGACTTCGAGAGCATGTTTTGGGCGAAGACTGTTCCAACAAACCTACAAGCAAAGCGGATATAAGAGCTACTTCATCTGTAGCAGGGCAGCATGACAGTAGTGTAGTACTCAGTGAGGTTGACTGACCTCTCGCGCTACTCCAAAAATATGGTATGATACCCATTCTTTAGGGCACAGACCTTCGAGCTGGGATCCGTTTAGAGCATCAGACGCCTCTATGTGCAAGAGATAGTGCGTTTACATGGAGTACCTTCCTTGATTGTCTCCGACTAAGGCGCATGGTTTAATTCCCGGTGTTGGAAGGGGTTGCATGAGTCTCTCGGGTTGCCGCTACATCTGAGCACAGATTTCCATCCTCAGACTAATGGTCAGATCAAGAGGACTATTCAGACCCTCGAGGACATGCTCCGTGCAAGTGTACTCAACTTCAGTCATAGTAGGGAGGACCTTTGGTGGAGTTTTCCCGCAATAACATCTATCACTCCACCATAGTTATGTCACCTTTTGAGGACTCTTATAGTCGGCCTTTCATATCGACACAGTGCTAGACAGACCCATTGGAGTCAAAACAAGTGGGGCCATAGATAGTATGTGCTACCATGAAGAAGGTGCAGATCATCTAGGAGTGGATGAAAACTACACAGAGTAGATATATGTCGTATGATGACAGGAGGCGAAGTACTCTAGAGTTTGAGGATAGCGACCATGTCTTTCTATGGGTCTCACCTCAATAAGGCTTGTGGATATTTGGATGAGGTGGCATGTTATCTTCACGGTTCACAGGACCTTTCCACATCCTCAGCAGAGTAGGCGAGGTGGATTACTACTTAGCTCTTCTACCTCAGTTGCACCGAGTGCACGACGTCTTCAACATATCTCAGTTGAGGAGATACATGCATGACCCATCCCACATCATTGATCACAGGGAGATGGACATCGATGAGAAGATTACATTTCACGGAGGTTCCAGTGGAGATTTTCAGATCGACAGTTGCGGGTCCTATGTGGACGGTCGATACCTCTGGTTCGCATTCGTTGGCAGCATGAGAACCTCTACGATATCACATGGGAGTGGGAGGCTCAGATGCATGCTCAGTACCCCTATTTGTTCCCTCGGTTTGAGTTGTAGCTTATGGGGACAAAAATCCATTAGGTGGGGAGAACGTAAAGTCCCCAAATTTCTATGGAAATTTTTTTCATAAATACATGAGAATTTTATGAGTCGACAGTTTCTGACAGAACATGATTCTGAGGCTCGGGGTGTCCAGAATCAATTACTGAAATTTTGTTCGAGTACGTTCAGTAAACATACGAGCGGAATTTTAAATATTTTAAAACGGTGCTCGGAATTTAAATCTGAGGGCACTATTGAACTTGCATCGTTAGTGATTTCTTAGTGAGACCTTCACCATATTTTCGGTCTGACGTGATTGGATGATAGTTTTTGGGGGGGTTTAATAAAATTGAATAAAATAACGTATTATCCTTATTTTATTAGGGTGGTTAAAACCTCCAAGGGGAGGTTGGAGGTGGGTTCCACCACACCCTAACCTCCCATAGAAGGTTATGGTGGTGGGGCCCACCAGAGTATAACCTCCTTTGGGAGGATATTATTAGGTGGGGCCTACACGAGCTACAAACCCCCTAAACCCACAAAACCTTTATTGTTTTAATGAATCCAACCCTCTCATCATTAATTTGTAACTCTCCACCTTCCCCATTAACTTTGTGACAACTCTCCCAATTAAATTGGGAGCCTCTCCACCTTCCCCCAATTAAATTAAGGTGCCAATCCATCTAATTAATTAGCTCCTTTTTTAATCCATTTTAATTCTTTCCAACAATTAAAAATAATAGTTTGTCTATTATTTCTTTTGGTAACTTTCTTTTTGGTGGAGCCTTAAGAGAATTAGGAGAACATCACCCACTCCAGTGAATAACATTAAGAATTGGAAGAACAACATCTTCTTTCCTCGTCAATCAGGGAAAGAAAGGGAAGTGACACCCATGACATCTCAAACGAACATCATCCACGTCAAAGGAGAAGACGCCACATATGACAAACGTCGCCAACGACGGCGTTCACTCTACCGCGAATTCGTCAACGATCACCGAACGACAATCAAGGTAGGGAGAATTTGATTTATTTATATATATGAGTATAAATCTCTATTCTACCTCATTTGTTGATAATTTTGTGGATAAATTATATCACCATGATGAGGAGGGCTCAGATATCACGAACACGGTCAAACTCTTCCATTTTCTTATTCTTGTTTGATGATGATGGCAGCAGTACACGCGATGACAATGATGAAGACGACGAACAAAGGCCGTGCTACCCGCGGCCTCCGTGAACCATGCCACCCCCGCGGCCCTCTAGTGGGCTGCCCGTGCCCTACCAGGGGCTTGCCCGGCACCCCCGCGCCCTGCCGGCAGCCTGACCGGCCCCTACTGACAGCCTCTCGGGCACCCCCACACCCTGCCCGACACCATCGTGGCCCCCTTCCAGTGGCCTACCCGATGCCCCTACGCCCCCCTCCCACAGTCTTACCAGCGCCACAGCGCAAATCTCTCACCTCGGCATGCTTCCCCCGCACCATGCCCGGTACACCTACGACCTTCCCAGTGTCTAGCCCGCCTTCCACATCCTGAGCGGCTTGCCGCTGGCCTCCCAGCTGCCGACCTCCAGAGTCACGTCCCTCACGAAGCTGACTGAATCGCCCTTGTAGTCCGCTGAGCCGGGCCCAACATACTAGGTCTAACATAGCAGTATGACCAACCCAAATGGCTAGGTAAGACCCATTAGGTCGGTCTGGGTTGACCCAGACCAGGTCAGCTCAGACTGGGTTGGGCCGAGTCGGTCCGACTGTGTTGGTCCGGACCCCAAACCACTACCGACCCTTTTCTTACATTGGCCATATCTTTGTCACCAGACGTCCATTTGACGAACCATCAACGGAACTGGTAATCTCGATGAGAGATGATCCCTTTGATAATACCCCACTAGAGTCCAGGTTATTGTTGAGGTAATGTTGGGTTAGTTCATACACGAATCCAACTGGGCCCTCAAGACTAAAAGGCTAATAACTAACAGACCGAGAGACCGAGTGACGCGTCGTCTATTGTGTTGAGATCCCATTGACGATTTAGAACATTGAGATACTTCTATGTGAGACTTCACGACAGTTGGAGTTTTTCGCCGTAGCTCGGGGAGCGGATCTTTCCTACGACGAGTAGATAAAATGCAGAGACCTAGTAGCTTATAGACCTGATGACTACGTGAACAATTCGACTCGCCCTGTGGGGAGAGCCTGGTAGTTTGATGTAGGCCGATGGCGGAGGAGGTCCTAGTAGTTGGCGGCAGACCCGCGGTACTAGACAGGAGGAGTACCTCTTCAGGCTATTAGGGATAGCACCTGGTAGTTGGCGGCAGACACATAGCAAAAGAGTGACAGGTAGTCGGGAACAGACTCGTGGTACTCAATAGGAGGAGTACCTCAGTAGTCCAAGGTTAGTGAAAAGTGCCATGGTGTCGCGACAGGCCCACCGTTCTCGACAGAGGAGGAGTTCTCCAGTAGCCATGATTTCGATAATGAAAATCCTGGTTTGAGATGAGTCAGTGACTTTTGGGTTTCTTCATGATTGAGATAGGTTACTAGATAACTTATTTATATGTATGGTCATATACCTAAGTAGGGGTTGTCCATTGAATCCTTTACTTTGTGGTTTCTCCTTGTTTGATATTGTGAGACCTGGAGGGTCTCGGGGTCCCTACTGAGTATTGTTATACTCACCCCTGCATGGGTTATGCCCGCATCTCATTGTGTTGGATGCAGAAGATAGACAACGCTGACGGAGGCCGTGAGCTCCATGACTGGACACAACCTGGATGAGGACCCTCCGACGAGTCGGTACACAGAGTTGTCTGACGGACATCGAGTGCTAAGGTGGCCATATGTACCTACCCATCAGGTTGGAACCCTGAAGGATGTTCCAGGAGTTTCTCTTTACTTTTCATTCATTTTTCCCTTTCTATGTTGTACTTGGTTTTAGTTGTACTTGTACTTTACTGCCGGGCTTGTATTTCTGGCCCCTTTTACTATCCAGCACCTCTTCTGTATTCAGTACTTCTTAGTGCTTTGCTTACATTTGTGTACTCTAATTGTGTTTTTTACCTTTTATAAAGGCAATGTCTTTCTAGTGTAGGGATTTATGCCTTTGGAGCTAGTTGCCAACCCCTGCCCTAAGGAAGGCAGGTTGGGGTAGTCACGACACGAGCCTTGAGGACGGGTTGTGACATATTGTTTTAGAGAATTATTAAATAACTAATATATGTTAACATAGAATAATAAACTATGGATAATACTTAATCAGTATCCATTTAATCCCTAATATTAATGTTGTTGATAAAAAATTAAATATTTTCATGAAAATTATTCACTATATTACGTTGGGATTATTATTATCTCTTATCCAACCATAACAATTTTCAAAAACAATTTAAAACAAGTGATGATAGTAAAAATAATATTAGGGTACATGAAAAGTATGGAAATTAATCATTAGTCCATAAATACATAAAATAATATGAAAACGTTTTTAAAAATTAATACTTATCTCCCATAAATTATGTATACTTACATTGTGAAAACAAATGATTTCCTTAAAATATAAAAAAAATAAAACTATAAATATAACATGGGAAATACATTTATATGATTATAACAATTATGGATACCATATAAATTATAACATCCATATATACATTCTAATTTAATTATTATGGAGACATATTGATGTAACACTCCATTCTACCTTATGGTGTAACCATCGAAGTTACACTTGGAATAAAAATACTACCAGACACCAACATAAACATAAAAAATTATTTATAGAAAAATATAGGACCCTACATTCATTTTAAAAAATTCCAAGAACCATTCCATAATCATAAAATTAGAATACTTTCATAATTTAAAAATTCTTTTTGAAATTAGTAGAATTAGATATTTATATGTGTATTTTTTAAGAAAAGTACACTGCCACATGTTTTTTCCAACATCAAATGTCCCCAAATATTATTTATTGTGGTATAAATAGTGCTAAAAATCAATAAAAAAAAATCATTTTTATAACTCCTTATATGATCAGATCATAACAACATTACACCCATTTATTAATAATATTTTATTATTTTCATTTTTTAGGTGCAATCTTTATGTGGTTTCCATGACCAGTTCATAATAGATTTTCACCTCGAATAGAAACAAAAACCAGTAGTGGAATGAAATGGGGTTAATATGATTCTATAATGTTTAATGATAACATATATCATTTTCTTTTCTCATTTTATGATGATTCATTATATTAAATGTTAATGAAAAGGATTTAATCTATTTTGGAAATTTTTATGAACATCACAAAATCAAATAATTTTATTTAATATCGTGATTATAAAATTATCAAAGAACATTATATAACATAATATATATATAATTATAATTTATATAACCATAATATTATATTTATTACCATACATTAAGGTGGTAAAATTAAATAGAAACATATCTTCTAACATGACGTTAAATCGACACATCATATAAAATATTTTAATTTTTTTGAATAACAGAATAAGTATAGAGTATTGATGATTTATATTCCATTAAATCAAAGAAATACTATATTTATAATATTGTAGTTATCATGTTACATTTTATAGGGGATGTGACAATAGAATAAAAATAGAAATGAAAATGAAAATGAAATGAAATGAAATGAAAAAGTATTTTACCTATTGAATTCACTTCCTAGATATCCTCTTTAAAGAATATGATTTTTGCCTTTTGATGAGACCATATGGTTCGAGAAGTCGGTAAGATTCATAGAATGGTAATTTGGATGAAATTAATCAAGATAAATGGCCTTGAGATGTGACGAGAATAGTTGGTGATTATAGGTATTTATAGTGGCCGAGAGGAATGATTACTCAATATTTTATTTATCAGTTTATTATTTTTGATCGACGCTATGAATAGTTTTATCATTGTTGCAAATCCCTTCTAGAAATTCAGGCTGTATCCCTGTTTTGAATTTGTTTTTTTATGTCCTCAAATAATGGAAATAGGTAATATCCATGGTTTGAGGAACCATGGCTATCTCTATCACGGCTATAGGTATACAACCATAGTTCAAACCATGGTAAAATCATTATAGCCATGATATAGAAATGTGGCTACACTAGAGGAAAGACACACTATATTGCCTTATTTTCTAATGGTGGCATTAGACCTATAGCCACGGTTAAAAACCTTGTAAATATATCTATAGCCACGGTTAAAAATAGTGGCAGTAGATCTATAGCCACAGTATTAAAATGTTGATATTGTGTCTTAAAATACATAAAACCAATAGGCCCCACCCACCCCCAATACCCCCCACTCCCTTTGTAGTATCCCACACCCCCTAAATCCTACATGAAAATCCCCCTAGACAGCCCCCTCCCTTCTGGTACAGCTCCCCCCAAACAATACCCCCACCCTCTCCCCTGGGCATTCCCCCTCCGGATGGAAAGCCCCCACCCTCTCCCCTGCACTACTCCCCCTCCCGCCCCTTCCCTCTACAACACCCCCTCATGGAAAACACCCCTACAAACCCCTACCTCTTTTACACCCCCTCTATCCAAGTCACTAGACACCCCCACCATACAGAAACCCCCATCCCCTTCACCGGAACAACCCCACCAGAACATCCACCTCCAACAAATCCTCCCTAATGGATAACCTCCTCCCCCCCTTCAGACCCATCCCCCCCTCCTGGACACCCCATTCCTCCATAGACACTGGAAACCCCCACCCATCATAATATCTCCCCAACCTCCACTCGACAACCCCCCTCCCCCATACAATGCACCCCTGGAATGCCCCATTACAGCCTCCCTTACCCCTTGCAAATCCCCCCTCTTAGATACCCCTCCCCTCCTAATAAAATCCCCCAAGACAACGCCATCCCATCTGCAATGCCCCCTTGATAGCACCCAACCACATGGAAAGAATCCTCTTGGACAACCTCTCCCCCTCCTGCAGACCTGCCTCTGTTGGGAACTAGATACCCCCAATCCTAGATAACCCCCCTACCATAGAGAGACCTCTCCCCCTACAGATGCCTCCCTCTTAGACACCCCCTCCCTCATGGACACCCCACCCTACATAACCCCCAACACCCAGACATTGGACACCCCCTCCCTACATAACCCCCACCTCCCAACATGCACCCTCCCACCCCTTCCCCACTTCACATCCCCCTTCAATCCACCTCTTCCTTCCCCCTACCACCAGAACCCCCCATAAATAGCCTATACATTCAAGAAAAAGACTAGTAGAATTCATATTCATATCATCTTTATCCAAAAAACAAAGATCCTATAGAAATGAGAGGAGTTATCTGGGTTGAACAACCAACTCATAACCCTTCCCTCTGGACACCCCTGGCCCCTTTCCCCAACCTCCACAACCCCTACCCTAGAAAAACACCATCCCCTCCCCTCACCACGCCCCTTCCCTCATGGACCCCCAGATAAAGCTTATGCATTCAAAAAAACTGGTAGAAAGAATATTAAAAGCCTCTCCAACAAAAAAAATTTCCTACATAAATGAAAGAAAGTCTTAGGGTGGAACACCCAACCCATACCTCTTCCCCCAGCACACCCCCTTCCCCATTCTCCAACCTGCACACCCCCACCCCCAAGCCCCAGCACACCCCCATCCCCCCCCCCACCCACCTGCACCCTCTACCACTTCCCCCAACACACCCCCTGCCCCCCACCCATTGAACCCCCCCCCCCCCCCCCCGACCACCCCATGCACCATCTGATGGAGTTCATCATTAACAAAAAATTATTGAGACAACTTATCTTTTTCCAAAAAACGCCAATTATGACTAGGCCTAGTGTTTAAACTCTATATGGAAGAGCTAAACCAGAGGTCGAGTATCATTCAATGGATCCAATTATCCTTCGATATATGGATGATGGATCATGAACTGATGGTGTGGTTATGGACACTATTTAACATTCTCATACACCAAATATACCATCAACACAACCTATTGTGCATGAGGAATCCACCTCGATTTGTTAGATCACAAAAAGTTATAAAATGTAATATTTTTTCTCTGATATTATAAATGATTTTCACAGCATTTTGAGGATATTATAATGATATGAAAACATATTTAAAATATTCTAACGATGAGATTAGAGAACTTAAGAATTCCTCAATTCCCAAGGTTGATTTTGACCAATTGGATAGGTTAATAACTACCCAAACAATGTTGACTAAAAGTCTCCTATCATTATCTCCTATTCAAAATGTTTTTTCTGAAGTAAGTTTCCATGAGCTTAATGATGTGGATGGTCTTCTTAGATATTTTAAGGATGTATATAATACAAAGTATGAGTTTAATGATCTTGCTGTAATGGTTCTATATCAAAGGGATATTCTCCAAAATCATTAAATGTTGAAATAAGACATATATCATAATGTTCTTATTGAGGTTATGTCCTTCAGGATTGAAATGAATGGAATCTTACCCACATTATAATGTGTTTTATAAAGCTAGTTTGATTTCATCAAAAAGGTTCAACCCTGTATTACTTCCACATTAGGACCATCAGTTGTTTCAGTTTTTTAGTGTGGAGTTGATCAATTTATATCAAAAATGAATTATGTATCCTTACAGATTCAATCCCTATAGTGTGATATGGTTACACAATTCCATATGAATTATTTCAAGAGGAATATTATGGGTGAATTCCAGGATACAAGACAAGATGTTAGAAATATTGGTTATTGGATCTAAAAGATCCGTAAATTTATGTAATTGTCATTTTTGATGAATTTGATGGGAAGTAGAATGAGATCATGAATGTCTCCAATGATGATAAATTTATGATTTTTAGATATCTTGTCCTAGTATCTAGAAACTACTATAATTTGTTAACATCTTTGAAAAATTTCAATAAATAAGATCAAGGGATATATTCGTATAATTCCTTGACAAAGCCATGGGTTATTAGAAGACCATTTTTTAAAATAATAATGAAATTATGGAAACATGTTTTGAAAACAATTAGGAAGTTATAGAATAAAAATTTGGGGGTTTAGGCAGATGGAACCTACCTCAACCTTAAGGTTGGTTTCTTTTGACGATGACAACTCAAATATTAATTTT
This sequence comes from Viscum album, assembly GCA_963277665.1. NCBI lineage: Eukaryota > Viridiplantae > Streptophyta > Magnoliopsida > Santalales > Viscaceae > Viscum > Viscum album. The sequence goes on along the minus strand of OY728140.1, from coordinate 2,032,359,429 downwards.
TTCGCCCTGCAAACATATGCAAATTCACACATATATATAAGGACACATAGCACCTATATACGTATTTTCATGGAAAAATATACACTAGGGTCCATGATATATGTTTATACATGCATATACCCCTTTACAATTAAACATGAATGCATTTTTAATATCTATATATAAGAACTCCTAGCACTAATATATGTATTAATACTTCAGTGATTGAATATATATAAAGGTGGGACATATATATGTATATCCCTGCCTATGAATACACATGTAAGCCTTTGTTAATGGAGATTCAAATCCACCTCAACAAAATCCAAAATGAACTATAAAAATAAATGGATATCATGAATGTATTTAAGGATGATCAGTGTATGGTTTTTAGATCTCTTGTCCAAGTATCTAGAATCTAATTGCATTTTTTATCCTCATTGAACAAGTTATATAAAAAAGTTAAAGGGAAATATTTATATTATTCCATAACAAAGCTAGTGGTTATTATAAAACTATTTTCTAAAATAGTAAATTAATTATGGAAAAATGTTTTTAAAACAATCAGGAAATTATAGAATTCAAAGTAATGGTTTAGTTAGAGGAAACCAGTCTCAACCTCAAGGCATGGTTCTTTTGAATAAGACAACTAGAATCTTCATTTTTTCCACATGCACGCATTTGAAAATTCACATATATATATATAAGGACACCTAGCCATTATGTTCATATTTTCATGGCCAAATATGAACAATGGGGTACTTAGATACATGATTATAATTTCATATACCCTTTTACAATTACAAATGTATACTTTTTCATATCTTTTTATAAGAACACCTATCCCTAATATATATATCGATTCTATCATGAGTGAATATATATAAGGGGAGACCATATATATGTGTATGCCTTCCTTGGCATACACATGTTAGACTTCATCAACAGCGAGTCAAAACCACCTCAATGAAATCCAAAACACACTGCAAAAATATAAGGAACCAAAAAATGACAAATTCCCTAATTAAAATTGGGCCAAATAATAAAAATGGAATAAACCTTACCCAAATTAGATGTTAAAAACACTTTCATCGATGGTGGTGGATAGAACTGGCCACATCATAAGAAACCACCTATATGAAAATAATGTGAAAAAATTGATATAATGAATACTTATATATATGTGATTTTTGTGTCAATTGTACATGATAAATAATAAATGAATCCATAAACAACAATTAACAAATAATATTTCGATTGATATGTATATCCCAATAATAAATGACATGATCTTTAAAAACCCTCTTCATTTTTCAAACATCACCTTCAATTGAATATTCAAAAATTCAAAATCACCAAAATATAGGAATATAGTGAACTACCATCAGAACATAAATGAGAAAAATAGGGAATAGACATTGTTCTTAACTTAGAAAACCAATTTCATGAATGTATAAAATACCTAAAATTGTTCTTTCCTATACACTCCTTGATTTTCTAGATTGAAACCTCAGTGCATAGAATTTTCTTGTTCTGGAACTCTACATTATTATTAGTTTATATAGGTTTATGTATTTCATAATGTATAGAATATTCCATCTTTTATTCTTATTCAATCTCTTAACCCCACTACACCAGCCCCCCAAACCCCCCTACACCAGTAGTCCCCCCACCTCCCCCTGCACTAGCCTCGACCCAAACTAGTCCCCTCGCCCACAACCATATTCTAATCCCCACCTCATCCCTACACCCCGAATCCCCCTAGGCTATACCTAACCCCACTCCACAATCCCCCCAAACCCACCTTCTAACCCACATCCCCATTTACTTTTATCTCCCACAAACCATTACCCTCTCACAAAACCATCCCCTATGCCCCTCCCCCTTACACCCCTTAGCCCCTTAGCATGCACCAGCCCCTACCCCTTAGAATGCACTAGCCCCCAAAACCATGCATCATCACCCACCCCTATACTAGATTCCACGCAAACCTGTCCCCTCCCCCCAAAACAAGTCCCCTACCCTAACATCCCCCCCCATCAGACCCCTAGCATACACCAACCCCCAACCCCCAAGCCTGCTCTATTCCCCTTCCCCATCCTCCATAATCCCCCTTCACACCCACCTCCGATTATACTAGCCTCTCTCCAAAATCAGTTCCCTCCCCCACAACCATCCCTTAACCCCCTTCCCCCTTACAACCCCCCCCCCTTCAGCCCCTAAGCTTGCACCATCCCCCAACTCCACTAGCCTGCACCAGCCCCCAAACCCCTGCACCAACCCCCACCTCGGTACTTGCCTCCCCCCCAAACTAGTCACCTACCTCCAAAACCATTATACCTCCCCTAACACCCCACATATCCCCCTACACCCCCAGCACACTAGATCACACCATCCCTAAACCCCAGTAGCATACACCAGCAACTAAACCCTCAACCCCTACACAATCCCCCCAATGATCTAGCATTCCCTAGAACATATTTATAGACATTGATGTTCTGGGGATTCCACCTATGGTTAATAATACCTCTTTATATTCACAATCCAATAGGTAATGGGAATTATGTTACACCTGTGTGAGGACACTTTACTACACATATGGCAGATAGCCTCATCATCTTTGAGTCCTCAATCCTGTAATAATCCTTGTTCCAATTCTATTTGACTGACTATCATATTATAATTATGTTGGAACTATTTATATTGATCAAGAAATAGTATGAGTGGGCAACCAAGTATATTGTTATTTATAGGGATGATCTATCTCGAGGAACATAATGATAAAGGATCACCCAAAAAGATATTAACAAGGGGTATCAATTTCCCAGGCCCAACCATATTCACCCACCCTCACTTTGGAGGTGTGGATTCACTACATTATGTCTCTATCCAGTTCCATTTTGATCTACTACATATTATATTACAGGGAAATGGTTTATTGTTCACTGATCCTCTAGTCAACACATTTTATCTCCATCAGACCACTGTGGCCTTATATCCTTTTTCATTCATTGAATTGTCAAACCTTATCCATATTCTAATTGAAATCAGTGTGCTGACAAGACGACACTATATTCAATGTCCTGTTGATATCAACAGCCTTGTAAAGACCCGTAAAATTCAAGGGAATTTTTTTCTTAATTTTCTTTGGGATTTTACAAGAACGCAGTTTCAGGCGGCACTTGATTCCGAGGCCCGGTGTGCCCAGAATTTCTATCCGAAGTTTATCTCGGGTATGTTCAGTGAATGAACGAGCGGGAATTCCTATCTTTTGAACCGGTGCTTGGAATCAAATTCTGAGGGCACTGATGGAACCGCAGCGCCGGTAATTGCTTAGGAACGCTTAATCCGGAGTTGCGTTTACTCGAGAGAAGTTGTTAAAATTTGTGGAAGTTAAAAATAAAAATTTTACAAAAAATTTTATTCTTACTCTAAGTGTTCAATCCTTTGGATGGAAGTTGGGTAACTACCCAACCTCCCTTGGGAGGTTATGAGGGTGGTGGGGACCACACGAACCCCACCCCTTCATATCCTCTAACCTCCTCAACTCCCATTAATTTTGTTAACTTAAGTTTATTAATTTATGAAATTAATCAGGTGAGTTAATGTGGAATTAAAATGCTTGAATTTCAAAAGCCTTGATGTGTTAATAAAATAATTTAAGAACTTATTTTATTGGGTTGGTGTTTAGTTGTTTGGGAGCCTTTGGAGAAAAAGATATGGAAGTCTTGAGTTCTTCATTCTCTTTGATGAAGAACGCGATGAATGAACGATCTCCGACGTGGAGCACCGAGCCCTCGGAGATCGTCTTTCGCGGCACCGACCCATGACGCGACGTCTTCTTCCACGACGTTTTTCTTCCACGATGTCTCTTTTCGCGACTTTTTTCTGTGACAAAATCTCTGTCAACATCTTCGAATCCTCTCTTCACGACGCCGATGTTCGTCATCTCTTTTATAAAGGTAGGGGATATTTAATTATTTTTGTTTGTAAATTCTACTTTGTCATCCTTCGTGAATTTACGACCAGTTTCTATCAATTAATGAGAGGGGGCCGGATCGCACAAACACGCCCAACCCTCCACCAATTTGAATGTTGTTTCTAATTTGGTTGGGATGGAATGGCGTGGTGCCGTCGCCCCACGCGAGATTGTAGGAAGTGTAATGCGCAGCGCCATTGCGCCGCGCCGGGAAGTTGAACAAGGACGTGACGCTGTCGCGCCGCGTCAAAGAAAACCGAAGACACCACGGCCGGAGCAGGGCCGCGGTGGAGGGGTGTGGTGTTGTCGCACCACGCCAAATGAACTAGGCCGCGGCAGGTTCCAGGCCGCAGCGGAGCAGGGTGACTGGCGGCCAGTTCCGGGCCACCGGTGTCGGCGAAGGAGGAAGGACCGGCCGTCGCTGGTCCTTGTTGGCAGAACCGGCCGGCCGGTGCGGGCTGGCCAGACAAAGGGATAAATGGGGGAATTAATTCCCCTGTCCGGCCAAGCAAGCAGCCCCATTAATGGGGTCGCAGTTACAGGGAAACTGGGGGGGGGGCATCCCCCCACCCACACCCTGCGAGCCGGAACGGCTCAGCCGCTTGGCCGAGCCAGCTAGAGCCAGCGTGCCGGGTCACCGGCCAGGCCGGGCTGCCGGGCCGCACCGCGCCCAGCCGGGTCGACCCGGTTCGTGCCGACCGGGGGGTCTCGGGCCGGGTCGGTCCGAGCCTGAAACCCCCGTTTTCGGACCGTCTTCGGTCTTTTTCCCATAACATGGGCTAAAGACCTCCGATCGACGCACAGTCAGTTGTGATGTGATCCTTGAATCGAGGCGGTCATTTAGGTATATCGCACTCAAGGTTTCAGATTACTTTGAGTTCTCCTGGGTTGGTTCGTACACGAATCCAACCGGGCCCTCGGAGCGGAAACGCTCATATCTTATGCTCCGGACGTTCAAATGACGGGCCGTCGACTTTGTTGGGTTACTCTATGTGAGAAGGATCTTTTGGATTACTCCGCCCGAGGTTTGGACGCAGGTGGAGAATAGTCGGGTTGGTTTTTCCATAGAAACCAACCGGGTCCCTGGGATGAAAAAGCCAATCACTCTCAGACAGGGCGTCCGATTGACGCACCATCTGCGACGTTGAGTTCCTGTTGACGATACAGAACTTTTGGATACATCTACTCTGGACTATGTGTCATTTGATGTATCAGCCTCTCGGCTCATAGAGCGGACCCTCCCGAACAAGCTTGTTGTGTGCGGGAACCATAGAGCTGGTTGTGACTGCTACTGTGACTGCGACGACGACTATGCAGAGATCCTCAGTGGATTTGACGGTGACGACTACATAACTCACTGATCCTACGTGGATCGGTGCTACCGATCATGTGTGGGTCTGATCTTGTGTGGGCAGTGCTCAGCGGTTCTGTGTGAGCTAGCGCCTACAGATCCTGTGTGGGTCTGATCCTGTGTGGGTCATTGCGGGGGTTAGTACCTATCCATCCTTTGTGGGTCTGATGACTTATATGGATCAATGATCATCTCTATTGTCTTTCGAAGAAGTATACCTGTGTGAGCTGAATCCTTTTTTACATTCCTATGTGGATTGTGTTGTACTATCCTGTGTGGATTTGCGTTTTACTTTCCTGTGTGGACTGGGTTGTACTTGGGCTCGGATGTTGGAGCCGAACGAGAATTGATGACTTGGGTACATGTATGGGCATATACCTAAGTCGTGTCAGATGTTACTTCGTGATTGTATCTTTCCTTTTTGGATAATCCTTGTGGATTCTGGGAGACCTTCAGGGGTCTCGGGGTCCCTACTCAGTAGCTTATACTCACACCTACACGGGCTATGCCCGTACTACGTTGTGTTGGTTGCAGACAACTGACAGCGTTGAACGTGGTTGAGGCTTGCAGAGGAGGACGGTACCTGGAGGTGGACCACTGGGCGGGACATACTCGGAGCAGACGGCGGGACCCGAGGAGCAGTGGAGCTATCTGTACCCACACTTCAGGTGAGATTTCCAGTGGACAGCTCGGCATTGAGGCTTTACTTTACAGTTGTTGTTTTACCTTTCCAATTGTACTTTACATTCAGTTTGGGTTTGTATACTGGCCCACTTACTTTTCTGCACTTACTCTTGTACCATCTTTTACTTAGTGTTTACTTCTACTGCTTGTTTACTATGTGGTATTTGTTTACTTTACAAAGGCAATGCCTTCCCTTTTTTACCAGGATTTACGCCCTGGTGCTAGTCGCCAGCCCCTGACCTAAGAAGGCGGGATTGGGGTAGTCACGACACGGGCCCCGACAACGGGTCATGAAAAATTGGTATCAGAGGAGTTCGATTCTACAACAGACTCTGATATTTTTCTATGTGAAGCAATAGTGTTAAGCGTATTGGGTGTGGTTATCAGTCCAGGGAGTCCAGTGTTGGTGCGGCGGCCGACGTATCCGTACACCAGGACCCTGACTTCTGATTTCCGACTTAATGCACGAAAACATTGATTGCATGTTTGTTTCAAGTTTTCTTTTTGATTACTTTGTATCATCTCACCAGGTATACTGTTTTGACCATGTCGCACCTTTTTCCTTTTCAGGATGGACCCATGACGGCAGCCATCTAGGGTTCCAAGAGTTGAGCATGACGACAACCCACCGAGCGATGAGGCCTCGATGCAGGGCCCTTTGTTAGCAGTGGCACCGGAGATATCTCTACTCGTCGAGCCACTGATGCTTCCAGCCCCAGCCGCTAACGATGCACGTCGCCTCAGTGCACTGCATGAGTTCCAGCGCCAGCGACTGCCCAGGTTCCGCGGGGAGACGGACCCCCAGGCAGCCGGGGACTTGCTGGAGGCAGTGGTGCGAGTGTTTCGGTTACTGAGGACACCAGCAGACCTCATGGTGATCCTCGCAGCGAGCCTACTGCACGCAGCAGCGGGCCGATGATTGAGCATGATGCTCCAAGTGCACGATGAGGCATCTCTTCTGTGGACGGATTTTGAGAGCCTCATCCAATCAGAGTTAGTCCCAGCCACCCTCCGCACGGTGCGCATCCAAGAGCTTCTTCAGCTGCGACAGGGCAGCATGATAGTCGCCCAGTACACGACGAGATTTACCGATCTCTCGCGCTACTCGACAGACATGGTACGAGACCCATTCTTCCGGACCAGAACCTTTGAGCAGGGATTGAGACGCGAGATTAGGTCATCGCTGATCTCCCTCAGCATTCCGACTCAAACAAGAGTACTAGAGCGATCCCTTTTGATCGATAGATTTCTTACCTAGTCTACACCAGCACCGAGACCCACCGCAGGGAGGCACATAACAGAGTCTTCTGCAGCAGGCAGTCAACGGATGACTCATGGGTGTAGGAAGACCAGACCCTTAGGCAGACGGCCTCCAGACACTGGCTCAGTAGTACGGGGCACACAACGCAGAGCCAGTATTTCGAGAGGTAGGCAGTGCTTCTCATGCGGGGGCAGGGCCACATGGCTCATGATTTCCCCATCGGTCGTGCCGAGGAGCAGCAGACGGTTGAGGGACCACTGAGGCAGAGGCAGAGGGTCGACTGTGGCGGTCCGCAGGGAGCAGGCAGAAGAGGTAGGGGAGCTGCCCGAGCAGCAGGTGGTGGGTGACACTTTGAGGCTTTACCACCACCACCACCAGGAGGTCCACCCCGACCACAGGGAGTTGGCGGGCAGATACAGGCACAGATCCAGGCAGCAGAGGCCAAAGACCACGGCGCGCCCGAGATGATTCGAGGTACTATCTGTGTCTATTCCACCCTTGCTGCAGTACTTATAGACACAGGAGCGAGTCACTCTTTCATAACTGCTTCCCTTGTTCGGAGCTCGGAGATTCCGACAGAGCCGTTGGCTCGATCCTTACGGCTAGATACTCCTATGGGAGTAGACTCGACGATTACGCACTGGTGACAGCAGTGTGAGCTTACTCTAGGAGGCGAGAGCTTCGGCTGGATTCTTCTTGTAGCGGCGTCGAGGCCTTACGACGTCATCTTGGGAATGGATTGGTTGTCTACATTCCATGCACAGATTGATTGTATTAGGCGCAAGGTGCGATGTGTATGCACCGACGGGAGATGGTTCACCTTCACCGGCGAGAAGGGAGCATTTACAGCACAGGATGGACTTCTGCGGAGGAGAGGACAACCCATCACTCATTAGTTGGATAGCCCCAACCTATGATCAGTTGACGTGCGGAGTCCTAGTTTTCCTACAGTGGTGGATTAGTACGCGGACGTCTTTCCCAACGACGTTCCAGGACTACCTCCTTGCAGAGAGGTAGACTTTTATATCGATCTTTACCCCGGGACAACCACGATATCGACCCCAACATATCAGATGGCCCCCACCGAGTTTCGAGAGCTACATGTTCAGTTGGAGGACTTGCAAGGCAAGGGATTCATCTGACCCGGTGTTTCACCCTGGGCTTCCCCGATTTTGTTCGCCAAGAAGGTGGACGGGAGCTTGAGACTTTGTATCGACTATCGTCGCCTAAACCATGTGATAGTGAGGAACAAGTATTCACTACCGAGGATTGATGACCTCTTTGATCAGCTCAAGGGAGTGTGGTGGTTCTCGAAGATAGACATCAGGTCAGGCTATCATCAGCTCAGAGTTCGAGACGAGGACGTGCAGAAGACGACCTTCAGATGTCGGTATGGCCACTTTGAGTTCATGGTTATGCCATTCAGCGTAACCAATGCTCCAATAGTGTCCATGGCCCTCATGAACAGGATCTTTCAGCCATACCTCGATCGATTTGTCATGGTCTTCATCGACGACATTTTGATTTACACGATGACTGAGGAGGAGCACGCCTACCATTTATGGGTTGTACTAGACACACTCCGAGAGAAGCAGCTTTATGGCATTCTCTCGAAGTTTCAGTTCTAGACACGTGATGTCCACTTCTTGGGGCACGTCATCTCTGAGGCGGGAGTTGCAGGGGATCCTACAAATATTGAGGCAGTGCTAGCTTGGGAGCCACCCAAGAGCATGACAGAGGTGCAGAGTTTCTTGGGACTAGCTGGATACTATCGGAGATTCGCGCCAGACTTCTCCAGAGTTTCGGCACCACTCTCTACTTTGACGAAGTAGGGGAAACCCTTTGTGTGGTCAGACAGATGTCGGTAGAGCCTCCAGGAGCTGAGACAGAGATTGACATGCACATCTATCTTGAGGTTTCCGGAGGAGGGAGTAGGTTACGTAGTCTACTGTGATGCATCAGGGATCGGACTCGGATGTGTCCTGATGTAGGAGCGGGCAGTGATCGCCTATTGATCACGTCAGTTGAGGCCGCATGAGCAGAACTACGCTAACCATGACCAGGAGTTAGCAGCAGTGGTCTTCGCTCTGAAGACATGGTGACACTACTTGATGGGCAAGCGCTTTACAGTCTTTTCTGACCATCAGAGTCTCAGATTCATCTTCTCTCAGAAGGACCTGAATCTGAGATAACGGATATGGATCGAGTTCCTCCAGGGCAATGACTTTGAGATAGTCTATACTCCTGGGAAGGGGAACGTGGTAGCCGATTCTCTCAGTAGGGGGACGGGCATTCAGCTACTTGAGGAGCAGACATAGAAACTAGCCTCTTTGCAGATCTCCTTTGTGGATAGAGATGGAGTAGACTTCTTTCAGTCTCTCACAGTTACCCCTCCACTACTACAGCAGGTCAGAGGGGCACAACATGGGGACGCTGACTGTGAGACGCTGTGTGCACAGATATCCTCAAGACAGGCACCTGATGGTTTCTTCTTTGGAGCAGAGCATGAAATCTTTTTAAGAGGACGTACCTTGGTACCAGTCGCTTTATAGGAGGAGGTGATGATAGAGTGTCACACCTCTCCCTTGGAGGTACATCCTAGAGTGGCAAAGATGTACCAGGACCTCAGACGACAGCACTGGTGGCCAGGCATGAAGAAGGCTGTGGCAGAGTTCGTTTCTCGATGCCTCACCTGCCAGTAGGTGAAGGCAGAGCATCAGGTACCAGTAGGCTTGGTACTGCCCTTGGAGGTCCCAGAGTGGAAGTGGGATGTGATATCTATGGACTTTGTGACTGGACTTCCATGCACATCCAGAGGTCACGACTCCATTTGGGTGATTGTCATCCGACTCACCAAGTCGGCTCACTTCTTACCCATCAGAGAGCAGGGCTTAGTGGAGAGCTTGAGGTGTCTTTACGTTCAGGAGATTGTACGACTTCATGGTGTTCCATCATCTATCATTTCCGATCATGATGCTCGCTTTACTTCCCGGCTTTGGAAGGGGTTGCAGGAGGCATTCGGGACGCAGCTACGTCTGAGCATAGCCTTTCACCCTCAGACGAATGGTCAGATGGAGAGGAACATTTAGACTCTCGAGGACATGCTCTGCGCGTGTGTCCCCAAATTTGGTCGCAGCTGGGAGGACCACCTCCCCTTGGTGGAGTTCGCGTACAACAGCAGTTACCACTCCACCATCGGGATGGCACCATACGAGGCGTTGTACGGCCGACCTTGTAGATATTCTTTGTGTTGGACAGACCCTGGGGAGTCATCACTTGTGGGACCGGAGATGGTCTAGGCAATGACAGAGAAGGTCCAGGTCATCCAGGAGCGGATGAGGACAGCTCAGAGCCGACAGAAGTCATATGCTGACAGGAGGCGGAGGCCACTAGAGTCCAGGATGGCGACCACGTCTTCTTGCGTGTCTCACCACGACATGGAATACGGAGATATGGCCAAGGCAGAAAGTTGTCTCCACGCTTCATTGGACCCTTCCATGTCCTCAGCAAGATTGGCGAGGTGGCTTATCGCCTGGCTCTACCACCTCAGTTGCACCGGGTGCACGACGTCTTCGACGTATATCAGCTGAGGAGATACGTGCACAACCTGACGCATATCATTGACCATAGGGAGATTGACGTTGATGATGTGGCGACTTTTTCGGAGGTCCTAGTGGAGATCGAGGATCGATAGGAGCGGGTCCTACGTCGACGGTCGATTCCTCTAGTGCGCATAAGATGGCAGCACGGGAACCTCCAGGAGAGCACTTGGGAGCGGGAGGCTCAGATGCATGCTCAGTACCCACATTTGTTTCCCTAGTTTTCGATGTATCATTACGGGGACGTAAAGCCCTGAGGTGGGAGTAATGTAAAGAGCCGTAAAATTCAAGGGAAATTTTTTGTTATTTTTTTTGGGATTTTACAAGAACGCAGTTTCAGACGACACTTGATTCAGAGGCCCGGTGTGCCAGGAATTTCTATCTGAAGTTTATCTCGGGTACATTCAGTGAACGAACGAGTGGGAATTCCAATCTTTTGAACCGGTGCTTGGAATCGAATTCTGAGGGCACCGATGGAACCGCAGCACCGGTAATTTCTTAGGAACGCTTAATCCGAAGCTGCGTTTACATGAGAGAAGTTGTTAAAATTTGTGGAAGTTAAAAATAAAAATTTAACTACAATTTTTATTTTTAATCTATGTGTTTAATCCTTTGTATGGAATTTGGGTAACTACCCAACCTCCCATCGGAGGTTATGAGGGTGGTGAGGCCCACATGAACCCCACCCCTTCATATCCTCTAACCTTCTCAACTCCCATTAATTTTGTTCACTTAAGTTTATTAACTTATGAAATTAATGAGGTGAGTTAATGTGGAATTCAAACGCTTGAATTTCAAAATCCTTGATGTGTTAATAAAATAAGTTAACATATTTTATTGGGTTGGTGTTTAGTTGTTTCGGAGACTTTGGAGAAAAAGCTAAGGAAGTCTTGAGTTCTTCATTCTCTTTGACGAAGAACGTGAAGAACGAACAATCTCCGACGTGGAGCGTCGAGCCCTCGTAGACCGTCTTCTGCGACGGGACGGCTCGGCCGCTTGGCCGAGCCGGCCGGCGCCAGCGCGCCGGGTCGCCGGCCGGGCCACGCCGTGCCGGGCCGGGCCGACCTGGACCCGGGTTGGGTCGCCCCGGTTCAGGCCGACCGGGGGGTCTCGGGCCGGGTCGGTCAGGGCCCGAAACCCCCGTTTTCGGATCGTCTTCGGTCTTTTTCCCATAACATGGGATACGGACCTCCGATCAACGCATCGTCAGTTGCGATGCGATCCTTGAATCGAGACGTTCATTTATAAATATTGTACTCAAGGTTTCAGATTACTTTGAGTTCGACCGGGTTGGTTCACACACGAAACCAACCGGGTCCTCTGAGCAGAAACACTCATATCTTACGCTCCGGACGTCCGAATGATGTGTCGTCGACTTTGTTTGATTTCTCTAAGTGAGACGGATCTTTTGACTTACTCCTCCCAAGGTTTGGACGCAGGTGGAGTATGGTCGGGTTGGTTTTTCCTTAGAAACCATCCGGGCCCCTGGGACGAAAAAGCCAATAACTCTCAGACCTGGCGTCCGATTGATGCGCCGTCTCCGATGTTGAGTCCCAGTTGACGATACGGAACATTTCGATACATCAACTCTGGACTATGTGTCAGTTGATGTATCAGCCTCTTGGCTCGTGGAGCGGACCCTCCCGAACGAGCTTGCTATGTGCGGGAACCCTAGAGCTGGCTGCGGCTGCTACTGTGACTGTGATGGCGACTGTGCAAAGATCTTCAGTGGATTCGACGGCGACGACTACAACACTCAGCGATCCTACGTGGATCAGTGATACCGATCCTTTGTGGGTCTGATCCTGTGTGGGTCAGCGCTCAGCGGTTCTGTGTGAGCCAGCGCCTACAGATCATGTGTGGGTCCGATCCTGTGTGGGTCATTGCAGGGTTTAGTACCTATCGATCCTATGTGGGTCCGAAGAATTAGATGGATCAGTGATCATCTCTATCATCTTTAGAAAAAGTATACCTGTGTGAGATAAATCCTGTTTTAATTTCCTATGTGGATTGTGTTGTGCTTTCCTGTGTGGATTTACGTTTTACTTTCCTATGTGGTCTGGGCTGTACTTGGGCTCGGATGTTGGAGCCGAACGAGAATTGATGACTTAGGTATATGTATGGGAATATACCTAAGCCGTGTCAGCTGTTACATTGTGATTGTATCTTTCCTTTGTGGATAATCCTTGTAGATTCTGGGAGACCTTCGGGGGTCTTGGGGTCCCTACGGAGTAGCTTATACTCACCCCTGCACGGGCTATGCCCGCACTACGTTGTGTTGGTTGCAGACGACGGACATCATTGAACGCGGTTGAGGCTTGCAGGGCAGGACGGTACCTGGAGGTGGAACGCTGGGCGGGACATACTCGGAGCGAACGACGGGACCCGAGGAGCAGTGGAGCTATATATACCCACCCTTCAGGTGGGATTTCCAGTGGACAGCTCGACGTTGCGGCATTACTTTACAGTTTTTGTTTCCCCTTTCCAGTTGTACTTTAATTTCATTTTGGGTTTGTATACTGGCCCACTTACTTTTCCGCACTTACTCTTGTACCATCTATTACTTAGTGTTTACTTCTACTGCTTGTTTACTCTGTGGTGTTTGTTTACTTTACAAAGGAAATGCCTTCCCTTTTTTACAGGGATTTATGCCTTGGTGCTAGTCGCCAGCCCCTGGCCTATGGAAGGCGGGCTTGGTGTAGTCACGGCACGGGCCCCGAGGACGGGTCGTGACAAGCCTGACTACCCAACATGAGTATTTACTGGATTACTAAAGGATGGGGAAGGGAAATGCAACCAAAAAAGGTGAATGAAAATGATTTATTTAACAATAATACCCAAACCGGAAAATATTTTTAGATTATAAACGTACATAATGAGTATACCTCAACATAAACTCTAAGACAGATCAAGACTACAGTGTAGAGTATCTAAGTTGTATATGAGTAGGCTGCACCTAGTACACCACATTAGACTCCTCTTATTTTAGGCCTCACATTCTAGATGGCTTTCAAGTTTCCACCATGGTTTCACATTATCCATAATAGGAAACTATTAGGTCAATTGATAATACCAACAATCTTAAGTAGCCACATAGAGTGTGACTGAGGTACGATGCTTCTTGGGGTTGGTTGGTTACTATCAGAGGTTCGTGCCAGAATTTTCTTGAGTAAATGAACCTTTATCTGCATTGACAAGGGTATGAAAACAATTTGAGTGGATAGAGAAATTCAAGAAGAGTTTCTAGTAGATTAGGTAGAGACAGACTACTGCCCCCATCTTGTTTCTATAAGATGAGGGTGTTGAAAATGTTGTTTTCTATGATGCATCAGGAACTACTCTATGTTGGGTCCTTATGCAGGAGCAAGCATTTATCACATATGGCTTATGGCAGTTGAGGAAGCATGAGAAGAACTACGCGACCCATGCCCTGGAGTTATCAGTATTGGTCTTTTTCATTGAATATTTGGTGACAATACTTGATGGTTGTGTAGTTTACAGTTTACTCTGACCAAAAGAGTCTCAGTTATATCTTCTCATAGAAGTACAATACCACAAAAAAAGTTTTTCCTGACGCCAACCTTTATCAGCGCTAACGAAAATAGCGCTGATAAAGGGGGGGGGGTACCTTTATCAGAGATTTTTCAGAACTCATAAAGGAAACCCCTTTTTCGGGGTTTTTTTTTGCACTGATAAATGTCCCCCCATTATCAGTGCTTTTTTAAGTAGCGCACATAAAGGGGGGCCTTTATCAATGCTTTTTTTAAGTGCTGATAAAGGGTCGACTTCAAAAAATTAATTAAAAATAATATATTAATATATTAATATATTAATATAGTTATATTGATATAAATATAACATATAATTTGTAAATATATTTTAGATAAGTATTAATATAAATTTACACTTAATATACTTAATATATAAGATATTTAGTGAAAATGGCTTATAAAAAATAAAAAAAAATTATTGAATAATTTGCTAATTATTATGAAGTAATGTTCATTTAATAAAAATTTGAAGTCTAAAAAACTTTAATAAATTAAAAAAAAAGATCCAAAATATGTTGAAAACGCATCTCGAACTTCAAACTGCCATAACTTTTGATCCGGGTATCTGTTTAAAATCTACCACATATCAAATCGAAGCCTGTGACGAGCTCTACACCATTAATGATCATGGGAACCCCGGTAAAGGTTTTTTCAAGGGCAAAGAAGGCACAAAAGGCCTCAAAAACATAGTTTTTAGTCGGGGTACCCTCACTTTTTTACATTTTGTGGATTTTCAGCCTCGTTTAAGGGGGTATTATTGCCTTTTTTTGGTGGGGACTGAATTTATTCCAAGGTATTACATTCATATTGATATTATGTATTTGAAATTCTGTCATTTAATATAATGAAGTTCTATTCATAATCAAATATATAACTATATGTACATATTTTTTATATATTCACACCTAAAAATATAATTTTTTAAATAATTAATTAAACATATTTACATATAAAATATACTATCTTTATCTAAATTATAAATAATATCCATATTATTTAAAATACAAATATATGAATATTTATATAACTATATATTAATATAACTATATATATATTTAACTATATGTTGGGGAAAAATCTCTCAAGGTATAATTGAAGAATTTTTGAGGTGATTGTGTTTGTTGACAAAGTGGACATCTGAGTAGTGATTGGTGACAAAGCAAAACAATGACATACTAATTTGTTGACAAAGAGGATTTTGTTGTGGAATGTCATGTTCAAGAGCTGAGGTCAACGATCCATGTTTGATTCAAGAATTTCAATAAAAGGAATGGATGATCTGGAGGCGGTACAAAAGAACAGATACAATGTGGCGCCGTTTTCTAGTGTTTTCCAAATTTTAGGGCCTGAAAATCGGCAAATGAAGAAAAGTGTTTTTGGCAAAAAGGACTTGCGCACCGAGGACTTGGTGTATAGGAAACTTGTGCGCCATATGTTTTTCAAGATCATAAGATCAAAATATTGAAAAGTAAAGAGGTTCACGCAAGTTTGGGAGTTGGTCGCGCAGGTGTCTAAAATGATAGGGGACTTGCGCGCCAAAACTGGGATGCGCAGGTGACCTGCGCGCCGTCGCGCAGGGTGGTCAGATTGCCTATAAATACTGGACCACCCCTCCTCATTTTCGATGGAGTTCAACACTTTGAGAAATCAGAGCTCCCGTCGCGCATGTGTGGTGGTCGCGCAAGTGGTGAGTGTGGGTCGCGCAGGTGAACTTGCGCGCCAGTAGTTGAAGTTGTGCGCCGATGTTAGAAGTTGTGCGCCGGTTGGCAGTTGCGCGCCAATACTGTTTTGGGCGTAAAAGGAAGAGAGTCGTGCAAGATTGGAGTTGAGGAATCTTTAGTCGCACAAGTGTATGAGGAGGACTTGCGTACCCGTTGTGACTTGTGCGCCGATACTTGTACTCCGAGATTAACTTGCGCGCCAAGTAAGGTTTTGTTCCAGCAGTGCTTCTCGGACTGTGTGGATGCTGGTACGTTTCCCGATACCTTTGGTGCAAAGAGATATTCATCTATGGGTGAAAGTTGTACTTCAATAGAGCATCTTCACAGAGAGGAAGATGCATTCATTCATGCAAATGAAGAGACAGAAAGGTCTATAAACTGTGAGTGGATTCCTTCCAAGAGAAGTGAGCTTAGGAAGAGGAAGAAGGTGATCCTCTCCAATGGAAGTGAGCCAGAGAGAGGGAGAAATAGGGAGTGACCCTCGGGAAAGCAGTGAGCTAACCCTAAACTTGTAAAGGCAGTGAGCCTGGGATTAGATGTGATCTAGCCCGAACCTTGTAATCCACAGCTAGTGAATATTAGTGGAATTTGGTACGACCAGAAACTTGTCGGCGTATGCACCTTTAACATAGCCCTTTGTGGTGAACCAAGTAAAATTGATGTGTCCTGTGCATACTTCGCTTTCTATTTACTCTGTGCAATAGGAAAAAGAGAGAAGAGAGTTTTACTCAACAGCGAAACAAGATCAGAACGGGAATTAATTTTAAATTAGTCATACCCTAATTCACCCCCCTCTCAGGGTATTCAGCCTTGTGGACCTAAAAATTGGTATCAGAGGGAAAGGTTGAAAGTTTTTCTTCTCTCAATGGAGGTCACCAATCATAAAGAGATTCCGATATTCGATGGATATAATTTCTAGATATGAAAGAATCGGATGCAACACTATTTCCGATCCTTGGGAATGGATGTGTTTTCAGCCGCTATGCATGGTATCAGAACTGATATTAATAGTGGTGCTTTATCAGAAGCTGAGCATAGATAGTTGGATGCTGATTCCAAAGAAATAAATTCCTTAGGGGGAGCCCTTTCCAATCCCATCTACACGAAGGTGATGTCATGAAAAACGTCACATGCCATGTGGGAAAAGATTTTGAATATATATGAAGGGGACACAAAAGTCAGAGAGGCAAAGCTGCAGGTGTTGTGGAACAAATATGAAGATCTCCAAATGAACCCGAATGAGTCTGTTGACGCATTCTTTGATAGGGTAACCATTGTTGTGGAAGATATGCGGGGTCTTGGAGAAGTCATTGAAGACATAAAGATTTTAAAGTGCATCATGAGGAAACTTCCACCTCGGTTCAATCCGAAAGTTTCAGTACTAGAAGATAAAGATCCAAAGGAGCTGACATTGGACAATTTTCACAGTACCTTGGTTGCATATGAATTGAGAAACGATGATAATGAGGCTGTGGAAAAGGGGAAGTCTAAAGAGGTGGAATTTAAGGCGATGACGAAGCTCACCATTGAATATTCTAATGAAGAATAAGAGACAGATGAGGTGATGTAATTTCTTTCTTCAAATCTACAATGAGGAAGAAGAAAAATTTAAAGGTAATATTCCACTAGCATGTTTTCGATGTGGAAAGGTTGGTCATATTGCGGCAAGATTCCCAAAGAAGTTTCAAGATGATGATGATGATGATGAATTTGAAATTCCCAAGAAGAAAACTTCAGCTTTTGTGAAAGGGAATAAGCAATTCAAGAGAAATTTCCTCAAGAAAAAGAATCTTCTCTCACAAGAACTTGAAAGTTCAGATGAGTCCGAGGATGATGAGGTTGAGGAAATTGAAAATTGTAGAGATCGTGGGGTAAATTCCTTGGTGGCGATTGTTGGTAGTTCTCAAAAGGTAGAAGAAGATGATGCTAAAGAAGAAGAAGAATTTGAAGGGAGAGTTGATATGGAAGCCGAATTGGAAGCAGTTGTTGAGTAGATAGACGTTTGGAGAGCCAAAACCAAGAAATCCAATAAAGTGGTTTGTGATGCCAAACTCTATATGCAACAACAGGATAAAGAAACGTCTGAGCTATTAGAAGAAATTTAAAGACAAAAATCCTCAACACTCGTGAACTCAGAAAATATTTTTGAGTACAATCTTAAAGTTGAGGAACAAAAGAAGGAAATTGATTGTTTGACCAACACAGGATAAGATCAGGTTAGATGTATCAAAGAGCATGAAGAAGAAGTGGTCAGTCTGTGACAAAAACTTAAGGATCAAGATAAACTCTTGACCCCCAATGTGATATTTTAAAAGAAGGCCATTCAGAAGACATCAAAGATGAAAGCGGAGCCTAGCCGTTCAGCAGGGAAGAAGCAGCAATTGAGCTCAGATGTTAAGTTCATTTATGGGCTTAGTCAAGAACAGAATTTTGCGACAATTGCAGTCAGACTGCAAGCACTCATCCCAAAAGTGAAGGTTGGTTTGGGCACAAAACAGAATCAGAATATTCAGAGATCTCAAATGGAAAATCGTAGTGCTGAAATATCACGATGGAACTCATCCAATATCAGGTGTTATTATTGTGGTAAAATGGTACATTCATAGTATGTGTGTTCCATAGCCAAGAGATACAGAAGGGAACATGAACATAGATGTCAGCAAAACAGAGAACGGTTTTCCAGAACACATTTTGAAGGACACTGTTTTTGTTGCGGAGGATTTGGACACATGGCTGGGTATTGCACTTCAACCATTCAAAGAAATGTGTCAAAGAAGGATCAAAATTCTCGCAAGCAGCAGATCAATAAACCAACAATTGAGTATAAAGTTCAAAATAGATTTGAAGCTCTGCAAGATGAGGGTGGTCCATCATACTCTGAGAAAGAACAGAAGTCTCAATCCATGCCGAGTGTGAATGAAAAAGTATGGACCAAGAAGAAGAAAAATGAGAAGGCTGTGGTGGCGTAGATTTCCCTTAAATCATCAGATCGATCTAGTGTTTGGATCCTTGATAGCGGTTGCACATCCCACATGATGGGTAATAAGGATCTTGTTACAGGCATCAAATATGACAAAGAAGGAGTTTTCAAATTTGGAAATGATGAAGGCCTGAAGATTGTTGGCTCAGGGAAAGCCATGTTTGGGGGCAAAGAGATGAGACGTTCTGATGTCTTGGTAGTAGAGGGTCTCAGTCATAACTTACTCAGTGTCAGTCAACTATGTGACTCTGGGCACTCTATCCAATTTACCAAGAAGATGTGTGTTGTGAAAGGAAAAGATGGTGCAGCTGTTCTGAAGGGAAAAATGTCAAAGGGAAATCTCTACCTTGTAGGTGGGGAAGAAGGTACTTGTCTTTTATCCAGAGAGGAAGAAAACCAGCTGTGGCATAAGCGACTTGGTCATCTATGCCAACCATCTATGGAGGATCTCGTAAAATGTGATGCTGCTAGAGACCTTCCCAAACTATCACGTGATCGCACTCATATGTTTGATGCTTTCCAATAAGGGAAGATCATCAGAAAGACATACAGTCCAAAGGAACAAAAATCAACTAGAGTGCTCGAATTGGTTCATGCTGATGTATGTGGACCTATTTCACCACGAGCTATAAATGGGAAAAGGTACTATGTTCTTTTCATTGATGATTATAGTAGAATGGCCTGGGTATTCATCATTACCCATAAGACAGATGTGTTCAGTTGTATAAAGGAGTATAGGAGGGAATCAAAAAAGATGCTTGGGCAGAAAATCCTGAAATTTCATACTGATAACGGTACAGAATTTACAAACAATCAGGTTGAAAACTATCTTGAGAAACATGGGATAAGGAATCAAGTATCATCAGTAAGAACCCCCCAAAAAAATGGAGTGGTTGCAAGAAGAAATCGGATCATCAACAACATGGCCAGAACAATGATTATTGACAAGGAACTACCAGAGAAATTTTGGAAGGAAGCAGTTTTAACATCGGTCTATGTTTCAAACACATCTCTATTGTGTCCAAAGCAAGGGAAGACTCCGTATGAACTATGGTATGGAAATAAGCCAACATTGAAATACTTTCAAATATTTGGAAGTAAGTGTTTCATTCTCAACAAAAAAATCATAGGAAGTTTGAGGCACGAGGAGATTAAGGGATATTCCTTGGCTACTCAGGGAAAAGTAAAGCATATAAATGCTTCAACAAGAGGCTGGAAAAAATTGTTGAGAGCAATGATGTCACTATAGTTGAAAATGAACAGAATACTCAACGATCTAGAGAATAGTTCTTGGATGAAAGTGATGATGAGGAAAGCAACACAGTGGGTCAGAAGTTGTAGAGGCTGACTCAGAAGAAGATACTAATGATGAAGAAGAAAGTGTCAAGTCTATATCTGCAAGGAAGCCAAAGAGTCGAGCTGAAATTGATAGGCATAATTTCATTGGTGACCAGACAACACCAGTTCAGACTCGAAGAATGAAGTCATTATAAAAGACATCGTTTTTATCTCAGGTGGAGCCGAAATGTTTTTCTGATGCATCTGAAGATGAAAACTGGGTTCAAGCTAAGAATTAAGAGCTTGATAAGATTGAGAAGAACTAGACGTGGGAGATTATTTCGAGACCAGCAGACAAGAATGTCATTGGGACTAAATGGGTCTATCACAACAAGATGAATGAAGATGGAACTGTGATTCGAAACAAAGCACGACTAGTGTGCAAGGGGTAATCCCAGATCGAAGGAATATATGTTGATGAGACATTTGCAACAGTTGCAAGGCTGGAGACAATCAGATTATTGATGGCCATAGCAGTGCAAAGAAAGTTTAATGAGTTCCAGATGGATGTCAAATCTGCGTTCTTGAATGGGGTTCTGGAAGAAGAGGTGTACATTGAGCAACTAGATGGTTTTCTTATTCATGAGGATGAGAACAAAGTTTGAAGGCTTAAGAAGGCATTGTATGGGATGAAACAAGCACCACGAGCATGGTACTCAAGGCTTTATCAGTATTTGAAGATGCTTGGTTTTCAGAGTGGAGGAGTTGATTACAATCTCTATTTTAGTAATGAAAGTAATCAACAGATGATGGTGCTGGTTTATGTTGATGACGTAATATTCGGTGGATCAGATGAAGCTCAATGCAGACAGTTCTCTGAATTCATGAAAAATGAGTTTGAAATGCCAATGATTGGAGAGCTAACATTTTTACTTAGTTTACAGGTGACACAAGGAAGTATTTTCACCTTTATTTCTCAATCCAAATATGCCAAGGAGGTTCTAAGATGGTTTGAAATGGATAATTCCAAGGAGATGAAGAATCTGTTTGCTACCCGGATGAGATTATCAAAAGATGAGGATGGAAAGGCAGTTAATATCACAAAATATAGGCAAATTATCGGAAGTCTGTTGTACTTGACCGCGACAAGGCCTGATATTGTTTTCGCCACATGCCAAGCAGTGAGATATCAAAGTAATCCCAAGGAAAGCCACATGCTTGCAGAGAAAAGAATACTTCGGTATATCAAGGGCACAATGGACTTTGGGCTGACATATAACGACAATTCTCAGACAGAATTATTGGGATATACTGATGCAGACTGGGCCGGTTCAGCAGATGACAGGAAATCAACATCTGGAGGTTCATTTTATCTTGGCGGACTATGTATTTCCTGGTTGAGCAGGAAGCAGGATTTCATTTCATTAAGCACTGCAGAAGTTGAGTATATTGTATCCACTCAAGCATGCACATAGTTATTTTGAATGAAGCAGTAGCTTGAAGATATGGGAGTTGAAGTGAAGTCTCCGATCAGAATCCAGTGTGACAACTCAAGTGATATAAATCTTAGCAAAAATCTTGTCCATCATTCCAGGACAAAGCACATTGAGATAAAGTATCATTTCATCAAGGAGAAGGTTGATCAGGGCATCGTGAAGTTGGAGTATGTTCCTACAGAGCTACAGGTTGTAGACATTATGACAAAGGCCTTACCCAAGGAAGCTTTTGAGAGGCATCGTCTGGCTCTGGAAGTTTAGTCGATTCCCCGCACTTAAAATAGTGTGTATGTGGGACCCCCCCCCCCCTATCTCCCCGAGGTATGATGTGTTTTTCCCTAATATGCTGATATGTGTTCTCTACTATGTTACAGACTACAAAGGACTGTCCTTTGGGTTCATTTTCAAAGGGGGAGAAAAGTGTTTGTTAAAGGAGGAGAAAATAGTGATTGTTCAAGGGGGAGACTGTGCGGAGATTTGATAAATCATAATTGATACGGGGAGAAGCTGACAGGTGGAGCAGCCAGAAAGGGGGAGCAATGAGAAAGGGGGAGTGTATTAAATCTGACGATGCTAAAAGTGATCGATCAAAGAATAGATATCACAATAGCTGAGGATAATGATAAAAGCATAAGAGTGGTGTTGGAAAGTGGTAAGACTATTTCCAAACCAAACATTGGTCTTCCAACAAATCATCAACAATTGGTATCAGTTTAGTACAAATTGGTATCTGTTTGGTGTCAACAGTGGATGTCAGAGATAATGTGATTCATTGATGAATTCTTCATTTACTCTTGTTTCTCACACCGAGCATTGCTCATGTGGGGTTAGAGTATGTGTTGAGTAAATCATTGATCGCTATCAGAATCAAAATGAGGCGAATGGAGGCTGAAGAATCAACGACGTATCTTTGTTTTGGAAGAGTTGTCAACAAACCCAAAGGGGGAGATTGTTGGGAAAAAATCCCTCAAGGTATCATTGAATCATTTTTGAGGTGATTGTGTTTGTTGACAAAGTGGACATCTGAGTAGTGATTGTTGACAAAGCAAAACAATGACATAAAAATTTGTTGACAAAGAGGATTTCATGGTGGAATGTCGAGTTCAAGAGATGAGGTCAACGATCCATGTTTGATTCAAGAACATCGATAAAAGGAATGGATGTTCTGGAGGCGGTACAAAAGAACAGATACAAGGTGGCACCGTTTTCCAGTGTTTGCCAAATTTTAGGGCCTGAAAATCGGCAAATGAAGAAAAGTGTTTTTGGAAAAAGGACTTGCGTGCCGAGGACTTGGAGTATAGGAAACGTGCACGCCATATGTTTTTAAAGATCAGAAAATCAAAATATGGCAAAGTAAAGAGGTTCGCGCAAGTTTTGGAGTTGGTCGCGCAAGTGTCTAAAATGACAGGGGACTTGCGCGCCGAAACTGGGACGCGCAGGTGACTTGCGCGCCGTCGCGTAGGGTGGTCAGATTGCCTATAAATACTGGACCACCACTCCTCATTTTCGACGGAGTTTAACATTTTGATAAATCAGTGCTCCCATCGCACAGTTGTTGTGGTCGCGCAAGTGGTGAGTGTGGGTCGCGCAGGAGAATTTGCGTGCCAGTAGTTGAAGTTGTGCGCCGGTGTTAGAAGTTGCGCACCGATTGGCAGTTGCGCGCCAATATTGGTTTGAGCGTAAAAGGAATAGAGTCGTGGAAGTTTGGAGTTGAGGAAGCTTTAGTCACGCAAGTGTCTGAGGAGGACTTACGCGCCCGTTGTGACTTGCACGCCGATACTTGCGCGCCTTGATTGACTTGCGCGCCAAGTAAGGTTTTGTTCCAGCGGTGCTTCTCTGACAGTGTGGAAGCTTGTACGTTGCCCGATACCTTCGGTGCAAAGAGATATTCATCTACGAGTGAAAGTTGTACTTCAACAGAGCATCTACACACGGAGGAAGATGCATTCATTCATGCAAATGAAGAGACCTACAGGTCTATAAACTGTGAGTGGATTCCTTCCAAGAGTAGTGAGCTTAGGAAGAGGAAGAAGGTGATCCTCTCCACCAGCAGTGAGCCAGAGAGAGAGAGAAACAGGGAGTGACCCTTGGGAAAGCAGTGAGCTAACCCTAAACTTGTAAAGGCAGTGAGCCTGGGCTTATAAATGATCTAGTCCGAACCTTGTAATCCACAACTAGTGAAGATTAGTGGAATTTGGTACGACCGACTACTTGTCGGCGTATGCTCCTTGGACGTATCCCTTTGCAGTGAACCAAGTACAATTGTTGTGTCTTGTGCATGCTTCGCTTTCTATTTACTTTGTGCAACAGGAAATAAGAGAGAAGGGAGTTTTTCTCAACAGTGAAACAAGATCATAACAGGCATTAATTTTAAATTAGTCATAACCTGATTCACCCCCCTCTCAGGGTATTCAGCCTCGTGGACCTAACACTATATATATATTAATATAATTATAAATATATATATTAATATAACTATACATATATTTATTAATATAACTATATATATTTTAATATAACTATATATATATTAATATAAAAATATATAACTATAAAAATAAATATAACTAAATATATATATATATATATATATAAATAAATAGATTTATCATAAATTAGAGAAAAAATCAATATAGGGGAGTGGAAAATGCTTCAGGCGTGCATGTGGAAGGTCTCGACCTCAAATCCGGGGGGAGGCAGGGGCATGCCTGCATGGGTGAATTAAAGGGGCTAGCTCCCATATAGTGTAGAGGTGGTGTGTCTGGGAACTGGAGGTGCCGGAAAGCACTGATAAAGTGGGGTTGAAGTGCTGTAAAAAGCCCCCTAATATTGGCTATATTTTTTTTAATTTTTTTTTTATTTTTTTTAGATTTATCAATGCTAAAAAAATCAATGATAAAAGGAGTATATTATTAGCACATAAATGAAAGCACTGATAAAGGACCATTTTATCAGGGCTTTTTTTGCGCTGATGAAAGACCCATTTTATCAGTGCTTTTTTAGCACTGATAAAAGGGTTCTTTATGAGAGCATTTTGGAGTGATGATAAAGGGGACCCCCCCATTATCTTCGTTGGCTTTAACCATGCTTTTCTAGCGCCGTTAAAGTTCATTTGTAGCACTGATAAAAGGGGTATTTTTAGTAGTGGTACGAGAACCTGGGACAATAGTGATGGCTTGAGTTCCTCCAGGAGTATTAATTTTAGATATTCTATAATCTTGTAAAGGGAATGTGGTTTCCTACACACAAAGGAGGACTGATTTTTAGCTGGTGAATGAGGTGATAAGGGCATCTAGACACGATGTAGATATCCATTGTGGATGATGATAAATCATCTTACCATTAATCAATAACCATCACCCCCCACTCTTATAGAAAATTAGAGGGGCATAGCTTGTGGATGACGACATAGAAGACCAACATGTTCAGATATCCTCTGGAAAGGCTACTAATGGATTTTTTGATTGGTATAGAGGATGTCATCCTTTTAATTGGATACAGAGTAGTACCAGTGATGGTACAATAGTATGTTTTAAGAGATTTTCATACTTCCCCTATGGTGGTACATTCTTTTTTGGAGAATATGAACCAAGACTTATGATGTCAGTACTAGTGGAGAGGAATGAAAAATGCAGTGGTTGAGTTCGTCTCACAATGTCTCATTTGATAGCAAGTGATGGTTGAGAACATGGTTTAAGTAGGCTTGGCTCAGCCACTTGACATACCAGACTTGAAATGGGATTATATCTTGATGGACTTCGTGATGGGGCTACCATTATCATCCAGGGGCCATGAATCTATCAGGGTGATCACTGACCGACTTACCAAGTCATCTCACTTCATACCCATCCAGGAGCAGCGACCTGTTGAGGTCATGGGATGCCTCTATATCCAGGAGATACTGAGGCTTTATGGGGTGTATTCGAGGATTCTCTCAGACCGTGATGCATGATTTACATCCCAGGTGTTGAAGGGGTTACATGAAATGAAGACCCTTAAAGTCAGAGGTGGTAGACCATGTTTTTTCTTTGGGTATCACCCCAAAGAGGATTGAGGATATTGGGTCGGGGAAGAAAGATATATCTTAAGACCATCAGACCTTTTCATATTTTGAAGAGATTTGGCCAGGTGGAATTCTACCTAGCTCTTCACCCATAGATGCACCCGATGCTCAATATTTTCTATGTGTCACAACTGAGGAGATACGTTCATTAATCATCACATGTCATCAACTATGGAAAGCTGGAAATTGATGATGGGGATAAGTTTTTTGGAGTTCTTGGTGGAGAGAGAGGATCAACATGATCGGTTCCTACATGGGGGGAATATTCTTTTAGTTCAAATTCAGTGGAAGCACTAGAATATCTTGGAGATCACATTATAGCAGGAGGCGTATATTGATGCTCAGTAACCCCGTTTGTTTTAATATTTTTTTTTGGATTTTGGGGAAATCAATCCCTATGGTGGGGAGAATGTAATTTAACTTAATTTTTCATGTATTTTCATAAATGATATGGATTTATTTCAATACTACACTCTCTGTCCACACATTATTCTAAATCCTGATGTGCCTGGAATAGATTTTTTCACATTTTTTATGGTATGTTCATTAATCATGCGAGCGGGTTTTCCTAAGAGTAACACCCAGAGAGTTGGAAAATAAATATGGGATTCCCAAAACACCGAGTCCCTGAAAAACAAAACATTCTATAATCTAGTCATTACACACAACTTTTTCTCAATTATATTTTGAATTTCAAAGAAAGTTTATCTAGATATGTGATCAATAAGTTGCTTGGAGTCTGATGGAACCAACTGGTTTTTTGGTGAATAGTAAAATACACTTATGAATAGTAATATGAATTTTAATATTACCCTTATTAATATTAAATCATATTATTATTTTATTTTTTACGGCTATAAGATAATGAATTCTTGGTTAATTGTAAATGTGATATTAAATGAGTTATAAATTTAAAATTGTTAATTTTTCAATAAGATATGAATTTAATTATAATTTAAATAAATCTTATTATAAGACTATTTTAAAAAAATGGATTTCATTTTATAATTCCACCCTTCAAAAAATGGATTGTGTGATTATTTGGGATTTTTCTGAAACTCTTGAATTTTTTATTAATAGTAAAATTTGGAAAAATATAGTATATAAAAATTATAAGTAACAAATGCTACTTATTACATCATAAGTGGTTTAATACCAAATTTTTCTACCTAACAGGAACATATTACTATTATGGGTTACATGAAACTACACTATTTAATGTAATAAGAGAATTAATAAAGTAATGATTAAAATTTTCAAAATTCACTCATCTCATCCACTATAACCCCCATCACTCCCCCTTCTCATCAATCCTATTAAACATGAAGATACACAATGTTATTCCAAAATACCATTCTCTAGTCACTCTCCATGTAGATAAAGCTCCTTTTATTTCCCAATGGCCAAAACCCCATCCATTAATGGGATTCTCAAGGAGGTGGATTCAAGAAGTAAATCCACTTTTTATATCTTTTACTTTCATTTCATGTTCCTTTATATTGTTATCCTATACTCACCAACATTGTCTAAATGAACATAATAACTAATGTACCATATATATACTATAATTATATCATTTTCATGGATTTACTATCATCAATATTTTCAGTACCTTCTTTTTTATTTTTTAAATGAAATCATCGTCTATGAGGTTCCAATTTACAACCTTCGTGGACGAAGAAATTTTGTTCTTCAATTTATCTTTCATTTCATTTCATGAAACCATTTTTAGGGTTTATCCAGAATATAATGTATATTTTATTACTTATTTAATATTCACTAATTAGTATTCATGCTTATTATTAAATCTTATTACCAATGTAGTTCTGAATAATCAAAATACCACTTATATAATCTATGTGAATGTCATTAATATTTCATCTAATGATTTATCCTCATGCCATGTAACTAAATGATATAAATGAAAAAAATTATATTTTATATGCATTAATAGTATTTAAATTTAATAATGTATATTTACATTCATTCCACATGTTCTCCAATACATAAAAACAAGTGAACTGTTTATTAAAATCAAGAAAATGAACACTCCATAATGAAAGATTTAAATCTTTTAACATTTAAATAATGACATAATGAACATAATAACATAATGATAAACTAAATACATGTAGAGTATGTTCTGAAATAGGATATTAATAGATCTAAATTCATATTCTAGGACATGAAAAGCCAAAGTGGAACACATTCAGACATTAGGTAAGGGTTTTTCACATGAACCTCGATTTTCATTTATGTTACTTATATTGTCTAATTTACTAAATGTAATTATTGTGTATTATTATTTACACATCATAAATTTATGTGAGTGTTTTTAATTTTTTTTAAAAACCCAAATCCTTCTTTTTATGGGGAGTTCTAGGTTCTAAAAGAATATTTCAATTAATCTTCTAGAAATACAAGCCTCATTCAAGGCAATTTTTCAAATTATTACCTATTTTTAAGGGAACACTATAATATGTTTATAGAAAATATTATCTTTATAAAATCACATATTTTATTGTGAAATTACTATATTACTTCACTTTTTGTTTTCTACAAATAATTTTACAAATTTACTCTTCTGTTCTAAATGAATGTGTATTTATCTCAAGAATTATACAATGATTTTATTAGATTATTTTCATCTATTTCCACACTCTTGTAGATTATTATTTATTAATGTGATTTATATTTTAGGATATCATATATCTTATTTAATTGAATGGTTTATGAATATTTTTTTTATATCATCTATCCTAAAACCATTCACAAATTTAGTCCATGTGGTTTGTGTTTATGCATAATGTTTGGGGAAAGTTAATTATATTTCATATGTTATTTCCAATATGAATGTATATGTTGCTTATGTTTATCCCCACTCATATGAGGAATTAATTGGGAATATTATGTGATGGGTGGGTCCCTCTATATCCCCTCTAGGCATCGGTTAATCCCATGATACAAATATATGTGGACTTAGCGGATGCCATGATCATTTTGGGTTATGTTTTTGGCTATGTTCTTAACAATATTTAGACGTCATGGTAGAGGACAAGTCAGTATGTTTCAGAATTTCTAGAATATGCAATTCATTCATTATTAAGGTAGTAATTAAATTTTCACTTGGTTATTCTACTATTAAAACACCAAATATAATATTTTTTTGTGGAATTATTTAATCGGCTCATGTTCCAGGCATAATTTGATGGTATTTTTTATTTGTAATGGATTGTGTTTTCAATTATTAACCATGCCTAATGATTATGTTTATGTTATCTTCTCTATTATTTCATGATTTTACTATGAATTTGAGATCATTACATTCTTATATTTTTTCCAAGGCTATGAATATGTAAATTAATAATGACTTTAGGACATAATCGAGGTGGAATGGATGTAGCTAATAGAATAAATTAGTGTGGAATTTCCTTCTGGGATGTAATATTGAAATCATTTATGTATCTTGTTTCCATGATTTTTAGGAAATTTGTTCCTTCGATACTTTACTTTCATGAAATCATTCCTATGTAATGTGATAAGGCTCCGACTCTGGGAAACTAGTTCATGTTCATACTATTGGTATTAGATGAAGTTTAATATAAAACATGGGATATTAATTTATAATATTTTGATTATGGAACCAATACCTATGATTTTCTTTAAGGATAAACATACAAGAACATCCTAGTATTTTATTTAGAAATAGATTATTTGGATATTTTGAGAAAATTATTCACTACCTAGATACTATAGGTGGATGTGGTTATGAAACAGATGTACCTAGGAGTGAAAATTCTAACAAGGGGGTTCGGGCTTGATCTGGGGTATCCTTGTACATGACAATGTGGCTTACGATGCACCTAATTTGACACTACCAGGTGATTTTCGTTGAATAATTTACATTTTCTATACAAGCCTTTCTGAAGGATTTAAATGTAAATTTGTCCTCAGTGAAGATTTTTTTTGTGATTTTGGGGATTCTTATTCTTATGATTTCAATTATGGATAATTATTTTTCTATGTTATGATTATACATTGTGATTCATAACCAAATATAGTGTATTACATTATCAAGAAATGGTTCTTAGTGGATGAAATAGAAACTGCATGAAATTTCATATCCCATGTAGGGATTTACCTTTGACGCTAGACAATGATGCTGGCACCAATACTATGAATGGTTCAGAGAACCTTATGAATATTCTTGGAAAACATTCTCAGGATTTGAAATATAACCTTACCATATGGGGAATATTGATCCACCAAATAGAGGAACCTTTTTAGATCTCATTTTTAAAAAAAAAACCTCCATCATTCAATGGGATTACAAATCTATTTGTGGTTGAGCAATGGATATGTCACGAAACATCCCGAGTTGACCATGAACTAATCCCCCATGTCTATCTGCAGAAAGGCTTGAGAGAGCATTCCCGATCCTCTGAGGCTGGTTGTAAGTACCATATCATCAAGAGAGATGATGGGAATGAATGATACCTATGAAAACAAATAAGTGTTGATGGAATAACAAAGAGATATTCAAAATAAATAAACGAAACACACAAATAAACAAGAACTGAATAAGATAGAAATAACCAAACTCGACGAAACCAAGGCACACACTTTTTATAAAAAACATATAAAATTATTCCGGGACTCACCACGGACCCCAGAAAATTATTTAAAAGAAAAAAATAATTAAATAAATTCATACACATGGGCCGGGGTGTTGCAATTCACCCCACCATTACTCATTATGCCCCCAAAATACCACAACACAAACCAGTCAATCGATCAACTCCTAAGGATTCCACACAAGCACGGTCGAACCTCTTAAATCGAAAAAATTCTAACGAACACTGATGTGAATCAACCTCATTGTCTGAAACATATCACATTAATAGGGTAGGCCTGACCGTACACCCGACCCAAATAATTCAACTAGCATCTTATAAAGATTTTAGATAAAATCCAAATTGACTCATGGTGGGTCTCCCCACCATAATGAACAAACCTTTAAATCACCAAATTGAAATTCAACTTAGACCTAAAAGAATATCAAAAAAAAAACATTTAAATCACACACTCTCGTCTAAAAGGGATAATGTCTGAACTGAAAACTATGATCGATTCCAAAACCCTTACTCCAATTGGTGGGGTGGTGGCCAATGATAGATAAATGTATCCACAATGGAGAACTACTCATGACTCATCACATTGGGATGGAAACAAACCAAAGTCTCAATTGATTCACATGGGTGGTCCATGGAGGGTCACTGATCAGAATCTTGCATAAAAAAGAACAATAACTGAAATTTAATGAGGGATACATCTATCAATCCATTTTTTGATGAGATATATTTTAAAATGACATAGAAACCACAACAGAAATTCTAAAATGTTCTCATCACGACATTAGAGGCACTACCATAATCAACTTCATAAAATTTCCCCAGGGTTCAAGACTATGAATTGGCCTCACTCCGAGGCCTTTTGGATGGAGCATTAAGGGTTAAAGAATCTCATAAAACACAGTCTGGTAATGATAATCCGAATAAGAAACATACATGATCAGATTTGATTAAATAAAAGACATGATTTCGAAATGAAATCCACACTATCATTAAAAACTACAGTTCATCAACAACCAATGACATTCCAAAAAAATTCAATAACGAAAAACAGTATCTATACACCTACCAATATAATATATCCCATACACTAAAAAGAAACATACATTTGTAAATTTGAAGAAAAACCCAACATCACGTCACTTCTGTGAACTTCCTCTATGACAGTTTCAAGAAAAGCCCTAACAAAATCGTTATAAGTGACCCAGACATCTGTAAGCTAGATAAGGCTAAGGTATACTTGGGAAGGATGACATCTTGTTACCCAGCATGCTACATTGATAACACACAATGGTCTCTCACTCCAAATAGGATGAAAAAAGATCACGAGGCCACTTGATTCCATTACTTTCTTCATCCACTACCAATTGATTTCTCATCTCCTTTCTAGGATCATCACCATTCTTCATGGGGATTGATGGAGGGAGGACTAAATCGAGTACTCCCTCTATCATGGATTCGACATAAAAATCATGTCCTTCCACATTGTAAAAAGATGCTAGGATGGACTATAACACCATTGACAACAAATCGGGGTGGAGGTCTTCCTTGAAACATTGAGCCTTCATGGAGTCTTCTGTGGAATACACTGAATTATAATGGATTAGCTCCACATAGTGCTAGAAATATTCCAACACAACTCTGTAGCCCCTTCTACAAATAACACATCTTTATCCCCTTTCTCACCCTTTCTTCCACATAGAAATACTAACGAATGAACAATACCTTGAAAAACTCCAAAGAAATCTCTTGATGAGGCTTCTTCCGAGACACTAACTTCCACCACCTCAATGGTGAACCATTAATCATGATGTTAGCAAAAATGACCATCAACGACTCCTGAATATCAATGAAGTTAAAGTCCATTTCAATCCTCATCATCCACTACACTGCCACAAAATGTTCTTCTTGACTATAATAATTTTGTGGATCTTTCTTCTCACACTCAAGCATAAAATATTTAGGTTCATCACCCATACTACAACCACCCATCGATGCTTCACGGGTATAACTGCCATAAATGATAAGTCATGAACCCAATCTAGGCAAAATCAATAAATAAAAATCCTCAAAATTAAGCACCACAGATGTGAAAACTTCTAAAAACAATAAAATAAGCTTTCATAACATCAAAACATTAATATAGACGCCGAAAAAGGACGTAACTCCCAGAAGAAGTTTCGAACTGATGAAGCGAAATCATATTCGAAATTAGAGGCCTGGTCCGGAGGCCTGGGAAGTGGTAAGCGAAATAAAGTAGTACTTGCATGAAATTAAGCAGTGAGCACGAAGAATCTCCGAGATGCGCATAATCGAGCCGGTGAGGTGCACAGTTTTGCGCGCCCCGGTTCCTCGCGGGGACGCATTGCGCGCCGACGGTTCCCGGCGCGGAAGATTTCACACGCCGCCTGGATTTCGCGCCAGCCGATGCCTATAAATAGAAGCTGACCCCAAACGGTTTGGGGTGTGAAATTAGGGACGGCTCCCGTGCGAGAAATTCGGACTACCCCGCACGAAAGATGACTTCTAGGTAATTCCTCTTTTCGCGAAACCTTGCTCTGGGGTTCCCCTTTGCGTGAAACTCCACCAGCTTAACTGAATTTTGCCCACAACTCTGGGTTCTTCCCTGTGCACACTCCTCGTCATGTGTGCGCAATCCTTGCCTCATGCGCGCACTCCTTTCCCCATGCGCGCAATCCCCTTCTGTGCGTGCAATCTCAATCCGTTGCGCACAATCCCCTTTTGTGCACGCAATCCGAATACTTTGCGTGAAATCGCTTATCCGTGGAATCCTCTGGTCCTATTGCACACAATCTCGGTGTTTTTCATGCAATCCTTCTCTTTGCACGCAACACCCAGGACCCTTTACCTTGACGCCCCATGGCTACCTCTCTGCACTGGCACCCGATGTCTTCCCTGCCAGGCATGCGCACCATGCGTTGTTTTCCCGTACCACCTTCCAGGCTCATATGAAGTATCCTCAAGGTCTCTTGGGTGGTGTTTCCCATTGTGTTGCTTTGCCTTATGCTTCTCCACATAGGCACGCTAACATCTTTTTCTTCTTCGCATAGCCACGCTATCGTGGACACCTCGATGGTTTGCCATGCGACCCCCCTTCACAATGGCATTGCAGATTCGTTCCCTCACACAATGGGTAGAGGGCATTGGGCATGTAAACCCTAGGGGTGTGGAGTGAGCCCACCTCATCCAACCTGCAGGACGTTAAACTCCTAAGCACCTCATCCTTCACACATGACGTTAAACTGTGGTCCAACCCAGTGCTTCACACGACGGGTCCCCCCATCTCGGAGATTCTATACGCCTCTCATCTCGACGGGAATGGAATCTTCCTTGCATGGAATGAGATCCTCTTAGTCGGAGTGGCGTTTGTCGAAGGGGGATGGGCTGCCTCAGAGCGTAATCCCCTAGCCTCTATTGTGGAATGTGGCACCCATGCACCTCCGTACTTCCCCCCTACCAAGGCCAGTGGAGTCCCTTTCCCACTGCGCTTTGTCGAACCACGGGCCTCTATCCGGTAGTAAGCCCCCGAACCAAGGGCCACTAACCATGTGTAAGCCCCTGTTTCCTCTTTGGACCACCCAATGCGTAAGCCCCTTTCAACTTCTCACGGACACGCCCTTTACTACATGATCGCCTGTTCCCTACTGCCTCTTGTTTCTCACACCGAGAATGAATCACATGGGCTAAGAGCATGCATTGACCATGACATCCATTATGGGCCACCTCAGAGCGTAAGCCCCATCCTAGGGAACTACGTGGACTTCGATCCGTGCTAACTCATGGTACATTGGAATCCTCCACGAGGTTCAATCCCACCACTCGGTCATTCCAAAATCTCCACATCGGTTCCCCGACCACCATGGGCTGCCTCAAAGTGTAAGCCCCAAATTCCCTCATCTCGCATGATGTTAAACTGTAAGCCCTCGTCCCGCATGACGTTAAACTGTATGCCCTTGTCCAGTATGAATTTAAACTGTATTCCATGCACTACGTGGACTTTGATCCGTGCTAACGCATGGTAAGTTGGATGCCTCCATGAGGTTCAAGCCCATCGCTCAGATGTTCCGACCACTTATCATTGGTTCACCAGCACCATTATGGGCCGCCTCAGATTGTAAGTCCCGTATTCCCCCTCTTGGGCCGTCTCAGAGTGTAATCCCCATGACTCACACCCACGTCTCATCCTGACCTCCCCCTTGAGCCCACGTGCCTTAGGAAGCTCATGCCCTAGCCCGTAGATCTTACTTCCTCCAGGCACCAATCCATGCGTTCATTCTAACGGGTCGCCTCTTCAGGTGTCCCACCGTACCACCAAACTACGCGGACACTGATTCCATACCATGGAGATACATAGGAAGCCTCCACGAGGATCAATCCTATCACTAAATCATCCATCCTGATCATTACTTGGGCCGGCACATCCCGGTGAGATCATGCCACCCCATCCCACTCCATGGTATCCGGGAAGCTACCCACGTGCTGGCCCCAACATCAGTGTTCCCCCTAGGGGGTCCTTCAATCTGATCCACTCTCATTGTTCCGATCAGTCTGATCTATCTCCGCAAGACGTTAAACTCACGGAATACCCTGTGTTAAACATCGGATGATGAGGAAATCCTCATATGGTACACAATACCCGCGTTCAATGTGGGATGCCTCGGGCTTCCACGCCCTCGAGAAGCCCTGTGTTAAGGGAAAAAAGACAGACATGCCAATCCCCAGCGTCAAGACATGCCAATGACACCCCAACGAGACCATTCTCCTCACCGAAGGTTGCTACCCCGACAAGACCCCTCGGAGCATCTCGACAGAAGCAGAGTAATTAACTGGCGTCCATGCAGATATGGCATCGGGAATGAGCTTCACGAACCCGTCTTAAATCTATGATGGAGACCCGGTCTAGGTGACGAGCTCCGAGGAAGAATCCACAGAAGGAAGAACCGACATTCCATCATCTCGGTTTCGATCGAGCAGATGTCCCTGAACAAGGAACGGATGTCGCCCGTCATGGGAAATTGGGAACGCGGGGCGAAAAGCCATGCATCATCCCATGCGTGACGGACGCACGCATGTGCCCAGGCATAAAAGCATCAGAAACAGAAAATGATGAACCCGATGTGAATCTCTTCTCCTCTAAATGGAGACGGGTAGCGTTTTGGGTGTCGGAAGATCAACATGTCACCAGGTCTGGGTACCTATCACTGGGACATGAAACCCGCCAGGGGTTGAGGCAGTCAGGATGTTGATCACTCTGTTATGTGACGTCGTCAGCATGGATCTATCTCACCAACCATAGAAGACGGAATGACGATGGGCTATTGACTGTCGATTTCATTTCCTGTTAGTACTAATGGGTTTATCTCCATGATTCCAGGAATTAGATCACTGCATCTGGAGCTCGATATCCACCTGCCCACCAGCGCAGGGGCAGGGGCATTACCGATGCTGCTATCCCGCGCGGCCGCGCCTTTTCCACAGTCACTCCGGCTTCGATTTCTACGACTATCGGGCTCTCACACCCCCTCTCCCCATTAGAAATCTTCTAGAGAATGGTTATCAGCGACCAGGATCGTAGGTACGAGGAGGAAGGGATCATCCCCACCAGGGGAATGGCCTGTTTGGATCTAGAGGGGACTGCGCCTCACCATCGTCGCCGCCCCCGAGAGCCGCGCAGGGAGCCACCACTCCCCACTCCGACATTCAAATGCTTCGGAAGCCTATCCTCTGAGCGCCTTGACACATCCCTCCCCTACACCAACGAGGTAGGGGATGTCTTGGTCCGCCCGATCTAAGACTCGTCCCATGGGTTAACGACAAGAACCCCTGCCAGGCTGCGTCGACGTCGCGGCCCGACTCCCCGGGCCGAGGTGCAGGCAATCAATGTGCCCGCACCACCGTCTCCAACCCATCTGACCTGATGCCAGTGTTGGGAATGAGCGGAAGAGAATGCCCTTCTTGGGCCACCAACATTAGCAACCACTGTGGCCCGAGCCACTGCTGACTCCTACTACCAGAACCCTGCACATGTTGAGTAGGGGCAGTCACATTCCCGATTGAGATCGAGGCCCCGACCGCCCTACAGGCAGGTTGGGTCTACTCTCCCGATCGCGAGAACATGCAATGTCCACTGCGGACCAATCCATGGTAGTTCCACCCACCATGAAGGCTCATTTTGTGCCACCGATCTGCAAAGATGAAGGCTTCTTCACGACAGCTACGCTTCGGGTATGACTCATTACAGCGCCCACTACACTGGGTATAAGGTCACTCCCCCTACCGCTGGCTGCAAGTATGGAGAAGTTTCGTTTCCGGACGCTCACTCACATGGAAGTCCTCCCCATGTCCCTTTTGACATCTGTCCTGGGGCTTCTCGCACCCCGACCTTCAGTCCCCTCTTCCCCAGCGCTATTGCGGCCAGGGGACTACTTGACGGAAATCATACTTACCCTGAGAAGCCACCCATGGGCAACAAGGAGGGGCGTCGTCACCGTAAGAGGAATGACAGGGGTGTCCGGATGGAAATTAGACTAGTCCATTTCTCAGACTCTGAGGCGGAGTACGACTCGACGATAGAAATTTTCCCCCAACCCTTTGAGTCGAGGGCATGGATGGGGACGCGGCGTGTCATTCCCATACTCCCTGAATGCGAGATCTGTATGATTCCCTCCTCTCTCCGAAGGTATATCTAGGAGGACGAGGACTTGGCGTACCCCTAGGGGTCAAACCCGTAGTTAGCACTTGCCTCCCCGGAAGCACCTTCCACCTCAGTCAAGGAGGGTGGGAACTTT
This sequence comes from Viscum album, assembly GCA_963277665.1. Classification (NCBI taxonomy): domain Eukaryota; kingdom Viridiplantae; phylum Streptophyta; class Magnoliopsida; order Santalales; family Viscaceae; genus Viscum; species Viscum album. The sequence continues at coordinate 2,032,322,047 of OY728140.1, read as the reverse complement.
TCTGGGGACCGACGGAAGAGTCGCAAAGTGACACACCCTCAGCGAGCACCGACGCTATGATAGGAGTCCCATTCATTGGCACATCCTATCGCGATGTGGTAGCCGGTGTACTGAAACCCTTGGAGGACGACTCATGGATTCGCGGCCAATAGGCATGTTCTCCGTATTCCACGTCGGCCAGCCCAACAGCCCGGCGGCATGCCTCGCCGACGTTGTTAGCTCCCTGACCATTCTCAGTTGATGAGAAGGGGAAGCAAGGTACAAACCCCGAACTGGAGTCATGGAGCTTCTGGACTATCCTCGCAGCGGGCCACTTCCCTGAGATGTTTTGGCCGATCGCAGGATCAAATTTTGATATGCCAGAGTCACTCACTCCGAGAGAGTTCGAATGTTTCTTCCAGACTCTTCGAGTGACTCAGTACCGTCTTCACCATCAGCTAGCGCCTTATCCTGGGAGTCAAGCACATTTTGAGGATATCGGTGAGCAGTGTCCTCGAGTCGACCTGGCTGCGCTCCCCGCGGTTCGGCACCCCGAGTCACTTGGCCACCACAGGGCCCTCCAGCATCAATGAATATAATGTTTTCATGTACCCTGCAAGGTTATCAAGGATGCCACCCTCCACCCTTACGTCCATGGATGGGGGCAGTACGATGCCCTTCTTTTGTGTGCGATCCGCTGACAGCCCGATTCACTAGGCGGCCCTGAGGGAATGACGCCAGAGGCAGTGGCGGTCAACATAGAAGACCTTTTAGATGAGGGAAATGGTGTGGAGCTCTTCGACGGGGACTCTCCCCCTGAGGACAAGCTGCTACTGGACCCATCCTAGAGGATTACTCGCCAACAGAGGAGCCTCCTAGGTCTCCCTGCACCCACTGAGGCACTAACACTCAGCTGAAACATCAACAAGGGTAAAGAGCATGTCGGGGCTGTCAAGCTTACCAACCCATCTGCCTCTATGCAGAAGGTAGAGGAAGACCCCGAGAAGGCCACTCTATGCCAATAGCTTGCTGAGGAAAAGAGGCTAGTTGATGAGCTTTTGTCGAAACGCTTTGCAGAGCGGTTTCCTGACTACGGTAACCCAAGGCCAGGACATCAGGGGCAGGAGAACCTACCCCTTGATGAGATTACCCCCGGAAACCGTGAGCATGTTGCATTCGCAGACAGGGGAGAGGTTGGAGCCCATGGCAAGGGGGTGCGATATGTTTCACCAAACCCTCCTGAGCGGCATCATCACCTGGGGGACCCTACTTGGTTTCCTCCCGCTGCCCCAATAGTCGCTCCACCAGCCGCCCTGCGAGCTACTGAGCATGACTACTGGATTGAAGTGCCAGGCAATGCGCTTTTAGTCAGAGATCCCCGTCAGGACAGGAATCTGCGTCCAGATGATCTAATGGAAGTACTCATCGCTCGCTTAGAGGCCCTAGAAACTCAGCAGGTCACAATCCCACCGGATGGAAAGCCATACCCAGCATGGGTGGATGATATGTCAGCCCCTCTAGGACTTGGGAACCCCACATTCACCCCCTTTAACGAGACTGGAGACCCGCCATAGCACCTAACCCACTTCAACTCGAGGTGCGGGCATGTGTTAGGGACTCTAGCATAGCAGGAGGCCTCCATGCTCTATTGCATTATTCAGATGCTAGAAGGACCAACATTCATCTAGTATAGTCAGCTCCTTGTTGAATCTGTGGCTAGTTGGTAGGACCTTCTCCGTCAATTCCTCTACCAGTTCAGTTCCACTACTTGGAAGACGAAAATCACATACCTCTTCTAGTGAAAACAAAGGCCCGATGAGTGAGTCGCGGACTTCTTCACTCGGTGGAAGGGGATCACGTACTCCCTTAACATGCCATTATCCCAGGATCAATTACTAACATTGATTGTAGGGAACTTCAAGGCAGAGCTGGTTCCATCTCTGATCACTCAGAATTACACCCGAGGGTTCCGGGACTTCTCAGACAAGGATCAGTGCCTCGAAGAAGCCCTACAACAGGCCAGTCAGGCATGCCCTCTGCCTCCTGTAATCCCGGCAAGGAGCGCGGACAGAGCCGAGCCCGCTTTTGTGGCCCAGATAGAGGCCCCCAGACAGCTAGAGTTGCTACCAGTAAGGCCATCTCAGCAGCCCCATAGAGGTCCACCCCCATGGTCATAGCCTCCTGCCCAGCAACGACCACCTCAAAATTGGCAGGTGCCTCCGAGTAACGCACCGCCACCACCCAGGAGAGATAATCAAGCTCCGACTCCTCGGCATGCACCTCTGGACCCTGGTCATGGTCAGCCTCCAATATCCCCCTTTCCAGACAGAAGGAATTGGACTTACTCGTTGGACGATGCCCAGGTCCCTGGTTATTTCAATAGCGCCTTGGAGTAGAGGTTCGTGCGGCTACCATAGTGCCGAAATCCAAAAGAGGTGAATCTCACTGATCACCCTAACTACTGCCCTTATCACCGGATCCTGGGGCACACCATCCAGCGATGCTATGTGTTCAAGGACTGGCACCATGACCAGATTAACAACAATCTAGTCAGGTTGGGCCCGAACCCGGCGCAAGTGGCAGATGTCTTCGTGAGATCAGATGGCAGCAATGGCAACGAGGATGAGAGGTAATAGGTTTCAGACTGTGGGTCCCGGAAGTATGATGACTGGATGGCCCGAAGGACGGTCTCCCATGCCCATGGCATCATCCGTGCCCTCCTGAGTCATCCAGAGCCCTCAGAATCTGTGAACGCCGCTTTGGCATCGTCGTCCTAACCTACCTCTTCCTAGAAGAGCAAGAGGCACCACAAGAAGAAATAAATCACCCTTCCAATGTCGTCATCATCCCACATGCTTGAAGATTTTATGCCCCCAGAGATGGGGATCCCTCCGAGACTCCGTCCAGTAGTGGATGACTGCTCGAGTGAAAGCCTGGGGCACGCTTCGGTTAACACCTTAGAGTTGGTAAATCCATTTTTGACTCCCAACGATGAGGAACGCTAGGTGGGCCTCTCCAATGTCCCCAACTGTCGCCAACGTTGGCAGAGCTGTGGCTACATGAATCGCCAGGGCACGACAGTCGTCACCTCCAGTCAGGTCATGCACGCTACTGAGTCCAGGCAGAAGGCCCGATATAGAGATCAGCACACGCGGCCTCCTCACCCAGTGTCGACAGGTTCTCCTACACCACCTTTTTTGTTGCTGGATCAGGCAGGACCACCTCGGTCGTGCCACAACCCGCCCTGCCCTGCCACCAGCCGAATACAGCCTTCTAGTCCTAACACAGCAGCCTCCTCCTAGGCTTTGACTAGTGAACAAAAAGACGTGACTTGTACCTGTCAGTCACCGGTCCCCCCGGCAGGGCCCGTCATGCCTCCAATCGCAGAACGACCTCTAGTAAGCAGAAGATCATGTTAGGGTTGAATGTATTATATTCTGAAGCACCTGTCTAGAATTCCAGCAAGGTTTTCTATCCTTGAGGCCCTTCGCATGTCGTCTGAAATGTGTGAGGTGCTCGCTGAGGCTCTAAGGATCCCCCTCTAGTTTGAGAGGGAGGTGGCGGCCATAGAAGCCTTCCACAACGAGGCTATTGAGGACGTCGAATGTCAGGCGGTTATCTTGTTTTCTGGTGAAGATGAAAACCTTCCCATATATGGGCACATTTGCCCATTGTATATCACCGGCCAGTTCAATGGCATGGAAGTCCACCGCTATCTTGTTGACACGGGTTCCGGGATTAACCTAATCCCAACTCGAATGCTGCAGAAGCTGGGCCTGTCTGAGAATGATCTAACTCCCTCTGACCTCAGGACCCAGGGGTATGACAGGACCGAGAAAACACCACTCGTAAAGATTTGTTTGAAAACCCAGTTTGGCAGCCTAATTGCCAATACTGAATTCATGGTTGTCTCTCAGGACACTGCCTACAACGCATTGATGGGCAGGCCGTGGCTCCACCTTCACGTAGCGGTCCCCCCATCGTATCACCAGTGCCTCTAATTATCCTTTAAGGGTCGAGTGGGCGTGCTCCAAGGAGATTTGTTTTATTTTTCCACTCGTGAAGCCCGTTATCTAGACATTGTCTATTACAAGAGAGAGGACAAGCAGATCCTGGCTGGTGAGGTTGAGCCCGCCACTATCACGAGTGATCCCTGTCCAGGATTGGACGACGCATATGTCTTCCCAATCCATCGGTTGGAGGCCACAACCCCCGACATGGGGTAGTGATTTTTTGTTTCAGGTACTAGAGGAAGGAATATTTCTAGGTCCATGTGAAGGCGGGGAATCACCTCGTACTCTTACACCAACCAGGCTCAGGTGCTCCCCTAGCCTCATACCCCTGTACGATATCGGGACGTTATACTCCTGGCAACGGCAGTACGTCATACGTGTCTGTTTCGCCGGGACAGAATAAAATGTCTCAATCCAATGCGCCACTACTGCTTTGTTGTCCTAAAGCATGGCCCCTTGGGCCGAAGGCCAAATGGAATTGGATCAACCGCCTTTGTCACCATGGTCTCCGCAGTTCATGAGTCTCCTAACGTGATGACTTCTGCCGCCCAAGCTCGCACCAGCTTCCCATCAGGGTCTGGCAGCCCCGAAACGGCTCCCCCTGTGGATGATCCCTCCACAAGTAGAGCCGTGGACAAGGAAGATGCTCCTCCTGCCTTTGAGGAGGGTGTCCCCACCATGGTCGATGAGTTAGTGCAGGTGAACCACAGTAGCAAGGAAAACCCGAGACCCACATTGGTCAGTGCCACTATGCCCCCCGAGGAACGGAAATAGTACATAGAAATCCTCAGACAGCACTGTGATGTGTTCTCCTGGAGTTATGACGAGATTCCAGGACTAGATCCCCAGGTAGCCATCCACCGCCTTGGCCTTCCAGCAAACCATCGTGGGTTCAAGCAGCCTCCCAGAAAGATACACCCCTCTCACGTTGCCATGGTTGAGGACGAAGTTGATAAGCTCATCAAAGCCAAATTTTTCTAGGACGTCCAGTAACCCAGGTGGAATGCCAACATTGTTCCTGTCAGGAAGAAGAACATGAAGATCAGGGTCTGTATCGACTTCCGTGATCTCAATCGCCACTGTCCGAAGGATGATTTTACCCTTCCCGTGACAGAGTTGTTGATCGATGCCACAACCAGGTTCCAAGCCCAATCCTTCATGGATGGGTACTCTGGGTACAACCAGATCTGGATGGCCCCCGAGGATGAAGAGTTCACTGCCTTCAGGCCCCCAGGGTACTTTCTGATACCAGGTTATGCCCTTCGGTCTGAAGAATTCAGGTGCCACATATCAACGGGCTATGCATCGCATATTCAAGCCGATCCTCGGGACATTGGTGGAGTGCTACGTGGATGACCTGGTGGTTAAATCTCGTCAGCTCTAGGGCCATCTCAAAGTCCATGAGAAAGTGTTCAGATTCCTCCGTTCTCACCACTTGAAGATGAACCTGTTGAATTGTGCCTTCGGTGTATCCTCTGGAAAGTTTCTTGGCATCATTGTTAGGTATCGAGGCATCGAGGTCGACCCAGAGAAGATCACGGCCATCAGTCAGATGCCTCCCCCAAATAATATTTGGGAGCTTCGAGGCCTCCATGTCCATGTAGCCTATATATGACGATTCATTGCAATCTGGACGGAAAGTGTAATCCCATTTCTTGGCTCATGAAGAAAGGTGCCGCCTAAGAATGGGACGAAGAGTTTCAGATCGCTTTTGAGGAAATCAAGTAGTATCTGCTCCAACCTCCCGTCTTGATGCCACCCATTTCAGGAAAGACACTTGTCCTTTACGTGACCGCCCTGGAGTGATCCCTCGGCTCACTTATCACTCAGAAGAACAATGAGGGAACATAGAATAGCCTTTACTACCTCAGCCGCATGCTCCTCAATGCCGAAATTAGATATTCTCTCATCGAGAAGAGTCGTCTGGTGCTCGTATTTTCCGTGCAGAAATTGCGGCACTACTTGCTGCACCCTGAGGTATAGCTTGTCTCTCCGGTAGACCCATTGAAATACATCCTGAACTGACCTATGTTTACCGGACGATTGGCGCGTTGGGCGGTGATCCTCTAGCAGTTCGACATCAGGTTCGTATCTCAGAAGGTCGTCAATGGAAAGGTGTTGGAAGACTTCTTATTTGCCCAACCTACCTCCGTGGACCAGCCACTGGATCTAGTCTTTCCTGATGATGCAGTCCTCTCAGTCGATCACGCCATCCCACGCTGGCAGATGCACTTTGACGGTGCCTCCCGGAGCCCCATTGGTAGAAGTCTCAATGATCCTAGGCTCAATAGAGTGGGCATGGGTATCGTCTTCATCACCCTTGAGCAAGACGTTCTACAATATTCATTCCTGTTGTTAGAAGGATGCACCAACAATGAGGCAGAGTATCATTCCATCATCACTGGCCTCGAGTTGGCTCTTGATATTGACTTACCCCATCTGTATATAAAAGGCGACTCCGAGATAGTCATCTAGGAGGTCAATGGTGACTATGCTGTCAGAAATCCCGAACTTGTGACATTGTTGGAGTGCACCCTCCGTCTAATGGCTATGTTCCCCTCCCATCCAGAGGTCGTTCACATTCCCCGGTCGCAGAATAGTCGAGCAGATGCTTTGGCCAGCCTGGCCGCATCACATGCGGAGCCCGAACAGGATGACCTAGTTATCCACGTGGTGCACCGGAGAGCCATTGCTCCTGTTATTCCGGAGGGAGATCGTGGCCCGCAAGTGAACCATCTCACCACTGGTGCCCCTACGTCCGGATCCCCGGGGGATTCAAGTGCGGTAATCGAGACAGTTTCTGACTGGAGGATGCCCTTGGTTGAATATCTTCAGCACGAAAATCTTCCACCGGACCGAGCTGAGCGAGAGAAAATCTGACACCGCGCACCATAGTTCACCCTTCAATGCGATCCCAGCCTTGAGCAGCTCCTTTACAAGTTCATATTTGATGGTGCTCTCCTCGGTTGCCTTCAAGGAGTCAAGATCCCACAGGTCATAAAAGAGGTGCACGTTGGTTCTTGTGGCGCCCACCAGGCCGGGTCGAAGTTGTCCCACCAGATTTGGAGGCTGGGATAGTTTTGGCCCTCCATGATCTACGACTTCATTGAGTATGCCAAGAGGTGTCATGAGTGCCAATTTCATGATAACTTTGTGCATCGGCCACCAGAGCCTCTCCATACTACAATGTATTCTCGGACCTTTGCAGTCTGGGGGTGGGATGTCGTAGGGACTTACCCACTGGAGATGCCCCGAAAGTGCCGGTTCACCTTGAATGCTACAGATTTCTTCTCAAAGTGGGAAGGGGAAATCTCGCTCAAAGAAGTCAAGGCTTGTTCTATCGCTGACTTCGTGAGATCCAATATCATCTATCAATTTAGAGTACCTCACACTATCCTCACGGATAACGGAACCAACATCCGAGTAGTCGAGATGAAGAAATTGTACACCAAGTACAACATCCACTCTAACCGCACCTCCCGCTATCATGTGTTGGTAAATGGACAGATCGAGGCGTTTAACAAAACCCTCTCTAACATTATGAAAAAGATGGTTGGTCAGAACAAGAAATGATTGTCGGAAAAGCTCCCCAATGGCCTCTGGGCTTATAGGACGAAGTCTCATAACTCCACCCAGGTGACCCAGTTTTCCCTGGTGTACGGAGCTGAGGCCGTCCTGCCCATCGGGATCCAGTTTCCCTCATTTCGCACGGTGGTCTACGACCAGAAAGTGTTGGATGGAGTTTCCGAAATACATGTAGACGAATTGGAAGCGTTGGACGAAAGTAGGCTTCGTGCATTACATAACATAGTACTGTAGAGATTTTGAGAGATTTCAAAGCAATACATCCCTATCTATATTCTAGAAGGTAGAGATGGCCTTGGAAATGATGTACATAGGGGTAAAACCCGAAAACACCACTTTGAGCTAGACTGAAAGGGGAACTGGTGAACGAAAATGGGCCTTGCTGCACCCTTGATAATGACACTCCTAGGGAATATTCTTAAGATAATTCTCATTTTATTCTCAAACCATTATGATTGTTTTATGAGTATATACTTCATCAAAAAACATAATTTTTATGATTATTGATTATATCCATAAACTATTCAATTTATGTTAAGTATTTTACATGTTACGAATTATGTATTTCAATTAATCAACTAATATAGTTTATTCCATTGTATAGAAATGGCGCCTAGTGGATGGAATGGAAACCATATCAATGCACACTCTCTATGTAGGGATTCCCCTCATTCTCAAGATAATTATACTGGAGATGGAGATACAACTGGTGTTGATAATCTTATCACTATAATGGGACAACTCACTCTGGATTTGTATAATAACCTTACCCATATTGAGATCCCTGATCCGTAGCGCGGAGGATCAATGTTAGATCACTTCATGAGAAAACAATCACAAAAAAATTCCAATATGGAGTCTAACGTAAATCTTCACATAAGAAAGAAATCAACATTTGGAAAAGGTGATGGCTTAAAATACTCAAGGATTATGATTGTACAAAAGAATACCAATCAATAAAGGAAAAAAATGTAGCTATTGTGTTAAGTAGAAAGGATCTTAGAGTTCTCAAAAAAAATGTTGATTAAAAATGATCCATTGTACATGGATCTACTGAAAATGGATATGGGAATTATAAAATTTAGTTTTACATCAATACAATTTCATTTCATTTCCCAGCCATATTTATTAAAATGTTATAATATTTCTCAGCAATAATGACGATAACCTTCCAATGAAAATTAATGGTTGGAATGATGGGAATATGGATGACATTGTCTGTGAATATTTTGTTTTGATGTTTGGGAAGAGACATTTTGTTCGAGCTTTACCCGAGCTACAAAGGGAGTTATTGAATTATTTTAATAGTTCAAATTTAACCATAAATTGTGGTAGCACTAAATTGTATATATATTTGAAGGATCATTTTTTGGAGGTAGAACATGAAGAGGGAAATTACATATTATGTATCAAAACATTAAGGATGTCAATAATTGAAGGTCGAACAACAATGTCCCGGAAGAGTCATGAAACCTATACATTTTCTAAATGGAAATGGGATGACATACTAATGGATTCTATCATTATATTTCCCAAAACACCCCAAAATAATGATGAAATATTGTTAATTTTGGATCAACATATGAAGTCTGCACATTTCCTTGCAATAAAGGGGGATTTCACACAAGAGCACTTAGAAAGTCTCTATATATGTGAGGTTGTGATACATCAAGGAGAACCTCTCTCAATTGTGTCTTATTGTAACCCATGATTTACATAGAAATTCTAGAAGAGACATTATAATTCTTTAAATACTGATCTTTGATTAAGTAATCCTTACCACTCACAATTTAACAGGAAATCAGAAAGGATTATCCATATTATTGAAGACATGTATACATTATGGTCACATAATATTCAAGGTATTTGGGATGAATATTCACCTTTAATAGAGTTTTACAACAATAATTGTTTCCATTCATGTAATAAAATGGCGCCATTTGAAGCATTGTATGGAAAGATATGTCATACACCATATTATAGGAAAGATATTGGAGAAAGGATGCTTATGGGCCCAAAACATGTGAAAAAAACAGCGTAGGAATAGACTATTCAAGGTCCTATCAATACAACTAATAATAGAAAAAAGTGCTTTTCTAATAATAGAAGGAAGGATCTGGAATTTCAAGTGGGTGATAATATTTTCATAAAAGTAACTCCATGGAAGGGTGTTATAATATTTGTAAAAAATATGAAACAGAGCCCTAGGTACATTGGGAATTTAAAAATTTTGGAGAGAATTAGAGCTGTTTCATATCGCTTTATTATGCCCCCTAGCTTGACCAATGTACCAAATGCGTTCCTTGTCTCATTAATGAGATTTCACATACCAGACCCAACACATTTCCTCACTTTTGAAGTTATAGAATTGAAATAAAATCAATATTACTCTAAAGAACTAATCCAAATTATCAACACTGAAGAACAAGTGTTGAGGAATCAGATGACTCTCCAGGTAATGATACTTCGTATAAATCATAAAATCGAAGAGGCAACATAGTATCCTGAGGAGCTTACGATGAAGAACAACCTAAATCATTTTTTGAGGTAACATTATGTGAATTTTGGGGATTAATTATTTTTACGATGGGGATAATATAACATCTTATCAATTGGAAAATAAATATTCAATTCACAAAACAATACGTCCCTAAAAAAACTCATTTTATAATCAATCAGTTTATCAAATATTTTCTTATACTATGTTTTGAATTTCGAAAAATGAGCATCTTGTGTTGCGATCACTAAGTCGTTTGGAGTATTATAGAACCAACATGATTTATTTGTTGAATATTAACATAACCTTATGAATAGTAATATAACCCTTATGAATAGTAAATAATTTATTTTTCCCATATGTATATAAGATAACAAAAAAATTTAAATTTTTCATGGTGATATAAAATTAGATATTGTTTAAAAATTATTAATTTTAGAACAAGTTACAATTTTATTAAAAACAATAAATTAATCATATATTTAAAATTATTTTTATAAAATGGATTCAATTTTTTGAATTCAACTTATAGAGAAATTCTTAGGATAAATTTATTGTATTTTTATGAAATTCATGAATTTTTTATGAGTAGTGAAATGAGGTATAATACCGTATATACAAATTATCTGTACAATACAGTATTTATGACATCATAAGTTATGTAACCCCACTTGATATGAACTCATATATACTTATTACTATTAGGGGTCACATGAAACAACACTATTGGTTTTCTTGAGGGAATATTTAATATAATAAATAAAATATTAAAAAATTTCTCGTATCCTCCACTATAAACACCCCTCCCTCACTCCATCTTCTCCTCAATCTTCTAAGCCTAGAATGTCCTCAAATTTCCTAAATAATATACATTACATAGTCACTCCACATATACTAGAATCTCCTTTTTTTTCAAAATCACAATATAATTTCAATTAAATATATTTTCAAGGAGGTGGATTTAAGAGGTAAATTCAAATTTTATTTTGTTTAGCTTCATTTCAAGTTCATTTCTATGTTTATCCTTTTCACAACTCCTCTATCCAAATAATCATTATATCTATAGTATCATATATATACTATATTTATGTCAGGTTAATGTAATAATCAAGATCAATTTTCTTACTCTCTCCAATTTATTTTATAAGTGAAACCATCCTCTATAATGTTCTAATTTACAAACTTCATGGATGAAAATGTTTTTTTCCTCAATTTATCCTTAATTACATGTCATGAAGCATTTTCTATGGTTGAAATAGACTATAATATATGTTATATAACATTTTTAATAGTCATGAATCAGTATACATGCATATTATTAAGTCATATGACCAAACTAGTTCCTAATAATCAACATATCACTATAATAATCTATATGAATGTCATTACTATTTCATCTATTTATTAATCCACATTCCATGAAATAAATTATATAAATTACAATTAATACCTTTTTATGTTCATAAATAATATTAATATTCAATATTTGAGATTTAAATCCATCCAACATTAAATTCATTACATAAAAACAGGTGAATTGATTATGAAAATCATGAAAACAAATAGTTCGGAATAATGATATTCAATCATATAAAAAATCAATAAGGATATAATGAACATAATAAAATAATTATAAGATAAATAATTTTTAATAGGTTCTTAATTATGTTTTTAACAAGGAAAACACCCAATTCCATGACGTTAAGTTTATGAGCAGAACACGTTAATACTTAAGGAAAATATCTTTCCTACCGAACCTTCATTTTCATTATTGTTACATTTTTTGTATAATTTAATCAATTAAATTCTTGTGTATTATTATTTAATAATCATAAACTATGTTCGACTGTTCTATATATGTTTACCAACCATAATCCTTCATTATTTTTAGAGTAGATAAATATTCTAAAATGATATTTAAATATTTCATTCCAAAATACCATATCGATAAAAGGGTACTTCTCCAATTCATAACTATTTTCATGGGAACTCTATAATATGAATTTTGAAACTATTATATTTATAAAATAACATATTTTTGTGTGAAAATACTATCATAAATCAATTCTAGATTTATACAAATATTTTTCCCCAAGAACTCTTCTTTTCCAAATAAATGAGTATTTATCTCGAGATTTACACAATGAGTTTGGAAGAGTATTTTCATCTATTTCAACAATCTAGATGATTATTGTGTTTTACCGAGATAAATATTTAATGCAATCATCTACCAAATATAATTTTAGTTATTGTGACTAAATTTATTTTTTATTTTCTATCCTAAAACCAGCTACTAATTTATTGTAAATGGTTAGTGTGTAAGAGTAATGTTCATGGAAAGATATTCACATTTCATATGTTATTTTCAATATGAGTGTATATGTTATTTATGTTTATCTATTATCTAATGTGGAATTCATTGGCATTATTTTTCAATGGGTTAAGCCTTCAATTTCCCATTGATGCATCATTTGTTATCATGATATAAATAAAGGTGGACTTGGCTGAGGCCTTACCCATTTTGAGATATGGATTTGGCCAAGAAATTAATCATCTTTAGAGGTCTTGGCCAATAACTAGAAAATATGTTGCATAATGTCAGACATATGAACTTCCTTCATTATAAGTCTATTTATTGAATGTTCATGTATTTATTATAAAATAAGAATACTCGTAATAATGTTTCTCTATGTCATTATTTACTCAGTTCACATTCCTGCTATAATGTGTTAAAAAAATTATTTATAAAGGAGTTTGTTTTCAATTTTAAAAAATGGATAATATTTATCTTTATGTAATATTTTTCTATATTCCATACTCATACTAATTGTTTTATCTCACCCATTTATTTTGGTTTTTCCATGGATATGAAGAAAATTATTATTGACTTGCGTGCATAATTTTGGAGGCATGGATGTTTTTAATAGAATAAATTAGTTTTTTATTTATTTCGAGTATGTAATGAAGAAATAATATAGGTATCTTGTATCCATGTCTAATAAGCTATTCGTTTCTTTGGGATATGTCTTTCTTGTAATCATTCCAATGTAATGAATTAAGGCACCGACTCTGGACAACTATGGTCAGGCCCTTACATTATCTTTTGAACCAGTGATCACATAAAAAATATGGGGGCACTATTGAAATCATAACACTAGGATTTACCAAAAAAAATTATAATCTACTGGAAAGGGAAGAAAGAAAATGTAAAATTTTGGAATTTTTAAAAAGATCTATAAAATAGACAAAAAAAATATTTTTTTATATTCTCACCAACGAGCGGTGACACAACGATGTTGTAGTGAAAAAATGATGTAGTGATGAGGCGTATAAATAGAGATAAATAATTTCTCATTAACAAGAATATTAATGACAAATTAATGATGAGTAATAGTGATGTTGTTTAATAAATGATATAATATAACGATGTGAAGTCATAGTATAACAGAAAAACTATAACCTGCTTTTTTTAATAGTGGACATGTTTGTAGAATAAGGATTAAACTGTGAGGATTTTTTGATGATCCTATGAAGGATTTCCTCCCCAATGAAGAATGAAGAACGTTGGTGGGATGTCACTGAATATGACATACCAGGATGAAGTGCGAATTCCATTGACTTCATGGACCGTCTGTGATAAAGAGACACGACAATGAAAGTCAATGAAGTATATTTTTGGTTTCTTATGTTTCGTTGTTCTTTTTCTAAATGAAGGATATGGATTTCCCCCGAAAATTTTAATATAAATATCATGAATTTTTTAGATCGATGGTTGTTATTGGGTATTTCTATATTTAGGATTGAATTAAACCTTTTTTGATAGAACATCAATCCATGTGCCTCCCCATGTAATTAAATTTCTAATGCAGTGGGTGCGTGAAGACATGAATAAGGAATGAGCCCCTCCATTTGAGTGTTATTCATGACCGAATTCACATGAGTATAGAAAGGTGGAACTGATTCCATCGAATGGATGGTGACATCCTCTAGAGGTTGTAGGAATTGGTGGCATGTATAATGGACCATCAGATTGTGTCCGATGGTCCCCCAAAGACACAACCAATGCGCTAGTGGCGAAGCCACCACTGAATGGTGAAGCACCATAGTGGTATTCCACGGTGACCTGGACAACCACATCGGCATCCATCCCTTGTGGAAATGTTTATGGGGAACCAATATGGGGCCTCCATACTCTGAGTCAGTGGCTTGTTCTGTGATGAGGTGGCATTGTGCCAATGCGGCACCACATTGCATCACATGCGGAGGAGCCACTGTCTACTTACCATAGTTAGAGAATGACCATGATACAATATGTGTGGTAGGAGGTGCTGGACACAGTGCTTAATTGACTCCTTGCAATACCAAACAAGGGAAGTCAGCCTTTGGCGGATTGGGTAGTAGGTGGTCCAGACCCCGCCCTAGTGGGCCGGGCCAACACATTGTAGGACAGACCTGTGCCTAGTGGTCTAGACTCCACACCGGCATGCCAAACCCGCAACAGCGGGCCAGAACCCACACCGGGGGGCTGAACCAATTCTTATTAGGCCATACCCACAACCATTGAAATGGTTCAAAAGTGACTGGGTTGACGAATGATACCTGGTCGCTAGATGAGAAAGGGTCTCTAGATGAAATCGGGTCATCGATTGACCAGGCTGTTTAGAACCTCAGCTAATCTAGTCTAGGTCCTACAAGGCCCATTGGACCTAGCCCATATTCCAGATCAGATATGACCAACCCTGACTTGAACCGGGTTAGGACAGGACAATCAAATAATACTTGGGTATGTGGGACCCCCAAAGTCGGGTTGCTCAGGTCAATCTGACCGGTTAGATCGTGCCTAGACCCAACAAAACCCTGTATTCTAAAACACTACTAACTCACAGATCAGGTGTCCTATTGATGTGGTGTCTATGGCACATGGGCCAATGCGATGATGAATTCATTCATAGATTATCTAATGGTGTTTCTTCGTGTGATGGAGTATGAATTGGTTGTATCAATCTCAAATCCCTCCAGACACTTTTTACTAAAATTCACATATCATACAGATCGAGTGTCGGATCAATGTGTCTTCCATTTCATTGGAAACCAAATGACGAAGAAATCATCTAAGATATTCTATGTGGGACTTCATGGAAGTTTAGTTAGGACCAATTTCTCGATCAATATCCATGTGTATAATCTGTGGATTAGTAGACGAGCATCAACTTTGTAGACCAATAGTGTCTTTACATATGGGAAGTAGCCATATGAATCCTTAGTGGCTCTACAGACGGACATTAGCCATGTGGATACATAGTGGCCTGAAAGACAATTATGAGCAATGTAGATCCTATGTATCCTGACAGTTGATCAATGATTCATCAGGGTTGAGTCCCTCAATAGTATAGAACATTAATCACTATAACCGATGAGCCTTCCATAATCTATAATATACATGGCGTGAGTTGTCTTTAGATTGTGGATTTTTTTAGTTTCTTTATGATATTTAACTTTTGTGACCAGGGGTCTGATACTAAGTACTATGTTACTCACCCCTGAATGGGCATCGACTGCACTTGTAGTGTCTTGTGTTGATTACTGACAGTTAGACAGTGGGTTTGGTGGCCTAGTAGCAGACATGGACCATTAGAATTAGGGAGACTTGACATACTACTTCATCTTCTTCTAACTAAACTACGATTTCCATCATGTGGGTTTTTAAGACAATGGGTACATGATTCCGTCTGTATTTTTCTATTTTCATTTATTGTTGTTGGGTTTGTATTTCGGCATACTTGTTTGAGTTTTATTGGTTCACATCACTTGTTTTAGTACTCTTGTCTTCCCATTTTAGTTTGTGGGTGATTGTTGGGAGTGTTTGTCTGTAAAGATACTCCTAAAAATTCCTCACACATACAGGTCTACACCTTTGTATCTATTCCCAAACCCCTGGCCTTCGAGAGGCAGTCTTGTAGTATGTCACGACATGGGCCTCGGGGGATAGGTCGTGGAAATTATTTTCCCCATATGCTAACAAATTTTCTTTTATATTCACAAATACACAAAAAAATGACCTTTAAGGTAACCTATCTTAAAACTACTTTATGTTAAACTCAACTTTTTAAAGAGAACTAATTAATTTGGCCCCTGAAATTGGTTTAAATTGTTGACATGTGTAATAACATTGAGCCTTTTAACCATTTTACATTCCCTAGTGATACAAAAGGCCACTCGAAGAACAACAGTAATATAGTGAATAGGTTGTTGGTGGATTTAGTAATATTTATCAATATATGAAAACACTCTATTATTAAATGTTGAATATTATATTGAATTTTTATACCTTGCATTTATATTAATATATTGGATGAAATTATATTATGAATAATTGGTATAATTGATGGAGATATTCTAGTTATAAATAGGGATATTAATTCTACAATGTTTATGAATATTTCCATTTAACTATTTCTAGATGAATGAATCTCTCGGTTTTAAACCCATATTCCATGTTTATAAAATACTATATTTTTTCTTCGTTATGATTAAGAATAATTTGACATTATTAGTTGTTTTGACAAGTAAGAGGTTCTTTTTGGCATAAGGGAATCATATATTTTCCTATTAAACATATAGTTAATATATAAAGTATATACATTCATGGATAAATCATAATAATGAAATATATGATGAATTAAATATTCTTGTTTCATATTAAACCCTATTATGATTTTTTTACATGTTTATATGAACTATAAAAATTTTAGAAAAATTAAAATAAAATAATGATATATATATTATTCTAAGAATAATTAATTGTTTATTTGTTATGCATGTATATTAGAAAAGTTGAGAGAATTATTATTGAATAAGAAATCTATAGTACATCTAGTAGTTGCTAATATATTTTAATGTGGAAAATTTAATGTAACAATATCATTGAGGATTCTCATTGTCATTAATTTGACTAATGAAACAAGTAGATTAATATTTTTCTATAATATAAGTTATTCATAATATTTATTTACTATATTAAGGAAAATAAATGTATGTAAAATAATTAAAATGGTATTAAGATAATGAAACTATAGTCAATCCGATGTTGATAATTTATTGTATGTTACATCATTAATTTTTTCATATAATGTGGGTTGATATCAGAATAAAATTTATTTCTATTTTGTTGGGATGATAAAAATTATGAATAATACAATTCATTAGAAATCATTTAATGAATACATATTTTAAATAGTACGATAAAATATTTAACTCTGTAACATAAATGGGAACTTATACTATATCAAACATAATTAAAATTTTGGAATGAAACCCCGTAATATCATCAATGAATTTCTTATAAAAATTAGAATTCATTGAGAATATACATATATATAAGAATTGATAATAAAACATGATTTGTATCCTTGTATGACGGAATTACTAATTGAGTAATTATTGAATGACAATGCACATTTCTAAGGACAAATCTTATATTTGAATTATATAATTGGTGGAAAATAAATTCCTATGAATTGAATTATTAAGAATAGTTATATCAATATAAAAAATCAATATACTCAGTTGGATATGTTAATCAATTGATAGAAGTTCTAAATATATAAACATGAAAATAATATTTGTAATTATATATAATTTTCTTTTGTCATTTTAAGCGGAAATGTTAATTTTTGATGATTAAAATATATATATATATCAAGGTGGAGTTAAATTAAAAACAACCATGATAATGGTAATCCAATTTATACATGACTCATAGTTTTGGAATAATATTATTTCAATATGAACCAAGAAAATTAAATTATTATGATCTTCCCATAAGAATTTCATGTGGTTTAAAATGAATATTTATTTTATTTTTTAGGAAACAATATAGAATATTTCTATAGTGGTAAATATCAATGTATTCATACATTATTTATATTTCAAAATATATGTTGATTTTTGGAGTGGAATACCATTTTATATAATGATATATGATTTTTTAGTCTCCATATTGTGCTTACCCAAATATTTGATCGATATTTATAAATAATATATCCTTATAATTGGATAATTTCATTTTATATATTTTAAATACTGGTTTTAAAAAAGGAAAATTAATTCAAAAAACATATTTATTTATGTGCAGAGTATCCTCTTCCAAATTATTAATTTGAAATATATGTTTCTATCATATGAAGGTTGATGTATTATCAAAAATAGGGTTTTTTCTTTTTACTAATTCATGTCTATTTTTCATCAGAATATCTTCTCCAAATTTCATATGGTATACTTCAAAAAAATCAACGGTTTCTTATGGGAAAATCATACATTTAAGAGCTACCATTTTATTAGTAGGATACATCTTGGAATCATTTGAAAAAAAGTTAACTAACTATTATGGTGATGGAATAATCAATCTATACTATATTGTCAATGATTTTATAAGATATTATCATAGAAAAATCAAAATCTTAAAATATATTTAAGCACAAATATAATAGTATTTAATTTTATTATCATAATGGTAATATAAGGGGACATCACCACTAACATAGATTTTATGGTTATCGTATTTACCATATTAATCATTGGAGATGGATTATGAGGCTTGGGGATATTCCTCTCTCTAATGAGAACATGGCTTGTCAACTCCCCCTTCCAATGGTTCCCTCATAAATTTTAGTTATTCAATAATAATGTGGTGAGTATTTATATTATTAATATTCTAATTATTGATGAATATTTATACATTATTACAAACATATATTTAAATTAAATGATATAAAATTATTTATTTACTCTTTCTAGTTGAATTTTTATATTTCACCTCTAATAGTTATATAACTATTCATTTATATCGAGGTGACTACATGGAGGAAAATCAACTAAAAATTAAAAACAAATCTTTAATGTTTATATCCATTTCATGGATATTATTATAATATGAAATACCAACATATAATCTAATACAAAATATTTGTATCCCCATGGTTTTTGAATGATAATATTATATTAATTAATATCATGAATATGAATAACAAATTTTACTTAATAGAAAATGGGTGTGGTTAATTTGGAACATTTTATTTTTGGTATAAGAATCATCATTATACTCTTGTATATTAAATATCTCGTTTTTTCATAGATACAAATTATTGACACTCTTTCAAGTGAGTGATGGGATTATTGTGCAATATTTATTTCTATGTTATGGATGACATTGGAATTATATAATGAGACCATAATCATTAGATCTACGAAGATCATAATAGGACATGAAAATGAATTGATGCTGAATAAATAAGATTTTTTAGGAAATACATTTAGTAATACAATACAAAAATATCACCATCATATCTCTTAGTACAACAATGACATTGTCTTAGTGGGCTAGTAATATTTTTTGGCATGAAAGTAACCAAATATGGTGTTTAGACAGAAAATTCAGGGTCATATAGATAATATTATCTTCTTATGAGGTACTCTCATGCATCGTGTTTTATATTAAATTACCATAGCATTTATTTATCTCACTAGGGAATGGAGTTCGATCATCATTACAGTACCGCCAATGACTAGTGGAATTCAAATTTCAGTATTATATAGAATGTCCATCTATCTTATGGAATCATATATTTCACTGCATAAAAAAAATTTAATTGGGAATTATCTATTTTATATCACTATTTTAAATATTATTAGATAATATATAATTCTCATTAGGCAAAATATTTTTAAAATTATAACCATATTAGAGGGAATTAAAAATCTCTTGGAGTTGTTATTTCATTTATATATTACATTGTTTCAATTGATTAGTAATTTGTATCAAATTATTTCATTGTATGTGGGTATTATTATCATCCATTTATAAAATTTAGGATGCTTTAGATGATTATTGTTTAATATATGAAACAGAATGGTTATTTTGAATTATTTTGTAGACCCATGTGAGTGCCTATAAAAAAGGAAAAAGGAAAAATATAATGGCATTCACTATAGAGTAATATGGATATTTTATTAGATCATGACCATAAAAACCTCACCAAACCTATGTTGGAGTCCATATTGAAAGAAAATAGACTATTTTTTGATAATATTCAACATGATATTTTCATTTATAGAAGGAACGTTAGATGAACCATGGAATTTTTGAGGATGTACTAGTTGTTTATTGTTTTGAAAATATTAAAAAAAATACATTTTCTATGAATAATGTGTCATTCAGATGGAATATTTAGTTATTTTTTTGAGGGTTCATCAATATGATAATAAATTATAATTTACCATATTAATCGAATTGGACCTCATCTATTTATATTTACTTTTATCCTCGCATTATAGATATGAAACGTGTTTGAGATTGGTCGACCCAACATGCATGGATATTAAAACCTTGAAGTATATCCTTCATCTTTCAAAGCATAAATTATATTCGTTGAAAAATCATATCATGAAATACATGTTCCCTATTGAATATTAACCATGAATGTCAAGCCTCATCACCATTATTCTCTATTGTTTTGTGAAAAATTACTTCTCTATCAACCATGTGGAAATTATATTATTTTTGGAATTGTTTTATTGGTAGGTTTTTGTTATAAAAGTTTCTTTATTTCATTCTTTGGATGCATTAGAGAACCTATAGTATTCTGGGGTTGAACCCCTTATAGGTGTTCATTTTGTGTAATCATATCTTGGTTGTAATGAAAATATTCTTATGGTGAAGACATTGCAGATGAGCCTTGATGTAGACATTGAAAAATTGGTGGTTGTATGTTATGTACAAAATAGATGTCATGTATATGATTGTTATAATGATATGATTTTTTCTATTCACTTTACTCCATGTTTTAGGTTTTACCACTTGTGTGTGGGTATACAATGACATTGTGCATATTTTATTTGTTTAATCACATTTATGTACTTTATTATTGTTACAAATGATTGCTATATATTCATCTAGATATAATGGACGAATTGTTAAATTTTTTAAAAAATATTGTATATAGTGTATTGTATATTGTTTTTTCTATGAATTTTACCACTGTTAAAGGTGATCCTATCTGGTTTTGGTGGACCTAGAGATGGATCATGTTCAAATGATACAAGTGACAAAATTATGGTTTAGAATTAGATAATGTTGAATGTAGTAAATTTTTTAATAACCATATTGAATCATGGTAAGGAGTGATATTACTAGAGAGGTGAAAGAATGGAATGATGTTTTTCATGGTCGTACCCCAAGATATAGTTTTGAGAATTAATGGTATTGTGGTATAAACATAGGTAGTGTCATTATATGATGACTTTTTGGCCTCACCCATGGGAGAGAAATGTCTTAATTTGATTGTGTCACAACATAAAAATCATTATTATTTTGGTTAATATTTAGTACATGTGGTGAAATTTTTTTCAAATCATTATCACTCTGTCTTTTATAATTTTATCATAGAATCGAGTAGAAATAATTATGCCTAATAGCTCTTTGTAGATTTTTGATTCATGACTTCTTAGTACTTTATTATATATATATATATATGATATTGAAATATAATATTATGAATATTCACTCATGTAAAAAAGAAAATGTTAGTTGTTTTATAATATGTTTATACGCAAAACCTATACAATATTCTCATTGTGTATCCAGACAACATGAATAGTGACACAAAAATGGGAATGGACCCGTCAACAAAGATATTTGTGATATTGAATTGTGATAAGAGGCTATATCCAGATCGAAAGATTATTGATTCCATGATGTATCATTTTGAGTCATTTCTATATCACAGTCTAGAATCTCCTTCAACTTGGGGGTCCTATGTTTAGTAATCTATATGATTTGATATACGTGTATTGAAATTTTTTTAGTGTTTTTAATTAAATTTTATTTTTTTAAATTATTATTTATACATGTATTATTTTCATTATGATGGTTTATTACATACACATGAGGCATCTAATACCAAATTTCTAGTAAAAAAACTACAACTACATATTCAGATGCATGCACGAGCCTAAGTTGAAATCCTACTCAATCATGGTGAATTCGAATAGGGCCTTGCGATGTTCTATAAAAAATTGATTCCAAATTTCCTTCTTCATGAAATGTTATTGTGGAAAGTTATAAAATTTATTTATTGGGGGTTATATAGGTATGTTAATTTCATGTATTCCCAGATGAATCGTATATAGAAAAATCAGAGATATCATTTATTAGACATCATTAATGTTTATAGTTTTATTGATTCCCTTTGATCATGAAGTTATTGTTTTGTTACTTTTTTATGTGATTTGGATTCAATATTTAATCATTTCTAGGAACATAGTGTCACATGTCATATATATATATATATATATATATGATGAGTGCTTTGAGGTAGTTCATATATTAAATTACATGATTTTCTATTTCTATTTAGTGGAATAACAATTTTCACAAGTTTTTTATGTTTCTATAATGGAATTGATTATTTTAATTAGATATTTCTTTTATATATATATATATATATTTTAATAACAAACATGAATATAGAACAAGGGGTTATCCAGTAGTGGTACTAAGTGGGGAATGTTTTATTTTTTGTTATATTATTATATAAGAGGGTTTACCTTGTCCAATTTGTGTTCTAGAGAACTAAAAGTAATGTAATATAATATTTTTTTAATTTTTCTAATGATAAAATGTAATTTTAAAAAATTTAACATTTAACACATTTTATGGGAGGCCCTTGGAATTTAGTTTAGGTTACACCCACGAGGGAGTAAATTATAGTTCTTCCACCATTCATACATAAGAATGCATATAATAATTATTTTGTACCCACAACATTTGTTTATGGAGAATGTTAACATTATAAGTGGGTGTTCTATATTATTCATATTCCTTATGGAAAAGTTCCCATGTCTATGTTTTATAATGTTCCTGACATTCAACTCCATTATCGACCATCCTTCTAAGTCATGTAAGGATCATGATATTTTTAGACCCGTATATACGTCATATGTGGGGTCATTGATCAATTATACAACCCATAGTTTCTATAAGATATTTGGATAGTTTCATCCTCCATTGAAGGACTAAGAGGTGGTGGGTTATTATGAACTAGTAATAGATATTTGAAAGATGGACATAGATAACCTTCAATGACCCCCTTTTTCATTATTTCTTATTGGGAAAGGTAAATATATACTATTCTAAAATGATCATGGAGACTCAATTGGTCTCAATGATGGTGTCTTCCTTAAGGATATTATTTATATGTTTCTTTTATTTTTCTCATCTAGATACATGGAATGATCATCCTAAAGCTATAAAGGTACAAAGAATCATATATGATATTTTATGGAGATATGTTATGAGATTTTACCTAATGATATATATAAAGTTTCATTAATGGGGCCGGTTAGTTGGGGCCATTGGGTCCCTGTGACAGCACAGACACCCCGCCTTAACAAGGCCGTCGGGTCCTGGCCTACCAGGTACCACCAAATTCCCTCACAGACACGTAGGGCCCACCCCAGCATCCACCCACATGCCTGAATGGGGCATATGACTAATGATATTCCCCACATGCCAACACATGTCCTTTCCAGCGTGCTTTGTCCTCACTCACACACATCTTGAGAAACTTACAAGACGACTCCCATCATGATCACTACTCCAGGCCAAGCATGCTTAACTGTGGAGTTATGATCAGACAGGCTCCTAAAAAAGAAGGTTCACCTTGTTGACATTAGTCTTATCATTAATCCATTTAACCCTTTATCATTTCGGGGTGTTACAATCACCCCCCCCCCCCGTATAGCACAATGTCCTCATTGTGGGCCCCACATCTCATCCCAGGTAGTGCACCGCACTTAAGGATGGGTACCACCTCTGATACCAAATGTGACAACTGGGTCCCGGTGATAGCACAGACACCCCACTTTAATAAGGTCGTTGATTCATGACCTACCAGGTACCACCAGCTGCCCCAGCATTCACGTGGGGCCCACCCTAGGATCCACCCACATGCTTGAACAGGTCATATGACTAATGATAGTCCCACATGCCAACACATATCCGTTGTAGTGTTCTTTTCCCTCGCTCACATACACCCTGGAAAACATCACAAGATGTCACCCATCCTGATCACTACTCCCGGCCAAGGACGCTTAACTGTGGATTTCTAATCTGACAGGCTCCCGAAAAGGAAGGTGCACCTTGTTGACATGAGTCTTATCATTTATCTATTTAACCCTTTATCATTTCGGGGTGTTACAATAAAAAAAATTTCTCGAAATTTCTGGGCCATTACATTACTCCCATCTTAGGGATTTACGTCCCTATAAAGATACAACACACACAAGGGAAAAAAGAGGGTATTGAGCACACATCTGAGCCTCCCGCTCCCATGTGCTCTTTTAGAGGTTCTCGTGCTGCCAGCGAACGCGCACTAGAGGAATCGACCATCAATGCATGACTTGTTACTGTTGATCCTCATTCTCTACTAGAACCTCTGTGAGTGTTGTCCTATGGTCGATGATGATGGATAGGTCGTGCACACATCTCCTCACTGAGATACCAGGATGATGTCATGCATCTAATGTAATTTATGTGGAAGGACCAGCAGTAAGCCACATCGCCCACCCTTTCGCGATATCATCATTGAACGACAAACCTTGAGGTAGGGTTTGTTATGTTCATGTTTTAATGTCATTCATCATCGTTCTACAAATTCTTGAGAATCGTTTGGCCGCATGAAACCATCTTGAAGAGGAATGTCTTGGACCGCAAGAACACGGTATAACCCTTCCCATATCATTTGTTGTTTTTGGATGATGGTGGCAGACTGCGAAGAACCCGCAGTCGACGGGCCGACCACAATCAGATCATCAGCACATGATTGACGGGTCGCCGCAAAGGCAGGGCACCGTCGTACTGTGTGGAGTAGAGCCGGACCGCGGCAGGGGCCGGCTGTGGCGGAGGGGAGAGGCACCTTCACGCTGCGCCGGTGCCACTGGGACCGCGGCCGGGGCGGGTCGTGGCAGAGGGGTGTGGCACCGTCCCGGCGCGCCGGAGCTACAGGGGTCGCGACCATGGCTGCCCTCGGCGGCAGGGCACGACGGATCTGGAAGGACGACCGGCTATGCCGGCCGTAGGCACCACCAAGAGGCGGGACCCTAGGGGGTCCCGCGGTTACCCAAGGATCATCCATCATGCCCGACCATTTCGATGAAACTGGGAGGTGTAACTCCCCCCCCCCCTAGTCGGCCAGCTGCGTGGGCCATGTGCGTCGGTCCGTGCTGGCGGGTTCTGACCATGCCAGCTGGGCCAGACCGAATCTAGACCTGGGTCTAGTCAACCTAGTTCGGGCAGACCCCAGGGGTGTTGGGACGGGCCGGACTAGACCGAGACCCCCTATTTTTCGAACCATTTTCGGTTAAACAAACATATCGTTATCTACATACCTATGATCGATGCACCTTCAGTTGCGTAGTATTCCTTGAATCGATATGTTCGTTTCGTTATAATACTCTCAAGGTTTTTGAGAATTCGAGGTATGGCTAGGTTAGTTCAAACTCATTACCTACCGGGCCCTCGGAGCAGAAACACTTATAACATGAGGACTTCACGTACAATTGACGTGTCATCGACTACGATGGTTTCCTCCTGACAAGACATTTATTTTGGAATAATTCACCTAATTATTGGATGCATTTAGAGTATGGACTGGTTGGATTGTACCCAAAATTCAACCGGGCCCCACGAACCGAGATGCTAATAACTCATAGATCGGGCGTCCGATTGACGCACTGTCTGTTGTGTTGAGACCCCTACGATGAGGCGGTTCGTAGAGATACTTCCTTGCGAGACTTCGTGACACTTGGAGTTTCGACCAGTGGCTCGTGGAGTGGATCCTCCCAGAGACGAGCATACAATGTATGGGGACCATGTAGTTGGCTGAGACCTGATGACTGCTTGTCTGATTCGTATTGGAATGACTTGACTAGACAAGTGGGGATTACTACTGTGTTGGAGTGTCAGATCCCTGGCGGGGAGCACAACTGTGTTGGGGTGGCAGACCTATGGTACTCGATAGGAGGAGTACCTCTGTAGGCTTGTCGGGGGAGAACTACTGTGTTGGGGTGGCAGACCTGTGGTACTTGACATTGGAGGAGTATCTCAATAGTATAAGGTTAGTGAGTAGAACCTCAGAGTTGTGGAAGGACTACTGTGCTCGAAAGAGCAGGATTTCTCCAAAAGCCGTGTTTTCATCATCGTGAATAAAAATCCTGGTTTGAGCTGATTCAACGACCTTTATGTTTTTCCTCATGATTGATATGGGTTACTTGAGAACTTTTGTATATGTTTGGGCATATACCTAAGTAAAGGTTATCTGTTGAGATCATTCTTTTTGGTTTAACCTTGTTGGATTTAGTGAGACCTTGAGGGTCTCGGGGTCCCTACGGAGTATCATTATACTCACCCCAACACGGGTTATGCCCGCACCTCATTGTGTTGGATGAAGATGATGGACAACGTTGAAGGAGGCCGAGTGTACAAGGACTGGAAGACCCCTGGAAGTGGGCCTCACGATGAGTCGGTACCCGGAGGTGGACCTCACGATGAGATGGTACCCGGAGAAGGTTGACAGACGATGGTGCTGAGGAGGCTATCTGTACCTACCCTTCTGGTAGGATCCGTGGTGGAAAATCTAAAAGATTCTTCTCACATTCAACCTATTTTTTATTTTAACTTGAACTTTACAATTGGGCTTTTATTTCCGGCCCCTTACTTTCAGCACTATTTTTTTATACTTCTTTACATAGTGTTTTCTTCCGCTTGTACTCTGGTTGTGTGTGTTTATGTTTCTTAAAGGAAATTACTTCCCTTTTTATCGGGATTTATGCCTTTGGTTCTAGTCTCCAGTGCTTGGCCTATGGAAGGTGGGCTTTTGGTAGTCATGGCACGGTCCCTGAGGATGGTCGTGACAAATTGGTATCAATGGTGGTACCCAGCCTTAAGTGTGGTGCACTTCTTGGGTTGAGATGTTGGGCCTACAACGACGATTTTGAGCTCTAAAGGGGGGTGCTTGTAACACCCCCAAATGATAAAGGTTTAAATTAATAAATGATATGACTCATGTCAACAAGGTGAACCTTCTTTTTCGGGAGCCTACCTGATTAGAATTCCATAGTTAAGCGTTCTCGGCCTAGAGTAGTGATCAGGATGGGTGACCTCCTAGAATGTTTCTCTGGGTGTGAGTGAGTGAGTAAAAAACACACTATAAAGGACATGTGTTGGCCTGTGGAGACTGTCATTGGTCAGATGACCCATTCAAGCACGTGGGTTGTCCCTAGGGTGGGCCCCACGTGTATGCGGGGAAACTGGTGGTATCTGGTGGGCCAGCACCTGAAGACCATGTTAAGGCGAGGTATATGTGCTAACACTAGGTCCTATTTGTTACATTTGGAATTGTAAAACCCACAAATGATAAAGGGTTAAATGACTAAATGATATGACTCATGTCAACAAGGTGCACCTTCTTTTTCGGGAGCCTACCTGATTAGAACTCCACAGTTAATTGTGCTTGGCTCGGAGTAGTGATAAAGATGGGTGACCTACTAGGATGTTTCTCAGGGAGTGTGTGAGTGAGGAAAAAACACACTGGGAAGGACATGTGTTGGCCTGTGGGGACTATCATTAGTCAGATAAACCGTTCAGGCATGTTGTTGGACCCTAGGGTGGGACCCACGTGTCTGCGGGGCTACTAGTGGTACCCGATGGTCCAGGACTCGACGACCATGTTAAGGAAAGGTATATGTGGTATCACCGGGGCCCACTTGTAACATTTGGTATCATAGGTGGTACCCATCATTAAGTGTGGTGCACTGCATGAGTTGATATGAAGGGCCCACCACGAGGACATTGTTCTCTAAATGGGGGGTGATTGTAACACCCCCAAATGATAAAGGGTTAAATTATTAAATGAAATGACTCATGTCAACAAGGTGAACCTTCCTTTTTGAGAGCCTACCTGAATAGAACTTCACAGTTAAGCATTCTAGGCCTGGAGTAGTGATCAGGATGGGTTTCCTTCTGGGAAGTTTCTCAGGGTGTGTGTGAGTGAGGACAATTCCTAGGATGTTTCTTAGGGTGTGTGTGAGTGAGGAAAATTCCTGGGATGTTTATCAGGGTGTGTGTGAGTAAGGAAAAAACACCCCGGAAAAAACATGTGTTGGCCTGTGGGTACTGTCATTAGTCAGATGACTCGTTCAGGCATGTGGGTGGACCCTAGGGTGGGCCCCACGTGTCTGCGGGGCAACTGGTGGTACCTGGTGGGCCAGGACCCAATGGCCATGTTAAGGCGGGGTGTCTGTGTTGTCACCGGGGCCCAGTTGTTACATTTGGTATCAGAGGTGGTACCCAGCCTTAAGTGTGGTGCACTACCCGGAATAATATGTAGGGCCCACAACGAGGACGTTGTGCACTAAAGGGGGGTAATTATAACACCACCAAATGATAAAGGGTTAAATGACTAAATGATATGACTTGTGTCTACCAAGAGCACATTCTATTCAAGTGTGTTTTCTCCTCAATCACACAAACCCTGAGAAACATCCCTTGAGGTCACCCATCCTGATCACTACTATGGGCCAAGACCACTAAGGTTCACCTTCTAGCTGGCTGGGACCTGATGACTGCTTGTCCGATTCATATCAGAATGACTTGACTAGCCTAGTGGGGAGAACTATTGTGTAGGGGTGGCTGGCCTGTGGTACTCAACAGGAGAAGTACCTCTATAAGCTAGTAGGTGGAGCACTACTTTTCTTGGGGTGGCAGACCCGCAGTACTCGACAGTGGAGGAGTACCTCAGCAGTCTAAGGGTAGTGAGTATAACCTTGAAGTCATTACAAGACTACTGCACTCGATAGCGGATGAGTTCTCCAGCAGCCGTGTTTTCATCATCGTGAATAAAAATCATGGTTTGAGCTGAGTCAATGACCTTTGTGTTTTTCCTTATGATTGAGATGGGTTACTTGATAAATTAGGTATATGTATGGGCATATACCTAAGTAAAGGTTATTTATTGAGATCTTTCTTTGTGGTTTATCCTGGCCGGATTTAGTGAGACTTTTAGGGACTCAGGGTCCCTACCGAGTTTCGTTATACTCACCCATGCATGGTCTATGCCCGCACCTCGTTGTGTTGGATGAAGACGACATACAACATTGACAGAGGACGAGCGTACGGGGATTGGACGACACCTAGAGGTGGACCTCATGACGATTTAGTACCCGGAGGTGGACCTCACAACGAGTCAGTACCAGGAGGAGGTTGACGGACGAGGGCACTGAGGAGGCTATCTGTACCTCCCATTCAGGTAGAAACCATCGTAGATGATCTAGGGGTTGCTCTATCTATAGCTAACATTCAGGTAGGATCCGTGGTGGACGATTCAAGAGCTTCTTTTCACCTTCCAATTGTTTTTTATTTTACCTTGTACTTTATAATTGGGCTTGTATTTCCGGACCATTACTTTCACCACTACTTTTTTTTTCAGATTTACTTAGTGTTTATTTTTTTTGTACTCATTTTGTGTGTGTTTACATTTCATAAAGGCAATTCCTTCCCTTTTTATAGGTATTTATGCCTTTGGTGGTAGTCGCCAGCCCCTGGCCTATGGAAGGCAGGCATGGGGTAGTCAGGGCACGGGCCCCGAGGACGGGTCGTGACAAATTAGTATCGTAGCAGTCGGTTCTACCACAGAACTCAGGACTCTAATCATTTTTTTCTATGAAGCAAAAGTTTTAAGGGTACCGAGTGTGGTCTTTAGTTTCGGGAGTACATTGTTGGTGCGGTGACCGACGTATCCATACACAAGGTCCTTGACTTATAATTTCCGACTCAGTGCACCAAAACACTGATTTCATATGTGTTTGAAAATGTTTTCATTAAATCAGCTCAAACCAGGTCATCTCACCAGGTTTAAATAATTTTACCGTGTCACATCTATTCAGGATTCCTCCACACAGACAGTGAGTTGGAGTTCCGAGAGAGTACCCGATGAGGCCCACCAAGCGACAAGGTCTGGTGGAGAGCCCTCTTGCTATGTTGGCACCTTCGGGTAGAGTACCGGCAACACCACCACCTGTTGGGAAACAGATTCCGCCAGCTATACTAGAGGACGGTGCACACTGACAGAGCATGTTGCACGAGTTCCAGCAGTAGAGGCCTCTTATGTTACAAGGCGAGACAGATTCCCAGGCAGTAGTGGACTAGATGGAGATGATTTCTAGAGTTCTACACCTAGTTTAAACACTAGTAGAGAAGATGGTGATCTTAGCTACTGGTGTTTCCTATTGAGTGACCATGAGGATGATCGGTATAGTGATGGTACTTTCTTACATGGACCGATGTCCAAGATAGTACCTTCGGGTAGTGTGCCATCTATATCACTACCTGTTGGCTAGTAGTTTCAACCGGTGGTACCAGTTGATGACACATGTAGGTTTAGTGCCTTGCACGTGTTTCAACATTAGATACCCCTCAGGTTCCGAGGTGAGCTCGACTCACATGTGGTTGAGGAATGGCTTGAAGAGGTGGCTGAGAGTTTTCAAGAACTTATACATCTTCAGAAGGATGAAATGTTGGTATCTGAGTAATCATTGAGGCATACTGATCGTTCCTAGTACTTGACGACAACAATTCGATCAGTGCTTTAGAGATTAGACCTCTGATCATGGTGTGTTTTAAGGATATCTGATCCAGAACCTTTCCTCTATGATTTCCTACTTATGTGAGGGTTCTAGAGAGAACCTTTTTGAATGAGAATTCATTGGCTGAGTGGAAAAAGCCAGTGAAGGTTAGCAGTGGGAAAGTAAAAAGCTGGCGCTAGACTTGGAGACATGAGCATGTAAAATTTTATAAAAAGAGGAAGTGTTAGGGACATATGAATTTTCAAAGCAGTAGACATGGTAGAATAGTTAGGAGGGCAACATGTGGTGATGTAATTTTCGACAAGTTACAACCACCCACTCTTGTAGTCCCCGCTAGGATCAGGGAGTAGGAGGGAAGAGAAAGAGAGTAGCTGCATTCTGTCATGGACTGTAACCCAAGGGTGCTAGGAATTATTCGAGGTATGGTCTATGTCTACTACTAGCTTCTGTAACAATATACATTGATACCAATAATTCCTTTCTTCCATGAATATTGTCCCAGACATCGAGTTTCTGGTTAATCCATTGACTTGACCCTCACGTCTAGAGATACCATTGGGAGAAGACTTGATAATCACGGTTATGCAGACGGTGTGATCTGAACCTTGAGTAGAAAGTTTCAGTTGGATCCTCTTGGTGGCAGTGTCGAGGCCTTACGACGTTAGTTTGGGTATGGACTCAGAAACCACAGTTCACACATAGATTGACTGTATTAGGAAAAAATTTTGTTGTTTACCTACAACGTTGGGATGAGTTATCATGGTCGGCGAAAAAAACCCCCAGGAAGCACGGGATGGAATCATGCATAAGTGGGTGAATTCGATCACTAATGAGTCATCCAATAAAAGATTTGTGCAAGACTTCTCTAGAGTTGCTGCACCGCTTTTAGCATTGACAAAGAAGTAGAAACTCTTCGTGTGGTCAGAGTGATGCCAGCAGAGCTTTAAAAGAGCTGAGGCATAGGTTGACCAGTATGCCCATCTTGAGGCTAGTGGAGAAAGTGCAGATCATCCAGGAGAGGATGAAGACTGCACAGAGCTGACATGAGTCCAATGCTAATAGGAGACGGAGACCACTGGAGTTTGAGGGTGGTGACCATGTCTTCTAATGGATTCCACCTTGACAAGGTCTATAGTGTTTTGGAAGAGGAGGATAGTTAACTCCATGATTCAATGGAAATTTCTAGGTCCTCAGTAGAGTAGGTGAGATGGCTTACCACCTGGCTCTTCCTCCTCAATTGCACCGGATGCACGACATCATCCACGTATCTCAACTAAGGAGAAACACGCACGACCCTTCACACATCATCGACCACGGGGAGCTGTTCATCGATGACGAAGAGTCATTCATGGGGTTCCAGTAGAGGTTGAGGATAGACATGAGTGGGTACTACAGAGACGGTCAATTCCTCTTGTGTTCTTTCGCTGGCAGCACAGGAAACCTCCAGGAGAGCACATGGGAGTGGGAGGCATAGATGCGTGCTCATTACCATCTTTTGTTTCCCTAGTTTATGTTTTAGATTTACGGGGGACGTAAAGCCCTGAGGTGGGAGTAATGTAAAGACCCAAAAATATCAAGAGACATTTATTTTTTTCTACTTTAATAACTTGTAATTTTACGAGACTGTGGCTTCTGAGGGAACTTGATTTTGAAGCGTGGTGTGACCAGAATCAATTTACAAAGTATAACTCGGGTACGATCAATGAATGAATGAGCGGGTTTTTCTATCTTTTTAACCGGTGCTCGGAATTAAAATACGAGGGCACCGATGAACTCACTACTCTGGTATTTTCTTTAGGTGACATTTACCTTAGTTGAGTTTGTGTGGAAGGAGAATTTAAATTTTGGGGTTTAATTAATGAAGTAAATAAAATTTTTTGTAAAATTTTATTCTATATCTAAGGAGGTTAATTCCTCCCATGGGAAGTTGTTGGTGGGTCCCACACCCACCCAACATCCAAATGTGTGGATAATTGAAAGGTGGGGCCGACACGAGCCCCAACCTTTCACGTTTCCCCTAAACTCCTTAACCTTCCTTAAACCCCCCATTAAACTCACATGTTAGTGTTGACAACTCTCCCATTTATGAGACCTCTCACCTCCTCCTCTCTCCATATTTAACATTTTCCAAGAAACCTTATTAAATTAATGAAACCTATTCAATTAATTAATTAAGAGATTCAAATTTCGAATGGCTTGGAAAGTTTAATTAAAATAAGGTGAAACCTAATTTTAATTGGGTTGGCAGTTGTTTTGTTGGGGTGAAACATCTTGAGATAGAGATTTTATGAAGAAAGGGGGAATTTCTCCATTGTTGAAGAACGTTGTCTCTTTCCACGAAGATCGAAAAAGCACATTCCATTCTCTTCTCCGCAACAATGGAGGAGACGTCGCTTCCTTCTCAGGCGCACTCTGACGACGTCCATGAATCCTCACCTCGTGACGCCGTCTTCCACGACACTGACGTTCATCATCAATTGTTGAGATAGGGGTTTATTTTTGAAAGTTAATGTTTTCATGCCCCATTCTTTGTTGGAAATCTTTGTTTAAATATGACCAATTTCCATCGCTTTACGCGGAGGGTGTGGTCCGAACGAACAAGGCCCGATGAACCTCCGTTGATCTCATTTATTATTCTTAGAATCGAAAACCGAAGGTGGAGGAGGCACGACGATGTCACGCCGTGCCTGGAACGCGGAGATGGAATCAGAAACCGTTGTGCTGGCTGTGCAAGTAGAACCATAACCAACATCATGGGCCACTTCGGCGGAAGCACCAGCAAGCCCATCAGCTGGCCGAGCGGAGGCGAGCCGCGGCGCCATGAGGGCACCATGCTGGAAAACCGGTCGGCCCGTCGGCCGACCGGGCATAGAAAATCCACAACGACAGGAGGGCTCCATGGAGAAAGAGTCACAACCCGCTGTGTGGGATGCTTGGAGCAGATGGTCGGCCGGCCTAGCTGGGCTGTTGGGGAAGGGTGGAACCGCTAGGCGCGTGCGGTTCAGATTGCCAAGGGGTTGCGCCCGTCGGACCACTCAGCGCTCGGGCCTAGCCACCCAGGCCGCACGCCTATCCCTGCAGCGCCCACCCTAGAAGCCTCGGGTTGGGGTGGGCCATGCCATGGCGGTGTGACCCCTTTGTCGGGTTGGACCCGCCAAAACTGAGTCGACCCGACCCGACCCGTCAACCCATGGGGTCTGACGGACCGGGCTCGTTTCACCTAAATGTGAATTACATGAAGACCGCGCGTCCGATCGACGCGCCGTCTATTGCACTGGGACCCCAGCAATGAGGTGTTCCTTTTCCATTACTCATAGTGAGTTTTGGGCAACTTCAGAAAAATGGATGGGATGGTTCGAACCCAAAACCAATCTGGCCCTCGGAGCAGAAACACTAATAACTTGATGACCAGACGTCTGATTGATTTCACGTCGACTACGTTGGTTTCCTCTTGATGAGGTGGTTATTTTGGTATACTTCACCTGAGGTTTCAACGCAGTTTGTGTATGGATGGGTTGGATTGTACCTGAAATTCAACCGGGCCTCAGGAATGGAAAAGCTAATAACTCACAGACCGGGCATCCGATTGACGCGCCGTCTGTTGCGTTGAGACCCCCATGACGAGGCTGTACTATGAGATACTTCTCCATGGAACATCGTGAAAATTTGAGTGTCGACCAGTAGCTCATGGAGGGGATCCTCCTGGAGTTTAGAAAAATGAGTATGGTGACCTTGTAGCTGGATGAGACCAGATGACTGCTTGTCTGATTCGTATCAGAGTGACTTGACTATCCTAGTGGGAAGAACTACTGTGTTGGGGTGGCAGACCGGTGGTACTCGACAGGTGGAGTACCTCTGTAGGCTAGTAGGGGGAGCACTACTGTGTTATGGTGGTAGACCTGCGGTACTCGACAGTGGAGGAGTACCATAGCAGTCTAAGGTTAGTGAGTAACACCTTAGAGTCGTGGCAGGACTACTGCACTCGACAGAGGAGGAGTTCTCCAGGAGCTGTGTTTTCATAATCATCAATAAAAATCCTAGTTTCAGTTGAGTCAATGACAATTATGTTTTTCCTCATGTTTGTCAGGACCCGTCCTCGGGGCCCATGCCCTGACTACCCCAAACATGCCTTCCATACGCCAGGGGCTAGCGACTAGCACCAAAGTCATAAATCCTGATAAAAAGGAAAGGCATTGCCTTTATAAAACGTAAAAATTCACAACTAGAGTACAAGTGGAAGAAAACACTATGTAAAACTAAAAAAAGGTAGTTCTCAATGTAAGAGACTGTAAATACAATCCCAACTATAAAGTACAAGGTAAAAGACAAAATAACTCGAAAGTGACAAACAACTCTTGGATCGTCCACCACGGATCCTACCTGAAGGGTAGGTAAAGATAGAACAACTCCTAGATCTTCCACCACAAATCCTACTTGAAGGGTAGGTACAGATATCCTCCCCATCTCCCTCATCTGTCAACCTCCTTCGTGTACCGACTCGTCGTGAGGTCCACCTCTAGGTACTGTCCAATCCTCGTACACTCGGCCTCCGTCAGGGCTGTCTGTCGTCTACATCCAACACAACGAGGTGTGGTCAGAGCCTGTGTAGGTGTGAGTATAACGATACTAAGTAGGGACCCCGAGACCCTCATGGTCTCACTAAAATCGATCATGGATTATCCATAATGAATGATCTCAATAGATAACCTTTACATAGGTATATTCCCATACATATACCTAAGTTATCAAGAAACTCATCTCAATCATGAGGAAAACACAATGTTCATTGACTCAGCTCAAAGAAGAATTTTATTCATGATGATGAAAGAACAACTGCTGGACAAATCCTCCTCTGTAGAGCGCAATAGTTCTGTCTCAACTATGAGGTTATACTCACTAACCTTTGACTACTGAGGTACTCCTCCACTGTCGAGTATTGCGGGTCTGCCACCCCAACATAGTAGTGCTCCCCCTACTAGCGTACAGAGGTACTCCTCTTATCGAGTACCGCGGGTCTGCCACCCCAACATAGTAGTTCTCTCCACCATGGGTCAACCACCACGACATAGAAGTGCTCCCTAGTGGGCTATTCAGGTCGCTCCGATACAAATCGGACAAGCAGTCATCAGGTCTTAGCCAGCTACAAGGTCTCCTTACTCTAAACGTTCGTTTCCAAAAGGGCCCGCTCCATGAGCTACTGGTCGATACCTCCAATTGTCACGTAATCTCATGTGAATGAATCTCAATGGAATTCTTCGTCATAGGGGTCTCAACCCAACAGACGGCGCGTCAATCGGACGCCTGAACTATGAGTTATTAGCATTTTCGTTCCAGGGGCCCGATTGGATTTCAGGTATAATCCAACCCGGCCATACTCCAATTGCATCCAACCCTCAGATGCGATATTATAAAAGAACCGTATCATCATGAGGAATCCAACATAGTCAACGACATGTCAATCAGATGTATGGTCCTTATGTTATATGTTTTCCTCACCAAGGACCCGGTTGGTTTCTGGTTTGAACCAACCCGACCGTTTTTCCGAAGTCATCCAAAACTCACTAAGAGTAACGCAAAAGTACTTCCTCATCGCAAGGGTCTTAATGGAGCAGAAAGTTCATTATTCACGATGATGAAAACACGACTGCTGGAGAACTCCTCCTCTGTCGAGCACAATAGTCATGCCACAACTCTAAGGTGCCACTCACTAACCTTAGACTGCTGAAGTTCTCCTACAGTGTCGAGTACTGCGGGTTTTCCACCCCAACAATGTAGTGCTCCCAAATACTAGCCTATAGAGGTACTCATTATATCAAATAATCCGGGTCTTCCACCCCAACATAGTAGTGCTCCCCACCATGGGTCATCCTCCCCAATAAAGTAGTGCTCTCCACTGAGATAGTCAAGTCATTCAGATACGAATCAGACAAGCAATCATCAGGTCTCAGCCAGCTACTAGGTCACCGTACTTCATATGCTCGTCTCCGGCAAGATCCACTCCATGAGCTACTGGTCGACACTCCAAGTGTCACTAATTTCCACAATGATGTATATCAAAGAGCCACCTCGTCAAAGGTGTCTAAATGCAATAGATGACGCGTCAATCAGACGACCGGTCTGTGAGTTATTACCATTTTCGTTTTAGGGGCCCGGTTGGATTTCGGGATAAATCTAAACCATCCATACTCCATCCGCATCCAAGACTCAGTTGAATAATTCCAAAAGAACCGTCTCTTCATGAGGAATCCTGCGTAGTCTACAACACATCAAATAGACATCCGGTCCCCATGTTATAAGTGTTTCTTCTCCGAGGGCCCGGTTGGTAACGAGTTAGAACCAAATCGAACATACCCAATCTTAACCAAAACCTTGAGTGTAATATACTAAAACTACTACCTTGATCAGAGAAATCCTATTCAATGGACAGTGCATCGATCGATGGTCTGTAGCTTATAATATGGCCGTTTAACTAAAAACAGTTGGAAAATAGGGGGTCGGGGCTTGGTTCGACCCGGCCCAACACCCGCTTGGTCGGACAGAACTGGGTTGTCCCAACTTGGGTCTGGGTCTGGTCTGATAGGGCGTGGCCCGGCTCGGCTGGCACAACACACGTGGCCCAAGCGGCTGGCCGACCAAAGGGGGGGCTGGCACCGCCCAGTGGGGCCTGCCCTAGCCGCTGGTCGGGGGTGTTACAACCCACAGTTTCTTCGAAATAGACGGCCATGATGGCCGGCCCTTGGGTAACTGCAGGACCCCCTCTGGTCCCGCCTCTTGGTGGCACTGTCAGGCAGTCTCCAGCCGCCAATGTAGATCTGCCGCTGCCATAGGCAGCAGCTTTGTTCAACCGGCGCGGCGTGCCGGCACCGTGCCCCTCCTCCGCGGCCTGCTCTGTCCGCGGTCCAGCTCTACTCTTCGCGGCACGATGGTGTCGTGCCTTTGCGGTGACCCGGAAATCAACCTCTGGCGATCTGCTAGTGTTCAGCATGTCGTTGTCCGGTACTTCATAGTTTGCCTCCATCGTTCACAACAAAAACGAGAGGGGAAGGGTTGGACCATGTTCGTGCGGTCCGAGCCCTTCCTCGTCAAGATGGTATCAAGCGGCCAAGGAAACTCGAGAATTGAAGAACAATGATGAATGATATTAAAACATAAACATAACAACCCCTAACTCAAGTTTCCCCGTTCTTTGATGATATCACGAAAGTGTGGAGGTCACCTCATTGACATCGTCTCAAGGGAGGAGATGAAGGTGACGATGATCATTAGCGTTCGTCTCTTCCGAAAAGGCCTTTGATCCCTACTCGAGCGTCGTTCGTTGGAGATCCGTCGGAAGGAGAACCATTCTTCAGGGAGGGAGGGATCTCTTCTATTTCTCCAGGGATTCCCCACACAATTTTTTCCCAGCCCAAATATTAAAATGGGACTTTCCCCCATCTTAACAAACAATCCATCTCAATTCAAATTAATTCAAACTCATTAATTAATTTAATAGTTGGAAAAAAAAATAAATGATGAGAGAGAGAGAGATGGAATGTGGAGAGGTTCCACTATAATAAATGAGTTATTTTTCATGTATTAAACGAGGGGTGATTTATGGGGAGTTCAAGGGGTTTATTGGGGAGGTGAGGAGTTAGGGTCTCATGTGGCCCCCTCTACACTAAACTCTACCATGGGAGGCTAGCTCGGTGTGGGCCACACCTCTAACTCCCCCATTGTAGGATAATAACATAACTTCACAAATAAAAACATCAAACACATATTTTTATTTATTCCTTAAAAACAAACCGAATATTAACCTCTTCTCCCATAAAAATGGAATTATGGTAAAGGTCCTCTCAATAAATTATCGGCGCTGTGAATTCATCGGTGCCATCAGATTTCAATTCCAAGCACCGGTTCAAAATATAGAAAAACCTTCTCATTCATTTACTGATCATACCCATGATAAACTTCAGAAATTGATTCCGGGCACACCGGGCCTCAGAATCAAGTGCTGTCAAAAACTTTGTACTCCTAAAATTTCAAAGAAATTAAAAAAAAAAATTCCTTGTAATTTTCTGAGTATTTACATTACTCCACCCTTAGGGATTTCCATCCACGTAAAGCTACAACACATCATAGGAAAACTAAAGGATGTACCGAGAACGCATCTGAGCCCCCCGCTCCAATGTGCTCTCCAGGAGGTTCCCATGCTTCCAGGGAAAGCGCACAAGAGGAATCGACCGTCCACATATGTCCCGCTCCTATAGATCTTCAACCTCTACTGGAACCCCGTGAATGCCACCCCATCATCGATGTCCAGATCTCTATGGTCGACGATGATGGATAGGTCGTGCACACATCTTCTCAGTTGAGATACGTGGATGATGTCGTGCACCTGTTGCATCTGAGGTGGAAAGGCCAGATGAAACGCAAAAATAACTTTCCGCCCCGTTGAAAATTCTATAGACCTCGTCGAGGTGAGACCCATAGGAAGATGTGGTCACCATCCACAAACTCAAGTGGTCTCTGTATCCTATTATCATAGGACTTCTGACTGCTCTGTGATGTTTTCATCCTCTCCTGGATGATCTGCAACTTCTCTGTCGTAGCCTGAACCATCTATTTTTATACACGTGCTAACACTATCACTATCCAAAAAGGATATCTGTAAGTCTTCCAGCTACTGTCTCGCCACTCCTAATAGCTGAATGTCCGATCTACTACTAAGAGCATCTATAACAATGTTCCCCTCTCTATTACTATAAACAATCTTGAAGTCATAGTCCTGTAGAAATTCAAGCCATCAATGCTATCTCAGGTTCAGGTCTTTCTGAGAGAAGATGCACCTGAGACTATTGAGTAGGAGAGAACCGTATACCATTCGTTCAATGAACAATGGGTGAGACTAACCAAAATTAAGAACTCATCTCCACCATTCTTTGTCTACATTCTACCAAAGAGCTTCTATGATTTCTTCTCTCCTAAAAATAAAAATCTAGTCTCATCCCCTCAATTAACCATGTTCTTTGCCTAATACAGTCAATCCTGACATGAAAGGTACAATTCAAGTCTTGAATGATGTCGTAAGGCCTTGATGCTACTACTAAGAGATCCAACCATTACTCTCTCCTCCTAGGGTTGAGTCACACTGTCGGTATCAGTGCATTGTTACAAGGTCTCCTCAAGTGGGAATCTCGCAAGTGAGGGTCAAGTTAACTGTTTTTAACTGAAACCTCTTAGTTTCAACCATACAAAAAGGACAAGAAAGTAAACATCAAAACTATATGTGTCTTTTATTACTGCAGCTCAATGTACAAAGACACAAAACAAACACAACAACAACCACACAGAAACTAGAAGCACCAAGAACAAAGGCCTCCATGCCTGGAACTAGTCCAGCTCCTGTCCACCTACATCCGGAACTCCATGGTCATATGCTTTAGCTACCTGAAGCTCTGCTCTCCCATATCCACCAGTCCATGCGGTCGTGGTGGACCTCATGGTGGTGGTGGTGGAGACACCTCAAAGAGTCGTACAACACCGACTATACGACCAACTCGTCTGCCCTGGTTAGGTTGGTTCCTACACTACATGCTTCTCATCTGCTGGTGTCTGATCAAAAAGAGGTCCTTGTACTGAGGCCTCGTCGCTCAAAGGCCTGTCAGTATGTATAACTATCGAGGCTCTAGCTGATCGTCTGTAGGGAGGCCTCCTGAAAGAACAGATGTGACACTGTAAAAAGACTATACCTGGTGAGCTGGCCTGATTTGAGCTGATTTAAAAGAAAACTTTTTAAAACACACATGCAATCAATGTTTTTGTGCACTAAGTCAGAAATTAGAAGTCATGGTCCTGGTGTACGGATACGTCAGCCACCCGCACCAACATTGGTCTCCCTGATCTGAAAAACCACACTTAGTACCCTTAACACTATCACTTCATATAATGAAAATATCAGAGTCCTAATTCATGCATTAGAACCGACCCCTCTGATACCAATTTTTCAAAACTTGGTCCTAGTGACAACACATACACCCCACCTTAACATGGTTGTCGGGTCCTAGTCCACCAGGTACCACTAATTTCCCCACAAACATGTGATCCCCTACCAAGGTTCCACCCACATTCCTGAATGCATCATCTGACTAATTACAGTACCCACATGCAAACACATGTCCTTTCTAGTATTCTTTTTCTTCACTCACACACACCCTGTGAAACTTCCCAGATGGTAACCCATCATGATCACTACTCCAGGACAAGAACACTTAACTGTGGAGTTCTAATCAGACAGACTCCTGAAAGTGAAATGTAAACACACACACAACCAGAGTACAAGCGGAAGAAAACACTATGTTAAACTGAAAAGAAAAGTACTGCTGAAAGTAAGGGGCCGAAAATACAAGCCCAACTGTAAAGTACAAGGTAAAAGAGAAAAAAGATGGAATGTGACAAGCCGCTCCCAGATTGTTAGGACAAAGAACCCTGGAAAGGACATGTGTTGTTCTGTGGGGACTCTCATTAGTCAGATGACCCATTCGGGAATGTGGGTGGGTCCTAAGGTTGGGACCACATGTCTCCTGAGATACTGCTGGTAGCTGGCAGGCCAGGACCCGACGACCATGATAGGGCGAGGTGTATATGTTGTCACCAGGACCCAATTGTCTCAATTGGTATCAGAGGTGTCAGTTTTACCACAGTTCTCAGGACTCTAATCATTCTTTTCTGTGAAGTAGTAGTGTTAAGGGTACCGAGTGTGGTCATCAGTTGAGGGAGTCCATTTTTGGTTCGAAGACTGACATATCTACACACCAGGACCTTAACTTCTGATTTATGACTCAGTGAACGAAAACATTGATTCTGTCTGTGTTTCCAAAATTTTTCTTAAATCATCTCAAACAAATTTAGCTCACTAGGTTTAAATCGTTTGATAGTTTCGCATCTGTTCAGGATGCCTCCACACAGACAGTCATTTGTAGTTCTGAGAAAGTACCCAATGACGGCCCACCATGCGACGAGGTCCAGTGCAGAGCCCTATTGCTATGTTGGTGCCTTTGGGTGGTGTACCAGCACCACCACCAATCGTTGGGCAGGTGATGCCACCAACTGTACTAGAGGACGGTGCATGCTGAAAAAGTGTATTCCACGAGTTCCAGCAGCAGAGGCCTCCGAGGTGACAAGGTGAGACAGATTCCCAGGAATCAGTGGACTGGATGGAGGTGATTTCTAGAGTTCTATACCTTGTTTAGACACTTGTAGATAATATGGTGATCTTAGCTACTAGTGTTTCCTAGTGAGTGACCATGAGGATGGTCGGTATAGTGATGGTACTTAAGTACATGGACCGATGTCTGAGATAGTACGTTAGGGTAGTGTGCCAGCTATATCAATACCAGTTGGTCAGAAGTTTCAACTGGCGGTACCGGTAGATGAGAAATGTAGGTATAGTTCCTTACACGTGTTTCAGCATTAGATACCCCTTAGGTTCTGAGGCGAGCCTGACTCATAGGAGACTGAGGACTGGCTTGAGGAGGTTGCTGAGAGCTTTCTAAAGCATATACAGTTTCGGCAAGACGACATGTCGGTAGCTAAGTAATCATCAAGGCGTGCCGATCGTTCCTGGTACTTTATGACTACTATTCGATCAGTGCATTATAGATCAGACCTCAGAGCGAGGTCTGTTTTAAGGATATCTGAGCCAGAACCTTTCCAATATGATTTCATACTTATGTTAGGGTGCTCGATAGAACCTTTGTGGATGAGAAATCTTTGGCTAACTGGATACAGCCAGTAAAGGTTAGCAGTGGGAAAGCAAGAATCCGGCGCCAGTCTAAGAGACTTGGGCATGTAAAATGTTTTAATAAGAGGAAATGTTAAGGTCTGATGAATGTGTAAAGCAGCAGACAAAGAAGCATATCTAGGAGGACATCATGTGGTGATGTACATTTTGACATGTTACAACCACCTGCCTTGGTTTTCCCCACCAGGCTCAGGGAGAAGGAGGGTAGGGGAAGAGAGTAGCTACATTCTGTCAAGGAGTGTGACCCAAGGGATCTAGGAATTATTCTAGGTATGGTTTGTCTACTACTATCTTCCGTAACAATAGAAATTGATACGAATCAATCCTTCCTTCCACGAATCATGTCCCATACCTAGAGTTTCTAGTTAAGCCGTTGACTTGACCCTCACGTCTAGAGTTACCTTTGTGAGGAGACTCGATAATCACGCTTACGCCGACATTGTGATCTGACCCTTTAGGTGAGAGTTTCGGTTGGAAACTCTTGGGGGAAGCTTCGAGGCATTACGACATTAGTTTGGGTATGGACTAGGCAACCACAGTTCATACACAGATTGACTGTATTAGGCAAAAAGGTTGTGGTTTACCTTCAACGTTGGGATGGGTTTTTCCTTTGTCAACAAAAAGGAAACCCCAGGCAGCAAATGATGGAATCATTCATAAGTGGGTGCAGTCGATCACTCATGAGAAGTCCAGACCTAGATTTGTTCCAGACATTTCTAGAGTTGCTGCGCCGCATTTAGCATTGACGAAGAAGGGGGAACTCTTCGTGGGGTCAGAGAGATTCCAGCAGAGCTTTACAGGAGCATGGGCATAGGTTGACTAGTGCACCCATCTTGAGGCTACTAGAGAAGGTACAGATCATCTAGGAGTGGACGAAGACTGCAAAGAGAAGACATGAGTCCTATGCTGATTGGAGATGACGTCCACTGGAGTTCAAGGGTGGTGACCACATTTTCTTACGGGTCTCACCTCGACGAGGTCTACG
The DNA here is from genome assembly GCA_963277665.1 of Viscum album. Lineage (NCBI taxonomy): Eukaryota > Viridiplantae > Streptophyta > Magnoliopsida > Santalales > Viscaceae > Viscum > Viscum album. Next base: position 2,032,278,509 of record OY728140.1, on the reverse strand, counting down.
GAAATTTTGTTGGGGTGAAAAGTTATCTTTGAGGTTCATCTGACCTTTCCAGGTCCTCAGTAGGGTGGGAGAGGAGGCTTACCGCTAGCCCTTCCTCTTCAGTTGCACTGAGTGCAAGACGTAATCCACATATCTCAGCTGAGGAGACACATGCACGACCTATCCATCATCATCGACAACTAATAGATGGACATCGATGATGGGACAACATTCATGTGCTTCATGTAGATATAGAGGATCGATAAGAGTAGGTCATACGGGGTAGTTCGATTCCTCTTGTGTGCTTCGCTGGAAGCACAAGAACCTCTAGTAGATCACATGGGATCGGGAGGCTCAGATACGTACTCAGTACCCTCTTTTGTTTCCCTAGTGTGTGTTGTAGCCTTACGGGGACGTAAATCCCTAAGTTGGGAGTAATGTAAAGACCCGTAAATTTCAAGGAATTGTTTTTCTCAATTTCTTTGGAATTTAACGCGTCTGTGACTTCTAACGACACTTGATTCTGAGGCCCGGTGTGCCAAAAATCATGTTCCGAAGTTTAGGTCGGGTACGTTTAGTGAACAAATGAGCATGTTTTTCCATCATTCGAACTAGAGCTCGGAATTGAAATCTGAGGGCACCGATGAACTCGCAGCGCTAGTAATTGCTTAAAGAGACCTTTACCACAGTTTTTTTAAGCGGGTTGAGAATTATTATTTGGGGTATAGTTTTAAATAAATATAATTGTTGAACATTTTTATTTTGTAACCTTGGTAGTTAAACCCTTCCAGGGGAAGTTGTTGGTGGAGCCCAAAACCACCCGAATTCCCATCTGTGTTTATATAAGTGGTGGGGCCCACATGATCCCCAGCCTATCATCTCCCTTAACCCTCTTTAAACTCCCCAAATAACTCCCTTAGACCCCCCTCATTAAACACCATTGTTTAATGTGGACCAGTCTCCCTACATTTATGAGTTCTTCCACCTCCTCTCCCTCTCTTTAATTATTTCCAACACATTTATTTAATTAGGTGGTTTGAATATTTGAATTTAAAATGGATTTTGATAAATAAAATAATAAGGTAGCTTATTATTATTTTTGGGGAATGCTTTTGTAGTGTGGGATCTCTTGGGTTTTTGGGAAGAACACCGACCCTCCGACGAAGAACGGACACTTATTCAACGAAGAATGAAAACACGCCTTCTTTTCTTTTCCCCGCGAGAAGAGGGAAGACACCACTTCATTGGGTACACTCCAATGAGGACAGAATTGACACCTTCATCCATGATGCTCAGCTACCGCAAATCTTTCTCAAGGTAGGGGAAACAACTTAAATTTTAATGGATTAAAATTGTGCTTCATTTTTCATTGAACATCTTGATGGTCCAACCTTCTGCTATCACTTAACGCAGAGGGAGTGAGCCAAAAAAACATGGCCTGATGACCCTCTATTTGATTTTTTTATGGAATTTCCAATCAGATGTGGAACAAGAAAGAGGCCGATGGTGTAAGGGCTATCGTCGCACACGCTCTGAAAAGATGATGCCAAGCAAGCCATGTCGGAGGAAACACGACGCTGTCACGCCGTGCCGGGGATGCTGAACTATGGCCAGCATAGCCACCAGGGAGGAAGCTGGCGTCTTCGCGCCAGCTCTGCAGTGGGAAACACTACTCACTTTGCAGGCCGGTTCGGCGTAATAACCGGCCGACCGGGTGAAGGGGAGTCGTGACGCCAGGAGGGCGCCGTACTGGAGAACCGGCCGACCCATTGGCCAGTCGAGCGGAGCCGAACTGTGTTGTCAGGAGGGTGCCACATTGAAGAAACCCGCATCCCGCCATATATGCCACATGTGCCAAAACTGGCCAATTTGGAAGGGCAGCATCACTTGGCACCGCCGGTTCGGGCAGGTGGGGGTCGCGCCCCCACCTTGGACTGCTCGACCGGCTGGCTGAGCCAGCCCGGTCACGCGCCCTACCGGACTGGGCCGGGCCGCGCCCCTTCAGGCCAGGCCGCACACCTTGGGCCTAGCTGCGTTATTCACTGGGCCGTTTCGACCCCTTTGTCAGGTCATACCCACCAAAACAGAGACGACCCGACCCGTCAACCCATCAGGCCTAACATACCGGACCCTTTTTCACTTAAATGTAAATTTCATAACGACCGCCTGTCCGATCGATGCGCTGTCTATGGCACCAGGACCCTTGTGACGAGGTGGTACTTTTGCAATACTCTATGTGAGTTTTGTACGACTTTGGAAAAACATCCGGGTGGGTTCGAACCCAAATCCAACTGGGCCCTTGGAGCGAAAACGCTTATAACATGAGTACCAGATGTACGATTAACGTACTGTTGACTATGTTGGATTCCTCTTGATGATGCGGTTTTTTTTGGAATACATCACCTGAGATTTGAACGCAGTTGGAGTATGGCCGGGCTGGATTGTACCTGAAATCCAACAGGGCCCCTAGAACAAAAATGCTAATAACTCACAGATCAGGCGTCCGATTGACGTGCCGTCTATTGCGTTGAGACCCCTATGACGAGGTGGTCCTTTGAGATACATATTTTTGAACATCGTGACACTCGGAGTGTCGACCAGTAGCTTGTGGAGCAGATCTTCCCGGAGATGAGCATATGGAGTACATTGACCATGTAGTTGGTTGAGACCTGATGACTGCTTGTCCGATTCATATCGGAATGACTTGACTAGCCTAGTGGGGAGCAGCACTATGTTGGGGTGGAAGACCCATGGCAGGGAGCACTACTGTGTTGGGGTGGCAGAAATGCAGTCCTCGACAGGAGGAGTACCTTTGTAGGCTAGTAGGGGGAGCACTACTGTGTTGGGGTGGCAGACCCGTGGTACTCAACAGCGGAGTACCTTAGTAGTCTATGGTTAGTGAGTAGTAGCTCAGAGTCGTGATAGGAATACTGTGCTCGACAAAAGAGGATTTCTCCAGCAGCCGGGTTTTTGTCACCGTGAAAAAAATTCCTGGTTTGAGATGAGTTAATGAACTTTGTGTTTTCTTCATGATTGAGATGGGTTACGTGATAAATTAGGTATATGTATGGGAATATACCTATGTAAGGGTTATCTTTTGAGATCCTTAATTGTGATTATCCTTGATGGATTTAGTGAGACCTTAAGGGTCTCAGGGTCCCTAATGAGTATCGTTATACTCACCACGGCACAGGCTATGCCCGCATCTCATTGTGTTGGATGCAGAAAACAGACAACGCCGACGAAGGCGAGTGTACGAGGATGGGACAACACCTGGAGGTGAACCTCACGACGAGTCGGTACCTAGAGTTTGACCTCACGACAAGTCGGTACCAGGAAGAGGTTTACGGACAAGGGCACTGAGGAGGCTATTTGTACCTACCCTCTATGTAGGATCCGTGGTGGACGATCAAGGAGTTGTGCTTTCTGTACCTACCCTTCAGGTTGGATCCGTGGTGGACGATCTAGGAGCTTCATGTCACCTTCGAGATGTTTTGTCTATACATTGTACTTCACAGTTGGGCTTATATTTACGGCCCCTTTACATTCATCACTAATTTTGTTTTCAGTTTTACTTAGTGTTTGCTTCCACTTGTACTCTGGTTGAATGATATTACATTTTATAAAGGCAATGACTTCCTAGTTATATGGATTTACGCCTTTGGTTCTAGTCACCAGCCCCTGGCCTATGGATGGTGGACTTGGGGTAGTCATGGCACGAGCCCTGAGAAGAGGTCAGAGGAGGAACCATGCCAACGTGGATGTTGTGCTCTAGGGGGGGGGTGATTTTTACACCACTGAATGATAAAGGGTTAAATAACTAAATAATATGACTCATGTCAACAAGGTGCACCTTCATTTTTGGGAGCCTGTCTGATTAGAACTCCACAGTTAAGCATGCTTGGACTGGAGTAGTGATCGGGATAGGTGACCTTCTGGAAAGTTTCACAGGGTGCCTCTGAGTGAGGAAAAAGAACACTGGAAAGGAAATGTGTAGGCATGTGGGTACTGTAATTATCCAGATGATGCGTTCAGGCATGTGGGTGGACCCTTGGGTGGGGACTACATGTCTGTGGGGTAACTAGTGCTACCTGTTGGGCTAGGACCCAACAACCATGTTAAGGTAGGGTGTCTGTGCTGTCACCGGGACCTAGTTGTGAAAAATTGGTATTAGAGGAGAAACCCAGCCATATGTGTGGTGTACTTCCAGGATTGAGATGTAGGGGTTTTTATGTTCATTATTTAATACCATTCATCATCGTTATTCAATTCTTGATTTTCGTTGGCTTCTTGATAACATCTTGACGAGGAAGGGCTCGAATAAAACGAACAAGGTCCGAACCATCCCGTCTCGTTTGTTGTTGTGGACAATGGAGGCGGACTGCGATGAACCGGCTGGCATCGGGCCAACCACGAGCGGATCGTCAGCACATAATTTGCGGGTCTCCGCAAAGGAGCGACACCGTCATGCCACACAGAGTAGAGTCAGACCGCGGCCGGGGCGGGCCTCGACGGAGGGGCACGACGTCGTCGTGCCGCAACGGAGCTACAGGGGCTGCGGCCAGGGCGGGCCGCAGCGGTGGGGTGCGGCACCGTCATGCCGTGTTGGTTGGAAAAAACCGCGGCCTAAGGTAACTGCAGATCAGCACGGGCGGCCGGTGGTCGCCCGCCGGTGCCACCAAGAGGGGGGACCTGAGGGCGTCCCATGGTTACCCAAGCTCCGGCCATCATGGTTGGTTGTTTCAAAGAAATTGGTGGGTGTACCCCCCCCCCCCCACCAGCGTCTAGGGAGGGCCCCACTGGGCGGCGCGAGCCCCTACTGGTCGGCGAGCCACACAGCTAGCCGCGTGGGCCACGTGTGTCGGGCCGGGCCGTGCCACCCTGTCTGGACCACGCCCCATCAGGCCAGACCCGGACCCAGATCGGTTCGACCATGTTCGAGCCGACCCAGGGGGTGTTGGGCCGGGTCGGACCGAGCCCAGTCCCCCAATTTTCGAATAGTTTTCGGTTTAACAACCATATCTTGAGCTACAGACCTCTGATCGATGCACTGTCAGTTGTGTAGGATTACTCGGATAGAGACTGTTGTTTTAGTATATTGAAAAAAAAGGTTTTGAAGAAGTTTGGTTATAGCGGGGTTGGTTCGAACTCATAACCAACCGGGCCCTCGGAGCAGAAATGCTTATAACTTGAGGACCAAACGTCCGTTTGACGTACCATCGACTACGCTGAATTCCACATGATGAGACAGTTCTTTTGGAACACATAACCATAGTTTTGGATGCGGTTGGAGTATGTCTGGGTTGGATTGTACCGGAAATCCAACCGGGCCCTTTGAACGGAAATGCTAATAACTCACAGACCGGAGGTCCAATTCATGCGTCGTCTGTTGCGTTGAGACCCCTATGAGAAGGAGGTTATTTGAGATACATATTCATGGAACATCGTGATAGTTGGAGTGTTAACCAGTAGCTCGTGGAGGGGACCCTCCCGGAGACGAGCATAAGGAGTACAGTGACCTTATAGCTGGCTGAGACCTGATAACTGCTTTTTCGATTCGTATCTGAATGACTTGACTAGCCCCGTGGGTAGCACTACTCTGTTGAGGAGGTAGACCCATGGAAAGGAGCACTACTGTGTTGGGGTGTCAGATCCGTGGTACTCGACAGGAGAAGTACCTTTGTAGTCTAGTAGGGGGAGCACTACATGGTTGGGGCGGTAAACCCACGGTACTCGACAGTGGAGGAGTACCTCAGTAGTCTATGGTTAGTGAGTAGCACCTCGGAGTTGTGATTGGACTACTGCGCTCGATAGAGGAGGATTTCTACAGCAACCATGTTTTCATCATCGTGAATAAAAATCCTGGTTTGAGCTCTGAGCCAATGACCTTTTTGTTTTCTTCATGATTGAGATGGGTTACTTGATAACTTAGGTATATTTATGAGCATGTACCTAAGTATAGGTTATCTGTGGAGATATTTATTTTTGGTTTATCCTTGTTGGATTTAGTGGGACCTTGAGGGTCTCGGGGCCCCTACTGAGTATTGTTATTCTAACCCATGCACGGGCTATGCCCGCACCTCACTGTGTTGGATGTAGAAGACGAAAAACGCTGATAGAGGCCAAGAGATCGAGAACTGGACGACACCTAGAGGTGGACCTCACGACGAGTCGGTACGTGGAGGTGGACCTCACCATGAGTTGGTACCCAGAGGAGGTTGACGGATGAGGGAGCTGAGGAGGCTATCTGTACCTACGCTTCAGGTAGGATCCGAGGTGGACGATCCAAGAGCAGCTTTCCATCTTCAAGTTGTTTTGTGTTTTTCCTCGTACTTTACAGTTGGGCTTGTATTTCCGGCCCCTTACATTCAGTAATACTTTTCATTTCGGTTTTACTTAGTATTTTCTTCTGCTTGAACTCTGGTTGTGCATGTTTTTACGTTTCATAAGGGCAATGACTTCCCTTTTTATCAGGATTTACGCCTTTGGTGCAAGTCTCCATCCCCTAGCCTGTGGAAGGCAGGCTTGGGGTAGTCACGACACATGTCCCGAGGATCGGTAATGACAAATTGGTATCAGAACATTCTTACTAGGCCTCCTCTAGTAGGAATCTTGCAAGTGAGGGTCAAGTTAATATTTTTTTACCCGAAACCTCTTAGTTTGAACAATACAAAAAGGAAAGGAAAGTAAACATCAGAACGATAAATGTCATTTATTAATGCATATCAAAGTATAAAGACACAAAACAAACACAATTATAACCACACGGAAACTAGAAGCATAAATAACAAAGGTCTCCATTCCTGGAACTAGTCCCGCTTCTATCCAACTCCTTCCGGAGCTCCATGGTTGTATGCTTCAGCTGCCTGAAGCTGTCCTCTCCCATATCCACCCATTCCATGTGGTCGGGGTGGACCTCCTGGTAGTTTTGGTGGTGACACCTCAAATCATCGTACAACACGGACTGCAAGGCCAGCTCCTCTTCCCTGGTCTGGTAGGTTCCTCAACTACCTGTTGTTCATCTGTTGGACAGGTTAGGCAGTCTCGAGCCAAGTGACCCTACATGCCGCATCCAGAGCACTTCCTGCTACTCTTATGGTTGGCCCTGTTTCGTGTGACTTGCACAACCGGACCTATACCCCGAGGTCACCCACCTATTGGCCTGATCCTCTTAGTCTTCTGCATTATCTTTCTACTATCTACATATGACTCTGCTACTGATGGAAAACCCTGTGGAAAGGGCAGCTCCTCCTGAGCACGCTCATAGTGTAGAGTCGCTGGTATAAACTCCACCATGAATAAAGTCTCAGAATCTCCCTAGGTGAAGGTCATCTCGTCCCAAAACTGGTGCATATGGCTCCACTACCACTCATGCGCTACCTAAAAGAGACTAACAGCTTGGTACACCATCAAGTTAGCAGGTGTCCCAGCTATGTGGAAATCTTGTGCTACTAACTCTATCCAGTTCCCAACAATATGAAAATCCGGCTAGCCTCGAAACGTCGGAGGCCTCTGTCGCTGGAACTCGTGCAGCGCGCTCAAGTGGCGTACACTCTCTGCTGGTGTCTGATCTAGAAGAGGGCACTGTATTGAGGCCTCGTCGCTCAATGGACTTTCCCTACGTACAACTATCAGGGCTCTAGATGATCATCCATGGGAAGGCATGCTGAAAGAACATATGCGACATGGTCAAAAGACTATACCTGGTGAGCTGACCAGATTTGAGATGATTTAAAAGAAAACTTTTGAAAACACACATGAAATCAATGATTTTGTGCACTGAGTCAGATATCATAAGTCAGAGTCCTACCACGACTCTAAGGTTCCACTCACAAACCTTATACTATTGAGGTACTCCCCCACTGTCGAGTACTGCGGGTCTGCCACCCCAACATAGTAGTGCTCCCCCTACTAGCCTACAGTGGTACTCCTCCTGTCTAGTACTGCGAATCTGCCACCCCAACACAGTAGTTCTCCCTTCCATGGGTCTTCCACCCCAACACAATAGCGCTCCCCACTGGGGTAGTCAAGTCATTTCGATACGAATCAGACAAGCAGTCATCAGGTCTTAGCCAGCTACAAGGTCAGCGTACTCCGTATGCTCCTCTCCAGGATGATCCGCTCAACGAGCTACTAGTCGACACTACATGTGTCACAATGTTCCATGAATATGTATCTTAAAAAACCGCCTTGTCATAGGGGTCTTAACACAACAGACGTCACATCAATCGGATGCTCGGTATGTGATTTATTATCATTTCCGTTCAAGGACAATAACTTATGTTTTCTGACTCAGTGCACAAAAACAATGATTACGTGTCTGATTTCAAAAGTTTTCTTTTAAATCAGCTCAAATCAGGTCAGATCACCAGGTATAGTCTTTTGACTGTGTCACATCGATTCTATCAAGATGCCTCCCCGCAGACGATCATCTAGAGCACCGACAGTTGTACGTACTGACAGGTCGTTGAGTGATGAGGCCTCAGTACATGGCCCTCTTCTAGATCTTACACTAGAAGATGAGCATCAGGCCATAGAAGAACCTACCAGACCAGGGCAGAGGAGCTAGCCGTACAACCAGTGGTGTACGAAGCTTCGAGGTGTTTCCACCACCACCACCAGGAGGTCCACCCCGACCATAGGGAATATGTCGATATGGGAGAGCACAACTTTAGGAAGCTGAATCTTCCGACCATGGAGTTCTGGAACCATGTGGATAGAATCTGGACTAGTTCCACACATGGAGGCCTTTGTTCTGGGTGCTTTTAGTTTCCGTGTGGTTATTGTTGTGTTTGGTTTGTGTGTTCGTACTTTGATCTGAAGTAATTAAAGACACTTATCATTGTGATGTTTACTTTCCTGTCCTTTTTGTATGATTGAAACTAATAAGTATCACTTAAAAACTATTAACTTGACTCTCACTTGTGACATTCCTACTACACGAGACCCAGTAACCATGAATTGGTGCTGAAATTTTGACTCAACCCTTAGAGGCGAGAGTAATGATTGGATATCTTAGTAGTAGCGCCGAGGCCTTACAACGTCAGTAAAGACATGAATTGTACCTTTCAGGTTAGGATTCACTGTATTAGCCAATGAACGTGGTTCATCCAGGGGATGAGACCAAATTTCTCTTTTCGGCAGAGGAGAAATCTCACCAGATCTTTGGTAGAATGTAGACTAAGAAGGGTGGAGATGAGTTCTTACTTTTGGCTAGTCTCACCCATTGTTTGTTGAACGAATGGTTTACGGTTCACTCCAACTCAATAGTCTTAGGTGTATCTTCTCTCAGAAAGACCTGAACCTGAGACAATAATGATGGCTTGAATTCCTCCAGGGCTATGACATCATGATAGTTTATACTCCATGGGAGGAGAAGGTTGTAGAAGATGCTCTTCATTGGAGATCGGGCTTTCAGCTGTTAGTAGTGAAGATACAGTAGATGGACGCGTTTCAGATTCCCTTTATGGATATCAATGGAGATAGCACATGTAAAACTAGAAATGGTTCAGGCTACGATGGAGAAGGTTCAGATCATCCAGGAGAGGATGAAAACAACACAGAGCATACAGAAGTCCTAGGCTAATAGGAGACGAAGACCACTGGAGTTCGAGGATGGCGACCACGTCTTCTGATGGGTCTCACCTCAATGGGGTCTATGGGGTTTTGGATGGAGCGACAAGTTATCTCTGTGTTTCAGTTGGCCTTTCCACCTCAAATGAATTGGGTGAACGAAGTCATCCATGTATCTTAGTTGAGAAGATTTGTGAACGACCAATCCATTATCATCGACCACAGAGAGTTGTACATCGATGACGGGGCGACTTTCATGGGGTTCCTGTAGAGGTTGAGGATCGATAGGGGTGGGTCCTACTAGGATGGTCAATTCCTCTTGTGCGCTTATGCTGGCAGCACAGGAACCTCCAGGAGAGTACATGAGAGTGGGAGGCTCAGATGTGTTCTCGGTACCTCATATTGTTTCCCTAGTATGTGTTGTAGCTTAACGGGGAAGTAAAGCCCTGAGGTGGGATTAATGTAAAGACCGGTAAATTTCATGGAATTTTTTATCTTAATTTCTTGGAAATTTTATGAGTACACATTTTCTAACGGCACTTGATTCTAAGGCCCGGTGTGCCCGGAATGAATTTTAAATGTTTTTCTCGGTTACGTTCAGTAAACGAACGAGTGATTTTTTCTATCTTTTGAACTGGGGCTCAAAATTTAAATCTTTGGGTACCGATGAACTCTCAGGACCGATTATTACTTAAGGGGCCCATTACCGTAATTGCATTTTGACGGGAGAAGAGGTTAATTTTTGGTTTGTTTTTAAGGAATAAAAAAATATGTGTTTGATATTTTTATTTGTGGAGGGTGGTTATTATCCTAAAAATGAGGAGTTATAGGTGAGGCCCACACCCACCTAACCTCCCATGGGATTTTTTAGTGTAGAGAGGCCCACACGAGACCCTAACTCCTCACCTCCCCAATAACCCCCTTGAACTCCCTATAACTCACCCCTTGTTTAATACATGACAACTCCACTCATTTATTGGAGTGGAGCCTCTCCACTTTCCATCTCTCTCTCATCATTTAATTTTTTCCAACTATTCAATTAATTAATGAGTTTGAATTAATTTGAATTGAGATGTAACGTTTGTCAAGATGGGGGAAAATCCTATTTTAATATTTCGGCTGGGAAAAATTTTTGTGAAGAATACTTGGTGAAATAGAAGAGCTACCTCCCTCCACAAAGAACGGTTCTTCTTCCGAAGGATCTCCAAAAAACTACTCTTGAGTTGGGATTGAATTCCTTTGTGGAAGTAATTAATGCTAATGATTGCCGTCACATTCATCTCCTCCCTTGTGACGACTTCAACGAGCCGTCGTCCACCCTTTCACGATATAGTCTACAAAGGACAAACTTTGAGGCAGGGGTTGTTATGTTCATGTTTTAATACTGTTCATCGTCGTTCTTTAATTCTTGAGTTTCGTTGCCTGATTGATACCATCTTGACGAGGAAGGGATCAGACCGCACAAACACGGTTCGACCCTTCCCCTCTCGTTTGTCATTGTGGATGATGGAGCCAGACTGTGAAGAACTGGCCGACGACGGTCTGACCACAAGCGGATCGTCAGCGCATGATTTTCGGGACGCCGCAATGGTGTGGAACCGTCGTGCCATGCAGATTAGATCCAGACCATAGTCGGGGCGGGCTACGGCGGAGCGGCGCAGCACCGTCGCACTGCCCTGGTTGAACAAATAAACAACCTATGGTCGCGGTGTATCTGTAAGGACGGCCGGTGGCCGCCCGCCGGTGCCACCAAGAGGCGGGACCTGAGGGGGTCCCGTGGTTACCCAATAGTTAGCCATCATGGCTGGCCAATTCGAAGAAACCGGGGGGTTTATCCCCCCTGACCAGCGGCTATGGTCGGCCCTAATGGGTGGCGCCACCCCCCCCCCCAGGTCGTGCAGCCACGTGGGCCACGTGCACCGTGCCGTGCCGGTCGGGCCGGGCTGCGCCAGCCGGGCCAGGCCGTGCCTATCGGGCTGGGCTGCGCTATATTTGGTCGAACCTGGACCCGGGGCGGGTCGACCAGGTTCGGCCCGACCAGAGGGGTGTTGGGCCGGGTCAGACGGGGCCCAGACCCCCTATTTTCAGACTGTTTTGGTTAAACGACCATATCATGAGCTACAGACCTCCGATCAATGGACCATCTATTTCATAGGATTCCTCGGATCGAGATGGTCATTTCGGTATATTACACTCAAGGTTTTGATGATGTTTGTGTATTGATGGGTTGGATCGAACTCGTATCCAACCGGGCCCTCAAAGCAGAACCATTTATAACTTGAGGACCGGATGTCCATTTGATGTGCCGTTGACTACACTGGATTCCTCCTGACGAGTCGATTCTTTTTTAATACTTCACCTGAGGTTTAGACATGGTTGGAGTATGTCCGGGAAGGATTGTAACGGAAATCCAACCGGACCCCTGGAACGTAAATGCTAATAACTCACAGACCGGGCGTTTGATTGACTCGCCGTCTATTGCGTTGAGACCCCTATGAATAGATGGTTATTTGAGATACATCTTCATGGAACTTTGTGACACTTGGAGTGTCGAACTGTAGCTCATGGAGCAGATCCTTCAGGAGACGAGTATACGGAGTACGGTGACCTTGTAGCTGGATGAGACCTGATGACTGCTTGTCTGATTCGTATCATAATGAGTAGACTATCCTTGTGGGGAGCACTACTATGTTGGGGTGGAAGACCCATGGAGGGGAGAACTACTGTGTTGGGGTGGTATACCAGTGGTACTCGATAGGGGTAGTACCTCTATAGCCTAGTAGGGGGAGAACTACTGTGTTGGGGTGGCAGACCCGTAGTACTCGACAGTGGAGGAGTACCTCAACAGTCTACGGTTAGTGAGTGGAACCTCGGGGTCGTGTCAGGACTACTGCGCTCGACATGGGAGGAGTTATCCAGTAGCTGTGTTTTCGTCATCATGAATAAAAATCCTGGTTTGAGCAGCATCAATGACCTTTGTGTTTTCCTCATAACTGATATGGGTTACTTGATAACTTAGGTATATGTGTGGGCATATACCTATGTAAAGGTTATCTGTTGAGATCTTTATTTTTGGGTTATCCTTGTTGAATTTAGTGAGTCCTTGAGGGTCTTGGGGTCCCTACTGAGTATCGTTATACTCACCCCTGCACAAGCTATGCCCGCACCTCTTTGTGTTGGATGCAGACGACGAACAACACTGACGGGGGCCGAGAGAACGAGGACATGACGTCACCTTGAGGTGGACCTCACGACGAGTCTGTACATGGAGGCAGACCTCATGATGAGCCGGTACACGGAGGAGGTTGACGGACGAGGGCACTGAGCAGTCTATCTGTTCCTACCCTTCATGTAGGATCCGTGGTGGACAATCTAGGAGCTGTGCTATCTGTACCTACCCTTCAGGTAGGATCTGTGGTGTACGTTCTGGGAGCTTCTTGTCACCTTCTAGATGTTTTGTCTTTTACCTTGTACTTTACAGTTGGGCTCATATTTCAATCCCCTTACATTCACAACTAATTTTTTTTTTCAGTTTTACGTAGTGTTTACTTCCGCTTGTACTCTGGTTTTGTGTGTTTTTACATTTAATAATGGAAATGTCTTTTCTTTTTATCATAATTTATGCCTTTGGTGCTAGTCACCAGCCCTGGCCTATGGAAGGCGGGATTGGGGTAGTAACGACACGGGCCCCGTGGACGGGTCATGAAAAATGGGGTAGATTGGATTTTAGATAAAATCCAACCCGACCATACTCCAACTGTGTCCAAACGTCAAATGAATTATGCCAAAAGACTCTTCTCCTCAAGAGGAATCATACTTATTCGACGACACATCAATCGGACGTCCGGTCTTCAAGTTATAAGCATTTCCGCTCTGAGGGCCCGGTTGGAATTACACTCATTCCAAACCCGGTCGTTTTCCAATGTCGTCTAAAACTCACTAAAAGTAACGAAAAAGGACCGCATCATCACGAGGTTCCCAGAGCCACAAACGGCACGTTGATCAGACGCACAATAATTATGTCATTCACGTATAAGTGAAACGGGTTGGGTCCATTAGACCCGATGGGCTGATGGGTTGGGTCGAATCGGTTTTGGCGGGTCCGACCTGAAAAAGGGGTCAGACATGCCCGGTGAGTCGTGTGACCTGGCCCGAGGAGTGCGGCCCGGCTCCGCCAGGCCTGACGCGGCTCGGGCGTGCACGGCCCGGCTGGGCGCACGGCCTGGCTGGCTCGGCCAGCCGGCCAAGCGGTCCGCGGGGCGCAACCTCTCAGCTATCCGAACCGACTGCGCTACACGGCGCCGCCCTTCCCAAACCAGCCAGCTATGTCGGCCGGCCTTCTGGCAGAAGTGGACCGCACGGAAGGCCGTGAATCATCTGGTGCGGCGCCATCCTGGGGCCGCGACACACCTCTGCCAGGCCGGCCAACGGGCCAGCCGATCCTTCCACCGAAGCAGCCCGTGATGCGGGCCACAGTTCCTCCTACACAGCCGGCACAACGTTTCCAGATTCATTCACCGTGTACCCGGCATGGCACTATGGCATCGTGCCTCCTCCGCCTTCGGTTTTATATTCTATGAATAATAAACGAGATCAACGGAGGGTCGTCGGGTCGTGTTCGCTCGGCCCACACCCCCAGCATAAAGCGATAGAAATTGGCCATATTTAAACAATGATTCCCAATGAATAACGGGGTACGAAAACATTCAATTTCAGGAATAAAACCCTACCTCAACAATTGATGACGAACGTCAGTGTCATGGAAGACGGCGTCACGAGGTGAGGATTCGTGGACGTCCTCGGAGTGCGCCCGAGGAGGAAGCGACCTCTCCACTCTTGTCGCGGAGAATAGAATGGAAGGTGTGTTGATCGTTCTTCGTGGAACCAGTGTTCTTCGCCAAGGGAGGAAGTCATTCTTCGTGGATGAAGAATTCTCTCCTCTAAATCTCCCGAATTATTTTACAAAAAAATATTTCATTAAGTCTCTTTATTTTAAACGATCACCATGCATTTAAAATAAGTCAAAGAGGTGTGAAAAAAATAACTAATAAGGTTATTAATTACCTTAGTTGGATTTATAATGAATGGGAGGAGGAGAGGCTCCCCTTTAAGAAGGGAAGTTGTCAACTTTAAATAGGGGAATTTATTGGGGGTCTAAGGAGGTTTCGGGAAAATGAAAGGTTAAGGATCGTGTGGGACCCACCTCTTATATACCCACACATAGGAATTTTGGTGGGTGTGGTCCACAACAACAACTTCCCATGGGAGGAATTAACCTTCGTAGAAATAAAATAAAATTGTTCCAATAATTTTATTTACTTCTTAATTAATTTCCAATAATTATCTTCTCCTCCGAAGAAAACTCAACTACGGTAAATGTTTTCTTAAGAAATTAACAGCGTTTTGAGTTCATCGGTGCCCTCATATTTCAATTCAGATCACTTGTTCAAAAGATTGAGAAACCCGCTCATTCATTTACTGAACGTACTCGATCTAAACCTCGGAAATTGATTCCGGGCACATCGGGCCTCGGAATGAAGTACTGTATGAAACTTTGTACTCGTAAAATTCCAAGGTATTTAAGTAGAAAAAAAAGATATTTACCTTGAAATTTCCGGGTCTTTACATTACTCCCAACTCAGGGATTTACGTCCCCGTAAAGCTACAACATAAACTAGGGAAACAAAAGAGGGTACTGAGCACACATCTGATCCTCCCGATCCCATGTGCTCTCCTGGAGGTTTCCAATAATGCCAAAAAAAGCGCACAAGAGGAATCGACTGTCCCCGTAGGACCCGCTCCTATCGATCCTCAACCTCTTCTGAAACACCTTGAAAGTCGCCCCATCATCAATCTCCTGCTCTCCATGGCCAATGATTTGTGAAGGGATGTGCACGTATCTCCTCTGCTGAGATACGTAGACGTCATCACTCTCCCGGTGCAATTACGGTGGAAGGGCCAGTCGGTAAGCCACCTCGCCTACTCTATTGAGGACCTGGAAAGGTCCATTGAATTGTGGAGTTATCTTGCCGCCTGATCCAAAACTTTGTAGACCTCATCGAGGTGAGACCCATAAGAAGACATGGTTTCCACCCAAAAACACCAGGGGTATCCATCTCCTATCAGCATAGGACTCCTATCTGCTCTGTGTAGTCTTCATCCGCTCCTGGATGATCTACACCTTCTCCGTTACTACCCCAAGCCTGCCTTCTATATTCCAGGGGCTGGCGAGTAGTACCAAAGGAAAAAATCCCGATAAAAAGGGAAGGCATTGTCTTTAAGAAATGTAAACACACACTACCAGAGTACAAGCAGAAGAAAACACTAAGTAAAGAAGTATAAAAAAAGTAGTGCTGAAAGTAAGGGGCCGAAAATACAAGCCCAACTGTAAAGTACGAGGTAAAAGACAAAACAAATGGATGGTGACAAGTAGCCCCTGTATCATCCACCATGGATCCTACCTAAATGGTTGGTAAAGATAACCTCCTCATCGCCCTCATCTGTCAACCATTTCTGGGTACCATCTCGTTGTGAGTTCCACCTCCGGGTACCGACTCATCGTGAGGTCCACCTTCATGTGTCGTCCAGTCCTCGTACACTCGGCCCCCGTATGCGATGTCCGTCGTCTGCATCCAACACAATGAGGTGCGGGAATAGCCCATGTAGGGGTGAGTATAACGATACTCAGTAGGGACCCTGAGACCCTCAAGGTCCCACTAAATCCAACAAGGATAAAGAACACTATAAAGGACATGTGTTTTCCTGTGGGGACTATCAATAGTCAGATGACCCCTCTAGGGTTGTGGGTGGAACCTGGGGTGGGTCCCATGTGTTTGTGATCGAAAATGGCGGTACGTGAAAGGTTAGGACCCGACGACCTTGTTCAGGTGGGGTGTCTGTGCTATCACCGAGACCCAGTTGTGAAAAATTGTTATCAGAGGACGTTGGTTCTACTGGAGAACTTATGACTCTAATAATTTCTTTCTATGAAGCAATAATGTTAAGAGTACCGACTGTGGTTTTCAGTTCAGGTATTCTAGTGTTGGTTCAGTGGCCGTCATATCCATACACCAGGACCCCTGACTACTAATTTCTGACCAAGTGCACGAAAAAACTGATTGTGTGGGTGTTTCCAAAAGTTTTCTTTAATTCAGTTGAAACTATGTCAGCTCACCAGGTTTAAATTGTTTGACCGTGTCGCATTTGTTCAGGATTCCTCCATGCAGATAGTCAGTGGGAGTACCAAGAGAGTAACCGATGACAGCCCACGGAGCGACGAGGTCCGGTGTAGAGCTCTCTTTCTATGTTGGCACCTTCGGGTGGTGTACCAGAAGCACCACCACATGTTGGGAAGAAGATTCCACAAGTTTTACTAGTTGATGGTGCACTCTAACAATGCGCGTTGCACGCGTTCTAGTAGCAGAGGCCTCCGAGGTTACGAGTTGAATGTTTTCGTACTTATTCAACTTCGTTGGAATCACGTCTTGACAACCAAATGGTATCACCATAACAAGGGGGATTTGATACTGCACTAACACAGTTGAATCTTTCCCATAATTGATCTTTTCATTGGTTAACGACGGGAGTGGATAGCGGTGACCAGCAACGAGCTGGTCGTGATGAAGGGACGAGCGGCGCGAAGGCCACCGGGACGTCAAGAAGGTGCGACATAATCTATCTACGCAAAGGAGGCTGCAGCCAAGGTGGGCCGTGGCGGAGGGGCGCGACGTCGTGGCGGCACACTAGTGGAGTAGGTCTGTGGCCAGGGCGGGCCGCAGCAGGAGGGCCACCGCACAACGCCGTCGCGCCCCGCCGGAAGGGAAGCCGTGGTTGGGCCGCGACGGTTTGGCAGGAGGGCGGCCGGCTGAGCCGGCCACCGTCGACGAGGCGCCAGGGAGGAACCTGAGGGTTTTGTGGAGAAGGAACCGGTGCTTTCTGGTTCCGTTACGGCAGAAAAAGGGGGCAAAAACCACCACTTGATTGAAAGGGCGGGCCACGTATGGCTCTGCCGCCGCCTGGTCATGCTGACCAGGCAGACTTCACGACCCAGCCTCGCGGCTGGGCCTTCGTGTCACGAAGACCTCACGGGTCGGGATTCCATGCCACGCGGGCCGGGATGGCGCCCTGGGCCGGGCCTTGCCCAATCGGTCCAGAACCGGACCTGGGTCAGGTCGTCCCGGTTCGGGCCGACCCAGGGGTTGTTGGGCCGGGTCGGACCGGGTCGAGTCCCTCTATTTTCAAAATGTTTTCGGTTAAAAAGACATATCATGAGATGTAGAACTCCGATCGATGCACCATAAGTTGAGTAGGATTTCTTGGATTGAGACGGTCATTTTGGTATATTACACTAATGGTTTTGGCGAATTATGGGTACAGACGGGTTCATTCGAACTTGAAACTAACCGGGCCCTCGGAGCAGAAACACTTATAACATGAGAACCAGACGTCTGATTGATGTGCCGTCGAATATGTTGGATTCTTCTTGATAAGACAGTTCTTTTGGCATAATCCACTTGAAGTTTGGATGCAGTTGGAGTACAGCCATGTTTTTTTATTTTTAAAAACCAACCGGGCCCCTACAACAGAAAAGATAATAAATCTCAGACCAGACGTCCGTTTGATAATCCATGAGCGGAATTGGTAATCTCATTGAGAAATGGATCCTTTGAGTATACCCCATGCGAGTTTGGGATACAATTGAGATACGGTCGGGTTGGTACATACACGACACCAACCGGGCCCCCGGGATAGAAAGGCTAATAACTCACAAACCGAGTGACTGGTTGATGCGCCGTCTATTGCGTTGAGACCCCTATGATGAGGAGGTCCATTGTGATACTTATTCATGGGAATTTGTGACACATGGAGTGTCGACCAGTTGCTCATGGAGCGGATCCTCCCCGAGACGAGCCTATGGAGTACGGTGACCTTGTATATGGCAGAGACCTGATGACTGCTTGTCCGATTTGATTCGGAGTGACTTGTATAGCCCAGTAGGGAGCACTACATTGTGAGGTGGAAAACCGATAGTGGAGGAGCACTACATTGTGAGGTGGCAGACCTTCGGTACACAATAGGAGGAGTATCTCTGTAGGCTATGAGGGGTAGCACTACTTTGTGGGGTGGAAGACCCATGACAGAGGAGCACTACTTTGTGAGGTGGCAGACCCACAGTACTTGACAGGAGGAGTACCTAAGAAGTACAAGGTTAGTGAGTGGAACCTCGGAGTCATGGAAGGACTACTGTGCTCGACAGAGGAGGAGTTCTCCAGCAGCCATGTTTTCACCATCGTGAATAAAAATCCTGGTTTGAGCTGAGTCAATGACCTTTGGGTTTACCTCATGATTGAGATTGGTTACTTGATAACATAGGTATATGTTTGGGAATATACCTAAGTAAAGGTTATGTGTTGAGATCATACATTGAGGTTTATCCATGTTTGTTTTAGTGAGACCATGAGGGTCTCGGGATCCCTACTGAGTATCGTTATACTCACCCCTGCACGGGCTATGCCCGCACCTCATTGTGTTGGATGAAGACGATGGACAACACTGATCGTGGCTGAGGCTTGTAGAGATGGACGGTAAACGGAGGTGGAATTCACAACTAGATGGTACCCGGAGGTGGAATTCATGACGAGCCGATAACCAGAGGTGACAGATGGACGAGGTGAGCTGAAGTGTCCATCTGTACCTACCCTTCAGTTAGGAACTTCGAAGGACGATCCAGGAGCAGCTTGACAGCTTTCTGTTGTTTTGTCTTTTCCTTGTACTTTATTGTCGGGCTTGTATTTCCTTCCCCCTTAGTACTTTTAGCACACTTGTTATACTACATTACTTAGTGTTTCCTTCCTCTTGTACTTTGGTTGTGTGTGCTTACGTTTCATAAAGACAATGCCTTCCCTTTTTATCAGGATATACGCCTTTTTTGGTAGCCGGCATCCCCTAGCATATGAAAGGAGGGATTGGGGTAGTAACAGCACGGGCCCCAAGGACGGGTCGTGACATTAGTGGGCTTGGTTCTAGAGGAATAAATATTAACATGTGTACTTCAATACTTCAATGGAATTTATTATAACACTATCATTGGTAGCAAGAGGAAGAATATAGAATCACAACCGATCAGTGGTAGATATCTAAAGTATATTAGGGACTATACAATAAAGCCTAAATGGTATTGAGTGATTTATTGTTTCAACTGTGGACAATGTTTAAAAAATCAAAAAAAATTCCCAATTCTACAATTTAATGTCATATACATGGTGAGATAACAAAATAATATTTATTCTATTAATTAAATCTCAAACATTTCCATGTGGATGGGTAAATTTATTTTCATTCATCTAGCCATTGTACTTGTTAGATTCCTACATAGTATGTTCGTACCCATCAGATTATAATAACATAATAGATTCATACATATGCGGTATAGGTCCATGGAAGGGAGGAAAGATCAGATAAATCAATTGGCTATGTTTTGAATGTTTTTTGATATGGTTAATTGACTAATCTAGGTATAACCTTGATCAAAAATACCCTCTGTAATACCCATTTTAATATGTGTTTTAGCCATTCATTAATATTTTTTGATATTAATTTTTGGGATTTACATAGTATTTATTTTCTTATTAAATTTTATCTCTTAATAGATGCTTAGTTTAAAATGTGTACAATATTAATTGATTTCCTATATATATAATTTAATTTTATGGTTGTGGAAATTTATTGTATTTATATATTTTTATGTATTCATATTTTAGTGTGACGGTAATCATGGAATGGTTGACTAGTAATTAAGAACAACATGATATCAATATAAAATGTATCCATTTGTTTATCCAAGATATATATTTGGGGTTGGTAGGTGAATTATATGGTGTATTAGTTGAAATATAAACAAAACTAAGATGTATTATATCTATTACAACCTATTTGGTGGGATTGGTTCTTGCGGGGGTTCCAACAATTTCTCTATCCTCTTTTCCTCTAGTGTAGGACCTTAACCAAGATGTCATTAATGTGAAAACAATTGTTCCCCCTCTTGATAGGGGAAAGGTTATTAAGATAAAACTCATTATAAGTGAATAACCATGTTATATTCACCATAACATATGGGTTATAATCATTTTATTAAACACAATTTATCCATTTTGAATTTGGAATGATAAATTTTTTATCAGAAAGAGCACATATCTATGTGGATATCTAGTGTTGTTCCCAAACAAAGGGGGATAGTTGATTTTTAGTCAACTAGTCTAAAAAAAGTAAAAGATAGATATCATGATGAATTGGTACTCATTTTAAATGATCTGTTTGTTTAATTACAACTTTAAGGGGTCATAGTGGTTCTATGTGATTGACATATGATCCGTCTAGAAATATATTTGATACAAAGATATGGATATTCAAAGGGAAACATTAAGGAGAATATATATAAATTATGATTATCCTTATTAGAATTTTGGACAAATAAAATTCATATTTGTTATTATATTTCTAATTAACATGATATTCCATCCTTATCTCTCCTTGGGAAGCACTACTTTTAACAGACAATAATTATAGACCTGTGGATGGTTATAGAAATTATATCATGGGATTTCCACAAAATGGTAAATATATTAAGATATTCTTCATATTATTTAGTTACTAAGAACAATTTATATATGGAATATCATATTTGAAAACACCTATGATGAGGTACACAATTATAGGAGTGAATTTTATGTTGATTATTATTTTTTATGAATCCTTTGTATAGATAAATAGAATATTTGTAATTATGGAAATTATAACATTTATGTAGCATGGGAATAAATATATGGATTACTACAATGACTCCCGGGATTATCTTGGAGTGTTTTTATGCATATGGATATGGTTTTAGCTTATGGTCTTCATCTTATGAGACCACTTGAGTATAACTACTTTATATATAACAGACACTGACGATATGGCCGATACATTGTAGTGATGGAAATATTTTCAGTTTGATGGAATATTTTTTATTATAATGTTCATAGAAACTTGATAATAATCCCCTATCAGTCCTATTTTAAACATATTAGATGGGGATATTTATATTCCATTATTGTTAATAAATAGGGAAATCTTACATACTTACATGGGATGAATGTAATATCATCCAATTTAAAGAGTTATGATAATTAGAGATTCACTTGTTCCAAAATGGAATATCAAGGGTTGATAACAAGTCAATATGAAATTTGATGTCAGTTTTGGTGTCTTCAGTTGAAGGGAGATCACGTTGGATTTATTTCACAATAGCATAAATTTTAGATAATAAATAACGAGCAATAATATCCTGGTATTTTTCTTCAGAAACACCCTGTTATAATTTGGAAGTGGCTAGATGTGATGATAGACATTATGATGGGACATCCTAGGGTCTTCAAGATTCCTGATGGTATTCAGGAGATAATGAATTGGTTAAGTAATGTATCCCAATTCTTAGGGATCATATACAATAACTATGGTTATTATTTAAAAAACTTCTATATATTAGATATTGGATGAATTCATGGAGTTCCTTCTATTATTATATCATAATGGTAATCTACTCATATTCTATGGTTTTAATTTTCATAATGAATACTCTCAATATAAAATTTGTGGTGAAAATACTATATCATCAAAAGATCGATGTGAAATCAAGATGTAGAAATCCAATACTTAAGCCTAATAAAGTACATGAATCATAAACTTCAATATATCATGTAATGATCACCTAGAAATAGTGGAGATTTTTTATATAAATTTTTTTTAGTCTTATATTCATATATATCCATTTTATGCTCTCTATGTATAGTCATATTTATAACTATTGATTTTTTCTACTCAACAATGTTAACTAATGGTGGAATTTTAATGGTGTTGGGATCTCAATGAGATTTTATTTTAATTAGAAGTAGTAGTTTACATAAAATATTATGAATTGGATATACCCATAAATGTGGATATTGTATTTTTATTTAAGTACTGGTGACCATTTTTTCATGAGAGTGATATCTCACTTATGTGATATCCATTTAAGCAATACATGGATGTTTGATCCAATGTTTTATGATAATTTGAGATAACTGATCATATGAGAGAAATGAAATATTGAGTGTCCTAACCCAAAAATTATTGAAGCATTCACAAGTTTTTATAAATTTATAATATTTTATGGAAAAATAAAAATACTGTTATTTTGATTAATCATTAGGATTTTGATTTCGAAAATGTTATATTTTTCAGAGTACCAAGTGTGGATTTCATATCAGAGTAAAAATGGCATGTGATGTTATATGATTTCAATTTTTTAATTCTTATGGATTCAGTATTGGATCCATGATGACTCATTGGACAATATGTCTGATATACAAGCCCAGTGCCTAGATATTTGTGTGAATGAATGCTATAGGTCCTTCTCGAGGATTAGATCCCATATATGGGGTGATTATAAGTCTATAGGACTATGCTATATTTTATTTAAAAACTTTTCATTATAATTTACATATTATTGTCTATGTTGTTCTATTTTTTGATGATGAAAAGTGATATTTTAATGAAAATTTTTAATTTTCTGTTTTTTGGTTAAACAGATGAAACACACAAAGTTGTGGGACATGTTTTATGGAACCTAAGGAGGCCATGTAATATAAATGAATGTACATAATTATTGTGTCTATAATCATAGATTTTTATTAGTACAATAGTAATTCATGACTATTGTAATATTAGAATTCCCATGGTGGAAGTATTGGTGAGGTAAAATGGATTTTGTTTTATAAAAACACCATTTGTGTGATAATATAAACCCTCATAAATGAAATTAATATTTCAATGAGTATATACATTTCTACGTAATATAGTTATGAAACAAAAAACAATAATATAATTTATTATTTAGTACTTTTCTAGAAAATCGGATTTGAATGATTATTAATAATTATCACAATTGATAATACATATGCCCTGTAATTCTCTTTAATATTATTACATTTTATGTTTTTCTATAATGTCTAATAGAAAATGAAGAAATTTTTTTTCCTCAACAAGCAAGATCCTTCCATTTAAATCCATATTATTAGGGATTCTATGGGATATAAAATCATTGGGATTTAACCATCACCAATCCCACACTCAAATTCAATATCTAAAATTTGAGAAACCCTATTTACATGAGAATATCATTCTTATTGATATCACAGTCCAATCAATGTTAAATAAACAATCTCAAGATAATAAAACCATATCAAACCACACATATATGGAATATGTTTGTGAAATAAGGGTTTTGTATACAAAAAATAATAATTTCAATATATATATATATTATAAAAAAAATTATTATATTTATACCTTATTATTATTATATAGGTCATTAGATAAAATGTTCAATAAAAACAATATTTTTATATGATGAATCTAAAATTTAAATTTTAGTAAATATTTTTTTAATTAACAAAATATATTTTATAAAACCATTCATTTTAAATATTATTTTACACTAATGAAATGTTATTAATAAATAATAAAAAATTATATATTCTTTATTGTGTAAAATTATGATGTAAAATATAGTTCTTATAAGGGAGACAATGTTTTTAATGTCATAAAAACTAGTATATTACTTTAAATATGTATAATTCAAAAAATTTATTAATAATATTATTTATAAAAAAATTCAAATAATTTCATCATTGAATTTATAATGTTAAAATTACCAATGGGTAATCATTCCATAATTTTCTAATACATTCAAATTTTCTAGTACTAATTGAATACTATATAAATATATTGTATATATTATGACTTCATAATTTCTCAAATGTTATGTTAAAATTCTATAAATGCAATCAGAGAAAAAATATTGATTTCACATTAAAAATAATGTTCAATTTATATATTTGATAAATTTAATATTACATTATTGAATCCCTAAAATCATATTTTTTATATATATGTTTTGTAATATATTAATTATGATTATGGATCACTATCATAATAGAAATGGTATTATATTAAATATTTTGGTTGTTAACATTTTAAAATATTAAACACTACTTCATGTTTTTATAAAAAATATACCAAAACCATGACACAAACTATAGTGTGGATTATATTATTATATAAATTTCATAAACTATTCTGGGAAATTAATAATGTATTTCCGTCACATTATCTTCAAATACCATCCTAATGTCCAAGTACCTTTCACTAAAAATACTTGGAGTATTAATATTCTCTCTATATTCCTTTATATATTCCTCACAATGTGTACCCAAATTCTTAATAGACTCCACCCATTATTTTAGAATCACTCTCTTAATTTAACATATCCTATAGTACACTTATTTAGTCAATATATATCTTTTAATTTATCCCTTTGATTTCCAATTATAATTGTTGGAATATATTTTTACTCATTATAATAAATATAATTATAATATAAAAGTAATGTGAATGAATTTTTCATTCAAACAATATTCTTCTATGAATGATTATATACACCTTGTTTGATCTTAAAATAATATAGTGATTATTCATAAATGAATTCTCATAGTCAATACCCATCACCATTTTCACTTATGCTTAATCATATAGATACATATATCATTAATTTAATATTCAAATCCATGCACGTAACCCAAACTATATAATAATTGAATTAGAAAATATTTAATATGATATTTTTTAAGTGATATATGTTAAAAAAAATTCATATATGTGATATGAATGTGATTGGGGCAGTTGTAATTATATATACATTCAATGAATAAGACATTTTTTTTTCATGAGATTACATCTATAGATTAACAAAGTATATCCAACACTATGTAATGATTTTTTTGGGGATATCCTTGGCATATCATTATGATACCTTGTAATATTTTTTGTCCACATTCTTGCGCTATAATGAGGTAATCGTCTTATACCATGATAAGATGCACATGTATGTGATTCTCAAAAACTTATGCCACATTGAAATTACTATTGAATCCCATGAATTTAATTCCATGATTGTATTCTTGTATTATTCCTTTACTGATAGTATAAAAATATATTTTTCAATTATTCATTACTTTGTTAATCCATGTTGTATTATATTATCAATTTTTTTTAAGTGTCTATTGTTGTCTTTTTAAATTATGTATTTGTATCCATATTTAATGTTTTTTCCTATGTATCTAACATCAAAATTACATTATGACTCTCAATATTATCATAATTTAATTAGTTCCCTTATATGTAAAAAATCATAAATTAATGAGAATTAAAAATATGTGTTGCGGTAGTAGGACATAATGGAACTGTTTATTTTTTTTTTGGGATGATGATTATAAAATCACCATAAAAAATAAGGGATAATTAATTTATAATAATGAAAATCCAAAGTATAATTTTATTGTATAGAGTGAGTGGATTATATATATCCACAACCATGTATAGTTACTAAAATTTGATGTATATCTAGAGCAGTTGTAGTTGGGTGTAATAACTTGAAAATGGGGACTTTTACTATTTACTTGATCATCACATGGTTTATAAAAAATTGGGTTTGTGGAATACCCAGATTGAAAATATCAATGGATATGATTGGTTAAATTCAAAATCTCTTTATAAACCATTACGGTGGCAAATAAAATTTCATATTAAATATTATATTTGGAAATAGAACAATGACAATTGAAATTCAATCATAAAAAGTCACAACTCAATGAATTCATGAATTATATAAGATATCCGTTTAATGTTAATAATTTTCCTTTATATTATAAATAGATTGAATATACACATTCCTAAAACTATTTTAGACTAAGGAAATGATAATAAAAAGAGTCTAATATAGAAACAATGTATTATCATAAATTTATTAACAACAAATATATTATGTTATGTAGGTTATCAAATAATACCTTATCAAACTAGTTTAGGTGAAATATTCAAACACTAACTCAAAATAAGGGTTCTGAGTTATCATTGGAAAAAAAATGTTCAATTATTAATTCAAGAGTACATAACTCCCCCTAGTCATCATTTTTAGGATGAATTTCTATAATTACATAAACTAACTCAATTTAGTATAATTTTACAACATTCATGGTATGAATTATATTTAATTTTATAGAGTTAACATAAATTTACAAGAGAAATAAATCACCTTAAATATTAGAAATCATCCTATCATTGAAGACATGTTTTAGTAGGATGATGAGTCTCTTTTGGAATCATAAATATAATATTAGATATAATATCAAAAGAAGAATGTGTGTGATTGATAAAAAGTAAATGATCACCCTTAATGAGATTCCCACTATGAAGTGATACATTAACATTTTTCTCGATGAATTTCTTTTTCTTCCACCAAGATGAGAAGTAGATTTATGAACTGAAAAGCACGCCTGGGGAATTACAAAATTTAGAAGACACTATAAA
This sequence comes from Viscum album, assembly GCA_963277665.1. Lineage (NCBI taxonomy): Eukaryota > Viridiplantae > Streptophyta > Magnoliopsida > Santalales > Viscaceae > Viscum > Viscum album. The sequence goes on along the minus strand of OY728140.1, from coordinate 2,032,251,512 downwards.
GAACGACCATTGATGAACATGATGAGTTTTAAAAAACCATTATGATAATATATATTGAGGTTTTACACAATAGTGTGACACAAAAATTGTAATTCTATTATTTTTTCCATCATAAAGTGATATGGGTCAATGTACCTCTATATTGATTGTCATGATATCTACAAGGGCATGATATAGAATGAGTATCTTCTTCTATGGGTTGATAAATTATTCTACTGTCTCTATGCACTCATTTTCTCTCAATGATGGATCATTGTTTATGATATTATTAAATGGTGTTGATGAAGGATGAAATATACAATACAACATTTCATAAAACATATTATAACTAATAAATGAGAGTGATTCCTTTTGAAATCACTAATTATCTATCAATATTCATGTACAAAATGAATAATTTCATTAGAGATTACATAGAAAAATTTGATGTAGAATTTATAGAAGCTATTCATATATACTACAAATGAATGTATGACCGTTTAGATAATTTTAATGTTGTATCTATGAACTTGTGAATGAAAATTTTACCTTAAAAAATGGTATATATAATTGGTTGTATATAACTGGTGTAATTCCTATAGAATTTTATCTTAATAAATGTTATATATGTGGATACATTCAAGGTAAATTAATTTGATGTATTTCATAGATTAGAATCTATAATTTATATTTATAGTTTTTTTGGAGAATCTATGCAAAATAATTTATATTTGAGAAACATGCCATTATTTTTAATCATAATAACGAAGATAAATCAAAATTGAGTGATGTATTTATTTATTGGAGAATGTGAGGAGTGTTTTAAATAGTTAGTGAGTAGTCTAAACACTACACAAGTGATGACATTACACACTAGTGGGGCTGAATTATTATCACTATCAATAATTAGAAAAACGTATTGGGGGTTTTTTTGATCCATAAAATAAAGTTATTTACTATTCATCCTAATAATTACTTGTACATGAGTATAACTACCAAAAAAATGTTCTAAAATTGTTTTTGATTATATCTTCCAAAGTGATTTTGTGACATTATACATTCTAGGATATCCAATACATTTATATGGATCATGAAATTCTCAAATATATATTCATACAAAAGGATCACATTATACACTAATGAACATTGTCACGTTTGATAAATATTTATGATTGTTAAATTTAATAATTGGTTGTGATGGTGAAAATATAATATTCTATATGTAGAAAGGATAGCACAACCCTATCCATGAGTAATATTAAATGGAATCTAATATTCATGGACATGAAATGGATGGAATAGTGAATCATATAATGAATTTTATCCTACATTTATAAAAAAATATCCCAAACAACCATCACAATGGGATAAAAGATGCCCATTATGATGATGAGTAGTTGAGGGATATGGTATTAAATAATATAATGATGGACATTGGTAATAATGATGTGATAAGGCTTGGAACTCAGATATGGGACACATTCAATCAAGAACTAATGTGAGGACTTTTGAATGGTTTTTATAGACTATACATCACTATTATTCTAGGAATATATATGATGTATATATATTTGATACACAAAATACATTGGGATAACATAAATAATGAGAATAAAAATTCGAATGAAAATTCGTGGAATTGCTATAAGTAAAATGTAAAAAATTAGTCTAATTATATGGACCTGGATATTTAGATTTCGTAATATTGAATTATGTTAATAATTCACATTGATGATCTTTTCTGGTATAGAGTTTTAGAGAATAAGGCCATGAAAACTAAATTCCATCTCAATTATTACAATGTAGACACTTCTACTTAATATCCATTTTGTTTATAAAAAATCACATAAATGAAAAAGTGCCTTTTCCTTGATAAAAATCTTCCTGAATTATTTATTTCTCATACCCTTCCTTATATACTGGGAAAAAATTTCAAAAACACATGGGATGAGCTTAAAAATATAAATAAGGGTTATAAAATAATGAATGAAATCATTAGTCCATCAATTGATACAATACATAATAGCTTTTACATACCTCATGAAATCATAATATTTTTGAATAGTGCATAGAAATAATAAATCATAAAAGAAACTTGTGGCATCCATATCAAACAAACATTATAGCTTTCACTGCTATGTTGGAAGTTGCCTTTGGAATACCAATCACAATATATAACAAAAATCTCTTCAAAGAAACATCAGTGTTTACCTTTTTTATGTTACACAATGAAATAATGAGTTATCTCAGGGTCACCCTCCCTAGGATTATCATGAAACCACCCGTATATGTAAAAATTCCTAATAATCATAACATATATATTACACATAAAACAAAAATAATGAAAAAAATAAAATTTACACATTTCAATCACAATATATCATTTAAATATATTGACATAACCAATCCATTATCAAAATACTTTTCAATACCAAAATAAATAAAAAATTATATGGATTTTATATTTCTTTTTAAAACATTAAGCCTTGTTATGGAAGCCAAATATTGAATAACGCTCATGGTGGTAGAAAGGTCATTGTCACCATGTACGTTAAATAGAGATATTCCATTTTTTAATTTAGTTAAATGAATAATATAAAAATATTCTCTTTAAAAGAAAAGTATTTTCAAAGGTTTACATACTCAATATTAAATAAATTCATTTATAAATAAAAATATGCGTCAATGAAATGAGATTGATACGAAGTCCCTTACCTTATGTCTGACTTGACCCGTTCATTCATTAATATTATGAATACTAAAATAATGATAATTTTTACATTCATAAGAATATTTTTTAAGTTTATTATTCCTTTTATATTACTTATTATCACGTTATAAACATTTCATAACCATTTATGTTAGTAACATTCATTTTGTTGATATTTGGTAATTGAGTTAAAAATTAACATCCTATAATTAAAAGTTGTCCATGTGGTCAATGGTCCATTATCTCTATAATTGTATTCATGATATATATATATATATATATATCATATTATATATATATATATTATTTATGTTTATTTATAATTGTACATAACATTTGTAGATAAGAAATGAAGCCCATCATTCATGGAGACAGTGAGCCGTACATACAGATGAACGCTACTGTCATTTTTATTTCGTAATTAAGGAAATTAAAACATAATTATACATTGTTATATTATGATTCCAGTATAACATCATATATAATTTTAGTTACTACACTATTTATATGTTCCACATATGGAATGAATGAGTCATATCACTTTGACAGGGTGGTAGTCCGCACATCCTAAAATAAAATTATCATATTTACCCATTATGGAAACCATCATGGAATGATATTAAGTTGAAAATAAAAAACCCTATAGACAATATAATTAAAATATATATATATATTATAAATACAGTTCCATCGTAAAGGCCTCCATGAGAGGAGGTAAGATATATTCGAACAATCATTATTTCGCGAGGCAACAATTGCCAGTACACAGATTTAGTATGTTCGTATCCATTAGATGGAGGTGTGTATATGTGTTAATTGAATACATCCCATAAAAACATCCTACAATACTAAGGATAATTTTTTTATGAAATCAAAAACTAAGAAGTGAAAATGTATTGACAATAAAAAAGAATAGAACTAGAGGGACTATGTTACCTTTAAATAGGGTAACTCCCTTTTGTTTGAACAAAAAGGATTCCTTGAAGTGATTTCTGAATAAGGTTAGGATTCTAGGAGGAATAAATAGATATTGAGAGCTTATTTAGGTAGAGGTTGGGTGAGACAAGGTTCTTGAGAGGTGTGTTTAATGGGTTAGAGTTTATGGCCTTTATAAGGGAGGGGATGAGATCTTTTGGAACGTTAGAAAATATAATTTTATTATAAAATATTATTCAACTTCAAAAGATCCAAATCTTATTTAATTTGAAGATAATGGTACATATAAGTCTATGAAATATCATCCAATATGAATTGTACATGTTTTTGATATTTTTTAGTCCTTATAATTTTTATTTAACCATTTGTTAACATATTTAACTTTTACCATGTCTTCTTATATATTAATACCATATTGTTAATAAATCTACAATAAAATGCAAGTGACGCAAAATGATTAATTAATGAAACTTTTGACATAATATGTGTCAATTTTTCAAATAAAATATTTTTAGGACTATTTATCATTTAATAATGTAATGATTGATTTAAAGAAACTTTTATTTCAATTTTAACACTATTCAACTCATGACTTTTAAAAAAATCCAAAACCACTTCAATCAATCAGAAAACATTCTTTAATTAAAAAATAACAAGTCATCCAAATCTATAAATTACGTTTACGGCATAAAAAGGTTCCAAATTAAATTAATTTAATATTTATAATATAATTTATTTGAATCCATTATTAATGAATTAATTACTGCATCACCATTGTGTCATAATTTAATTTAATTATTTAATGTCAAAAAAGAATAAATAAAATACCATTATATAAGAAATATTTTTAGCTTTATAATTACTATTTATAGAATAAGATATTCTTTATATAACAAATCATTATAATTGTTTTGAAAAAACAATTCATGTTTATGATTTTTTTTGTTTTTACAATAAAGAGAAAGTTATGAATGTCATTATGATACAAAAATTGCATTCGAAGGAAAAAATTCTAACCAAAGTATTGTTGTAGTCATCCATTACTCATCTAATAACATTAAGACACAATTTAATGGACGTTTATATTATTATAATATTACTTTTACCTTGAATTACCCAATTTAACATTAACTACGGTAACTAAAAATCCAAAGATACTATTCACCAAAAATTATAATCATCTTATTAAACTAAATTTTACTTACTGATGACAACAATGCATGTCAGGTTTTAGAAAATCATTTCACAGAAGCGGTAAAATTTTTATTAAATAAAAATGTCAGATTTTAACTACTATGTAGTGTTTTTTCCACAATTCGTCAAAAATTGAACGTTTTTTGAAATATACCAAAAAATCACCCAATACAAATTTTTATATTCCAAAATGAAAAATAATGTATATTTTACCCAATTAAAAACATATATGTTTCATTAATATATTTAAAACTAATCTCTATTGTCAAAACTGAAATGCATGTTTTATAAATAATAAATATCAAAAGATTGACACTTGTTTATGTCCAATTTCAAAAAGAAATTACATCAAATAGGAAAAATTGGATTAAATGTTAAAAATATAATGAAATTACAATTTAAAACCAATAAATATTACAATCTAACTATATAAATATATTAGATTAAAAGGTGGTATTGAATTAAAATGTATTATTTTTCAATATTCATTAAATACTAAACTTTATCAGAAAAATAACATAATTTCATAAAAATTAAATTATGATGTCCTTATTATAAAAAATAAATTTATTTTTTCAATTAAAACATATTAATTTGAGGAAATATATAATTAAAATTGTTCTCTATCAAAAGGTGGTAAATCGACCTTTTAAAGAATATTACATTGTTTATGCATAAAATTGGATTCATTCACATTTTAGGCCTCTATCTTTTATTTGATAAATTTAAAAAAATTAACAAACATGTATAATTATATTGTAGTTAGTTCTGTTCCTTCATGACATTATAAAGGAAAGTCTTTAACTACCACTTAAAATAATAGTATATTATTTTTTATGACTCATCCTTGTGAGCATCTTGAGATTGTGAAGAAACCCATTATTTCTTGTTGGGTACGCCATAGAACATAAAACCCCCCGTGAAATTAATATTAATATTTAATTCACAAATATTAATAAATATGAATATGTTTTTCTCTTTATTTACTTAGGATGTTACATCCTGCCCCATCTTATAAATTTTGTCCTTGAAATTTTATTAACAAATCCAAAAGCTGGTATTTTTCCATCATATAATTTTCAGATTCCCACATTGCCTCTTCATCTATGTGGTTTTTCCAAAAAAAACAAATACCTGATGAATTATCTTATTCCACAACAATTGTTGTCTTCGGTCAGGTATCTGGACTAATTGTTCTTCATTATATAGATTATCATCCAACTTAACTACCTCAGGACTCAAAATAAGATAGGGTTCCTGAATATACATTCATAAGATTACAACATGAAAAAATGTGTTAGTGGGATAAAATTGGAGGGAAATCTACTATATAGGAAACTGATCCAACATTCTCTAGGATTTCATAGGGTCCAACGAACCTCATACTCAACTTTCCCTTGGTGAGAAAAAATATCACACTTTTCCATGAAGAAACACTGAGAAAGTCATGATATCCTACCTCAAAAGTAAGATCATTCATATGGTTATCTATATAACATTTCGGCAAACTCTGAGATATTCTCATGTCCTTCTAAATCAACTAAACTTTCTCTACCATCTCTTCTACCAATTCTTGTCCCATCAGTTTCATTTCACTGACATCCTTCCAAAAAACTGGAGTTCGACATCTCTTTCCATACAATGCCTCAAATGGTTCCATATGTAAACTAAAATGAAAATAGTTATTATATGATAATTCAACCAAATAATGATGTTGGTCCCAACTTCCCTGGTAATCCATTGAGAATGCACGTACCATATCATACAATGCCGAAAATGTTCGTTCTGAATGCCAATCTGTTTGAGGATAAAAAGATTTAATAAAGTTTATTTCATTACTCAATGACATCTAATGGACTTTCTGAAAGATAGAAGTAAAAAATGATAACATGATTAGATACAATGGAAAGGGTAACTCCATGAAAACGGACAATATGTTTATCATACAATCAATAATGATGATCTAGAGACACTGAATCTCGATTAGGAAGGAAATGAGTAGATATGTTTAATTGATCAACAATAACCAAAATTTCATTGTTACTGAGAGATGTTTTTGGTAATCCCACAATGAAGACAATGTATATATTTTCCCATTTCCACTCTAGAACTAGTAAGGACAGAAGCATCCCTTTTGGTAACTACCACACTTCTTTAACCAACTGTCAATTTAAACACTTCACAGTAAAGTCATCAATTACAATTTTCATTCTATCCCAACAGTAATACTCCCAAATAACTTTATACATCTTAGTACTATTAGTATAAGGACCTAGCCTTAAAATATTACATAATATGTAATTAATAGAATAATTCACATTGAGGATCTTTTCGGGTTTAGAGTTTTAGAGAATTAGTCCATAAGTATTACATATAAAAATGAAAATTACATGTAGACACTACTACTCAATATCCATTTTTACATAAAATAAAATATATAAAAGAGAAACATGTCTATGTTAATGTTTTAGACAAAATGAATTTTTTGGGATCCCATCCTTGAACCTATTCATATTTATGTCCTGTGGAAAACATTTCAAAAACAATGGATGAGCATAAAAATCCCAGTAAGGGTTATAAAATAACGAAAGAAAATATTAATGCATCAATAAATACAAATCAATAAAACCATTCTTTTTAATCAAAACATTCCTCATGAAATCATAAGATCTATGAATAACACATATAAATCAAAAATAATAATGGTATCTTATTGTATCCCTATCATTCATACATTATAGCTATCATAGTTATGTAGGGAGTTACGTTGGTATACCCATCATAATATATTCCCTAAATCTCTTGGGAGAAATATTAATGATTACCTATGTCATACTACACAATGCATTGGAGGGCTATCTCTAGCTCACATGCCCTATGTTTATCACGGAACCACCGTTATATGTAAACAATGCCCAATAACCATACCATATTCATAACAAATAAAACGATAATAAATGAAATATAACATTTAAACATTGCCATTAAAATGTATCATTTCAAGATATTTACACAATCAATGCATTTCTAGACCATTTTTTAAACCATTTAAATCAATTAATATAGATATTTTTGAATCAAAGTGTCTCATACCACCTTGAAAATTTTAAAGTTATTAACATTTTATAACATTGATGGCCATATAAAAAAATACTTAAAATATTATTCAAAACATGGACAATAATGAGAATGACTTAGAAGAATAAATCATTAAAAGATTTGAAAATATTTTTTATTTAGTGTTCCAAACCAAATGAGAGACGCTTGAATAAAAATAATTGCGGAAATAAAAACATTATAATATCATAGGAATAAAGGAATTCATTATATAATATTTCAATGTACAATATTTATAATATATAAAAGTGAATTGGTTCCTAAAAATAATGATGTCTAAATTGTATGTAAATTGAGACAAATTCGCTGAAAATATCATATCCATAGATTAAGGACAAATCAACAACATAATGTTTTGGGAAATATAATGATACACCCAATATATATGGATATTAAGTGTAATATAATCAAAGGACATTCACCAATATTCATAGCATGACATAATCAATAAGTATAAGCTTAACCATAAAATTGTAATTGTGTTAAGGTGTTCTCTTATATAAATTTCATAGCCTAACAGCGTCACTTTAAAATTTCTAAAATATTTTGAAGTGAGAAAAAAGGGTTTTTCATCACATGGAAATAAAATTGAAAAACTATAAGTGTAGTACCCCCAATTTGATGTTTGTAGCCTTTGATTATTCCTTTTTATGTGTTTATATATCTAGGTATGTGTTGGAAAGAGGTTGGAAGATTTTGGAATGGATTACAATATGTTTGGAGGTTTTACTGGGGCCCACAATTTGAGCATGGTTAGGGAAAACTGTGAGAGTTCTCTAAGAAACTATGCAGGGGGAGAAAGTAGGCTTCACACGGCCAGTTCATGGTTTTCCAATCCATCCGAGGCCACTATGCGGATCCCTCCTCTCGATATTGTTTCATGCTCACGGTTAGCTAATGGTTTGGAAAACTGTGCGAGATAATCTTGCGTCCACTTAAAAATAGGGTTATAAAACCATGGTTCACTTGGGATAGCATCATTTCTCTCCAAGCATCCTCCCACCCGAGACTCACTCGGGATTTTCACCTATCAAATGCTGGAGGGCCTCTCCCCCATGTTTTGGAAGCAAATCGATGGAGTTTCGTGGTGGTTTGAAGATGGTTCTTATCATGTTAGTCTCCTCTCATGGTTCTTTGTGGTTTCTTCTAGATCTGCATCCCCTTTACTCTCAGTTTTCTTTATCTACACTCGTTGTGTACAGATCTAGGGTTTTGGTGGCCTTGGATGTTTATTTAAAGATTGTGGATGTTAGGGAAGGGGATATAGAGACATTTTGGTGGTGCTTTCTCCAGATTTGAGGTGTGATTTCTTGTGGGTTGTTTTCACTGGAACCCTAAAGGTAAGTGGCTTCTATCTCGACTCCACTTGGTTATAACTGGAGGTTTTGGTTACAACTAACTTGTTTTGCTTGAAATCAATTTTGATATTGAAGTGTGAAACTTGTTGGAAACCCATTCGGTGATGATTTTGGGGATTTTTAAATATATGGGGTATTTTTGAAAAAGGGTTTTTGTTGTGTGATTTTAAAATGTTGACATTGAAATCATTAGTGGTTGTTTATGAAAAATATGTTTTGTGAAACATGGTTCTCAATAAAGATGATATTTTATTGAAATGTGGCTTGTCATGTAAAATGATAAATGAATGATTTAAATAAATGTGTGATTTATAGATGTGGATTGAGATGTGATGTAAATGGGTAATTACATATTGTTGTGGCCTTGGTGGGATATATGATTGGTTATCACTTGATTGAATATTGTGTGAAAGTGGGTTAGAAGTAAAAATATAAAAATGGTATGGATAGTGGATGAAAGGGACACCATCAATAGGAAGTGGGCGGGATGTACCACATGAGTGGATTGAAAATGAATGGTTGGACGGGAAGTGCCACCATGGCTTGTTTTGTACTTTGTAGTTAGTGTTTTTAAATGGGGCTTGTGAGTGAAATATGAAAAAGGTAATTAGCCGGTGGCATGGTTTATTTGGCTTCCTAGCGTGGCATGTTTGGCATACGACATGATTGTCTAGATTTCCCTTGGGTGCTTGGTTTGAGTGATGTGGCATGGTAAGAGCACATTTGGCTCATGTTATTGGATTCACATGTGTAAATCTTATATAAGTTGTTTTATATAAATGTGATATGATTCTATCCGAGTGGCATGTGTAGGGATGTCATTTGAGGAAATGCTACTAAATGGTTGTACTCACCCCATGCATTGGCACTTTGGTGTCTTTAGAGAAGTCATGTTCCATGATGCGGGAAAAGGTAAGACATCAACCTCCTTTAGTGGTGCATTGTGAGGTTCTGGTAGTGCATGGAGCTTAGAGCATGGTGTGGAGTTGTTTTAGTGTCATGGAAAGTAGTGTTCTGTTTTTTAGTTTCCTCTTTGTACTATGATATTTTTTGGACATGTCTAGTGGAATGGTTTTGGGGTTTGTGATGGATTTATTACAATCACTTGGTTGGGTTTGAAAGTGAATGCATCTTTAGTTGATGGTTGGTTGAGTTGGGTTAAATTCATAAGGGAAAATTGTTCCTGACTGTTCCTTGAAGCCCTATGCATTTATTACCTACCTTTGGTCCCTTGGGAACATCGCTTATGGCCATGTGACCCTCACCACCTCCTCAATCCAATGAGGTAGGGGTGTGGGGATACAAGTGGTATCTGCTTGTACAGTCCTTTAGAGGTGATTCTCGGATTTGGAGTGGACATTTGTTGTGGTATATTTCCTGAGTCGGGATGGTATCAAGGCCTAGGAATGTATGAACTTGGAATGTATAGCCTAAAAGGATGTAAATAACCCTTATATTATGAACTTCAAGTTACCTTGGAGTTGGGTACATAAGTGTTTTGGAGACCCTTGAAGGGATTGAAAATCTCATTGTCATGGGAGTAGCCAATGAGATGTGCATGGAATATCTGGTAGAGATGACTTCCCTCTAGGATGTATATTTCATTGGACATAATTATTTATGGTCTGAATTGAGAAATGTTTTTTAAATGTGTGAAATAATAATATTGATAAATTTGGTATTTTTAAAATGGTTTGGTTTTCAAAAAACTGTGAAACATGAAAAAGGTGGAAAGGTGGAATGCCTCATTGTGATAGTGTTTTGTAATGTGAATTAAAATGGAAATTATTGATGTCTACTGAAGAGAGACTCATGGTTGTTTATTTTCTATTTATAGAAATGGCACCGAGTAGGCATCGTAGAGACCAACCGTAAGTGGCTGATGAGAACATGGTTTCACCTGAGCCCCAGTTGAACCAGCAGATAGTAGAGAGCATAGTGAAAGTTTTCCAAGCTATGGGAAGTGTGAATAGAGTGGAGGATCCAATGTATGTTGATTATGCGGCACAGATTCAAAGGAAGGATCCACCTGTCTTTAGGGGTGATTCTGACACAGAAAGGGAAGAGGCGTGGCATCCCTGATTGAACATAATTTTCGAATTCTTGGGGACACTGGTTGAGATAAAAGTAAATCTAGCAACGTATAAGATATATGATCTTTCTATGTAGTGGCGGTAGTTGGTTATCCAAGGGGGTATTGACTTGTTTATGATGTGGGAAGCCATTGAGGAATTTTTTTATAAAGAATTATACCCACATACGTTCAGAATTTAGCGCACAATAGATTTCTTCTGTCTGAAGCAAGCGCATATGTTTGTGACGTAGTATGCAGCTATGTTTATGATCATAGTTTGGTTTACACTCGATGTGGCGGGTATCACATCAATAAAGGAAAGGTTCTTCAAAGAGGGGTTAAGGTAAGATATCCATTCAAAAATAGCAGTGTTGTGTATCAGTGGCTACACAGAGATGGTGAATCAAGGATCGATGAATGAGGGGGATCTATTGGGAGATACGAATAGAGGTAGCATGGTGGTACCCATGGGTAATAGTGGGTACTCTAACAATAGGTTCAAGTGGAGGAGGGAAAATTATTCCAAGGGAAGGTGTATGGTGTATAATGCAACGGTAGGATCGGTAAATCTTCCTCCGAAGCCCCAGAGAAAACCAGGATGTTTTCATTGTGGCTCTATAACACAAATCAAGAGGGATTGTATGGAACAACCTAGATAATGCCCCAATTGTACGAAGATGGGGAATCTTCAGTGCTATTGTCAAAATGCTCTGAGGCTGGTTGCGTGTGACACTCCTCAATGATCACAGATGTCATATGCTTCGATGGGACGAGGAAAAAAACATCCCCCTTGTCAATAGAGAAATGTCAGTTATGGTGATTCTTGAAAAAAAAACAACTCCTTAGTAGGGAAATAAAGAGTAGTGTGTGGAAACCAAGGTGTTGTCCGGAGATGAGCAGGTTGTGGTGGAAGATCAGTCGGGACCATGCACGATGTAAGGTACTTTTCTATTAAATTCTACATTGATACAAGTGTTATTTGATATGGGTGATTTACAATCTTTTATTGCTGCATGTGTGGTTGAGATGCTGGGTTTATGTGTAGAAATTATACCTTCAGTTTTGAAAATTCAAACTCTTCTATGTCGAATAGATTTTTGAGACTTTTTTATGTAGATCATGTTGTATCGTTGTGGGTGAGGATGAGATAATGTAGAATTTCTCAGCACTTGAGATGGATGGGAATGATGTAATCCTAGGAATGGATTGGCTGGTTGCGTTAAAGGACCACATCGACTGTAATGCACGAACAATGTATTTTACGAAATAGGATGGTGTTAGAAATCTCATTAGAGGAAAGATGCATGAATTGAAAGGTGCAACGCGTTAGTTGGCACCAGTAGTGGGCACGTTATCATATTAGTATGCAGTGTTTTCGTAGGAATCAGTAGAGGGTGTTGAGAAGAGTGTTTTTCCACCAGTGGTTGATCAGTTCTTGGATGATATTCTCGAATAATTCTCTGGGTTACCTGCCTTAAGATAAGTGATTTTTACTATTGATCTCCTTCTGGGGACCAGTCCTATCTCACTTCCATCTAACTGAATGGAATCTACTAAATTATAGGAATTGATATACCAGTTAGAAGAGTTCAAAAAAAAGGGTTTATCCGGCCTGACACGTCACCGTTGGCAGCACTAGTGTTGTTTATTAAAAAGGTGGATGGAACCATGAGGCTCTATGTTGGTTATTATAGACTTAACCAACATAAAATAATGAACAAAAATCCACATCCACTAATTGCTGATTTTTTTGACCATTTGAGGGGAGCCTAGTGGTTCTCCAAGATCAACCTGAGGTTGGGATGTCACCGATGGCAGTTGAGGAAGTTACATATTCCTATAATAGCTTTCAGAAGTAGATATGGCTATTTCAAATATGAGTTAAGGCCCTTTGGTCTAAGGAATTCACCAGTGGGGTTCATGGCTTTGATGAATCCGATATTGCAGAGATATTTGGATTCATTTGTTGTCGTGTTTTTAGATGATGTTCTGGTGTATTCAAGGACAAGGGTGGGGTATGAGCAGCACTTGGCAATAGTGCTGGGGATCTTGAGGGATCATCGGTTGTATTCCATATTCTCAGTAGTGTTTTGATGCTCTAAAGTGTTGCCTTAAATTATCACCAATCATGGATTTTCCTGAACCAAGAAAAGGGTACGTGGTGTATTTTGATGCATCGAGATCATGGTTGGGGTGCATTATCTTGTAATAGAATCATGGGGTTGCGTATCACTCATGGTAGTTGAGGGTAAATGCTAAGAACTACCGAACTCATGATTTGGAATTGGCAGAAGTGGTCAATGCTATGAATGTGTGGCGTCATTATCTCTTCATTGAGAAATTCATGGTATATATAGATCTTAAGAGATTAAAGAACATTTTCTCTTAAAGGGAATTGAACTTGAGGAAAAGGAGAATGATGTAATATCTCTAGATGTTTGATTTATACATAATGTACACATAGGGTAAGGTAAATTCAGTGGCATATGCATTAAGTATAAAATCATATGCATAGGTGGTAAAACATGCATCATACCAGTGGCAGTTGATGTCGGTTATAGCTGACCTGTGGTTGGAATCCGAGGACCTGGGTGATAGAGTCTTATTCTTTTCAGTTTTGTTGATTCCTAACTTGGTTGGCTTGGTTAAAGATTCAAATATATATGATCCTGAGTGTGTGAACATGAGGACAAACCTCAATGTTGGGGAGACCATTGAGAGTTGGTAACTGAATAGAGATTCAGTTTTGTGTATTTAGATTCCGATGGTTGTACTAGTTGCTTGTCAAGAGGATATTTTTAAGGCGTATCATCATTACAGATGGGCAATTCATCATAGAATTCATAAAATTTATAAAGTGTTTAAATCGATGTTCTGGTGGTCTGGTATGTAAACAATAGTTGCTATGTTTGTTTTTATATGCTTGACTTTCTAGAAGGTCATGACAAAGCATTAGAGGCCAGCAGGAATGTATCAGTCTTTACCAATCCCTATTTGGAAGTGGGATCAAATAGAGATGGATTTTGTCACAGGTCTCCCTATAACGATCAGAAAGCATGAAGTCATTTGGGTTATAGTGGACTGGCTAATGAAGTAGGTTCATTTCATCCCGATTCCTGAATCTCATATGGTGGAGGATCTATCCAAAAATCTATATCCAGAAGGTGGAAAAGAGGCATGGTGTTCCTGTTTTGATCATATTAGATAGAGATCCGAGGTTCACATCTCGTTTTTTAAATCCTTGCATCAATCCCTTGGGACACAGTTGACTATGAGTACGACGTATCACCCTCACACAGATGGTCAATCCAAGAGGACGATAGAAACATTGGAGGATATGTTTCGGGTTTGTGTTAGGGATTTTGGTGGCTTGTGGGAGGGGCACTTGTTGTTGGTTGAGTTTTTATAAAATAATAGTTATCATACATCTATACATATGGCTCCGTTCGAAGCAGTGTATGGGAAGTCGTGTTGTTCTCCACAATTCTAGGTGGTAACAGGAGAGTCCCCGATGATCGGACCAAGCTTTGACCAAGAAACTATGGAAAATATCAAGCTGACCAAGAAGAGGATGGAGATGGATCAAAGTCAACAAAAATCTTTTGTGGTCAATCTTCGAAGACAGTTGTCGTTCAAGGTGGGTGATCATGTGTTTTTGAGAATCTCTCATAGGTTGGGACATCGTCGGTTTGGGAAGCAGGGTATGTTGTCTCCGAGGTATTTTGGACCATTTAGGATACTTGAGTGGATTGGAGAGGTTGCATAGCGTTTTTATTTTCCACCATGATTTTCTGTGGTTCACAATGTGTTTCATGTATCTCAATTGAAAAATTATCAGCTTGATTCGGGCTATTTATTTGATGGGATCATGTTGTGCTAGAGCCGGATGCTTCGTTAGTGTACGTGCATGTGCTAGTTGTGGATTTTCAATCGAATGTGTTGTGGGGTTAAAGAATCGGTATGGTTCAGGTTTTGGGGAAGCTTGGACAGATCCAAGAGGGGACATAAGAGTGGGAGAAATATATGGTCGAGCAATGACCTGAGCTCTTTCGACAAAGGGTGGATTTCTACCTTTTGAGGACAGAAAGACCAAAGGTGGGGAGAATGTAGTACCCCTGATCGGATGTTTGTAGACTTTTTTATTCCTTTTATGTGTTTAATGTTTTGGGGGTGAGTTTTAAGTAAATTAAGAGATTTTGTAATGGTTTTGAATAAGTTTGGAGGTGTCTCTTTGGGCGCACGGTTTGAGCACGGTTAGGAGAAACTGTATGGGTTCTCTAGGAAGCTGTGTAGGGAGAGATAGTAGGATTCGCATGGCCTGTGCATGAATTTCCATACCTTGTGTGGAAACTGTGTGGACCCCTCCTCTGGATATAGTGGCGTTCACATGGTTAGCGCATGGTTTGACAAACCATGAAGGTTAGCCATGTGGCCACAAAAAAATATGGTTTTAAAACCCGGGTTCACTCGGGCTTGCCTCATTTCTCTTCATGATTCCTCCCACCCAAGCCTCACTCAGGATTTTATCTTCTCAATGGTTGGAAGGGCTCTCCCACACATTTTCGAAGAAAATCGAAGGGGTTTCATGGGTGTTTGAAGGTTATTCTTCTCGGGTAAGTCTCATCTTGTGGTTTTTTGTGGATTCCTCTAGATTTACATCACCCTTTCCCTTGGTTTTTCAGAACCACATCCGTTGTGTGTAGATCTATTGTTTTGGTTTCCTTGGATGTTAATTTTATGGATTTTGGATGTTAGGGAAGGGGATCTTGAGTTGTTTAGGTGGTGCATTCGCCGGATTTGAGGTGCGACTGCTTGTGGGTCGATTTCTTCGAATCCCTAAAGGTAGGTGGCTTCACTTTCGACTCCACTTGGTTAGAAATAGTGGATTTGGTTACAATTAAATATTTTTTTCATGAAATTAATTTTGATATTGATGTGAAAAACTTGTTGGAAACCCATTCAGTGATGATTTGTGGAATTTTGAAATATATGGGGTATTGGTGCAAAAGGGTACTTGTTGTGTGATTTTAAAATGTGTATTTTGAAATTATTAGTTGTTGGTTATAAAAGAAATGTTTTGTGATAGATGGTTTTCAATAATGATGTTGTTTTTTTGAAATGTTTCTTGCCATGGAAAATGATAAATGAATGATTTCAATAAATGGTTGAATTATTGAAGTGGATTGAGATGTGATGGAAATTGGTAATTGCATATTACTGTGGCCTTGGTGGGTTATATGACTGGTTATGGCTTGTTTGAATGTTGTGTGAATGTGGGAGGGAAGTACAACTATAAAAAGGTGATTGATAGTGTATGGAAGGGACAAAATTAATAAAAAGTGGGCAGGAATTACCCCTTGAGGGGATTAGAAATGAATGGTTGGATGAGAACTGAAACCATGTTTTTTTGTGTGCTTTGTTGTTGATGTTTGTAAATGGTGCTTGTGAGTGAAATACAAAAAAGGTATCCGGCTGGTAGAATGGTTGATTTGGCTTCCTGGCATGGAATGTTTGTCATATGACATGATTTTTTGGCTTTCCCGTGGGTTCTTGGTTTGGGTGAAGTGGCTTGGTAGGAGCTTGTTTGGATCATCGTATTGGTTTCACTTGTGATTAACTTATATAAATTATTTTATATAAATGTGCTAACGGTTCCTTCCTAGTGGTGTGTGTAGGGATGTTAGTTGGGGATATCTTACTAAGTAGTTGTAATCACCCCCTTATTTGGAACTTCAGTGTCTTTTTAGATGTCATGTGCCATAACGTGGGAAAAGATAAGGCATCACCCTCCTTTAGTGGTGCATTGTGACGTTCTATTGGAGTTTGGAGCTTGGAGTTGGTGTGGAGGAGTGGTTGTGTCATGGCTTGCTGTGTTTTGTTGAGTAGTTTCTACTTTGTACTTTGATGTTTTGTGGAATTATCTAGTGGAATTTTTTGTGTGTTTGTGAATGATTTCTTAGTATCAAATGTTTGGTTTTGAAAGTGCATGAATCTGTAGTTGTTGGTTGGTTTACTTGGGTTATCTTCTTAAGGGAAAATCATTCCCCGCAATTCCTTGAAGCCCTCGACATATATTGCCTGCCATTGGCGCCTTGGGAACGTCGCTTAAGGCCAGGTGACCCTCACCGCCTCCTCAATCCAATGAGGTATGGGAGTGGTGTTACAATTATGGATATATAACAACAAATCCCAACATATGAAAGTGGAAGTTAAAAGACATAACAAAAAGATGTCTATTAAAAAAAGGAGGGTGAAATAAACCCTTACATATTTGATAACATAATAAATGTAAACCCCATGAAAAAACGATCATGAAATGAAGATCTAGATACCAATAAATTAATTTATATTACACAAATAATAAATTCATGGTATGTACATACACCACACATAATGAAATAGTGGAAAATATAGCATGAATCTCATGAGAATAAGAAGTGGGATGGAAACCCCTAACGATGTTGTAATGAACTGATTCGTATAAATAAAAGTTAATAACCACCAATTGAATCACATAATTACATGAATATAAATATAATCATGATAATATATATCAAATGTAAGAGCAAAATACGTCACATGCAATAAATAAGAGGCGAACATAGGAAATATCACAGAATTAAAAGTGAGATAAGAAACCCCTTACCACATTGAAATCAATCGTTTCAAATGAAAAAAAGTTAATAACCACCAAATGAATCACAAAATACCATGAATATAAAGAGAATCATGATAATATATATCAAATGGTAGTACAAAATACAACACATGCAATAAATAATGGGAGAACAAGGGAAATCTCACGGAATTAAAAGTGAGATAAGAAACCCCTTACAATGTTGTAATCAATCAAGTCATATAACCAAAAGTTAATAACCACCAAATGAATCACACTATAAAATTAATATAAATAGAATATTTATAATATATTTAATATATCAGTACAGAATACATAACAAGCAGTAAAGAAGTGGCGAACAATGTAAATCTCATGGAATTAAAAGTGAGATTAGAAACCCCTTATCTCCTGCCCGACTTGACCAATTCGTTATTTAATCTAATAAATAATGATTTAATGATAATTTCTTCTTTATTAAGTATAATTTTCAAGTTTATTATTCCTTTTTTATCACTTATTACCATATAACAAACATTTTTCAATCACATAAGTTAATAATGGTCGTTTTGTCGATATTTGGTACTTGAGTAAAAAATGAGTTTCTTATAATTACAAGTTGTTCATGTGGTCAAAATTATATTATCTCTAAAATGATATTCATTATTTAGATATCATATATATCAGGTATATGTATATATTTATAATTTACATAACATTTGGAGATAAAAAATGAAATGCACCGTTCATGGAGATAGTAAACCGTATATACGCATGAACACTACATTCATTTCTATTTCCTATTTAATGGAATGAAAACATAATGACATAATGGTATATTATAATTATAGTATAATATCATATGATATCTATGTTACATAATTTCATTAACTCCATCATTTATACCTTTAATGTATGTTATGAACGAATCATATCAACTTGAGTGGGCGGTAGTCCACACTTCCTCAAATAAAATTATGGTATTTACACATATTAGAAATCATAAAGGTATGTCTGTAAATAAAAATTACATAATAATAGAGAAAAAATTAAACATAGTATATTTCATGTATAATTATAGTCACATAATTATGGACACAATGAGATGTGGTAGTGGAAGATTAAACAATCATCATTTCGTGAGGCTGTAGTTCATCGTCCACAGAAACAATATGTCTTTTACCCATTAGAGGAAGGTGTGTGTAATTATAGTTATAATAATTCTCATATCAATATCCTAGTATATTTAGGATACTTTTTTAGTAAAAAAATAAAGGAATAAAAAATATTTCATGGGTTTGGAGAAGTAAAATAAAACAAAATAACATAAGAGAAGACATTACATTTAAATAAGGTATCTCCCATTGGTTTTAACCAAGAGGATTACTTAAATTTCTTTCTTCTTAGGGTAAGGCTTATAGTATTAGGATAGTTATGAATGGGATTTTAATGTTTCTGAGTTTGGATGACTGAAGTGTCTTTAGAATTTTGGGGAGTGGGTTAGAAGTGATGTTTTTTAATAAGGGGGAGGAGGGGCTCTTTAGGATTGCTTGAAAATATTATTTTATTATATAATTATATTTGGTTTATAAAGGACAAAAACACATTATATTCGTATATAATATTACTTATGTAAGAAAGAAAATCATCCAATATAAATTTTATAGGTTTTTGATATTTTTTCAATCTTAATAATTTTATTTATTTAAATCATTAATCAATGAGGTAAACACTGCATCATTATTCTGCCACAATTGTTTTTATTTATTTGATGTCTAAAAATTTAAAAAAAAAATAAGAATATAGGAAATAATCATTTATTTAAAATGAATATTTATAGTCTAAGATATATATTATATAAACCCATGTATTAATTGATTTAATAAAAGATACTTTTATGTTAATTTTTTCGTTACTTTGAATTAATTAATATAAAGTATCATTATGACTCCAATGTGGCTCCATGGGGTCCCAAAATCTAACCAAATATTTCCATGGTCGATAATTTTTCAACCAATAGGATTAAGACATGTGTTTGGGTAATTTAATATTATTATAATAATATTTTTACCCTTATATACCATATTTAAAATTTAACCATGAAAAATAAAATATTTTCTGTAGTAAATATTCATAATATCTAAAAAAAATTAGCAATTTACATAATTTGGGCCTCATAATTCCAAAAATAGAATCAATTTCTTCAAATTCAAAACAGTAAAGTGGAAGAAATTAATTTAAAATTAATTCCCATGGTAAAAACAAAAAATATATTTTTAGGAAATAAAAACTATCAAAAGATTGACACTTATTTATGTTCAATTTCAATATCAAATTACTCCAATGACTTACATTGAATTAAATTGTAAAAACATAATATAATTACACATTAAAAATAATTAAAAAGATAATATATCTTTATAAATAAATTATATTAAAATGCAATTTTGATTTAAAATACAGTATTTTCACTATTTATTAAAAATGAATTTTATCAGAAAGATACCAAAAATTTACAGAAATTAATTTTTTATTTATGTATTGAAAAGAAATTATTATTTTTTCTAATAAAACAAATAAATGTGATCAAACTAGATTTAAATAGGGTTTTCAACAAAAGGTGGTAAATTGTTCTTTTAATGAATATTACAATATTTATGTTTAAAATCATGTTCTTTCTTATATTAAGCCACTATAATTTATTTGATAAAATTTAAAAAAAATTAAAAATATATGTAATCATAATATGGATAGCTTTGCTCATTCTTTCTAACACCAAATCTATGTATTAACTAACATTTAATATAATACTATTATATTAATACTTTTCTTTATAACACAATGTTGTGTGCAACATAAGTTTTTAATGAAACATGTTGTTGTTTATTAGGCATGCCATCAAACATGACATCCCCTTTAAGGTAAAATTAATATTTAATTCACAAATTTTAGTAAATATAAAGAAGTTATTTTCATTATTTACCTGAGATGTCAGATCCATCCCCCCATTTGGGAATTCTGTCTTCGAAATTTTAAAATTGGGCTTGGAATCTTCATGGAAATTTCCACATAGAAAAAATAGTCAATAAAAA
Source organism: Viscum album (assembly GCA_963277665.1). Lineage (NCBI taxonomy): Eukaryota > Viridiplantae > Streptophyta > Magnoliopsida > Santalales > Viscaceae > Viscum > Viscum album. Next base: position 2,032,230,436 of record OY728140.1, on the reverse strand, counting down.
TATCTCATTAAAAAGAAGAAAGTAAAATACAACGGTAACATGAGATTTCCCATACTAGTATTCCATTTAGGAAAAAATGGTTATAGTAGAGAAACTAACCAGAATGTTCTGATGATGACTAATAGAAAACATGATTAGGAGAATGTTAACCACCATAAAATCACAAACTTGTAAAGCGTTAAACAGTCTTTGATTTCCAAGTAGGAATATTATACGAAAATTGGTTTTTATGTTATATATCATAATTTTGAGAAATTTATTTATGAGCTTAAATAAAACCAGAAGGAAACATATATACATGTCATGAAGACTTTCATCCTTTACTAAATTTCTACAACACACTTCACTATTCTCCTAACGATGAGTATTCAAACTGACTTGGTCACATTTAAATCATATGAATCAACATTGAATTTATCAGATAATCCACAAAAGATGAACTATATATTTCCCTGTCTTTAGACATCAACCAAAAGAAAAACGTTTAGAAAAAGACTATATAATCCAAAAAAATTGATAATACTTTTTAAAAATAAATACTACACTTATTCCCCAAAATTCGACAAACAATCCCCAAAGTTCAGTAAATACCATTCAATAAAAAATGTATTTAAAATTCATCAATGTAACCCAAACTAATATTGTAACACAAAACACAGAAGGATTTAATAACATAGTCTTATACAAAGAATCATAAAATTTATCTCCAAATAAAATTGACTACTCTTGAAGTCTCATACTAAAGTGTAATTAACCAAATCACATATTTTCTATGATAGGTTATTCATTCAAATAAATAACCCAAATCACCATATGTCCATAATAAAAATATTTATTCATCCAAAATAAAATTCCATCATTACTCATCAAATTAAAAGATAATTATTCCATGAATAACATTTTCATATATTAGTCCTTAGGCATACACATACTATAAGAAGTCTTCCAATGTAATCCCCTCCCCAAAAGTTCCTTAATAATTTTTGGCATTTAATTATCGTAAAATATACAATAATTCTTGAATCCCTTATTTGATGACTTCTTACTCATTCAACATTATTCATTATCCATTAACCAATCCTTACCAACTTATTCTGAAATACTTCATTCCTACAAACAAAATCATGAATCATAACCTATGATTCCATTATATCAAACATATGTTAAGAAATAGTCAAAACCATTCATTTGTCATTTTTAGTTTATTCATCCTCAATCGAAATGGAATTTGGTATTCGTAAACATATATTTGTAAGATCATGGTGATCCCATTCACGAAACATCATCGTAGGACATTGTTTGTATAATGACCATTCACGCCACATTTAAAATATTCAATTGATGTAGAAAAATGAACTTAATTTCCATTCTATTAGTCAATTTTATGCATCCTTTTTACATGGTAGGTTCATATTTTATGACCTTCATTCCCACATCTATAACATCTTCTCTTCATTTTGAAGCATTTTCCCAGGTGTTTCATTCCACATCCGTGACACATATTGTTTTGAAAATAATTACCATTATGATTATAACCAAATCTTCAGTAGGGATTTGTTTCTCCCATATAATATGCGTTATAAAAATCACTATGGTTCGGTTGGTCAATCATGAAACTAGATTTTTGGTTGAGAATAACCATAAGAGTTCTCATTGTAGACCCATTTCATTCATTTGCTCATTCAAAAAACCGTCACAGTTTTCTTCAGATCGTCTATTACTTTGGTTCCTTCTAGATCCAGCCATTTAATAAACTTTATGTTTATGTCACATATTCTTAAATAAACCCTAACCTCTAATGTTATATTAACCATCCTCTGTTTCCAATAATAAGGACCCATCCATAAAACATTACACAATACATAATTAAATGAATAATTCACATTGAGGAACTTTTGAGGATTATAGGTGTAGATAATTAGGCCATAACTATTACATATCAACTTTAAAATTACATGTAGACACTACTACATAGTATCCATTTTTTTTCATAATATAAAAACTCTTAAAAATAATCAATTATAGTTCCACGTTTTCAATAGCATGACTTTTCCTTGATCCAGTCCTTGACCCTATTCTTCATTATGTCATGTGGAAACCATTTCAAAAACATGGAATGAACATAAAAAGTTCAGTACTGGTTATAAAATAACGAAATTAAACATTAACCCATCAAAAAATATAAATAAATGCAACCATACTTTTCAATCCTAACATTCCTTTTGAAATCATATTATTTATTAATAACACATAGAAATCAGAAATCATACATCTAACTTATGGAATACATATAATACTTACATTGTAGATATCTCATCTACATAGAGAGTTACTTTGTATTATAAATTATATTATATACCCTAAATATCATAGGATAATCCTTAACGTTTACGTCTATCACGTTACCCATTGCAGTTGAAAGATATCTCAGGCTCACCCACCCAATAATTATCCTAGAACCACCCAAATACCTAAAAAATGCCCAATAACCATGACATAATAATAACACATAAATCAAGCATAAAATAATTATTACATTTCCACATTGTAATTAAAATATATCATTTCAAGATATTTACATAATCAATGCTTCATCATACCATTTTCAGAACCATTTAACGCATTTAAAAAAGAGATATTTGAATCAATGTGTCCTATACCACTTTGAATATTAAAAGGGTATTAAAATTTTAAGGCATTATTGTCCATTTAAGAAATCATTAAAATAATTTTTAAAACATGGACCTAAATGAGAATGATTAAGAAGAATAAATCATTAAAAAATTTAAAATGATATTTTAGTTAGAGTTCCTTACCAAATGAGAGACGCTTGAATACATATAATTGAGGTAATAAAAACCTTATAATATCTTGATAATAAATGGATTAATGATATAATATTTTAAAGTATAGAATATACACCATATAAAAGTGAATTGGTGCATTACATCAATGAATACTCAATATAATGTTAATTGAGACAAAGTCCCTTGCAATGAATATATCCTTATATGAAAGAAAAATCAATAGTAATTCCCTGACCCCAGTTACCCATAGTCGGTGCATTATTACATAACATTGGAATGATAAAAAAATATCAAGTCTCAAAAGACCGATTAGTTTAGTAGCCTTGGAATCACTAATTACATTCATAAATTTTTCAATACATCATAATGCGAAGAACTAAAATAATATAGTCTCCATAGTCTATACTCATATCCCCTCCAGACTATCCCTGCAGGTCAGTCATAATATATTTCTTCACATCCAGGGAAAAATAAAACATAGAAAACGGTTAGCTCAGATGCTCAGAAAAGATAAAAATATAGACGAATATTTCATAAATAAGCATAAACATTTGAGGCAATGTATAACTAAACAAAAGCCTTTAAAACTTGAATTTCAGAATAATATGGCAGAAGTAAAATTAAATAATTCCATCTACTTATTCACATGGATATTCTACTAGTCGAATAATCACATGCAATATCAATAACCACTTTCATAATGATGGAATGCATAATGCCGAACATTAATTTCTATGTCAATGCCTAATGCCAAGACCTATTGGATAACTGTAATCGGAGCCCAGCTCGGAGATCCTCTCTAACTGGACTCCATCCCGGAGAGCCTCTGTAACCAGACTCCAACCCTGATTGCCTCAAATAACCTTACACTTACCCGGAGTGCCTCTAATAACTGATCACTAACCCAGAGGGTCTTCTTTAACCGGACCCCAACCCGGAGGGATTACTTTTATCTGTCCCCAACCCAGAACATACTAGTCCAACACATTCATCTTAAGAAGAGGATGAAATATAACATACACATTAGTATTAAAACTAGCATACGAAATGCCAAAACATTAATCATAATCCATTAATGTCATAAAAATGACTCATCCAATGTCAAACATATCACAAAACCTTAAATACAATATGGAATATTTGTATCATAATCAATCAACATCAAACAAGTTTAAAATTTATCAAAGGATGTTTACCTAGATGAAATAAAAACTATTTGAGAAGAAAACCTCTTATTTTGAAATCATTTAATAGTCACATAATTATAAAAGAAAAAATTTACTTTAAAAATAATCTTATAATCTTGTAAGAGAATATTCGAAGATTTTACAATGGTGGAAAATAGCTACATCTGTCTTATAAGTTAAAAAAAGACATTCTTACCTTAATTTGTTGAAAAGGTTAAAAAGGTCCTTGTTTTGAAAATAACATAAAGATTCTTTTATAAACTTCTTATAAAAAGTAAAACAATTGTATAAATGAAGTTAAACCATATTCTGTAAAATAGTAAGAATGTTTTGAAATAAATTTTTAAGAAACATGGATGTGGATGATAAAGAGGTCCCAGTTGATAATTATGTATAAACAACCTCGGATAATGAAGAGATTGTGAAATAAACCCTTACCAATTTGGTAACTTAAGAAACATACATCCCATAAAATAATTATCATAAAATTAATATGTAAATAAACATATATTAATTTGTATTACACAAGGAATACAATTATGGGAATTACATACACCACACAAAATGTAATAGTGGCAATATGAAATGAATCTCACAAGAATAAGGAGTGAGATGAAAACCCCTTACCTTGTAATTTTCCTTGGTTTTGGTAAGGATTTACTCCTGTATAATGGTGAAATAATTGTAATTAAATTATACGAGAATCATATACATATTTACGATATCATATATGATATTTTAACATTTCTTTGTTAATAATATCTTAGTATTATTGTCGTTTTGGTTGTTAACTTACTCATTTTCTTTTATATGTTTTGTTACATAAGCCATTTTTGTTATGGATAGGTTGTATATTATTCATATCCAGAATGATATCAAGTCCTTAAACATTATTTGTAATCATCAAATGAGAATTATATTTGAATGGATACGATGGGGAATGAATCTCATCGAGTTCATGGAGACGGTAGTCCGTACGTACGCACGAGCGAAAATATCACTATTTTGATATTAAAATAATATATAATTGGATAGTATATCATATATAACGAATCATTATCATGTTATATTTATTATTTATTTGAATTACACATCATTATTATACCCATTCAAATAATAATGTTTTGAATAACAATTACACCACGACGTGGAGACAGTAAGCCGTACGTTCACACGTATGGTGACAGGTCATTCAAAGGATGGATATAATACTGAATAAGGTTGCACCATATTTATAATAACATCATAGTATATAGAGGATACTGGATTTATTATTTTATAATGGTAATAAAAAATAAAGAGGAATTTGATGGAGAAATGAACTTGAAAGAGGGTGGTGAAAACATTACCTCTTCTTCGGGTTCTTCCTTTTTATTTGATCAAAAGGGATCCATAGGATTGATATTTGATCATACCAAGGCCTCTAGGTTGAATTGGGGGAAGTTTATAGAGTATTTGGTCAGGTTTTTGCTGAGCCAAATTGCATTGAATGTGCGAATTAGTTAGAAGGGGGAGTGCCCTTTTATAAGAGGGGTGAGGGGAACCTTTAGAAAAGATAGAAATATTATTTTATAATAAATTCATATTCGGTTTCTAATGGCTCCAAAGTGGAATATTCAAAGTATAAGGTGGGTATGGGTTGAAATAATTTCATCTGAAGTGCCCAGATCAGTGTGAATCACTGAGAGGGGGAGGGGGTGAATCAGTGATCCCTTTAAACTTTTTACTAATTGATTCTTTATCAATTAAACCTCTATGGCTGGTTAAAGCCTCGATCCACTCTTCTTGTATCTCTCACCTTTCCACGAATAATGCAGTAAATGTAAAGGCACTGGACACAAGGATTTACAAGGTTCGGCACCAAAGGCCTACGTCCTTGCCATGTTGGTTATACGCCCCAACATGGTTTCTCCATTATAACTTGTTAGAATTACAATGGTCGATACAGAGTCCCACTGTATCTCCCCTGAGTCCCACAGGAGGGTCTTTGTACTGCGTCCCACAGTGTTACCAGAGTCCCACTGGCCTGCTCCAGAATCCCACTGAAGACTTCTTCCTCCCTGAGTCTCACAGGGGGCTTCTCTTAGCTCCTCGAGTCACACGAGTAGCTCTTCTTCACTTTAAGTTCTTCATGTATCCTCAGCAGTCTGGGATAAAGGCTGCTGGCCTTGCTCTTCTTCTGATCACTTGTGGTGAACAGGTCTTCTCGTCTTGCTCAAGATTTATCACCTTCTTCTAAGGATGACCTGGCTTCTCTCTTCAACTACTGAATACTCAGACAACTGATATCTTTAACTCCAGTCTGGTCCAGTCTCACAGGAATTCAACTTTATGCACTGAATGCATGGAAACTCTGATTCTTCAAGATCTTCTGGTCTTGGACAACTCAATTGCACACACACAGATTTGACTTGTTTACGTGTGCATGTGCATGCATGCATGCATGCACTCTCCTCTTTCTCCTCTTGGTGCAATAAACCCTCAAAGGGTGTAGTCACTTTAAGCACACACCATTTCTTCTTTTCCTTCACACGTTTAATTCCTTTTGATTACACACATAAATGTGTGTTATACATTGTGTGGGTGTCTTCTTCTTCTTTTAGGTGAAAACACTTTTAGTGCACACACTAGGTTCGGCCACTTTGTTGTTTTGCACACACAACTTGTTCATTGATTTGCACACACACAATGAGCGTATATTTGGCCTTCACTCTTTTTCTTGCACACACTTAACCCGTAGGTCCTCTTCTTGTTTTGCACACACAAAAGGTGTGGTCTTCACTTGGTGCACACACAAGGCTATGCCTCGGGTCCTCTTCTCCACTTGGCACACACTTGGCCCGTAGGTGTTCTTGTCCACTTTGCACACACACAAATAGTGTGGTCTTACTCCTTATGCACACACACTACCAAGTCTTGGGTTCTCCTTAAACACACACACAAGGTGTGTTATACACTTCACAACCCTAACTCCCTTCTTCTCCTCACAGCCGCACAAGGTGCACTGGCAAGGGCCGCGCAAGATGCAACACCCCACTTCCTCACCGCGCAAGGTGTGCTTGAGCCGCGGGTCGCGCAAGTCACAAGGCACAAGTGTGCGCAAGTGCCGCGCGAGTGCCACTGCCGCGGGGTGTGCAAGTGAAACACCCGCATGAACTTCCTCCTGCCACAGAAATACGCAGACAGAGAGGGAATCAACCACGAGCGCACAAGAATGCGGCCTCGGGTTCTTCCTGTCACGCAAGGGAAGCGCGCAGGGGACTCCTTCGGGCCTCGGGTGGCACCGAGATCTTTAGCCGCGCAAGTACCTTGCGCGGGGCTTCTTTCTTCGCGAGGCAGAGAGTGCACTCACGGGTCTTCAAAAATTCAGCATATTAGCAAGCGGCTATGATGCTCGAGAGCTCCATTTATAGGTAGAGGAATGCCTTTGATCATCCGCGTGATCTAACTTCAAAATCCCGAAGATTTCGGATCTTCAAGATTCTTTGAAATCTTCTTTTTCTCCTCTGTTCACGCGGGTTCTTTTCCTTCATTATTTTTGTTTTTCTCTTCCACGTGCATGCGACTTAGAACATATGCACGACCTTCGTTTTGGCCATCCCATGAAAAACACGAACACCTCGAGGCCTCGGCACTTCGTTTTCCTTCAGCCTTCATTGAATTTTCTCATTTGTTGCATGTAAGTCTCTTTTTGTTCATGGTACTGTTCGTTATGGCCAGACGAGCACGAGGGTGCCTTCGGCTTCGAGAGAGATAGCCGAGAACTCAAAATCCGTCGTCAGGATGCCTCTGGTTCAGCAGGAGATGTCAGGGATGCCTCGGTCGAGCTCGAGGTAGGAGACACACCGGGAGCCGTTGGATCGGGCGAATGAAAGACATCGGACGGCCTGGATCTGAACCGTAGTGGCGCGATGCGATGAGCGGCGGAGATCGGGCGCGCGATCAATCGTGCGGCCAGGATCCGCTCCTGGAAATTTTTCCGCGTCCCACATCGAAACGGGGAGCGGATTTTCCACGCTTTATCACCCTGGCGCTGCCTCAACCCCTCGATTGAACTTCCAACCTCCACGGTGCCGCCCCGCACCGTTTTCTCTTTGCGGGTGCGCTCTGCGCCCACTCTGCTCCCTGCGGGCGCGCCACTGGCGCCCACTATGCATGATGACACTCTTGGGGGCGCGCGCCTACGCCCCTGCCGCGCTCCTTCGGGCGTGCCCCAGGCGCCCATGCGGTGTCTTGGGTGTGCGCCCTGCCGCCCTGGCTCGCCCCACGGGTTCCCCCATGGGCGTGGTGCCCTAGTGCCCATGCCTTGGGGTTGAACCCTCAAGGTGCCTTGGCTGGCCATATTTTTTGCTTAAGTGTAGAACCTAGACTTTGTATAAAAACAAAGTTACTAAGTACCAAATGCCAAATGCCAAGCCACTTCTTCCAAGCCATTCTAACCATTTCTCCCATTTCTTCTTCATAATAATTCCTCCAATTCTCTTCAACATTTATTCACCACTTTGGAATGGAATTCCCGAAGGGTCTTCATCTTCAACCGAACTCCTGAATCACTTAAATTATTCAAAGTGCTTCATTGATCAAATCATAGATCAATTGGATCTTCTTCACATTCACATGCACTAAGTGTTAGTGCATGGACTTCTTCAGCTCACTTCATCCACATAGTACTTGTGGATGGATCTTCTTCAACTCCTCATGCATTGTCACTACAATGCATGGTCTTCTAATCATGTTGTGACATTGTATCCAGTTGATACAAGTTCTTAGAACTTAAAGAACAGCTCAACAATCGTCTGATGTAATGATGATGCTCCATCATCATCCATTCTTCAAGTGGTGTAACTTAGTATCATCTTGATACAAGTATTGAAACATTAAGATCAGTTCTACAATCGTCTGATATGCATAGAGAATGTTTCAACCACAACATCCTATGTCACTTAGTGAATCTCCTAAGTGACATGCCACTAAGTACCATGGCCATTCTCCTTCATCACCATCACCATCACATCCTTTTTCATTCACATCTTGACATTCCTTGACATCCATTCATTCCATGACAACTTCATGCCTCATTGACAACAAATGCAACACAATGCACTTCAATCTCCCCCTTTGTATTTGTTGGCAATACACTAGAGCACATATGAATGGGTCAATATGTGTGCCAATATTTCTCCCCCTTATTGGAAACCAAATGCAAAGGTGTGGTGTGATTCCTTTTCAAAATATCACTTCCTCCCTTTGAAAAGTATTTTCTTGAAAAACACTGAGAGAGGGATGATGTCACATGTTCTCTTTAGCAAAGAACCTTTAGTAAATCAACTCTAAGTCTACTTGGTCTAACCCGGTGTAGAAAACAAGAGTGATGTAACCAAGGTACTCAATGCTGTCCAACATTCACAATACATGTGAGATCATGCTTCAAGGGGCTTGAAATTTTTCAGATATAACAATGAATTTGCTAAATCCTGCACAACTTCACAAAACTCATTAGAAAGTTCAGGTGCACAGATAAAGCTTCCCCTTTCAGTCATTTGTCTTCAATAAATACTCCCCCTTAATTGTCATGATGAATACAATTAAAAAACAAGGGATGAAAGTATGATTGGAATACATTCACTTTTCTCAAGATGGTATTAATCTCAGAATCCCATCTTCTTCAGATTGGCTCCCCCTCAAGGGGTGCACTCCATTCTGTCCAAACCACTCTCCAGATCAGAATGATCATCATCTTCAATTCCCTGCAATGTTAGCACATGTAAATACAAGTGATTAGGGAATAAGATGGAACCTCCTTGGTTCATCAATGTGAACAACAAGGTTGAGAAGATTCTCTCAACCGAGATGTCCCATTTTCACCGTTCATCACACTTGCACATTTGATCTCCAATGATGTTTGTGCTGGTGTGGATCTCAATACATCTTCATGTGAAATCTTCTTCTTCCCTTTTGCCTTATCAATTTCCATAACTTCATCTTCAGCTCTCTGCAGATCTTTGGCAAGTTGCAACTGATTTGGCCATTTGACTAGTAAGTCACTTGTGAGTGTGGCCTCAGTTCTGGATATTCCACATGGTTCCTTTGATGTTGTCAAGCTACCTCTCTTAGGCAACTTGTTGTCAATCAATCCATTCTGCTTATTTTGGATTGATTGTCTGTTTGAGTCCAGTCTGCCTCTATTGAATTTCATGGCTTCTTTACAAAGATCCATGATATGTCCTTTCTTTCCACAGTAGAAGCATTTCTTGGTGGTCCTTCTGGATGCATCACCCTTCTTGGACTCAGACTCCAAGGACCTCTCTTCATTTCTCAAACACTTCTTGGGAGCATTTTCTACTTTCTTCTTGCTTACCAAGGATTCTTTCTGAGCCAGGTTCTGTGATCTTTTCTTCTTTTGAGCTCTGGATACAGTTGGAGATTGACATGTATCTTTTTGACGACTTTTGCAATCATCCCAGATGTTGTCAAGTAATCCAAATCTATTTGCAGTAAACAGATGTCTCTGGACCTGTGGATGCTGCTTCTTTTCTTCTGGCTTGCTCCCCCTTGGCATGGGCTTCCTTTTTTCTTTGACATTCAGTGGATTGTACCAACAATCCTTTGCACAGTGCCCATACTTATTACAACACCAACACTGACCCACAAATATTGACCTCTTCAGTCCTTATGATTGTTGGGTACTTTTCTTGACTTGCTGTGTTGTTTCAGGAGAGCATTCTTTCTTCACTGTCTTCATCCATACTTGTTTGGATTCATTCTTCCATCCTGCACTTTTAGTAGAAACACTTTTAGAAGCATGAGTACAAGATGGTATGGATGGTACCTTCTTTTTAGAAGTTGTTGCCCGTTTATTAGAGGATGTCTTTCTTTTAGAATAATCCTTCTCAAAGCTCACTTGAGTAGCAACATTTCTTCTTTCAGCTGACTGGGAGGCTTTGGCTTTGGGTGATTGCTGATTTTTCAATATCACCTCCAGTTCTATGCATTTCATATTGAGGGAGTTCTTCTCATCCTAAATAGTTCTTAGCCTTCCTTCCCATTTCTCTTCCAGCTGCTTTATCTGGTCTTCATGCACCCTTTTTATTTCAAGCAATGAATTGTCCAGCTCCTTCACCATTTTGACTTTGTCTTTGAATTGATAATCTCTGACATTCATTGACACTCTGTGCAATTTTTCCAGTGCATGGAAAACTTCTTTGACCACAGTCTTAAAGAATTCTTTCTCAGAAAGGCTTCTTTGCAATTCTTCAATAGTGTCTTCATATCTTTCATTGCAAAGCGATACAGTTTCAACATTATCCTTCACCTGCTTTCTGAGAGTGTTGTTTATGCCAACCCTTTTAGCCAATTGATCTTCCATTGCATTGGCTTCTTCTTCTAACTGTGATTTTTCTTCATGAAGATCACAGATGCCTGTATCTATACACTTTGCCACTTCCATGGGAACTGTCTTCTGAAGATATTTGAGTGCACTCTGAAGATCATTCATTGTTTCAACTTCATCACAGCTAGGACATGATTTCTTCATCTTCTTGGCCTGTTTCTTCTTTCTATTTTTCTGAGTCTTGGAAGATATCTCCATTTGAGGCTGGTCGCTCGTTTCCTCAAATCTGCACTTCATAAAGACTCCCTTGGATCTTTTAGAGGTAACCTCGCTCTGATACCAATTGAAGTTCCCAGATCAGTGTGAATCACTGAGAGGGGGAGGGGGTGAATCTGTGATCCCTTTAAACTTTTTACTAATTTATTATTTATCAATTAAACCTCTATGGTTGGTTAAAGCCTCGATCCACTCTTCTTGTATCTCTCACCTTTCCACGAATAATGCAGTAAATGTAAAGGCACTGGACACAAGGATTCACAAGGTTCGGCACCAAAGGCCTACGTCCTTGCCATGTTGGTTATACGCCCCAACATGGTTTCTCCATTATAACTTGTTAGAATTACAATGGTCGATACAGAGTCCCACTGTATCTCTCCTGAGTCCCACAGGAGGGTCTTTATACTGCGTCCCACAGTGTTACCAGAGTCCCACTGGCCTTCTCCAGAATCCCACTGAAGACTTCTTCCTCCCTGAGTCTCACAGGGGGCTTCTCCTAGCTCCTCGAGTCACACGAGTAGCTCTTCTTCACATTAAGTTCTTCAAGTATCCTCAGCAGCCTGGGATAAAGGCTGCTGGCCTTGCTCTTCTTCTGATCACTTGTGGTGAACAGGTCTTCTCGTCTTGCTCAGGATTTATCACCTTCTTCTAAGGATGACCTGGCTTCTCTCTTCAACTACTGAATACTCAGACAACTGATATCTTTAACTCTAGTCTGGTCCAGTCTCACAGGAATTCAACTTTATGCACTGAATGCATGGAAACTCTGATTCTTCAAGATCTTCTGGTCTTGGAAAACTCAATTGCACACATGCAGATTTGACTTGTTTGCGTGTGCATGTGCATGCATGCATGCATGCACTCTCCTCTTTCTCCTCTTGGTGCAATAAACCCTCAAAGGGTGTAGTCACTTTAAGCACACACCTTTTCTTCTTTTCCATCACACGTTTAATTCCTTTTGATTACACACATAAATGTGTGTTATACTTTGTGTGAGTGTCTTCTTCTTCTTTTAGGTGAACACACTTTTAGTGCACACACTAGGTTCGGCCACTTTGTTGTTTTGCACACACAACTTGTTCTTTGATTTGCACACACACAATGAGTGTATATTTGGCCTTCACACTTTTTCTTGCACACACTTAACCCGTAGGTCCTCTTCTTGTTTTGCACACACAAAAGGTGTGGTCTTCACTTGGTGCACACACAAGGCTATGCCTCGGGTCCTCTTCTCCACTTGGCACACACTTGGCCCGTAGGTGTTCTTGTCCACTTTGCACACACACAAATAGTGTGATCTTCCTCCTTATGAACACACACTGCCAAGTCTTGGGTTCTCCTTGCACACACACACAAGGTGTGTTATACACTTCACAACCCGAACTCCCTTCTTCTCCTCACAGCCGCACAAGGTGCACTGGCAAGGGCCGCGCAAGATGCAACACCCCACTTCCTCACCGCGCAAGGTGTTCTTGAGCCGCGGGTCGCGCAAGTCCCAAGGCACAACGGTGCGCAAGTGCCGCGCGAGTGCCACTGCCGCGGGGTGTGCAAGTGCAACACCCGCGTGCACTTCCTCCTGCCGTGGAAATACGCAGACAGAGAGGGAATCAACCACGAGCACGCAAGAATGCGGCCTCGGGTTCTTCCTGTCACGCAACGGAAGTGCGCAGGGGACTCCTTCGGGCCTCGGGTGGCACCGAGATCTTTAGCCGCGCAAGTACCTTGCACGAGGCTTCTTTCTTCGTGAGGCAGAGAGTGCACTCACGGGTCTTCAAAAATTCAGCATATCAGCAAGCGGCTATGATGCTCGAGAGCTCCTTTTATAGGCAGAGGAATGCCTTTGATCATCCGCGTGATCTAACTTCCAAATCCTGAAGATTTCGGATCTTCAAGATTCTTTGAAATCATCTTTTTTCTCCTCTGTTCACGCAGGTTCTTTTCCTTCATTATTTTTGTTTTTCTCTTCCACGTGCATGCGACTTAGAACGCATGCACGACCTTCGTTTTGGCCATCCCATGCAAAACACGAACACCCCGAGGCCTCGGAACTTCATTTGCCTTCGGCCTTCATTGAATTTTATCATTTGTTGCATGAAAGTCTCTTTTTGTGCATGGTACTGTTCGTTATTGCCAGACGAGCACGAGGGTGCCTTCGGCTTCGAGAGAGACAGCCGAGAACTCAAAATCCGTCGTCAGGATGCCTCTGGTTCAGCGGGAGATGTCGGGGGTGCCTCGGTCGAGCTCGAGGTAGGAGACACACCGGGAGCCGTTGGATCGGGCGAATGAAAGACATCGGACGGCCTGGATCTGAACCGTAGCGGCGCGATGCGATGATCGGCGGAGATCGGGCGCGTGATCAATCGTGCGGCCAGGATCCGCTCCTGGAAATTTTTCCGCATCCCACATCGAAATGGGGAGCGGATTTTCCGTGCTTTATCACCCTGGCGCTGCCTCAACCCCTCGATTGAACTTCCAACCTCCACGGTGCCGTCCCGCACCGTGTTCTCTCTGCGGGCGCGCTCTGCGCCCAATCTGCTCCCTACGGGCGCGCCACTGGCGCCCACTATGCATGCTGACACTCTTTGTGGCGCGCTCTTACGCCCATGCCACGCTCATTCGGGCGTGCCCCAGGCGCCCATGCGGTGTCTTGGGTGTGCGCCCTGCCGCCCTGGCTCGCCCCGCAGGTTCCCCCATTGGCGTGGTGCCCTAGTGCCCATGCCTTGGGGTTGAACCCTCAAGGTGCCTTGGCTGGCCATATTTTTTTCTTAAGTGTAGAACCTAGACTTTGTATAAAAACAAAGTTACTATGTACCAAATGCCAAATGCCAAGCCACTTCTTCCAAGCCATTCTAACCATTTCTCCCATTTCTTTTTCATAATAATTCCTCCAATTCTCTTCAACATTTATTCATCACTGTGGAATGGAATTCCCGAAGGGTCTTCATCTTCAACCGAACTCCTGAATCACTTAAATTCTTCAAAGTGCTTCATTGATCAAATCAGAGATCAACTGGATCTTCTTCACATTCTCATGCACTAAGTGTTAGTGCATGGACTTCTTCAGCTCACTTCATCCACTTAGTACTTGTGGATGGATCTTCTTCAACTCCTCATGCATTGTCACTACAATGCATGGTCTTCTAATCATGTTGTGACATTGTATCCAGTTGATACAAGTTCTTAGAACTTAAAGAACAGCTCAACAATCGTCTGATGTAATGATGATGCTCCATCATCATCCATTCTTCAAGTGGTGTAATTTAGTATCACCTTGATACAAGTATTGAAACATTAAGATCAGTTCTACAATCGTCTGATATGCATAGAGAATTTTTCCACCACAACATCCTATGTCACTTAGTGAATCTCCTAAGTGACATGCCTCTAAGTACCATGGATATTCTCCTTCATCACCATCACCATCACATCCTTTGTCATTCACATCTTGACATTACTTGACATCCATTCATTCCATGACAACTTCATGCCTCATTGACAACAAATTCAACACAATGCACTTCATCATCCAATATAATTTATATAGGTTTACATCATTATATTAACCTTATCATTTAGTTTTAACTCTTAGTTAATTAGTTTGACATTTACCATGTCACTTTTTATTTTATATTATATACTTAATAAACATACTATATACATCAAATAAACCCCCATGTGTTCCATTAATGATACAACTATCATTGTATAAGTCCTTTTTCCGAACCATATATTTTTAAGAATAGAATATCAATTAATAATATAATATTTGTTTTAAAAAATAATTTATGTCAATTTTGACACTATTTAACAATAGATTTCTGTTGAGGTCCTAAAAAATTTATTAATTCGAAAAAAATTCATTTAAGCAATAATGTAATTGTAACGCCCCGACCCCAGTTACCCAGAGTCGGTGCATTATTACATAACATTGGCATGATCATAAGAAGGATCAAATCTCGAAAGACCGATTGGTTTAGTAGCCTTGGAAAATGCCAGATATATTCATAAGTTTTACATTACATTATAAAATGAAAAACTACTACAACAACATAATGTCTCAATAGACCACACTATTATCCCCTCATAAAATCCCTGCAGGTCATTCATAACTTACTTCTTCACATCCTGGGAAAAATAAAACATAAAAAAGGGGTGAGCTCAAATGCCCAGTAAGGATAACAATATAGCGGAAAGAATAAACATTTAAGGCAATGTATAACTTAAAACAAAAGCCTTTTAAATATGAACTTTCAACATGGTATGGCATAAATAAAATGAAATAATGCCATTTAATTATTCACATGGATATTCTACTAATCGAATAATCACATGAAAAAATCAATAACCACTTTCATAATGTTGGAATGCATAATGCCAGACTATCATAACCACATAGCCAAGGCCTCGTGCCAAGACTACAAATAAGATTTTGTCAAGGCCTTGTGCCAAGACACTAGTTTGTCTCATGAGACCTACCGATGCATCGAGGAGCTATAGCGGGCTCCACCCGTCACTTATTAAGTCCAATGCATTCCCATATGAAAAGGTTTAAACATAACATAAACATTCGTATTAAAACTAGCATACGAAATGTCAATACATTCACCATAAACTATGAATGGTATAAAATAGCACATCCACAGTCAAATATATCACAAAACCTTCAATACAATATAGAAGTTTTGTATCATAATAAATCAACTTCAAATAATCTTAAAATCCATCAAAGGATGTTGACATAGATGAAATCAAAATTCTTTTAAAAGAAATATCTCCTTTTATTTTGAAATCATTTAAGATCCATATAAAATAAAACATTTTCTTTGAAAATATTCTTATAAGCTTGTAAGGGAAGCTTTGAAGATTTTATAACGGCGTAAAATAACCGCACCCGCCGTATAAGTTAAAAAAAACATTCTTACCTCAATTCTGTCGAAAAGGTTAAAAATGACCTTGTTTTGAAAACGACGGAAAGATTCCTTTATAAACCTCTTATAAAAAGTCAAACAAGGGTATAAATGACTTTAACCCATATTCTTGTAAATAGTAAAAATGTTTTGAAATACATTTTTAAGAAACATGGATGTGGATGATAAAGATATCCCAGTAGATTATTACGTATAAACAACCTCGGATAATGAAGAGATTGTGAAATAACCCTTACCTTGTACTTTTCCTTGGTTGGGTAGGTTAACCTCCTGTATAATAGTGAAATAATTGTTACTAAATTATACAAGAATCATATACATTAATATGATATCATATATGATCTTTTAATATTGATTTGATAATAATATCTTAGTATTATCGCTGTTTCGGGTGTGAACTTACTTGTTTGCTTTTGTATGTTTTGTTACGTAAGACATGTTTGTAAAGGATAAGTTGTATATTATTCAAATCCAGAATGGTATCAAGTCCTTAAAAATCATTTTTAAATCATCAAATGATAATTATACTTGAATGGATACGATGGAAAATGAATCTCATCGCGTTCGTGGAGACGGTAGTCCGTACGTACGCACGAACGCTACTTCCATTTAATTTTTATTTTAAAAGAATCGAATACAAATGATACATAGGTATATTACTATTCCAGTATAATATAATATTTTATATATGTTACTTAAGTTCATTAACACCATCCTTTATACGTTCCATGTGTGGTATGAACGAGTCATATCATTTTAAGGGGGCGGTAGTCCGCACTTCCTCAAATGAAATTATCGTATGTATATACAACATGAAACGAATAATGGTATGAAATAAAATGGAATTACAGAAGCTTATATATAAAATATATATCATTAACATCATATTTAATTACAGTTCCATCATAATGGCCACCATGAGAGGCGGTAAGATGTATTTGAACAATCATCGTTTCGTGAGGCGTTAGTTTGCCATCCACAGGAACATTCTGTTCATCATCCATTAGATGGAGTTGTGTGTATGTGTAGTTTGAATCCTTCTTATAACAACATCCTAGTATATTGAGGATACTGGTGTTGTTACAAAAGAAATGAAATAAAAAGAGTTTGGGGGTTGAAGAAGCAAAATAAATGAAAATAATTTAAGAGAAATCGTTACCTTTAATTTAGGTAACTCACATTGGTTGGAACCAAAGGACTTGTTGAAATGCTTTCTGCCTAAGGGGAAGCTTCAAGGAGGAGGAGAGGGATGTGGGGAGCTTAGTTGGGCAGAGTTTGGATGAGCCAAGTGGCTTGAGAGGTGTGAGGAATGAGTAGAAGTGGTCTCCTTTTATAAGGGGGAGGAGGGGCTCTTTAGGAAAGAGTGAAAGTATTACTTTATAATATAATTATATTCGGTTTATAATGGTCCAAAAATCATTGAGGTCGAAGATAAGATGACTCATATTCTAAATAACATCAACCAATAAGAATTGAACAGGTTTTAGATAATATTTTAATCATTATAATCTTATTTATTTAAATGATTTATTAATGAGGTAAACATTGCATCATTATTGTGTCATTAATAATTTAAATTATTTGATGTCTAAAAATTATAAATAAAATATCATTATGTAGGAAATCTTTTTAGCTTTCTAATGAATATTTATAATCGAAAATTCAACATGTATAACCCTATGTAAAAATTGTTCTTCTAAAAGATGTAAGCTTATGCCATTTTTATTTTTATTTTAACTTTATTAATATAATGTGTCCCTACCACATACAAGTGGATCCAAGGGGTCCCCAAATTGACCCAAGGATGCCCATGGTCGGGTATGTGTCCACCAATAATGTTAGGACACGTTTTAGGGTAATTTTGTATTATTATAATATTATTTTTTAACCCTTATTTACCGGATTTACCCTTTAACCATGGTAAATAAAATATTTACCACAGTAACTATTCAAAATGTCTAAAAATAAAAGTTACCTATTAACAGAATTTGAACATCCTGATTCCAAATATGGAATCCATTTTCCTAAATTCAAAACACAGAAGTGGCAGAAATTAATTTAAAATTAATTCCCGCTGTCAAAATAAAAAGCGTGTTTTTAAGAGGTAATAACTATCAAAAGATTGACACTTGTTTATGTTCGGTTTAATTGTAAAATTATGTCCAATGACCAACATTATATTAAATGGTAAAAATATATTCTAAATATACTTTAAAACCACTCAAATTCACAATTTATCACTATTAATTAGTTTGATTAAAAAAGTTGTTTTTAATTAAAATTTATTAATTTTCACTATTCATCAAAATATAAAAGTTATCCGAAAAGTACCAAAATTTCACCCTAGGCTAATTTTGATGTTCCGAATCTAAAAATGAAGTCCATTTTGAAATATAAAATATATATGATTTCAAAAAGTAGGTATTACTATTCACAACGACTAGTTTAATTAGTTGTGGTGTGTGTTAGAACTCGAGGTTGCGTACAACACACGCTATCGCATTATTCGAAGGGAAACGTACCGTAGAAGCTTGGGGTGTTACATTCTCCCCTCCTTCAAATAATTGCGTCCTTGCAATTTCTAGGGTATTACTGCATAAAAAGACTCGGGTGGTTTTTCATCATAAGTTCCTCGGGTTCCCACATTGCCTCTTCCATCTTATGATTTCTCCACAAAACTTTTACCAGACGCGTCGTCCGGTTTCTCAGTACTTGTTCTCTCGTATCAAGAATCCTGACGGGCTCTTCGCAATAAGACAGATCGGGTTCCAGTTCTAATTCCTCATAGGTGAGTACATGCGTTGGGTCAGGCATGTATTTTCTCAACAGAGATACGGGGAACACATCGTGAACTTTGGAGAGACTTGGCGGCATTGCCAATCGGTAAGCTACAGCCCCAATTCGTTCTAGAATTTCGAAAGGTCCGATGTACCTGGGACTCAATTTACCTTTCTTACCAAAATGTATGACTCCCTTCCATGGAGATACCTTTAGAAAAACATGTTCACCGACTTGAAATTCCAAATCCTTCTTTCGATTATCGGCATAGCTCTTCTGCCTACTTTGAGCTGCTTTGATGTGATTTTGGATTACTTTCACCTTTTCCACCGTTTCCTCCACCAGTTCTGGGCCTACAAGTTTTCTTTCACCAACGTCATCCCAACAGGTTGGTGTACGACATCTCTTTCTGTATAACGCTTCATATGGTGCCATCTGAATACTCGAATGGAAGCTATTGTTATAGGAAAACTCAACCAGAGGTAAATATTGATCCCACATACCCTGAAAGTCAAGTGAGCAAGATCTCAACATGTCTTCTAAGGTTTGAATAGTCCGTTCTGATTGTCCGTCTGTCTGAGGGTGGTAAGCAGTGCTTAAATGAAGTTCAGTATTCAGGGATTTCTGAAGACTTTTCCAAAATCTTGAAGTAAAACGGGGGTCACGATCAGAAACAATCGATAGGGGTACTCCATGAAGTCTCACAACTTCATTAATATATAGTCTTGCTAGACGTTCCAGGGGTAGATCTTCTCTTATAGCAAGAAAATGTGCTGACTTGGTAAGACGATCAACAATCACCCATATTGCATCATTCCTTCTAGGAGTCTTTGGTAGCCCCATGACAAAGTCCATCGTAACATTGTCTCATTTCCACTCTGGTATGGGAAGAGGTTGCATGACTCCTCCAGGCTGTTGCCTTCCAGCTTTCACTTGTTGACAAACCATACATCTTGACACAAAATCAGCAATCTCCTTCTTCATGTTGTCCCACCAAAAATGTTCCTTCAAATCTCTATACATTTTGGTGCTCCCAGGGTGTATAGAGAAATTGGAACTATGAGCATCATCCAACAATTCCCTTTTTAGATCAGGTATATTGGGAACACAAAGTCTCTTCCCGAATTTCAAAATTCCATCTTCATACACAAAGTCTCTCAATCTCCCATCATTCACAGCTTTAATCTTCTTCTGAAATTCTTCATCATCGTTCTGAGAACTCTTAATCCTTTCTAGTAAAGATGGTTTGGAAACCATTTGAAAAAGCATTGATGTTTCACCTTCCCTGGTTATTCCCATGTTCATCTTCACTAGATCAATGAAAATTGGATCCCTTTCAATTCTCATCATGTTCAGAACTCCATGGTCTTTTCTGCTCAAAGCATCTGCTACTTTGTTTGCTTTCCCCGGGTGGTAGTGTATCGTGAAATCATAATCCTTGAGTAATTCAAGCCATCTCCTTTGCCTCATGTTGAGTTCTTTTTGTGAGAAAATATACTTCAAACTCTTGTGATCAGTATAAATCTCACATTTTTCACCATAGAGGTAGTGCCTCCATATCTTCAAAGCAAAGATCACTGCTGCTAACTCGAGATCATGAGTAGGATAGTTTTGTTCATGAATTTTCAACTGTCGTGATGCATAGGCAATAACTCTATCATTTTGCATAAGGACACAGCCAAGTCCTTTCTTCGATGCATCACTATAAATAATGAACCCATCATTCCCCGATGGCAAAGTCAATATAGGAGCATTGACTAATCTTCTCTTCAGTTCTTCGAAAAATTCTTCACACTCTTTTGTCCAAACAAATTTAACCCCTTTACGTGTGAGCTTCGTTAATGGGTTAGCCAATCGGGCAAAATTCTGGATGAAACGTCGATAATAACTTTCCAAACCAATAAAACTGCGTACCTCAGTTATACTCGTAGGTGCTGGCCATTCTTGGATTGCTTTGGTCTTAGAAGGATCAACAGAGATTCCATCTTTAGAGACAATATGGCCAAGAAAAGAAATCTCCTGAAGCCAGAATTTGCACTTGCTAAACTTCCCATATAAGTCATGCCTCCTCAGAGTCTTCAAGATAATGCACAAGTGATTTTCATGATCTTCGTAGGTTTTGGAGTATACCAAGATATCATCAATAAATACCACCACAAATTCATCGAGATACTCCTTGAAAACTCTATTCATCAGATCCATGAACACAGAGGGTGCATTAGTCAATCCAAACGGCATTACAGTAAACTCGTAATGCCCGTACCTGGTTCGAAATGCTGTCTTCGGAATGTCTTCCTTCTTCACACACAACTGATGGTATCCAGATCGAAGGTCAATCTTTGAAAAGTATTGAGCTCCATGCAGTTGGTCAAATAAATCATCAATACGAGGTAGGGGATACTTGTTCTTTATTGTTATAGCATTGATCTCCCTGTAGTCGATACATAACCTCATAGATCCATCTTTCTTTTTAACAAAAAGAACAGGGGCTCCCCATGGAGAAACACTAGGGCGAATAAATCCCTTATTACTCAATTCTTCTAGTTGTTTCTTTAGTTCGACTAACTCTACAGTGGCCATTCTATAAGGGGTCTTCGATATAGGCCTTGATCCAGGAATCAAATCAATAGAAAACTCAACTTCTCGTTCTGGAGGATGTCCAGGTAAATCTTTCGGAAATACATCTACAAATTCTTTCACAACAGGTACATCCTCTATTTGAACATTCCTTTCCTCACCGACAATTATTTCATTCTCTTCCTCCCCAAAAATTGAATTAAGTTGAGCTGTTGGGGGTGGATCTAAATAAGAATTAGGTGGTGACGATTCTGCTCTAAAAATAAGGTGCTCCTCATCATTATCATCAAGAATCGTAACCTCTTTCTTCTTACAATAAATCTTCGCATCATAGTCCGAAAGCCAGTCTATACCGAGGATTATATCAAACTCAATCATAGGTATGACGATGAAATCAGCAGATAAAGAAAATTTATGTGCTCTAATGGGGACTGATTCACAAAACTTTGTTGCAACGATACTTCCCTTAGGAGTTTTAACAGACAACTCCCTTATTAAATCAAATTGGAAATATCTAATTTTCTTAGCAAACTGGGAAGATATGAAACAATGCGATGATCCAGAATCAAATAATGCATTTGCTAAACTTGAGGAAACCATTAAATTACCTGCCACCACGTCTTTCGGAGCTTCTACCTCAGCAGTAGTGATAGGATAAGCCTGGCCTTGATCCCTTGGACTTTTCTGAGGTAAGTTCTCCTGACACTTAGGGCATGCATTTGCATAATGCCCCATCTCCCTGCAATTGTAGCACTGAACGTTGGTAGCTTCCTTTTTCCCCTTGCAATCATGAGCTTGGTGGCCTTTTTCACCACACTTGTAACAGACTCCCATTCCCTTCAAGCAAGTACCAGGATGTTTCTTCCCACATTTACCACAAGATGGATATTCAACCTTTCCCTTATTCCCCTTATTTCCATTCCCAGATTGATCAGCAGGTCTCTTCTTCTCTTGCTTTGCTTTAAATTCATAAGACTTAGAGAATTCCTTTTCGGTCTTGATAGCACATGAGACAATGTCTTCGTACGATGAAAAGGATTGTGAGACTAATGCTCGACGGAGAAATGGTTTTAACCCATCAAAGAAACGATCAATCTTACTTCTTGGGTTGCGAATATAATCTCCAGCATACCTCGCTAACCTTGTAAAGTTAGCCTCATACTTTGTGACATTATCATCCTCCTTTTGTCTCAGACTCAGAAATTGCCTTTCCATATCTGCTCGATGGTCGCGAGGAAAGTATTTTTCTAAAAACAGATCTTTGAACTCCCTCCATTCCATGTTTGATACTTCATCATCTTCCTTCATGTTTTGAATCAATGACCACCATTGATCAGCATCTCCAGTGAGGCGGTAAACTGCCATGGTAACTTTTTCCCTTTCACTACTCCTCAAAGCCTGAAATATTTTCTCTAGGGAAAATATCCATTGCTCAGCTACTAAGGGATTTGTACTCCCATTGAACGTTGGTGGTTGTTGTCTCATGAATCGATCTAACATTGATCCTCCACGTTGCGGATCAGGGTGCTCCATACGGGTAAGGTTATTATTCATAACCTGAGTAAGTTGTCCCAGTACGGTGATTAGCTGATCAGCACCAGTTGCATCACCAGCCCCACTATAATTATCTTGAGCAGGAGGGAAATCCCTACATGGAGTGCGTGCATTGATACGGTTTCCATTTCTTCCACTAGGCGCCATTTCTAAACAATGGCATAAACTAGATCAGTTTATGAATCAAAATACATAATCCCATACTTATAAAACACTAAACATAAATTGAACTATTTATGGATATAATCCATAATCATAAAAATGTTTTCTTTGAGGAAGTATATACTCATAAACCCTTCATAATGATTTGTAATGATAGTGAGAGTTATCCTAAGCATATCCCCCGGGAGTGTCGTAACCAAGAGTGCAGCAAGGCCCGTTGTCGTGCACCAGTTCCCGTTCGAGTCTAGCTCAAAGCGGTGTTTTCGGGTTTTACCCCTAGGTACATCTGTGCTAGAGCCGCCTCTACCTGCTCGTATCCAGACAGGGATGTATTTCTCGGAAAACTCACAAAATCTCCACAATACCAAAATTCTAGGACGTTCTTCTACACTAATCCTCAAAGTTCATCTTAGGTCTACGTGCTCTAATCAGAGTTTATCTAAATCTAGCTTCCAAGGTTTGTACTAAACTTCCTCTGATACCAACTGTAACGCCCCGACCCCAGTTACCCAGAGTCGGTGCATTATTACATAACATTGGCATGATCATAAGAAGGATCAAATCTCGAAAGACCGATTGGTTTAGTAGCCTTGGAAAATGCCAGATATATTCATAAGTTTTACATTACATTATAAAATGAAAAACTACTACAACAACATAATGTCTCAATAGACCACACTATTATCCCCTCATAAAATCCCTGCAGGTCATTCATAACTTACTTCTTCACATCATGGGAAAAATAAAACATAAAAAAGGGGTGAGCTCAAATGCCCAGTAAGGATAACAATATAGCGGAAAGAATAAACATTTAAGGAAATGTATAACTTAAAAAAAAAGCCTTTTAAATATGAACTTTCAACATGGTATGGCATAAATAAAATGAAATAATGCCATTTAATTATTCACATGGATATTCTACTAATCGAATAATCACATGCAAAAATCCATAACCACTTTCATAATGTTGGAATGCATAATGCCAGACTATCATAACCACATAGCCAAGGCCTCGTGCCAAGACTACAAATAAGATTTTGTCAAGGCCTTGTGCCAAGACACTAGTTTGTATCATGAGACCTACCGATGCATCGAGGAGCTATAGCGGGCTCCACCCGTCACTTATTAAGTCCAATGCATTCCCATATGAAAAGGTTTAAACATAACATAAACATTCGTATTAAAACTAGCATACGAAATGTCAATACATTCACCATAAACTATGAATGGTATAAAATAGCACATCCACAGTCAAATATATCACAAAACCTTCAATACAATATAGATGTTTTGTATCATAATAAATCAACTTCAAATAATCTTAAAATCCATCAAAGGATGTTGACATAGATGAAATCAAAATTCTTTTAAAAGAAATATCTCCTTTTATTTTGAAATCATTTAAGATCCTTATAAAATAAAACATTTTCTTTGAAAATATTCTTATAAGATTGTAAGGGAAGCTTTGAAGATTTTATAACGGCGTAAAATAACCACACCCGCCGTATAAGTTAAAAAAAACATTCTTACCTCAATTCTGTCGAAAAGGTTAAAAAGGACCTTGTTTTGAAAATGACGGAAAGATTCCTTTATAAACCTCTTATAAAAAGTCAAACAAGGGTATAAATGACATTAACCCATATTCTTGTAAATAGTAAAAATGTTTTGAAATACATTTTTAAGAAACATGGATGTGGATGATAAAGATATCCCAGTAGATTATTACGTATAAACAACCTCGGATAATGAAGAGATTGTGAAATAACCCTTACCTTGTACTTTTCCTTGGTTGGGTAGGTTAACCTCCTGTATAATAGTGAAATAATTGTTACTAAATTATACAAGAATCATATACATTAATATGATATCATATATGATCTTTTAATATTGATTTGATAATAATATCTTAGTATTATCGCTGTTTCGGGTGTGAACTTACTTGTTTGCTTTTGTATGTTTTGTTACGTAAGACATGTTTGTAAAGGATAAGTTGTATATTATTCAAATCCAGAATGGTATCAAGTCCTTAAAAATCATTTTTAAATCATCAAATGATAATTATACTTGAATGGATACGATGGAAAATGAATCTCATCGCGTTCGTGGAGACGGTAGTCCGTACGTACGCACGAACGCTACTTCCATTTAATTTTTATTTTAAAAGAATCGAATACAAATGATACATAGGTATATTACTATTCCAGTATAATATAATATTTTATATATGTTACTTAAGTTCATTAACACCATCCTTTATACGTTCCATGTGTGGTATGAACGAGTCATATCATTTTAAGGGGGCGGTAGTCCGCACTTCCTCAAATGAAATTATCGTATTTATATACAACATGAAACGAATAATGGTATGAAATAAAATGGAATTATAGAAGCTTATATATAAAATATATATCATTAACATCATATTTAATTACAGTGCCATCATAATGGCCACCATGAGAGGCGGTAAGATGTATTTGAACAATCATCGTTTCGTGAGGCGTTAGTTTGCCATCCACAGGAACATTATGTTCATCATCCATTAGATGGAGTTGTGTGTATGTGTAGTTTGAATCCTTCTTATAACAACATCCTAGTATATTTAGGATACTGGTGTTGTTACAAAAGAAAGGAAATAAAAAGAGTTTGGGGGTTGAAGAAGCAAAATAAATGAAAATAATTTAAGAGAAATTGTTACCTTTAATTTAGGTAACTCACTTTGGTTGGAACCAAAGGACTTGTTGAAATGCTTTCTGCCTAAGGGGAAGCTTCAAGGAGGAGTAGAGGGATGTGGGGAGCTTAGTTGGGCAGAGTTTGGACGAGCCAAGTGGCTTGAGAGGTGTGAGGAATGAGTAGAAGTGGTCTCCTTTTATAAGGGGGAGGAGGGGCTCTTTAGGAAAGAGTGAAAGTATTACTTTATAATATAATTATATTCGGTTTATAATGGTCCAAAAATCGTTGAGGTCGAAGATAAGATGACTCATATTCTAAATAACATCAACCAATAAGAACTGGACAGGTTTTAGATAATATTTTAATCATTATAATCTTATTTATTTAAATGATTTATTAATGAGGTAAACATTGCATCATTATTGTGTCATTAATAATTTAAATTATTTGATGTCTAAAAATTATAAATAAAATATCATTATGTAGGAAATATTTTTAGCTTTCTAATTAATATTTATAATCGAAAATTCAACATGTATAACCCTATGTAAAAATTGTTCTTCTAAAAGATGTAAGCTTATGCCATTTTTATTTTTATTTTAACTTTATTAATATAATGTGTCCCTACCACATACAAGTGGATCCAAGGGGTCCCCAAATTGACCCAAGGATGCCCATGGTCGGGTATGTGTCCCCCAATAAGGTTAGGACACGTTTTAGGGTAATTTTGTATTATTATAATATTATTTTTTAACCCTTATTTACCGGATTTAACCTTTAACCATGGTAAATAAAATATTTACCACAGTAACTATTCAAAATGTCTAAAAATAAAAGTTACCTATTTACACAATTTGAACATCCTGATTCCAAATATGGAATCCATTTTCCTAAATTCAAAACACAGAAGTGGCAGAAATTAATTTAAAATTAATTCCCGCTGTCAAAACAAAAAGCGTGTTTTTAAGAGGTAATAACTATCAAAAGATTGACACTTGTTTATATTCGGTTTAATTGTAAAATTATGTCCAATGACCAACATTATATTAAATGGTAAAAATATATTCTAAATATACATTAAAACCACTCAAATTCACAATTTATCACTATTAATTATTTTGATTAAAAAAGTTGTTTTTAATTAAAATTTAGTAATTTTCACTATTCATCAAAATATAAAAGTTATCCGAAAAGTACCAAAATTTCACCCTAGGCTAATTTTGATATTCCGAATCTAAAAATGAAGTCCATTTTGAAATATAAAATATATATGATTTCAAAAAGTAGGTATTACTATTCACAACGGCTAGTTTAATTAGTTGTGGTGTGTGTTAGAACTCGAGGTTGCGTACAACACACGCTATCGCATTATTCGAAGGGAAACGTACCGTAGAAGCTTGGGGTGTTACAGTAATGTCATATTAACAAATAAAATTAATGGTTGTCATAAAAACTTTAAAATTATGTTTATTTTAACATTTATAAAAATAATTATTTGATTCATTCATTAATAAGGTAAATACTCCATTATTATTGTGTCATATATAATATTAAAAATAAAATGTATAAAAATTATAAATAAACTACCATTATGTAGGAAATCTTTTTATCTTCCTAATGAATATTTATAGTAGAAAATCCAACATATATAAACCTATCTAAAATTTGTTTTTCTAAAAGATATATGCTTATGTCATTTTTGTATTTATTTTAACTTAATTAATATAAAGCATCCTTATCACATACAAGTGGATCCATGGGATCCCAAAATCGACAGAATGATTACCATTGTTGGACATGTATACACCAATAAGATTAGGAAATCTTTACGGGTAATTTAGTATTACTATAATATTATATTTTTACCCTTATTTACCGAATTTACCCATTAACCATGGTAAATAAAATATTTACCGAAGTAATTATTCAAAATGTCTAAAAATTAAAGATACCTATTTACACAATTTGGACATCCTGATTGAAAATATGGAATCTAATTTTCCAAATTCAAAATACAGAAGTGGCAGAAATTAATTTATAATTATTTCTCGTTGTTAAAATAAAAAACATGTTTTTAAGAGATAATAACTATGAAAAGATTGGCATTTGTTTATGTCCGGTTTAATTGTGAAATTATGTCAAATGACCAAAATTTTATTAAATGTTAAAAACTATACTCTAAATATTATTTAAAACCACATAAATACATAATTTATCACTATTAATTATTTCGATTAAAAAAGTTGTTTTTAATAAAAATTTAGTAATTTTCACTATTCATCAAAATATAAAAGTTATCCGAAAATTTCCAAAATTTTACCCTAGGCTAATTTTGATATTCTTAATCCAAAAATGAAGTCTGTTTTGAGTGATAAAATTTACAAAATTTCAAAAATTGGGAATTACTATTCATAACGACTACTTTGATTGGTCGTAGTGTGTTAGAACCTCGAAGTTGCGTACAACACACTCTAATGTATTATTCATAGAGAATCGTGCCATGGAAGCATGGGATGTTACATTATACCATCCTTTAAAAAATTGCGTCCTCAAAATTTATGCTCGGTATTGGAAACATGGGGTTGACATTTCAAAATAACTTAGTAGAAATCCCACATCGAAAAATGGATTAATAAGGCCTCTATTTAATATAAAGTGTGGTATGTATGAAGGTTACCGAAAATAACACATAATATGGTTCCATGTAGGAAAATATAGATATGGAAGGGAAATCTAACCATCAATATCTGATAGAGTGTGGTAGAGAACTTGGTTATGAAAAGGCCAATAATCCCAAAGCCATAAATTTGTGATGATCTAAGGTACTATCTAGGACAACATTTTTGGTCTATGTTCCATTTATTAATTTTGAGGAATTTATTTATGAGATTGGATAAGATCATAAGGAGATATACTTACTTTATAATTAGAGTTTTATCTATTAATAAATTTCTACCAAAAATTCATCTTTCACAACAAAACATAATAAAACTCAAAAATACTCTATTAATCCTAATCGTATAAGGTTCCAAATATAATGAATGTATAATTCACATATCAGACCCATTAAAAAATGAAACTACATTATAAAATCCAGGGACTTCACGTAGTCTAGTGGTAGGCGATAAATCACAGTCGCACTATGGTTGTGGGTTCGATTCTCGTAGCTTTGTCCGACGCGACGGGTTGTCGCACGATCTATGTGTTGTTCGTTTATAAAAATCCAAAAATAACCTTTCAAACTTAATCCATTCCAACCATTAGACTTATCTAAAATACTACTATCCAAACTCACAGTCCAAAATTTTTAAGGAATTTAAACATAATGAAGATCATTTTTTCCATGTAATAACATATGAACACCTTCACCATGTATTATTTTAAAACATGGTAACATCCTGATTTACAATACAACCTTGTTGATTACATTCATGATCCCTTATTCCTTATAGAATACTAGATACAATCCTTCTATCCAAAAATGTTGTAAACTCCAACAATGATGGAATATACAAATTATTAATCAGTTTCAAGGTAATCAAGAGTATCCAATATAATTTATCCAAATCAATCATGTATTATTCCAAAATCACTACCTCAGTGTCAAAACTATATTATGGTTTATCTTTTTCTCAACCATATATTTTCCAAAAATTAAACCTATTATCAAGTCACTTTTCTTGGTTCCACAGAATCTCAAGTCCTTAATGAAATAGTACTATAATACAATCCTTATATACTACATAATTTTTATAACCAGTAAATTGTTGATACAACACTCAAATGAAATAATTATCTAATAAAAACATAAGAAATCTAATGATTCATCCTCATCTGTGGTAGTATCATAACTTTTTTATTATCCAATAACATCATTTGGGGAATACTCTGATGATCTGGACATTGGTTCGCGTTGTGTCCAAACTCCTTACAGATTAAGCATTGTACATTTGAAACCATTTTTCTTACACTTGCAATCACATACTTACTGTCCTATTTCTCCACACTTATAACATACTCCCATTCCCTTCAATCATTTTTTAAGGTGATTCTTTCCACTGTTATAACTTATGGGAAAATCCTTCTTTACCTTCTTCCCTTTATCTGTCATTCTCCCTACCATCCTTTTCTTCTTTTGCTTCCCCTCAAAGCCATAGGAGTCTGATAATTCTTTACTTATCTTATCAACACAAGATATTATTTCTTTATATGATGTTAATATGTGGGAGACTATTTCCCTTCTAAATTGTAGCTTAGGACAATGAAGGATATGATCCTTCTTACACTTTGGATCATGTGTACTCCTGGAATTATCATTCCTTTTACTCGGCGCCATTTCTAAACAATGTCATACACTTGATTAATTTATGAATAGAAATACCTAATCCTGAACATGTAAAACACTTAACATAAATTAAATAGTTTATGGATATAATCCATAGTCATAAAAATGTTTTCTTTGGGTAATTACATAATCATAATCCCTTCACAATGGTTTTTAAAGAAATGTGAATTATCCTAAGCATATCCCCTGGGAGTGTCGTAACCAAGAGTGCAGTAAGGCCCGTTGTCATGCACCAGTTCCCGTTCGAGTCTAGATCAATGCGGTGTTTTCGGGATTTACCCCTTGTTACATCTGTGCTAGAGCCACCTCTACCTTCTCGTATCCAGACCGGGATGTATTTCTTGAAAAACTCACAAAATTTATACAATACCAAAATTCTTGGATGTTGTTCTATACTAATCCTCAATTTCCATCTTAGATCTATGTTCTATAATCAGAGTTTGTCTAAATCTAGCTTCCAAGGATTGTACTAAACTTCCTTTGATACCAATTGTAACGCCCCGAACCGAGTTACCCAATGTCGGTGCATTATTACCTAACATTGGCATGATCACAAAAGATCAAGTCTCGAAAGACCGATTAGTTTACTAGCCTTGGAATCACTAGATACATACATAAAGTTTAAATTACATCAAAAAGTGAAAAACTACAATAATAAAGTCTCTATAGTCCACAGTCATACCCCCTTCAGACTATCCCTTCAGGTAAGTCATAATATATTTCTTCACATCCTGGGAAAAATCTAACATAGAATGGGGTGATCTCTAATGATCAGTAAGGATAACAATATAGCAAAAGATTTCATAAATAAGCATAAACATTTGAGGCAATGTATAACTAAAACAAAAGCCTTTAAAACATGAACTTCAGAATAATATTGCAGATGTAAAATGAAAAAATTCCATTTAATTATTCACATGGATATTATACTAGTCAAATAATCACATGCAATTTCAATAACCACTTTTATAATCCTGGAATTTATAATCCAAACATTAATTTTTGTGTCAAGGCCTCGGGCCAAGACCTAAGGGATAACTGTAACCAGAACCCAACCCGAAGAGCCTCTGTAACCGGTCTCCATCCCGGAGAGCCTCTCTAACCGGACTCCAACCCATAGTGCGTCTAATAACCGGACACCAACCCATAGTGCCTCTAATAACCGGACTATAACCCGAAGGGTCTTCTGTAACCGAACCCCAAACCAGAGGGCTTACTTTTACCGGTCTCCAACCCAGAACATACTAGTCTAACACGTTCATCTTAATAAGAGGATGAAATATAACATAAACATTCGTATTAAAACTACCATAAGAAATTCCAAAACATTATTAATAATCCATTAATGCCATAAAAACGTCCCATCCATAGTCAAACATATCAAAAATCCTAAAATACAATATGGAAGATTCGTATAATAATAAATCAACTTCAAACAAGTGTAAAATTTATCAAAGGATGTTGACATAGATGAAATCAAAACTATTTGAGAGAAAAATATATTATTTTTAAATAATTTACAAGTCACACAATTATAAATGAAAACATTTACTTTGAAAATAATCTTATTAGCTTTTAATGGAAGATTTGAAGATTTTACAATGGTGGAAAATAGCTTCATCCACCTAATATGATTAAAAAAGTCAGTCTTACCGAAATTTGTCGAAAAGTTTAAAAAGGTCCTTATTTGGAAAATGTCATAATGATTAGTTTATAAACTTATTATAAAAATTAAAACAAGGGTATAAATGACTTTAACCCATATTCAATAAAATAGTACGAATGTTTTTAAATAAATTTTTATGAAACATGGATGTGGATTATAAAGAGGTCCCAATAGATAATTACGTATAAACAACCTCGGATAATGAAGAGATTGTGAAATAAACCCTTACTAACTTACAAAACATACATCCCATCAAAGAATTATCATACAATGAATATGTATATACACATATATTAAAGTGTATTACACAAGGAATACAATTATTGGTAGTACATACACCACACAAAAGGTAATAGTGGTAATATGGCATGAATCTCACGGGAACAACGAGTGAGATGAAAACCCCTTACCTTGTAATTTTCCAAGGTTAGGGGTAGGATGACCTCCTATATAATGGTGAAATAATTGTTATTAAATTATACATAAATCATATACATTAATATGATATCATATATTATCTTCTAACATTGTGTTGTTAATAATATCTTAGTATTATTGTTGTTTGGGGTGTTAACATATTCGTTTTCTTTTATATGTTTTGTTACATAAGCCATGTTTTTTATGGATAGGTTGTATCTTATTCATATCCAGAATGATATCAAGTACATAAAAATTGTTTTTAATCATAAAATGAGAATTATACTTGAATGTATATGATGGAGAATGAATCTCATCGCGTTCGTGGAGACGGTAGTCTGTACGTACGCACGAGCGACAATATCACTCTATTGATATTAAAATAATATATAATTGTATAGTATATCATATATATACAGAATAATTATCATGTTATATTTATTATTTACATTAATTACACATCATTATTATACCCATACAAATAATAATGTTTTGAATAACAATTACACCACGACGTGGAGACGGTAAGCCGTACGTACGCACGTATGGTGACATGTCATTCAAAGGATGTATAGAATACTAAATATGGTTGTACCTTATTTATAATAAAATCACAGTATATATATGATACTGGAGTTATTATTTTAGAATGGTAATAAAAAATAAAGAAGAAGTTGATGAAGAAAGGAACTTGAAAGAGGGTGGTGAAAACATTACCTCTTCTTCAGGTTCTTTCTTTTGATTTGATCAAAAGGGTTACTTAGGTTGGATTTATGATCAAACTATCTTCTCTATGTTGAAGTGAGGGAAGTTGAGAGAGTATTTTTTAAGGATTTGGACGATCCAAAAGGCTTGGAATGTGTGAATTAGTGAGAAGGGGAGTGCCCTTTTATAAGAGGGGTGAGGGGAACCTTTGGAAAAGCTAGAAATATTATTTTATAATAAATTAATATTCGGTTTCTTGTGGCTCCAAAGTGTATTATTCAAAGTCTAAGGTGGTTATGGGTCTAAATAATTTGAACCAATATAATTTAGACAGGTTTGGGTAATTATATTAACCATATATTTTATTTTTAACTCTTAGTAAATTAGTTTGACATTTACCATGTAACTTTGTATTTTATATTATATAGTTAATAAACATACTATATACATAAAAGAGACCCCCAAAGGGTCCATTTATGATACAACTATAATGAAATAATTCCTTTGGCCGAACCTTAGATTTTTAGGAATAGAATATCAATTAATAATATAATATTTGTTTTAAAAAATCATTTATGTCAATTTTGACACTATTCAATAATTGATATTTGTTAAAGACATTAAAACTTTATTAATTCGAAACAAATAAATTTAAGCAATAATATAATGTCATATTAAACAATAAAATTCATGTATGATCTCAAAACTTTCAAATTATATTTATTTTAACATTTACAATACCAATTATTTGATTATTTCATTAATAAGGAAAGTACTGCATCATTAATGTGTCATATGTTATATTAATTATTAAATGTCTAAAAATTATAAATAAACTACCATTATGAGGGAAATATTTTAAGATTTATAATTAATATTTATATTCTAAAATCCAACATATATAACCCTATGAAAAAATTGTTTTTCTAAAAGATATATGCTTCTGTCATTTTTGTACTTATTTTAACTTAATTAATATAAAGTGTCCTTATCACTTACAAGTGGATACATGGGGTCCCAAAAATCAATAAAAATATTCCCATGGTCGGGAATGTATCCACCAATAAGATTATGACAAATTTTATGGTAATTTAGTATTATTATAATATTATTTTATTACCCTTATTTACCGAATTTACCCTTTAAGGTTGGTAAATAAAATATTTACCAATATAATTATTCGATATGTCTAAAAATAAAAGTTACATATTTACACAATTTGGAAATAGTGATTAAAAATATGGAATCCATTATTCAAAATTTAAAACATATAAGTGGAAGGAATTAATTTAAAATTAATTCCCGTTGTTAAAACAAAAAGCGCGTTTTTAAGAGATAATAACTATCAAAAGATTGACACTTGATTATGTGCAGTTTAATTGTGAAATTATATCCAATGACAAAATTTTTATTAAATGGTAATAATATATTCTTAATATTCTTTTAAACCACTTAAATTCATATTTTATCCCTATTAGTTATTTTGATTAAAAAAGTTGTTTTTAATTAATATTTAGTAATTTTCACTATTCATCAAAATAAAAAAGTTATCCGAAAAGTTCCAAAATTTTACCCTAGGATAATTTCGATATTCTGAATAAAAAAATGATGTCCATTTTGAGAGGTAAAATTTATAAAATTTCAAAAAGTGGGTATTACTATTCATAATGGCTACTTTGATTGGTCGCAATGTGTTAGAATTTCGAAGTTGCGTACAACACATGTTACTCTATTATTCAAAGAGAATCGTACCATGGAAGCATGTAGTGTTACACAAATGACATAAGTATGTGTTAAAAATAAGAATACACTAAATACATTTGGATATTATGTGTAATACAATTAGTTTTCATTCACACATATTCCTAACATGACATAATCAATAATTATAATATTATCCCAAAGAATTGAAAATTGGTTCAGGAGTTATCTTACAGTAATTTGATAGCCTAATGGAATCACATTAAAATTCAGAAAATAAGATGATGAGAGAAAATGGGGTTTATAATCACATGTTCAAAAAATGTACAAAATTAAGGATATATAATAACATATCCCGATAAAAGAAAGTGGGAATTAATAGACAAAACAAAAAGAAGACTTTCAAAAAGAGGAGGGTGAAAGGTTCCGTTACTTATTTGGTACCATATTAAAAATTCCCCTGTTGAAAAAAGGATCATACGACAAGGATGGAAATACCAATAAATTAAAGTATTTTACACAATGACAACAATCATGGGATCTACAATGAACACATAGAAGGAAATAGTGCAAAATATAGCATGAATCCCAGAGGAATAACAAGTGAGATGAAAACACATTAACATGTTGTAATCAACCAGGTCGTATGTCCAAAAGTTAATAAACACCAATTGAATCATAAAATTACTTGAATATAAAGAGAATCATGATAATATATATCAAATTTCAGTGCCCAATACACCAAATTCAATAAAGAAGGTGTGAAAAATGGAAATCTCACGGAATTAAAAGCGAGATAAGAAACTCCTTACCACATTGTAATCAATCGAGTCGTATGAATTATAATTAATAACCCTCAAATGAATCAAATAACACCAGGAATATAAACATATTCATGATAATATAAATCATATGATAGTACACAATACACCACATGCAATAATTAAATGGCCAACAAGAGATATCTCATAGAATTAAAAGTTAGATAAAAAATCCATTACAACGTTGTTATCAATCGAGTCGTATGACCAAAAGAAAATAAACACCAAATGGATCACATAATCCCATGATAGTAAATAGAATCAGGATTTTATATATCAAATGGATGTACACAATACAACACTATCCATAAATAAGTGGCGATTAATGGAAATCTCACAGAATTAAAAGTGAGATTAGAAACCCCTTACCCCATGTCCGACATGACATGTTCGTTCTTTAATCTCTGGAATAATAAGATAATGACAATTTATACATGATAAATTACCTTTTTAAAGTTTATTATTACTTTTATATCACTTATTACAATGTTATGAACATTATGAAATCATATATGTTAATAATGGTTGTTTGGTTGATTTTTGGTACTTGAGTGAAAAATGATCTTCTCATAATTAAAATTTGTTCATGTGGTCAAAATTTCATTATCTCTATATTGATACTCAGAATTTAGATATAATATATAAAATATATATCCAGTATATGTATTTATTTATAATATTCCACAACATTTGGGGATAATAAAAGAAATGCACCATTCATGGGGATAGTAAGTTGTTCGTACGCATGAATGGTACTTCCATTCCTAATTCATATTTAATGGAACTAAAACATAATGATACATAGGTATTTTATAATTCCAGTATAATATAATATGAAATATATGTTACATAATTTCAAAAATTCCATCATTAATATGTTCTATGTAT
The DNA here is from genome assembly GCA_963277665.1 of Viscum album. Taxonomy (NCBI): domain Eukaryota; kingdom Viridiplantae; phylum Streptophyta; class Magnoliopsida; order Santalales; family Viscaceae; genus Viscum; species Viscum album. Next base: position 2,032,193,624 of record OY728140.1, on the reverse strand, counting down.
GTCAGGGACAAATCATATAACCATGAGTGCGCGGTATTCCGCACATCCTCAAATTAAATTATTGTATATACACATATAGGAAAGTATAAAGGCATGTATGTAAATGAAAATTACAGAAGCATAAAGAAAACATAAACATAATATATATCATATATAAATACCATGTCATCATAATTTCCACCCTGAGAGGTGGTAGGTGAAGATTGGACAATAATCGTTTTGTGAGGTAGTAGTTCGCAGTCCACAGAAACAATGTGTACTTTATCAATTAATTGGAGGTGTCTGTATGTTTAGTTTTAATACTTATCATAACGAAAACCTAGACTATTGAGGATTTTTTTATTATAATATAAATAAGTAGAAATTTTTTATGGGATTGGTGATGTAAAATAAAACAAAATAACTTATGAGAATATGTTACATTTAAATCAGGTATCTCCCATTGGGTTGAACCAAAAGGTTTACTGGAATTACTTTCTGTCTAGGGGAAGGAATATAGTAGAAGGATATTTATGTATTTAGTTTTATTGGAAATAGTTTAGATGATTAAAGGGGATGGAGAAGTGTAAGGAATGGGTTAGAATTGGGGGATTTTTATAAGGAGAGGAGGGGCTCTTTATGAATTCCTGAAAGTATTATTTTATTATAAAAATATTATATGTTTCTAAAGTTAAAGAACTCATTAATATCGAATATAAGATGACTCATGTTCGAAATAATGTCATCTAATAAAAATTGGATAGGTTTTGAATATTTTTTTCATCTCTATAATCTTATTAATTTAAATAATTCATTAAGGAGGTAAACAATGCATTATTTTTATGTCATAAATATTTTTAAAAATATGATGTCTAAAAATTTAAAAAAATATAATGATGTAGGAAATATTTTTATCTTTAAAATGAATATTTATATTCCAAGGGATATCTTATATAAAGCCATGTATGAACTGATTTATTAAATGATATATGTTTATGTATTTTTTGTCTTTACATTAATTTAATTAATATAAAGTATCTTTTTTCACACCCATTTGGCTCCATGAGGTCCCAAAATCGACCTAAGGATGCCCATGTTTTGAAATTTATCATCATAAAAAATTGGGACACATTTTAGGGTAATTTAATATTATTGAAATATTATTTTTACACATATAAACCAGATTTACCCTTTATCCATGATAAATAAAATATTTACTAAAGTAAATTTTCATATTGTCTCATAAAAAATGATACCTATTTACCCAATTTGGACACCCTGATTCCAAATATGGAATCCATTTTTGAAAATTCAAAATACAAAAGTTGCAGAAATTAATTTAAAATTAATTCCCGTTGTCAAAACAAAAGATGTGTTTTTATGAAATAATAACAATAAAAAGATTGACACTTATTTATGTTCAATTAAAAGGTGAAATTACATCCAATGACCAAAATTTGATTAAATAGTAAAAACATAATATTATTAAATTTTAAAACCAATTAAAAAGGTAATCGATCCTTATAAATACATTTCATTAAAATGCATTTTTGAATTTAAATACAGTATTTTCACAATTCATTATAAAATATGTTTATTAGAAAAATAGCAAAAATTTACCCAAAGTAAATTTTGAAGTCTTGATTCTAAAGTAGAATTTTATTTTTTCAAATATAACCAATAAACGTTACCAAATATATATTTAAATAAGGTTCAATATCAAAAGGAGTTAAATTGTCCTTTTAATGATTATTAGAGCACTTATGTATAAAATTTGATTCTTTCTTATTTTATACCTCTAAAATATATTGGATAAAAGTGAAAACATTTAAGAAATTTATTTAATAATTATTTAGTTAGTTTTTTTCATTACTACCAATAAAACTACTATGTGTTGACTATCATTTAAAATAATAATATTATAATAATATTTTTTAATATAACTCAATGTTGTGGAAACATACGTTTCAAAGGAAACCTATTGTTGCGTATCATGTATTCCATCGAACATAGAATCCCCTTTAAGGTAAAATTAACATTTAATTCACAAATTAAAAAATATAAAAATGTTATATTCTTTATTTACCTAGGATGTCACAACCAAGATGAATAGAAAACAGAGAACTATGAGTATTACATAATAACCCATTCTTCAACTGTGATTCACATGGCTCACATAACCTCTTCCCAAATAACAAAATACAATCATTATGAATGTTTAAATAAAAAAGAATACCCTTGTGAACCATCTCTACCTTTTTTTCAACACATTGTCTTCCTTCTGTGCTTACTTAATTTGGACGGAGAGAGAGGATTTGAATTACATATGAATCAAAACAGAGGGATCTCTGACACCAATAACTTCATTTTCAAATTTTGTTAAATTATTTTTCAGAGTATCTTATTCTAAACATAACATGGTTAATATAACATTAATTTTCTGACTCAAATTATTAGAAACATTATTTTTAATTCCCAGGTGGTATTGGACTGTGCAATCATAATACTCGATTCATTCCATCAATCTCCCCTATCTCATGTTTAATTCATTCTTAGTGAATATATACATTAAAATATTGTGATTAGTATCTATTTTATATTTTAATCTATATAGATGATGCCTGTAATTTTTTTAAAGAAAAACAAAGAAAAATTATTTCCAAATCATGTGTAAGGTCATTTAATCCATGAGGTTTCAACTAATGTGAATCATATGAAATTACCTGATTTTTTTGAATTAGTACACAACCAATTCCATTCAATGAATCAAAACTATAGATAAAAAATTCTCCATATGTGGAAGGAATTTCCAAAACAGAAGCATTCAACAATCTTCTTATTTTCTTGAAAATAATTACAACATTATATTGTCCAAATGAATATAAAACCTTTTTGAGTAAACATGGTCATTGGTCTAGATAACCATGAATGATATTCAAAAAACCTCCTGTATTAACAATATAAATAAAAAATACTATGGACTACAGTTATATTTTTGGTTCTTCTCCATTATTTATATAAATTTGATTTAGAATGATGAATTGTTCGGAAATTTTTTGAATCAATGTGACCATGGAATGAAATTTTTTGTTACCAAAACTCACAGTTACTGAATTTACTATAAAATTTATTTTCATTTATGGTTTTAAAGACAATAGTTTAATGAATTTAATGTTCCAAATAACTTTTAGATTAAACCAAAATATCATTAATAGACACCACAACAAACTTATCCATGAACTCACCTAAAATTATATTCATAAGATCCATGAATACAACAGGTTCATTGGATAACCCAAAAGGAATAAATAAAAATTCCAAATTGAAATATCTATTATGAAACATGGTCATTAAAAATAATACATACATTACATTCAACTGATGTTACCTTGACCTTAAGTCAATGTTTATAAAATACAACACTCTCTAGAGTTGATCAAATAAATCATCGATATTAGGCAAAGAATAATTTTTCTAAATAGTGGTGTTATTCAATGATCTATAATCAATGAAAAGACTCATTGAATCAGCGTTCCATTTTAAAAAAAGATAGGATCTCTCCATTGTGATGTTCTTGGACAAATGAAACCTTTATCTAATAACTCTTGAAATATTTTAATTAACTTTAAATGTTCAATTTGAGCAATTCGACAAGGGGGTTCTAAAAATGTCATAGCATTAGGAACTAAGTCAGCAATAAATTAAATTTCTAGATCATGTATTATTATAGGATACTCATCAGGAAAAAAATAAAGATACTAATTTACCACTAGAATATCATTAATTTGAATAGTTACTTTGTTTTCAACAATATGTGCAAGGTAATACTCATTTCCCCCTTTTACTAGTTTCTAAAATTCTTGATATGTTATCAAAAGTAAGGGTTAATTCTTTTAACAAAATATAATTATTTATAAAATTAATCCTTTTTATCAATGTATTCAATCTTATCATGATAAACGAAAAGACAATCCATACCAAAAGAACATCAAACTCAACTAGAGGCAAAACAATAATTTTTTCTGGTAGATTCTTAATGCACCCCAGACCTTGAAGTTTCTTATAATTTATTTTTTTCTCTTCATTTCATCCATGTGATTTTACAAAAAGTTCATGATTCATATCATTTGATGGAATTACAAATTTTCTATAAAACGTTTCAGAAATGAAAGAATGTATAGACCCTAAATCAAACACCACATTGGCATAATCTGAATAATAAAATTGTAAACCTGATGCTACTTCATTCAATGACCCAATATATACTAATGTAGTTAGAAAGGATTTAACAACCCCTTTAATCTTGTAGTCCCACTTGTTTCCCTTAGTTGAGTTCTTGAAATAGAAAATAATTTTCATAATGAACCATTTCATTTCAAATAAAACATATTACTGACTGTAAATAATAATTTTTCTGACTATTAACCTAATAATTTTCAGTGCAATTACATGATTTATGTCCCATATTACCACATCAGTAGCACTTACCAGGATTCAAAAGACATTACCCAGTGTACTTTTTAAAACAATTTTTAAAACCTGTAATCTTATGTTTCATACCATCAGACTTTTTTGAAGAGTTATTCCCTTTCGTCTTAAACTTCACCCTCTTATTCTTCTATTCGTCAAAGAAAACCTAATCATTGGCAGTCTCCATTTCCCAATTCTCCCCACATCGAACATGATTTTCATAAATTGTGTACTCATTATAAGTTAAATACCTTCTGTTATTTGGAATTAATCTAATGTAAAAACGAATGATTTTACTATCAAGATCTCATATGATATTTGGAGGAATATTTTCCAGTAGAGTGAATTTTTCTTCATAAGTAGCCAGTGAGTCATCTTCCTGCCTCAATTACAATAATTGTTTTTTTATCATAAGATGAACCTCTGTAGGAAAATAATTCTCATGATTCATACCTTTGAATTAATACCAATCAACAATATCAATATCCTCACTATACCTGATATTTTTCACCATCAACCACCACAGATCGGCTTCAATTTCAATACACTAAACAACAAGAATAACCTTTTGATGTTATGAACATCCCATGAGATAAAAAATCTTTTCCAGTGCTTTAATCCACCTGTAAAATAGATTTGCGTCAGTTGATCCTTTGAATGATATGGGGTGTTGCCGCATGAAATGCTCTACTACAGACTTGTTACTCTGTGGTTGATCTGGCTGAACTCATTCATTGATACCAACACCATTAATATGATGAGTGAATTGTGCTATCAGTGCAAAAAACTGTTCAATTCTGATTCTGACCATCTTAGGTTTCTAATTTGGATGGTTGTTTTCTTCCTGATATTATCCCATCACAGCTTCCTTATTTATTTTACAAAAAAATATTCTGAACACAAATATATCTTAAGCAAAGCAACATGGTAATCAGTAAATTTAATATAATTTAAATGATTACAAAAATAAATTTATAGATATTTATTTAACAATATCATAAATCATAAAGTTATCTAAACTGAACATTGATTCCAACAATAAGGACCCAACCTTAAACATTCCTTAATATTGAATTATTTATATAATTCTCATTGAGGATCTTTTCATTTTTATATTTTTATATAATTAGGCCATATAAATTATATTTCATGAAAAAAAACATTTTTAATTAATTTTTCTTTTACCTTACTTTATATCCTATCAAAAACATTTAAAAAAACATGGAATGAGAATTAAAATCTCAATAAGAGTTATAAAATAAAGAAAGATACCATTAGTGCTTTACTACATACAATAAATAAGCTCTTTTACGTACCTCATGAAATCATCTGATTAATAAATCAAACATATAAATAATAAATCATAATGGTAACTTGTCGAATCCATATCAAATATACATTGTAGAATTCACTACATTGTAGGGAGTTATGTTGGGAATACCTATCACAATATATTCTATAAATCCATTAGGAGAAACATTAAAATTTACCTCTATCGTATACCCAAAGCATTGGAGAGGAATCTCAGGCTCACCCGCCCTAGGATTATCATGGAACCTCCCATATATGTAATCAATTCCCAAGAACTGTAACATAATTATAAACCATAAAATAAACACAACTGAAAATAATATATCCACATTTCAATTACAATATATCAATTAAATATATGGACATAACCAATCATTTATCAAATCCATTTTCAATACCAAAATACATAAAATGTTATATGGTATTTTTTTTCCATTTATAAACATTAAGTCAAGGTATGGAAGACAAATATTGAATGATGCTCGTAGCGACAGAATGCTAATTGTCACAGCGTATGTTATAAAGAAGCATTCCCTTTTGTCATTTAGTAGTACGCTTCATAGAAAAATATTCACTTTGAATGAAATGGAAGTACTTATGTGTTTATACAGTGTATAAAATAATGTCATGTATAAATAAAAATATGCCCCAATGATGAATATTTAGACAAAGTCTCTTACCTCATATCCGACAGGAATAATTAATTCTATAATGTCATGAATAAAAAAATAATGGTAATTTCTACTTTCTTAAGAACCCTTTTCATGTTTATTATTTATTTTATATTAATTATTCCCACAATATAAAAATTACATAATCTTTTAATTTAATGGCGGTCATTTGGTCGATATTTGGTACTTGAGTCAAAAATTAACATCCAATAATTAAAAGTTATCAATGTGGTCAAAATTCCATTATCCCCGAAATAATATTCACGATTTAGATATCATATATATCATTTATAACCAATATATATATATATTTTTATAATTGTACATAACATTTGGAGATAATAAATGGAATGCACAATTCGTAGAGACGATAAGCCGTACGTAATCTTGAATGCTACATTCATTTTTAATTTGTATTTAAAGTAATGAAAATGTAATGATTCATAGGTATATTACAATATTATTATAATATCATTTATAATTTTAGTAATTAAATCCTTTATACATTCCACATATGGCATGAACGATTCATATCACATTGAGTTGGCGGTAGTCTACACTTCCTTAAATAAAATTATAGAATTTACCATTTATGGAAACAAAAAACATATGATATAAATGAAAAATACAGAAGAAAAAACAAAAAAAATATATAATATATATCACATATAAATACAATATCATCATAATTTCCACCATGATAGGCGGTAGGAGATAATTGAATAATCGTCATTTCGGGAGGCAATAGTTCTCCGCACATAGTAATAATATGTTTGTATCAATAAGATGGAGGTTTGTGTCTTTGTAATTATAATCCTTCAGATAAAAAAATCTAGAATATTTATTATAATTATTTTGTTATGTAAACATCAAATATGAAGAGTATATGGAGTGAATAAGTAAAATAAAATAAGAGAACATGAGGGAAGATGTTCCCTTTAAATCCTCTAACTCCCATTGTTTTGAATCAAAAAGATTCCTTGATGTGCCTTCTACCTAAGGTGGGGATTCTAGGTTGATGATAGGGATATTGAAAGCTTATTTGGTTAGGTATTCGATGATACAATAGGTTTGAGATGTTTATTTAATGGTTTAGAGGTGATTGCCTATTATATGGGATCAGAGTGGCACTTTTAGAAGTTTTGAAAATATTGTTTCTTTATAAAAAGATTTCCTATTTTAAAAGGTCCGAAAATTATTTAATTAGAATATCTGGTCCATGTAAGTGTAAATAAAATCATCAAATAAGAATGGAATAGTTTTTTCCTATTATTTAATCCTTATAATTCTTATTTAACCATTCTTTAGCTTATTTAACTTTTACCTTATCCTCTTATATATTCATACAATATAGTTAATCTATTTACTATAAAAAAACATGTGACCGAAAATGGATCATTAATTTCATTGGTGGCATCATATTTGTTAGTTGGATGAATATTATATTTTAATACCTTTTAATCTTTTAATAAAATATTGATTTACTTAAAAACTATTTATTATCAATTTTAAAACTATTAATTTCATAAATGTTTAAAAACTCCAAAAAAAGATTATTTCAAAAAACATTCATTAAATCTAATATAACAAGTCATACTATTATATAAATTCGTGTATCACATAAAAATGTTTAAATAAATATATTTTAATATTTATAATATCATTTATTTGAATCTAATATTAACGAAGAAATTAATGATTCACCATTGTGTCATAATTAAATTTATATATTTAATTTCATAAAATTATAAATAAAATACAATGATGTATGAATTTTTTTTATTTTTATAATGACTATTTATAGTCGAAACTATCAAGTATATATCCCCACATTAAAATTATTTAGAAATAACAATACATGTTTATGATATTATTATTTTTACATCAAATAAAATTTTATTAATGTCATTTTCTTACCCAAATGGCATTTGAAGCCCAAAAGTATAACCCAATGATTTTATCAGTCTTACATTACTCATCCAATATGTTTAGTACATGTTTTAGGAAATTTAATATTATTACTATAATATTTATATCTTTAATTACACTCCTTACCTTTAACCACAATAACTAATTTTTTTTTTCTATTTACCAAATATTATCATCGTCTTATTGAATCATGTTTTATATAATTATGACAACCATGTATGTTAGATTTTTTAAATTCAATTCACAGAAGTGGAATAATTTTCTTTTCATAAAAAATACATTTTCTAATTACTACGAAGTGTTTCATCCACTATTACTCAAAAATTGATCATTTTTAGGGAAATGCCAAAAAACTCACCAAAATATAATTTTAATATTACGAATTCATAAATGATTTATATTTTATTAAATTCAAAACATTTATGTTTAATTATATAATTTAAAATTAATCTTCGTTGTCAAAACCAAAAAAACGTGTTATTGTGAAATGATAACTATCAAATGATTGATAATTTTTTATGTCGAATTTCAATGTGAAATTAATTATAATGACCAACATTGGATTAAATGGTAAAAATATAATCCAATTAAACATTAAAATAAATATAAAGAACAATATAAATATATAAATAATTTATATTAAAATGTGGTTTTGAATTAAAATGGAATTTTTCCTACTATTATTTAAAAATGACCTTTTTTAGAGAAATAGAAAAATTTCAACCAATGTAAATTTGGATGTGTAGACAATAAAGAAGAAATATATTTTGTCAAATAGAACATATAAAAGTGAAAAACTGGATTTAAAAAGGATCTCAATCAAAAGGTTGTAATCAAAATAATATAAGAGTGTTTATGCTTAGAATTTGATTCATTATAATTTTACGTCTCCAAAATTTATTGGATAAATGTAAAAACATTTAACAAGAATTTATAATCATATTTTTGTTAATTATATTCATTACTATCATTACAATATCAAGGTGCTATCTATCATTTAAAATAATATTATTTTATTATTTTTCAGTATTATTCATTTTTTCGTGCAACATGACATTTCAGAGAATCCCACTGTTTTTTATCTGCTATGACATCGAAAATAGCATCCCATTTTTAGTAAAATTAATATTTAATTCAATAATATTAAAAATATGATAATGTCTTACTAATTATTTATGTGGGATGTTACACTAATGTTTCTATATAACCACTTCACATAATGTTATTGAAATGGTTAAAACATCACCATTGATTTTCCCATAGGAATTAATACCAAATAAATAAGGAATTAAACCATAAGTGTTGTTCTTATTAATATTAAAACCATAATACATACCATTAATATTAATAAAAAATTAAAAAATAAAAAAATCTCTATGATATATAAAATAGAAGTGGAAATGGAACATTGTGCACAAACACCTATTTTATCTGATCAATATCTAATATTTATCATGATGTTCTGAGGAAGCCTTTATGAAGGGTTAAATATACCCATAAATTTATTTTTATACTATGATAAAACCAAGAACCCTAGAGCATTACATTGGATCACATTAAAAAGATTTTAAATGATGTTTAGATAGAAGAAAATCCATAAGATGATTTATTATAAAAATAATAATTTTGACTATAGAATTCAAATGGACGATTATAGGGATATGCATGAAAATATGGGTCATTATACAATTTTCTACATAATTATGGATATGGTAATACTATGAGATATTTTTTAATCCACAAGAGGGCCTAAAATTTTCATTCCAATCAACCTCGTATGAAATATTCAAAAAAGTCAAAAAAATATATATAGATCATCATTGATGATACATAGTATTTGAGGTCATAAAAATGGTTTTCCTTCATATATAATTATTTTTGGGTGTAATTTTGCATGAGAAAAAGGGAAAAAAGTCGATGATACATTGACCCCATTGAAATTTTTTATCCCATTCAATATGTGGGCTATTTAAAATCACAACCACATAACTTATCTCCATATCATGATTTGTTACAATTATCCCTATTATGGAATTGTATATATGTATCATAAAATGTAAAATATCATGAGGTGATACCCTTAGAAAATGATAATTTATATATTATCCACTAGTAAATATTTTATATCAAGAAGAACATGTTATAAAATACAACACTACTCACTTGTCAGCGTAATCTACTGTAACAATAACTTTTTGGAAGGAAAATTAGAACTGGAATAAATGATGAAACAAAAGATATTTAATCCATTTTAGAGAATGAAATGAAAAATTTTAGTGATATTTCAAAAGGGGATGAGGAATTATCTAATAACTAATTTCTTTAAATGATTATTTATTCAAAAGGAATAAACGAATCATTAATTAATGTTTTCATGGAAAACACAATAACTATAATGGTTATAATTGTTCATTTTATCTTATCTGATTCAATATAATAGTAATCATATTAAATGATAATAATACATCTATTATAAATGAGAATTTATATTACTATATAATATGGTTTATGATTATATCTAATGGTGACAAATGAACTAAATTATGGCTTTGACATTGTGATTTTTCTTAGTAATCAGATTTATTATATCATCTTTTGGAGTTAATATTATTGGGAATTTACCATGAACATGACCATGAATAATTCAACATCTAAAACACGAGAGAATGAATTTACTAGATAATATAAATCTGATACAGGTCATGGAACAACAAATGTTAAAAAAAACCCATGACTTTGAAAAAATGTCCCACATTACCCTAAGGAAGTTAACTTATTTACGAATGGTTTATCAATATAAACCCTAATAGAAATAGTTTCAATATTTTTATTATGTAAAATAATGATTATTTTTTACCCATTTAATATTACATTAAAACACTATGATTTTAAAATAGAGAAATAACTTTGAATAGTGTGTGTGACATGAAACACCTTACATGGAAGAGAATATACAATACTCTGACATTATGATATATATCTTTATAAATAATTCAATATCCTCGATAAATTCAATTACACTAAACACAGGGTTTGTTTACGACATGATACTCTACTAAAATATTATTATATAAAAATAACCATTAAAACCAATTCATATGTTTGTTGGGATGCATTTTAGTTGATAAATTATAAAAATTATATGTTTTACATGTGTAAAAATTAAATTTAGGGTTGTTAAATTTTTAACAAATAATATAAGAATTTTTTTAAGATATTGATATGTCCTAAAAAATGAATTTTTTAGATTTAAAATTAAATGTGCACTATAAACATAAACTAAAATTAATTTTTACCACTTTAGAATTATGTACTTTATAAGATAATTTTTTTATAAAAATATCAATAATATCTTATAGGTATTTTATGTATTATCATTATATGTTTCATATTTTATAAATATAAAAATTAATGAATATTAATTAACTTATTTTCAATTAAATTATAAAGAAATATAAATGATATAATAATAAGTATAAAACTTTATATTATTTAAATTATATATCTATAAATACTAATTACTATAATTTTTTAATTTTCATATTCAATATTGATATTATCCACTTTTATAATTTTCAACATTTTCTCTTGAAAACCATTCTTTATCATCGCATCTAAAGAATTAATTTTAAAGTAAAATTTTTAAGTTTTGTGAATTTAATGTTGTAAAATAGATCCTATATATGAAATCATAAAAATTTATATTTTCTAAAAATAAAAACCTACTTTGTTTTAAATGAATAGTTATAATATAAAAATTTGGTTTCCTTGTTTATGATAAATATGGGTTTACCATGGGGTTAAACTAAGAAGTTAAGGCTTTTAATTTCCTACTAACATGTTAAAATATTGTTTTATTTATATATTTAAACCTAATAATATATAAAATTATATTCTAAGGATATTTGATACAAATTTCTTATGTATTACTTTATAATTATTTATTCTTTTGGGAAAAGTTTCCCAATATATACATGGTTACTCCAACCCTTCATATAATAAAATATCCCAATCCAATTGGATCGATTAATCCCTAAATAAATCTCTCAACAATATCCATTAGACATATTTCATAGTATACGGTCCACCCAAAGTGACATTGCTAAGATTATTAAGAATAGATCACAATGTGGTTTCTTTTAGAGAATGTAATTATATGAATAATTCTCATAATTTTCATTCTTCCATTCCCACCATCAATTATGTATTATTAATTACAATATCATAACACAACTATCTCTTATATACTGATATGTTATTTTTATAAATATCTAAATCTATTATCCTGGAGTCAGTTCATTATATTGTTATGTTGGCATGATTATAATATACCACATCCTGAAGGACATAATAGTATAGTTGGATTCATAAATTAGATAGATATATGGAATTAAAATAACTATTACAAAACAACATTTAAAATATATTTTTATTATTAATAAAATTATTACTCTTATAAATACCATTAATTTCAATAATAATAAATATCATGTCTTCATTTCAAAAAAAACACAAGAAAATGGTGAGATCAAATGACCAGTAAGGGGTAAATACTATGAAAACTATCATCATTAAATAACAATAATGAATATGGAAATTTAAATAAATAAGGACACATTCCATTAATCAATAACCTGTTAATAATATGTATGGATTAAATATGATCAAATAATTCAATATAAATAATCATAGGATTTAGGACATCAACATTGATATTTAATCGAATCTATTATTCACATGAAATAATTCTAATGATGAAATACATAAAGTCATGCATCTAAACATCCATGATATATTATATTTATTGTCACATTAAAGATGAATCCTCTGTATATTTTTTATCTTTGGGTATAAATCCATATGATTTTTCCAGACATTTCCCTGGACACTACTTTCATGATAACTTAAACATATAGTTTAAAACTGCTTTCAAACAATTGAAAATGATTTTTCATTTAATAAATTTGTCATGTGACACTATCAATGCATACCTTACGCATATACTATATTTCCATATCTTTTATCTTATATTTAACAGTCCATTGGAATCCTAAACAAGGTTCCTTATCAAATATCGATATTTAGTAAATTACACGACATTATCAATACTCCCCCAATAAGTTATATACATGCGAATCTAAAAAATCATGTAAAAATGGAATGGGGTTCAGGAAATAATAATATATATCATAAATGAATATTTATATTAAAATAATTTCAAGGTAAAATTATGATATGAAAGTAAGGTTTTGAATAGAATGTTAAAAATCACAAAAAAACGAGATACTATGATAACTATTTCAACATATAAATTTTACAGAAACCCCATTTGACGATATAATTCAATTTGAAACAATAAATAAAATGAATATCTAATTAATCATGATATTTTTTTTATGCTTCTTAATATATACACCATTATAAATATTATTGATTAATAATAACTAGAATTTTTCAAAGGAGTGTAAATTGAGATGAAATCCTTATCCACTTAGTAAAGAGTCAAATTATATTCCTTATAAAAGAGATAATTATAAAATTTAGTTTTTAGAACTAGGAATAAGTATATATTAATTATTTTATTTATAAAATGGAATTATTTATACACCACATAGAATATATAAGTGGTGAATAAAGCCTAAATATCATTACATAAAAAAGTGAGAATTGGAAACCCTTAACTCACACGTCCCTTTAGAATAAATTTATTAAACATCCTATATAAATTTTTAAATAATTTTATTACTTTATAAAATAACATTATTATAAATTATAATAACATTTATGAAAATTTTAAAACAAAAAACCAAAAATTCACCAATTAAATTTGATTATTACAAATTTTTCTTATGAGTTCATTTCATGGATTCTTAGACTGTTCATTTGTGTAAGGTTATGGATTATATTCTAAAATAGAAATAAAAAATAATATGTAAAATTAAATTGTATTTGTGATCTTCAATTACGATAAAATATGAACTTTTTCGTTTTTAATTATTTTTCTTGATTATTGATTTTATAAAATCTTAATAATATATGTTTAATTTATTTTGGTACTTTTTCTTGAACACCACAAACTAGTTTTTTATTTTATACTAGGAGTATATATTAGTTAAAAACATGATATAGATCATTATATTACAATTTAAATAATAATTATCTATTATAATTATTTTTACTAGCCATAGAGGTTATAATGAAGATCAACAATATTATTATTCATGGAGAAGATTATACTTTGAAGTTTGTTTCTTTTTTCCATCTGGTTCCATGTAAGGCATTGTGCCCTCTTGTTTTCTTTTTGTTCTCATTTGGTTTTTGTTATGGGTTCCTCCTTTACCCAGTCTTCAAAAGGAGTCTTTCTTTGTTCAATAAATGGGGTTCACCCCACACATTCTCAAAAAAATGGAGAAGATTATACTACATAATTTTTACTATAATAATATTTCATTGAAAAAATGATGTAATAAAAGGGATTAATATAATATAATTTATTATAAAAACTATATTATAGTATTTTTGTTATTCTTTAATTATTATTCAATTATGGATGAAGGAAGTTAAAATAAATTAGCTGAAAAATGAAATTAAAAGAGCCAATTTGAGAAAATTACCTCTTGAGTATCACGTCTTTGAATGACCCATTGAGGACATTAGAATTGGACATTTAGGAAGAATAAAAGAAAAATGACTCAGTTGTAGTGAATTGGAGAGGCTTTAGAAGTTACAATAGTTTCTTAAATGGGTTTCGAGATAAATTAGTTTGTGAGGGGTGATTTTATACTTGAAGATGGGTGGATTTATATTATTAAATATTTATTATTTTATGTTTAAATCCAAACACATTGAGATGGAATTAATTTTAAAAAATAAAGATAATACATAATTTTAAATGGTTGTTTATGGTATATAATAAATTCAAACATCCATTAAATTTTTTAATTATTAAGTATTTGATGGCATTACCTTTTAACTTAGTGTGATTTATTATTTTACATATATTGTGGTCTGTTTTACTATTTACCCTGGTAAATTATTATTCCTATAAAATGGAAATTAAAATAACAAACTTAATTTTGAAATTATTATTCTATATATTGAATCCATTATTTAATTTAATTTCTTAAAACATTGAAATAATATATTTCAAAATAATTCCACCAATACAATTGGAATGCTTGGTTTTAATGTGAAAAAGATCAAAAGATTGAAATGTTTATATAGAAAATTTTAATTTCAAATTGATTATAAGGGGAAATATTTTAAATAATTATTTATTATACAACTAATTAAACTTTGGAAATAATTAAAATAGGATTTAAATATATAAATAAATTACACTAAATAATCACTGTTTTTTATTAGAAAAATTAACCATCTATGAAAATACCGATACCCTGGATAATTTTAATAAAATACCTTAAAGATTTTGTTTATATTTAAAAATAAAATTCAAAAATGATTCCAAATTTAGTTTTAAACATGGTGGTCCATTAAATGGATACAAAATTGCCATTCAGAAAAATTGGAATTAAATGCTTAAAATAAAATTATTTTTATATCATTCCTATCAAACATATTGGATAAAATATAAAAAATAAATATAAAACATAAAAATTTAATTAATATCTTCAACTAATATTTATTAATTTAATCTATTATGATTAAATTCTATTCTATGAATATTTTTATATAAAAACACAACCTTTATAATCAATTGGTTTTCATTTTTATTCCTGATTACTTAGTAACCAATGAAAAAATTTAATAAAAATTTTAAAATTATATTTTCACAATATAGTTAATATCATTCATTCACACCATTATGATAACTAGTTGACAATTATCGTAAATATATAAAATTTTACTGCATATTTATTCTTGGTATACTATAATCTATCAAACTAATTGTACTTGTAAAATCATGAGGTTTTATAATCTCCAATATATAAATAGATGATCTCCTCACAATTTTAAATTGATCATCAAAAATAAAAAGATGATATTAGAAAATTTCCTTTTGGGAAACACCCATTATAAATAAGGTTATTTAAACAATATTTTAGTAATAGGGAAATATTAATTGTGAATATCGCCATAAAATTTGGATTTAGAATATGATAATATTAGTGAAAAGTGAAAAACTAGACATGTAAGATAAATAAAACATTTAATTTATAATGAAGATTCACATATGAAATTTTCATTAAAATGGTACAGATATAAAATTACAAATCTATGATGGGTTAAAATACCAATGAATTATTATTAAGAAAAATATTTGTATAATTTTTTTCCATTATAAATTTTCATATAATTAAATAATTATTTTACTATTTTGAAAATAAATTGAATAAATAAAAGAACTTTATATCTTTATCCATAATTAGAATAATATCATCCTTTTTAATACGATCTATTTTCACACTATATATTAAAGTATTAAATAAAATATCATGATGAAATTTTTATGCCTGATGCACTTTAATGAGTTTTAATACCAATAATAAATAATTTTACTACATAATTTATTACTAATTTAAAATGGATAGAACATGTTATCGAAATATAACAATAACCAACTTTCAAATTATTTTATTCCATTAGAATTTGTTGTTATGGCTCATAAAAAAATTTAGTCCAATGTAAAAGTCAATAAATTTTATAAGAGGGTAAATAAATTTAAAAAATTAACATATCATTATATTATCTAAAAATTATATTACATATCTCTTTTAAAATAAATTCAATATAAATTTATAACCTCAAAAAATTAATTAAAAAAATTACGAATACAAAAATAAGAGCTCATTTTGTAAAATATAGTAATTATTTCAAAAAAATGTAGTAAACATTTCAAACATAATATTATCCATCAATTAAATCACCACTTTCATGGTCAAAAATAATATTCCATAAATTAATTTTTTTATTTATAATAAAAAAAACAAATAATACAATATAATTTATCTTAATTCAATCATGTTTTTTGAAAAAGATCAAATTAGAATAGAATCACATCACTAGGTAATGAGTGCCATTCAATATCTTCTATTAAATCTATTACGAAAAATTACTGATGTAAAATCAGTACATAATTATTACGATAAGTGTAACACCCTAATTTTTCATAGTATGTCAATTATTTAATGTAATTTATTATCTTGTATTGCAGGTGACACTGTCTTGGAATGCGTTATATGAAAGATTGATTTTATGTGAAAAAACAAATTAGTATTATAATTATTTAAATGATATATTTATTCATCCATTATATATTGTAATATGAATACTAATAAATAAAAATTAATCTTTTTTAATAATTTTTTCACATAAATATACAACATTTCTAATGAAATGTATATGTTTTGTTAAAATATATATATATTTATAATACGATTTTCTTCATAGAAATTCTTATTACGTCCTTTTTTTAATAATAATAAATTTATTTTTTTGACAATCCTAAAAATTGTATGTTTTAAAATAAACTAAATTTTTTAATTATAAATATAAAAATCAGATTTGGGTGAATTTTTGATATTTTCCTGAAAACATTCAATTGTTTATGAATAGTGAAAAATACTATATATTACATGAAACTGACATTAGAAAATGTATTTTTTCCAAATAAATAATTCTTTTTTCTTTTTGGGAAACATAAAAAAATAAATTTTAGACACTCCTAAAAATTTAATTTTGCAATAGAGACATCAATTCTGAATTAAGAATATCAAAATTTGCATAGGGTACCTTTTTTATTATTTTTCTAAAAACATTCTGTTTTTGATAAATAGTGAAAAACAATGCATCGTACTAAATACAAAATTTTTCATTTAAATAAATATTTTTTATTAAAATTTTTATTAAAGTAAAAATAGCTATGTAATATATATATATCAATCCAATTTAAGTAATTTGATTCATTTTATAATAATATTAGATATATAAAATTTTATAGAACCATTTTTACATCTTTTTACCCACCTTCTAAGCACATTTACCAACCTTAAAAGAAAATTTGAAAATTTTTATTCATCATTATTGAACCTATTTTGTGATTGGAATTTCAAAAATTTGACAGATATGGTTGTTATCAATAACTGATATGTTGTTCTATAGGATGAAAATAATTATAGTTGAATAGTAACAAATGAATTTTATTTACCACTGTTAAAGGTAAATTGGATGATTATATATAAAAACAATATTGTATTAATATAATCTTGTACCAACACATGTCCAAATTCTATTGGATAACTATATTTCGACCAAAATAAACCATTTTAAAAAAATATGATCTTTTTTGATCCATTATTATTAGATTAGGACATTTATTATATTATATTTAAAGAAGAATCAAAAGTTATAAATTCAATTTTTAATGAATAATAAACTTTTAATATAGGGATATAAATAAGATAACAGAAATTAAAAATATTTATTAGAAATCTAGAAATATTTCCTACATCATAGTATTTTAATTATGATTTCTAGACATTACATAATTAAAATTTTTATGAAAAAATGATGAAATAATAATTACCTTACTAATGAATGACTAAAATAATTGTTATTATAAATATTAAAATAAAATAAAATTGAAACTATTGATCCCATACACAAATTTTCAATATTTATATGAAATTTTAGGGTTGATTCGATGTTATTTTTGAAGTAATCATGTCGCGATTACTTTCACAAAAACCAAATACTTATTAGTGTACAAATTGATGAAAAATATTTTTTAAAATGAATAGTATTTTATAAAATTAAATAATAGTCTTAAAATTCCAAGGCTCAGTCAAATGACATAGATAATTTTAGACATTTACATAATGAACAACTTGTGGTTTTTTTTGGAATTTAGTGTAACTATGTTAATGATGTATAATAAAAATACAAGAATTCATATTAAAAGTAAAATTATTTATCTAATAGTTAAATAAAAAAGATAAGGCTATGATAGTGACCTCAACATGCCAAAAACCAATTGGTTGAGAGGCTTTCAACCCATCACTAAAATATACTCAAAATAAATTCAGTTTATAGTATTAGAAATAGAAACTAATTTAATAATAAATTAATATTTCAATCATTTCCTAAAGTGCCAGTCACCTCTCTTTTAAAAGGGTACTTTGAATTACCTTAAATTCACACATCTAAATCCATTTTTCTCAGACAACCCATGCAAAAATATCCATCCAAATTCCCTCCCTTCAACATAGAGGTATTAAATTGAGAAAAAATCCAACCTATGGAGCCATTTCTCCAAATAAATAGGAAACTCCCTAAAAAGAGGTAATTATTTTATCACCCCTTTCAATGTTCTTTTCTTCTTATTCATCATCTTTATTTGTTGTTTCCATACGAATATAATAACTCCAGTACCTTCTAAATGATTATGTTTTATTATAAATATTGCACCACCATATTAATTATTCACTCTATACTATGAATGATAACGTCACTATGTGTTCGTACGTACGACTTACTGTCTCGATGTCGTGTTGTAGTTTGTTATTCAACAACACATTATTTGGATGTGTATACTTGTAACGACCCGAAATTTTGAATAAATCTTGTTTCCTAATTTTATGTGTTATTTTATTTTGTTTTTTATACTCATAAAAAATGTTTCATTTGATAACATGAGTATAATTAAAATGAGACCACTGGGTTTTGACTGTTATATGACCATTGGTCAATATGACCCCTGGAAACTAAAAGTTTTGATTATTGTCTCTAAATACAAGTAATCTTGGTTAATTATTATAGAAAGAAGATTCTATGGCCTCACCCAGTAGTCTTGGACCAATCGAAGCCCATCTAACAGAACTTGGAAAGGTGGTAGCACCACTGGGCTTTGCTCTGGACCAAACCCAAGCCGAACATCATCGTGTGAAGTTAGAACGGAATCGCCTTTGTGAGAAGTTCAAACTGATAGAAATTACTACTCGTGCGATGTTAGCCGAGCCTCCCTCAGATTCTCTTAAATTAGCACACCTTACACTTAGGTCCTATGCTGGTGTGATAAGGGGCTATGTAAGGAGAACCTAACTGCCTTGTGTAATCCTTTGTTTTAAATAAAAATTGGGATTTCTCTTTATGATGAAGTTTATGAATTTTCAAATGACCGAATAAATATAGTATGCATATTTTTTATGAATTTTAGAAAAAGGATATTTTAAAAATGTTTATTTAAACCTTAAATAATTAAAAATGTGTAATGATATTCAAAAAATGGTCTTCTACAATTATTCTCAGTAAGAAATTTAGAGTCTAATAAGATCAACGTAATTTTTGATGAATAGTAAATTAGGAATAGTGATTTTATGAATAGGATTATTAATGTGTCCAAATGGATTAGTAATCTCACTTAAAGAATTTATTAATATAATCTAGGCACCTTGATTAAATAATGAGATTCAATAAAATGGTTAAATAACGATTTCATAGATTATTATTCAAGTATTAGTTTTTTCGAGTGAATATTGTTTTTTTATTAAAAATTAAAATAAAAATATTTAAAAAAATTATTTTTATAAAATGGATTTCATTTTTGAACTTAGAGCACCGATATTATGTTATGGTAATTTTTGGGGTTTTTTCTGAAAAAAATGAATTTTCGGTGAATAGTGTATTTATTTAAAAAATAAGTCAAAAATATTTAGAAAATTATTTTTATAAAATGGAGTTCATTTTTTAAATCAGAGCATTGATATTTGGTTAAGGTGAAATTTTGGGATTATTCTCAGAAAGATAAATTATCGATGAATAGTGAAAGTATAGTTTTTAAGTTACGGATGTTTAATGACATAATTAAATGATGTATTAAGTATGTAATCAATATGGTCGACTTATGAATAGTAATATAAGGTATGAGGTGTCCCAAGTGTCCAATACCATGGGAAAATACCATGGGCAAGCCCATGGTTTTTCCAAAACCACTAATGAGTTTTTCCTTGACCATTAATGCCTTGTCCCCTCACTTTCCCTATAAATACCAAGGCATCCTCTCATCCATTCGACTCCCCACTCTTCCCCAATGAAGTTCTGGTCTCATTACCTATCAAAAAGTCCTCCCAAGGTTCCCCCAATCCCTCAAGGTCCCAATCATTGAGTTTTAAGAGTTACGTTTTAAGGTAAGGGATCTGATCTCTCTATTTCTTTTCAAGAAATATCTTTTATGTAATTTCTTTTATGCTCCATGTTATAATGTTAAATGGTATTCGTTTATACCTCTCTTACTGCCATTTTCATGTTCACATAATGGGAGATCCCATCTTACTCTATTTATTTCATTTTATGAAGTTTCATGGGGCGCCGTTAGGCTGCCGAAATTTTTGTAACAGATTCTTTCTCCCTTCTCATTTTTCAAGATCTATTTTCATGTAAAGTATTTCAAGTTCCTTTTTGTTATGTTAGGGTATGATCTCTAAATTTATCATACTGATCTTTTATGATCATATGATGAGAGAACCCATTTGATCTCTTCAATTCAGTATTTTGTAGTTTTAAGTGGCGCCGTTAGGCTGCCGAATTTTGAAGTGGTTTTTCACCCTTCTCATTTTGAAGTTCTACTTTCATGTAAATTCTTTCAACATTATTTTTGTTATGTTGGGGTATGATATCTATATCTATCATACTGATCGTTTATGACCATATGATGAGAGACCCCATTTGATCTCTTCAATTCAGTATTTTGAAGGTTAAGTGGCGTCGTTAGGCTACTGAATTTTTAAGTGGTTCTTGCACCTTTCTCCCTTTCAAAGTTCTAATTCCATGTCAAGTCTTGCAAGTTCCTTTTTATTATGTTGGGGTATGAAATCTAAATATATCATACTGATCATTTATGTTCATATTATGAGATACCCTATTTTATCTCATCAATTCATTTTTGTTGAAGTTTATGTGACGTCGTTAGGCTGTCGAATTTCTAAGGGGTTCTTTCACCCTTCTCATTTTCAAGATCTATTTTAATGCCAAGTATTTCAAGATCCTTTTTATAATGTTGGGGTATGATCTCTATAACTATCATAATGATCATTTATGTTCATATTATGAGAGGCCCTATTTGATCTCGTCAATCTATTTTTGGAAGTTTTAAGTGACGCCGTTAGGCTGCCGAATTCTCATAAGAGAAATCTTATTTTTTGTCTTCCTTTCTTGTTCTTCGTTTCAAATGGTATATCATTAAAATTTCATTACCATGTTCGTAAGTACTTTATATTTTGTTCCCCTACTGTTTTATGTATCATTTTTCAGTGGGTAACCCATGTCCCCTCTTTTTCCAACTTTTTCTAAAACAATGTATCATAGACGTTATGCTGCATAGTTTCGTCTCAAAATGCCTCCCTCTTTATCTCAAAATTATTTTATGTTATTATGTGAATACACAAAGTTCTTATTTCTAAAGGGGTATTCACATATATATCAAAGTGTTATATTTTAAATATTGGGATTTACATACATGAAACCCGCTTTCCCTTTCTGTGGGTTTAAAGTGACATAAAGATCATGTCATTAAAGCAGTTTTTAAAATGTTATGATTATGAAATGAAACCCATTTCTTTTATGCTATATGGGTTGTTTATGAAATGATTGGTGATGATATATGTGGCTCACATGATAATAAAGACATGTCAAGGGTTCACCCAGATAGCGCTCTAATGCATCGGGTAAAGACTTAATCTCTTTAGATGACTTTTTAGACTGATACCTTGGTGAATAACCTTGGTAATTTTTAATGACACCTTGGGGATGGACCTTGGTGAAACGAAATGATTTTCAATATTAAATGTTGTAGCCACATCTTCAAGTTATGAAAAATGTTATTTTTACTATGATATGCCTCATGATTTCTTTCTCATGCCTTAATGTTCTTTTCATGACCGTATTGAAGTATGTCAAGTTCACATGTAAAATGTTTCTCTTATTCCCCTTACTGGGCCTTCTGCTCACCCTTTCTCTTGATGTATGTCCCCAGGTTATGAGATGCAGTAATGAACCTAGGATGAACATGAGGAGAATCCTTTCAAGTGTTTAAGAAAAAATCTTTTATGTTTTCATGTTTAAAGTTCCTGGTTTCAAAGACACTAAACCTTAAAGTTCCTCAGTTTTTGTAAAATGTAATGAATGTTTATGTGATAAAAAGGCGGGATGGTATAGTTTGTATCAAAGGATGGTTTAGTTATTTGTGGAAATTAGGATATTAAAACTCTAGGAAGAACCCTATAGAAAAGTTTAAATATATGAAATCTTCCTGGTATTTTGGTGAGTATTGAGTAAGGGGTTGCCAAGCAAATACATCCTTGTCTGGATACGAGCAGGTAGCGGTGGCTCTGGCACAGATGTGCATAGGGGTAAAACCTGAAAACACCGCTTTGATCTAGACTTGAATGGTAACTGGTACACAACAACGAGCCTTGCTGCACTCTTGGTTACGAAACTCCTGGGGGATATGCTTTGGATAATTCATAAGCTTAGTATAAACCATTGTTAAAGGAACAAAGATAAAATAAAATAATAATTCACAAAAGAATATATGATCATCGATAACCTATATGGGAACCTAGGGGATCACAAGTTAGGGTATACTTTTCATCTACAAGTTATCCTTATATGCTTTCAGTTCCTTTTCATGATTATTGGCTAAGTACTTAAGCCCCTAATTATGCTTTCCCTTATTAGTTAATTGTGGGAAATGGAAGAACATGTCCCATCATCCAATGTGATAGGAAATTCAATGATTATCGTATTAATATGATAGAGATGATTAGGGGATTAAAATATGCTTATTATTTTTGAAGACGTTCACTATTTTGGGGACCCTATATGATCGAGGTAAATAGATTACTACGATATTTTCATTAAGGAGTAAGGTTAGCTTATATTTTGAAGAATCGATGAATTTAAGGTGGAATTATAGTAATTTAGGTTACTTATGGGAATGATTAACCTATATTGGGTAAAATATGTTTAGGTTAGATACCTTTGTTATAAGATGTTAGGAGAGGTTGATGTTTTTTTCGAGATGAACAATGAAGATTATTTTGGATGACTATGCTATCAAATCCTTCTTGTATTTGGGTTTCAATCTTAGTTTGGTTTATTTTGAGGAATTTTAAGGACCGTTATTTATGGAATGGAATATGATGAACTTTGGGTAGAACCATGGACCTTTGAATATTTAAAAGTATTTTCCATTCCTATGGGATTATTTCTTTTTGACGAGTTGTTTTACCTTACCTTTTCTGTTTTTGGGATAATGTTTAAAGATAGAAGAAATAGATAGTTAATCTTTTGTGGATTATGTGATTCTCTAGAAGATGATTCTTGGGTTTTGATGAGACCAAGTAGTTTTGAATGCTCATAGTTTGGAGAAAAGATTAGTTTTGGGTAGAAACATATTAAAGGATGAAACTATACATGAAGATAGGTATATTTTCTTATGTTTTTGTTTTATGTTGTAAATGAATTCCTCAAAATTATGAAAAGGAACGTAAAAAACGTTGTTGGTTTACATTTCCTACTGGGTAATCAAAGACCATTTACACACATCATAAGTGTGGGATTTTCTTATGGTTAACTTTCTCCTAATCATGTTTTCTATCACTCTCCCTCAGAACATGACCATTTGTTTTCTCCTCCATGTCCATGTTTTCGTAGATGGAATCCTAGTGTGGGCTAACTCGGGTGACCTTTGTACTTACCTTTTTTCCTTTTAAAGTAATAGTTTTACTGACTCCTTTTCCGATGAGGTACTTTAAATGAAATTTAAAAACCCAATTTTAAAAATTGCGAGGATGCAGTTTCTTAAGGGGGGAAGATTGTAACGACCCGAAATTTTGAATAAATCTTGTTTCCTAATTTTATGTGTTATTTTATTTTGTTTTTTTATAGTGAAAAAAAATGTTTCATTTGATAACATGTGTATAATTAAAATGAGACCATTGGGTTTTGACTGTTATATGAACAATGGTCAATATGACCCCTGAAACTAAACGTTTTGATTATTGTCTCTATATACAAGTAATCTTGGTTAATTATTATAGAAAGAAGATTCAATGGCCTCACCCAGTAGTCTTGGAGCGATCGAAGCCCATCTAACAGAACTTGGGAAGGAGGTAGCACCACTGGGCTATGCTCTGGACCAAACTCAAGCCAAACTTCATCGTGTGAAGCTAGAATAGAATCGCCTTTTTGAGAATTTCAAACTGATAGAAATTACTACTCGTGCGATGTTAGCCGAGCCTCCCTCAGATTCTCTCACCTTAGTACACCTTACACGTAGGTCCTATGCTGGTGTGATAAGGGGCTATGTAAGGAGACTGTAACTGCCTTGTGTAATCCTTTATTTTAAATAAAAATTGGAATTTCTTCTTATGATGATGTTTATTAATTTTCAAATGACCGGATAAATATAGTATGCATATTTTTGATGAATTTTAGAAATAGGATATTTTAAAAAAATTTATGTAAACCTTATATAAATAAAATTGTGTAATTATATTCAAAAACTGGTCTTCTACAATTATGCTCAGTACAAAATTTGGAGTCTTATAAGATCAACTTAATTTTTGATGAATAGTAACTTATGAATAGTGATTTTATGATTAGGATTAGTAATGTGTCCAAATGGATTAGTAATCTCACTTAAAAAAAGTATTAATATAATCTAGGCACCTTGATTATGTAATGTTATTCAATAAAATGGCTAAATAATGATTTCATAAATTATTATTCAAGTATTAGTTTTTTCGAGTGAATAGTGTTTTTTAATTAAAAATTAAATTAAAAAAATTTAAAAAAATTATTTTTATAAAATGGATTTAATTTTTGAACTCCGAGCACCGATATTATGTTATGGTAATTTTTTGGGGTTTTTTCTGAAAAAAATGAATTTTGAGTGAATAGTGTATTTATTTAAAAAATAAATTAAAAATATTTAGAAAATTATTTTTATAAAATGGAGTTCATTTTTGAAATCAGAAAATTGATATTTGGTTAAGGTGAAATTTTGGGATTATTCTGAGAACGTTGAATTTTCAATGAATAGTGAAAATACAGTTTTTAACTTACGGGTGTTTAATGAAATCATTAAATGATGTATTAAGTATGTAATCAATATAGTCGACTTATGAATAGTAATATAAGGTATGAGGTGTCCCAAGTGGCCAATACCATGGGAAAATACCATGGGAAAGCCCATGGTTTTTCCAAAACCACTAATGAGGTGTCCCTTGGCCATTAATGCCTTGTCCCCTCACTTTACCTATAAATACCAAGCCATCCTCTCATCCATTCGACTCCCCACTCTTCTCCAACGATGTTCTGGTCTCATTACCTCCCAAGGAGTCCTCCAAATGTTCCCCCAAACCCTCAATGTCCCAACCATTGAGTTTTAAGAGTTACGTTTTAAGGTAAGGGATCCGATCTCTCTCTTTATTTTCAAGAAATCTCTTTTATGTAATTTCTTTTATGCTCCATGTTCTTATGTTAAATGGTGTTATTTTATACTCCTATTACTTCCCAATTCATGTTCACATAATGAGAGATCCCCTCTTACTCTAATTATTTCGTTTTATGACGTTTTAAGTGGCGCCGTTAGGCTGCCGAAATTTTTGTAACAGATTCTTTCTACCTTCTCGTTTTTCAAGATCTATTTTCATGTAAAGTATTTCAAGTTAATTTTTGTTATGTTGGGGTATGATCTCTAAATTTATCATACAGATATTTTATGATCATATGATGAGTGACCCCATTTTATCTCTTTAATTCAGTATTTTGATGTTTTAAGTGGCTCCGTTAGGCTATCAAAATTTTAAGTGGTTCTTCACCCTTCTCGTTTTGAAATTCTACTTTCATGTCAATTCATTCAAGTTCCTTTTTGTTATTTTGGGGTATGATCTCAATATATATCATACTGATCTTTTATTGACATATTCTGAGAGACCCCATTTGATCTCTTCAATTCATTATTTTGATGTTTAAGTGGCGTCGTTAGGCTGCTGAATTTTTAAGTGGTCCTTTCACCTTTCTCCCTTTCAATGTTCTAATTCCATGTCAAGTATTGCATGTTACTTTTTATTATGTTGGGGTATGAAATATAAATCTATCATATGTATAATTTATGTTCATATTATGAGAGACCCTATTTGATCTCATCAATTCATTTTTGTTGATGTTTAAGTGACGCCGTTAGGCTGTCGAATTTCAAAGGGGTTATTTCACCCTTCTCATTTTCAAGATCTATTTTAATGCCAAGTATTTCAAGTTGATTTTTATTATTTTGGGGTATGATCTCTATATCTATCATACTGATCATTTATGTTCATATGACTAGAGGCCCTATTTGACCTCGTCAATCCATTTTTGGAAGTTTTAAGTGGCGTTGTTAGGCTGCCGAATTCTCATAAGAGAAATCTCATTTTTTGTCTTCCTTTCAAGTTCTTCGTTTCAAATGGTATATCATTCAAATTTCATTAACATGTTCTTAAGTACTTTATATTTTTTCCCCTACTGTTTTATGTATCATTTTTGACTGGGTGACCCATGTCCCCTCTCTTTCCAACTTTTTCTAAAACAATGTATCATAGACGTTATGCTGCATAGTTTCGTCTCAAAATGCCTCCCTCTTTATCTCAAAAATATTTTTTGTTATTAAGTAAATACAAAAAGCTCTTATTTATAAAGGGGTATTCACATATATATCAAATTGTTATATTTTATATTTTGGGATTTACATACATGAAAACCTCTTTCCCTTTCCGTGGGTTTAAAGTGACCTAAAGATCATGTCATTAAAGTTGTTTTTAAAATGTTATGATTATGAAATGAAACCCATTTATTTTATGATATATGGGTTGTTTATGAAATTATTGGTGATGATATATGTGGATCACATGATAATAAAGACATTTCAAGGGTGTGCCTAGATAGCGCTCCAATGCATTGGGTAAAGACTTAATCTATAGAGATGACTTTTTAGACTGATACCTTGGTGAATAACCTTGGTAATTTTTAATGACACCTTGGGGATGGACCGTGGTGAAACGAAATGATTGTCAATATTAAATGTTGTTTCCACATCTTCAAGTTCTGAAAAATGTTATTTTTATTATGATATGCCTCATGATTTCTTTCTCATGCCTTAATGTTCTTTTCATGACCTTATTGAAGTATGTCAAGTTCACATGTAAAATGTTTCTCTTGTTCCCCTTACAGGGAATTCTGCTCACCCTTTCTCTTGATGTATGTCCCAAGGTTATGAGATGTAGTAATGAACCTAGGATGAACATGATGAGGAGCCTTTCAAGTGTTTAAGAAGAATATTTTATGTTTTCATGTTTAAAGATCCTGGTTTCCAATACATTAAACATTAAAGATCCTCGGTTTTTGTAAAATGTAATGAAAGATTATGTGATAAAAAGGCGGGATGCTAAAATACTAATTAGTACAATTTATTTAAATGATGAATATGAAATTGAAATGATTATGTATATTTAAATTACCAAATACATGAATTATATTTCACCATCAATACTATGATATTCTTTCTCATACATATGTTCAACTTACCATCTCCACGATGCAATGAGATTCATCTTTAATGATCACCTTTCAGGAATTTTTTAAAGTATATATATTGATTATTTTGGAGGTATGTGAAATAAATTTTTATTTGAGAAATACATATTTTATTACATAAATATATGTCATTTACTTACTTCTATACTATATTATAAGAAAACAGAAACAATGTCCATGCATATATATGGACTACCATCTCGATGAACAATGTTTCCATTTCATATTTCTAAATATTATACATATTTAAATTCATAATATATATGAAATAAAAATCCAGATTTATATTTATTATTTATTTGAATCATGATCTAAGTTATACGATCCAGAATAACAAGTTAAAACACATATGATAAAGAAAGTGGTTATTACCAGAAATGTTACATTAACATTGAAATTATTATTAAATGGATCTTTTAATGTAATAAATGAATCATATATGATATCATAATTATTAATATGGTTTTGGAATAATTTCATAACATAATATTGTAATTATATAAGAGGTTAAACATACCCTCGACCAGAGGAATATAAAAGGTAATGATTAATTCCTCAATCTCATTATTATTCGAGACTGTATAGGTGTTTGTATATACTATGACATATCTATAATGCATGTAAATGATTTATAAATTTTTTTTAAAGGTATATTTTTTGGTTTTCTAAGGAAGAATATTTACCAATACCATATATTTATATGTATTAATGATTTATTTTTCTAAATCCCTTTAATTATAGTCCATGTTTTCAAAATAAATTTAGGGATTTATTTATATTGTCATGATTGTTATAAAATGTTAATTCCATTAAAAATATTCAATGTTTTATGGGACACAGTGATTCAAAAATTTATATTAAATTAATTTTTTTAATGAATTTCTTTATAAATGTGTGACATTTAAATGATTTCATAAAAAATGGATATTTCTCTCAAAACAAATTATTGATCATTTTAAACTATATCCACATACTTTACTATATATTATTTTTGATTGAGGTTGATTTATTTTATTATAATATCCCATATTGTATTGAATGATTGATGAAATGGTTCACTATGGATGAGCTTTTTTATACCATTCATCTTTTATGGTTATAGTATTTACATGTCGTATGTTTTTTTACAAACTTTTATGTTATGTTTCAACATTTTTATATGAGGAATGCATTGAAATGAATAAGTTATGGGTGAGGTCTGTTATAGCCCCTCGATGCATTGGTAGCTATCATGAGACAAAGTAGTGTCATGAAAAAAGGCTTAGAGAAAATTTATATAATGGGTATTGGAATGAGGACTTAACATTGGGGTTAAAATGTCTGACATTAAGCATTGCATCATTATGTGATTAGTTATTAATGGTACATGTGATTATTCGAGTAGTAGAATATCCATGAGAATAAATAAATAGAAATATTTGATTTACCTTTTCAATATTATTATAAAGTCGTTGGCTAAAGGTCTTATGATTTAATTTTATTTATTTCAATAAATGATTAAGATTATTTATGATAGGTTCCACTATATTGTTTATCCTTACTTAGCAATTGAGATAACCACTTTATGAGGTATTAATTTCCCAGGATTCAATGATGTGTATTATGATTTATATGTTGGTTTAGTCTAATGGAATAATGGTTTTTTATATAATTATTTATGTTCTATTTTATTTTAGAAATTTAATGTTCATGTATGAATTATTTTTTCCAAGCCTTCATAACTGATCGGACCTTCAGGACTTGATTCCTCGTAATTATGAAATTGTGTTAAAATAATGCACCAACAATGAGATTTTGCAGTTCGGGTGTAAAAATAAGAATATAAAATAATTTTAACAAAGTTCCACTGATCCAAATACATAGTATTTAAAGTCACTAAATTTAGGTTTTATCAATACCATAAGCATTAATGGGACCCCTTATCTTCTTCAGAGGTATTCAACATTGAATATTTTGGAATTATTTTCATTGTGACCCATTTTTATAATGTTTATATAATTAATATATTTATTTTCTTCCATAAATTTTCATTATTTTTTCTTGGTTACTATTTTATTAGATCTTATGACAAACTCTAGTTCCCTCCAGGAATGTATAAGTGTGTTTCATTACAAAATTATCTCATGTTTGAAAATATGACATTCCCTTATTCCATTTATCTGTGATATGATTTTCTGCCCTCTTCATATATTTCATCCCATTTAATCCATAATTTATGGTGAGTAATTTCTCTTCCCTGATATCTTATGAAACTATTTAATTATATGTTCAAAATGTTCAATAGAGTAGTTCCATTGGATGAATTGGCATAAACCCTCCAAAAAAATGGTCAATCTTGGATTCTATGATTAGTTAGAAATCATTAGTATACCTTTATAAAATGGTAATTTTATTTTCATACTCATCAACATGTTATCTAAAAATATAATTTAATGTAACCAAACTTCTCTCTTTATCAATGTTTTTTTTCTCACGAGGGAAATATTTATAAATGACTGACTCCTTAAATTATAGTTATTCTATGACTTATATTTCCCCGACCTCCCTAATATTCTTGATCAATGACAAATATTGATCATAATATCCATTTATATGATTCAATTCATGTAAAAGACATTTCTTTTTAGCAGAACCTAATGCCATAATTATTTTCCCTCGATAGTTAATATATTTCTATCCTACCAGTTGATTATTATTCCCGCTAAATGACGAGGGATCTATCACAAAATGTGATCTATCATAGATGAATCTTACATGGAACATTTTTATCCAATAGAGAGAGTTAAATATTTATAAACTAATTATTCTAGAAAAATATATCCTTAACTTTACCAATACCAATAACAGCTATTTTAGCATTCTTTGTAGGGAATCCTATACATTTTTCGTGAGTATTGATTACATTATTCTCTCTATTTTCCATTTTTAAACAATTTAATTTACTATATTAGCTTATATATATATGAACATTATATAACTATAAATATTTTATAGTAATTAACAATAATTGACGAATGTACTCATATTTAATTTCAGATTCAAAAACATGGTTTATTCTTATATACATATATTCAAGACTATAACAGTTTTATCTTTTATAATATATTTTATTAATAAATATAGAATCAATGTTTTTAGTAAGATTCCTCTCATACAAACTATATTTTTGTAAACTCTATTTTACAAGAGACAATTCGTTAAAATATTACATTATAATTATTATATGGAATCACTTCCCGAATGAATGAATATATATGTCATATCCCAAATTTAGTTACATATTTGAAATTAATTTAAATTTTGAACATAAATTTTAAAGAGTATTTTATTTGAAAACATTATTACTTCCATTATTGTAAACATTCATTTCAATGTTAATAATTTCCCTAGAAACATGAGAAAAAGTAATACATAAGAACTGGGTGTTCTTAAATGTCCAATAAACATTAAATATATAAGAAGTTATCAAAAATAAATAATTATAATCAATAAGGAATCATATAAAACTATTAAGACATTCAATTAATCACTATCATGTGAATAATATAGAAGGAATAATATATGATCAAACAACTCTATATAAATATTCACACGTGATTGTATCTTGAAAATGGATATTATAGCTAGTCGAGTATTCACATGGAATAATAATATAATTGAATACATAATATCAAGAATATAAAATATCAATATATATCCTCTAGATATTTACAATCATGATCCATCATGTTTCCATTTAATTTTTTCTGTAGAAACTGATCTTATTTTTGGAAAGGTAATTATAGTGACACAATGGTAATGATCTATCCCCTGGATAGTTTAAAACAACATTAAAAATTATGTTATGGGCTTTTCCAACTGAATTTGTCTCATTAGACTACTTATGCATAGAGGGCATTTCAATAATAGTTCCCCAACCTATAAAATATATGTCAAGAATATTGTCTCATATATTTAAATCTCAATTAAGATCACAAAATCGGTTCTTTATCAAAGACCTGTATTGTGTAAATGATACCAATTTATCAATACGTAAACAAAAAATTACATTAAATTATAGCTAAACCCAAAATATAAATATAGTAATTGGTTTATAAAATAAGCATCTTAATCATAAAATAATATATATATATATATATATATATAAATATTGTAACCAATGAAAAATTATTACAATAATGTGATTGTTTCAAAATAACGTGAACAATCACAAAAATGAAATGATATTCTATGATATTTGATTAATTGATCAATATTTAAATTTGAATTGCAATCCCATTGGATGAGATAATTCAATGTAAAACATAAAATACAATAAATTTATAATGAATAATGATATATCATATCATAGAGGCATTATATATAACATCTAAAATGCAATTGGTTTGTAATAAAAAATATTTCTCAATAAAATGTATATTTAGATGGAATCTCATACCACATTGTAACTAATCGAATATTATTCCCCATAAATAAATAGTCCTAAAATTTAATCTTTATACCATAAATATGATTATATTCATGATATTATATATCATATTGATATATATATATATATATATAAAACAGACATGAATAATAATTGAATAGTGCATATATATCACGAATGTGAATTTGAGAAGTTGAAACACTTAAATAACACTTTCCATTAGAGTAACATTATTTATAATCATTTATAATTTTCAAATAAACTTAGTAATTAATTAATGTATAACATTAAAATTTTTAATAACTTATATGTTCGATTTATAATATCTTTCAAGGGGTCTGGTGAAAATATATCATTATTTTCATTGTTTACGGTACATTAATTTTATTGTTTCTTGGAAGGTACATATGCGTTTGATTATGGATTTTCAAGTAAAATATTATAGAAAACTGCATAAGTGAAATTAAGTGATATTCATGAACATAATGTATTTTAAATAGACCCATTTTTAAATTTACTTTCATATGTGAGGATTATTCATTTCATAAAATGATATTTTCAAATGATTAGGTAATTTATGTAGTTTTTTTAGAACACACATAACTAGTTTCATTTTATTTAATATTACAAGAACATGTTTGTCATAGAAAATGAAATATTTTAAAATATAACAATTAAAATATAATTTATCCACAATATTAGTTTTATAACCATCCTTGATGTATGTAAGGGATTACAAACAAAATCATCATTCACAAAGGTGATTAACCAGTATAATTTCTAGAATATTTTACTTATTTGAATAAGAAAAGGTAAACAATTTTATTAGATATCATATATTCATTTTTAAACATAATATTCCAATATGAAAATTATTATTTAATTATTATTCCTTTATGTATGAATACTGTTTTGACAAAGTAGAAGATTAAATGAAATTAAGATAGGTTCTTTGAGAAAATTACATCTTGAATGTCACCCCCTTGAATAAACCCTTGAGTTCCATGGGTATGATTTTTACATGATAAACATGTAGAATATATATTATCATAGTGTATAAGACAATGTTTTTCAGTTATTTTAGGACTTTTATGGATTTTGATCTAAAGTTGGGTTTTGAGGGGTGGTATTTGTACTTGAGGAGGACTGGTTTGACGTGATTAAATAATGATTATTTAATGATTAAAGCCAAACAAACTATCAAGATATTAATAACAATAAAATTAGATGATAATTATTTTAATAATGGTTACTTAGGGTTGAGAAAGAAAATAACCTACTAGTTAATGTATTAATTATAAATTATTTTATTCATTTACCATTTAATTTTAATTTGTCTTATTATTTTACCTATACAATGGTAAATATTAATTTATACAATTGTAAAATTATATTAATAAAAAAATATTAATTCATAATATGGGACTTATAATTACAAATATATAATCAATTTCAAAAAATTCAATTAATAAAATTTAGAATTTTATATTCAAAATTAATCTCGTGGATACACCAATAACGCTGTTTATAACGGGAAAACATCATATTATCAAATATTTTTTTTCCAAATTCAATGTGAAATTGATTATTATGAGATAAATTGGATTATATTTTTTAAAAATGAAGAAATTATACCTTATATCAAATTTAATATATAAATTATCAATATAAATAAATTAGAGAAATATTATTTTTCCAACTAAAATTATGTCTTTTCACTACTCATAAAAAAATGAGCCTTTAGAAAAAAAACATTTACCCTATGCTAATTTTGATATTAAATATTCTAAATTTATGTTTATTTTTTTAGATGGAATTTAAAAAAATCAAAAACTATATTTTTTAAATAGGTGTTTTTTTTAAATGGATTAAAGATTCCTTTTAGAAAAATATTGTTCCTATTCTTAATATTGGATTTATTTTAATCTTAATCATACAATACTTTTTTTATTAATTTAAAAAAATTTAATTATTTTGAAACATATATATTTAATTGATGTATTCAAAAAATAGTTATTAATAGAATAAATTATATGAAAAATCCATTTTGGGCATAAGAATTGTATTTTATAATAACTCATCCATTATGTTAAATTGGTCTTAATTTATATTTATAAATAAATAAAAAATAAAAAATTAATTTTATAAACATGTTTAAAATTTTATTTCATTATTTAGTTATCCTCATTCATTTCGTCCATTCCAATGGTATCGTGATAAATATTAAAACTAAATAATATCTAATCGTTTTATTAAGCTTAGTGTTTTGTAATCTATCAAACATTGTTTTCTATTAAAACACCATGGTGTCACAATAAGTTTGATAGTACAATATTTATCCACCTAAAAAAATATTCAATGGGAAAGAAAATCCTTGATCGTTCTTAAGGTGTAATACGACCTTGAAAATAGATGTATTTCATTTTCCATCATCTACAATCCATGATGGATATATTGATAAACTTAAAAAAATTGATATATTATTTATGATTATAACATATTTATTAAATTATAATATAACATATACCAATTTTTGTTCCATTCCATTTCAAATATTATGACTTCATTCACCTGTATGGTAGACTACTACCTTGCAGAGCTATGTGATTTATTTTTCAATTATGATTTAATTTGATTGTAGTAAGTATAAATTTAGTTAATATATGTGATATATAAAATATTATGTTGACTGTTGAGAATAAATTTATCACCCACTACCTTACCATTTCATTCTATAAGGGACTGATATCATTTCTTGTAACGTCCTGAACCCGGGTGCCCCGAATCCAGTTCGCCACGTGACCTCAAGCGCATTTCCCCAAATGCCAGAGGCTGCCGACTAGCAGCGAGGGCCCATGTCTGATAGTGGGGAAACTATGCCCTCATTTGTCAAAGTGTAGTGCAGTGGAATACAAAATAAAACATACACCAACAGTGGAAGCAGTAAACTATTCAAAACTGAAATACACAACAACAGTGGATATAACCAACAATATATAAATGATGATGCTACATGTATCATGTTCTAAGAAAACAGCCAGAACATGTTATACATCAATACGATACAACCCAAAGCAGAGTACATAAAAAAAAGAAAAATAGCTGGCAGCGGCATCGCGAGCCTAGGTCGGTCCCATGCCCTCCTAATGCTCTACATCAGTCAAGTATCGGGATAGGGAATCATGCCCCTATCCACACCTGTAGAAAAGTAATCTCTTTGGGCCGAAAACCGTGACCCAAACAGGGTGTGAAAAATATATCTCAGTAGGCACCCACCAAAGGCTCGTGCCCAACTGCGTGTAAGCATGCAACGATAGTGTGCAGTAGTAAAATGAAATAATGTAAGTATTACTCAAAAGTAAAAACTATGAGTTATATTTCCATTTTTTATATTCATTTAATCCATTTAGTACAAGAAATCAACATAGTGCATTTCTACGTAAACAGTCCACGTCCTCAGATAAGAAAACCATACCCTCAGGTAATCAGATCCCAACCCGTAGGTAATTGCCCTCAGGCGTAATAGAATTTTTCCTTCAGGCGTTGGTAGTGTTGCCCTCAGGCACAGAGTCTATTTCCCTCAGGCACGGAAAAAGTTTCCCTAAGGCCGAAGTAACTACTGCCCTCAGGCTAAATAGTGATGTTCCCACATGCTAATCAAAAAAATGCCCTCAGGCTAAACAGGTTATCGGGCCATGTCCAACATATCAAAATTCATTAAACAAGAAATTCCTCTCAAGGAAATTCTACAATTACTACATTAAAGGCATACCCTCGGATATCCTGGCCAAACGGCTAAACAGTGAAACACACCCCTGGGGTGGTTCCAGATCCACGAAACAATCCCAACTAGCATTTTATTATCACAATTTAATCACCAATGCACTTCTAGGCATTAAATATAGAAACGTCCTCAGTCACACGACACCCCAACATGAGTTCGTGGCATAATAATGCACAAAAACGCACGACATTTGGAAAATAATCACAATGCCACCTGCCTTATACGCCAACGAACGATATACCTGAACACCGACTCCAGAAACACCCAAGAACGGTGTAGATCCATGCGGTTCCAATGAGATTGTCCAAAGCAGAATCAGATTCCAGACGAACACCTGGCAGATCTTCGAAGGTTTGGCTGTCCTCATTGGCTCCAAAATGGATCAAACGCCTCCTTTGCCAAATGAGGAGGATACTGCCTATTTTATGCCGAAAAAACAAAGTACACGACATGTACTTCTGAATACAAGACATGTACTTATTTCATTTAACTATTCATTTGGTGGCACCACCACACTATTCACCCATCGACCTAAGTACACAACATGTACTCCTCAGTAAACGGCGTGTACTGTCACCCAGCTGTCGGCGACTCCACCACCTTACTATCCAAGCATGCTGACTGACTACATGGCGTGTAAGGTACCACTATAAGGCATGTAGTCCGTTCCTACACCCCTTGTCACTGACAAGGCTACACACCCCGTGTACTCATCCCAACACGGAAAAAAGTACACGGCGTGTGGACAAAGTACACAGCGTGTAGTTTCGAAATTTAGCATTCGTTTCCATTTTCCATATTTTCTCAAAACACTTATGGAAAAGAAAAAGGAAGAAGATCATACCTCAAAAATAAGAACTGAGTTCTTACAAACCTCCCCCTTATAGAAATTTATCCCCGAATTTCCCTTCCCAGGGTGGTGAAGATAAAGCTCAGAACAGCTCTGGCCACTGAGCACGTACGTCGGCCTCCCGCTCCCAGGTCTCGTCCTGCACTCGGCCATGCTCCCATAGCACCCGTACGAGTGTAACTGACTGGCCTCAGAGAACCATCGTGCTCCTGTCAATGATACAGATCAGATGCTCCTCAAAGAATGCATCATGACGAAGCTAAACATCCTCAGGCTGAAAGGTGTGAGATGGGTCTGAAAGGTAGCGACGCAATTGAGACACATGGAAGACATCGTACATGGCTCGGTACCGCTGCGGTAACTGCAACCGATAGGCAACCAGCCTGACTCTCTCCAGAATCTCGAATGGCCCCACACACCTCGGTGAATCTTTACCCTATCTCCTGACCCGCTTGTGTCACATCCTTGACGAAACATGTAGAAAAACCTGATCCCCGACCAAGACCTCCAAAAGTCATCTGCGGTGATCATAATAAGACTTCTGAAAAGACTGTGCGGTAGCTATCTGCTTCCGAATCAACTGGACCTGCTCAAATGT
The DNA here is from genome assembly GCA_963277665.1 of Viscum album. NCBI lineage: Eukaryota > Viridiplantae > Streptophyta > Magnoliopsida > Santalales > Viscaceae > Viscum > Viscum album. The sequence goes on along the minus strand of OY728140.1, from coordinate 2,032,155,011 downwards.
CTTCTGCACAATATGTGGCCCTAGTAAAGCTGCCTCACCTGCCTCTAACCAGCACAAAGGTGATCAGAATGGCCTACCATATAAAGCTTCGTATGGTGCCATCTCAATGGTTTCCTGAAAAGTATTGTTATAGGAAAACTCTACTAAGGGTATATGCTTCTCCCATGAGCCCCCAAAGTCTAGGATGCATGCGCGCAGCATGTCCTCTAGCACTTGTATCATCCGCTCTGACTGGCCATCTGTCCGAAGATGGTATGTTGTGTTCAGAAGCACCTATGTACCCAGTGCCCTCTGAAAACTCTGCCAGAAACGAGACGTAAAGAGGGAGTCCCTATCTGAAACGATTGAACGCGGGACCCCATGAAGACATATGATCTCTCGGATATACAGCCTTCCGAGATCGTCCACACCGAAGGCCTCCTTGATCAGAAAAAAGTGGGCTACCTTCGTGAGTCTGTCCACAACAACCCACACGACATCATTGCCACGAGGTGACCTCGGCAAACCAATCACGAAATCCATCGTGAAATCATCCCATTTCCACTCTGGAATGGGTAACTGCTGTAACAGTCCAGCTAGTCTCTGATGCTCTGCCTTCACCAGATGACAGGTGGAACATCTCGTAACCAACCCAGCTATCTCTCTCTTCATTCCCGGCCACCTGTACAGACGTCTCAAGACTCCATAAATCTTCGTAACCCCGGAATGAACTGGCCATGATGAAGCATGAATCTCCCGCATCACCTCCTCGCGTATATCCCCTCGAACCCATACTCGTCCATATAAATGAAAAACCTCGTCTTCGCCTATCGTCGAACCAGGTGGAGGGTCCCCACTTGCCACCGACTCCCATAGAACTAGGCCTTTTGAATCTAATAGCTGCCTCATCCTCACTCTATCCAAGAGGGTAGAAGTCACAATTTACGAGGAAAGATGAGTCTTCTGCTGATAGTCATGCACCTCCAGATGCATCTCAGAGAACTACGCCATAATTTGTCACTCACCATTGGCCTCCTGCACTGCCTGTATCTGAGTCTTCCTGCTCAGTGAATCAGCTATTGCATTACCTTTACCAGGTGTATAGGCAAGCTCAAAACTGAAGGACTGTAGGTACTCAACCCACCTTCTCTGCTTAGATTTAGGTCACGCTGATTAAAGATATACTTGAGGATTTTGTTGTCAGTGAAAACCACAAAATTCTATCCTAACAGATAATGTCTCCAACAACGCAACACATGCACTACTGTAGCCAACTCGAGATCATGCATCGGGTAATTCTTCTCATGTGGCCTCAACTGCCGAGACCCATACGCGACAACTCGGTCACCCTTCATCAAAACAGCTCCCAGCCCAATCCCTAATGCATCACAACAAACTGTATAGCTCTTCCCCTGCTCTGGGAGTATCAGGATCGGTGCTGATGTCAACCTTCCCTTCAGGTCCTGAAAAGCTGCCTCGCAAGCTTCCGACCAAACGAACTTCACACCCTTCTTAGTCAAACCTGTCAACAGTGCTGCTAAGTGGGAGAAGTCATGAATGAAGCGTTTGTAGTAACTATCCAGCCCTAAGTAACTTTTTATCTCAAACACTTTCTTAGGCTGCTCCCAGGAAACTACTTCTCTCACCTTCTCTGGGTCTACTACAACTCCTTCCTATGAGATTATGTGACCCAGGAAGTCAATCTGGTCCATCCAAAAGTGGCACAATGAGATCTTAGCATATAATCGATGCTCTCTCAGTGTACCCAATACGATCCGATGATGGGTGGCATGGTTGTGTTGAGTGTGAGAGTACACCAAGATGTCGTCCACGAATACTACCACAAAAGAATCATTATACGAATGAAACACATGATTCATGAAAGCCATGAAAACTGTTGGCGCGTTCGTCAGTCCGAACAGAATAACCGTATACTCATATAGACCATACCTACTCCTGAAACCTGTTAGAGGTATATCAGATGGTCTAACATGCAACTGATGATATCCGAATCTCAAATCAATCTTTGAGAACACTCGTTATCCACAAAGCTGATAAAACATATCATCTATCCTCGACAAGGGATATCTATTCTTAACCATCAACTGGTTCAACTTCTGATAACCCACGCAAAGGCTAAGGGTATCATTCGCCTTCTTCGCAAAAAGAACTGGGGAACCCCATGGAGAAGTACTGGGTTAGAAAAAACCCTTCGCCTGTAGCTCCTCTAACTACCTCTTGAGCTTTTGCAACATAGGCATGGCCATCCTATAAGGAGGAATGGACAACGGTGCTGCCCCTGGCACTAGCTCAATAGAGGAATACACCTCACGCACCAGAGGTAGACCTAAAAAGTCATCCGGGAAGACATCCCTGAAATGATTGACAACTAGAGGGAAATCCATCTAACAAGTCCCCTAGTCATCCAGATATAAGCTTGGAATCTGGTCTGTGACTCCACCTCAACCATGATTCACTTTTCCAGCTCGACTCAACTGAACATCCCATTCGTCCTTGTATAGAAACTCTCTGCCCCTGGTGTCATGAAACACACACTATGATGATAGCAGTCTACAAAAGCTTGGAAGAAACCAACCAGTCCATCCCAAGAATGACGTCATAGCTCGTCATCTCCATGACATAGAGGTACCAATGGAAGTGACACCCACCAACCTCAAGTGGGCACCCCTTGCACTGACGCACACCCTCCGTTCTAGTCCCCAGCAATGTGTCTAGCGTCATGATATCATAAGAATAAGAAACATCGAGTCAAAGGCTCTCCACAACGGGTACATACATGAAACAATGCATAGCACCCATATCAAAAAGTACTGAAGACAAGACAGAAGATACTAAAATTGTACCTCTGACTGTTGAAGGTCCGAGATCCTGCTCCTGCTGGGTCTTTTGCACTGCATATGCCTACCCAGTGTCACAACCCTGTGACACCGCCTGGCTACCCTGAGCTGTCCTTCCCTACTACCTCTGAGATCCTTGTGTCTGGCTACCACGGGCACGACCACCATATCTTCCTGCACGCCTAGACGTATTCTAGTTACCTGACTGGTAAGAAGCCACTGGTCTTTCTCCCGCACACGAAGTCTACTCAAAACCCCTCTCACTAGAAACTGGTGGAATCTCCCAAAAAAATCACTACAGATGGCCCATCTTGCCAAAAGCTCGGCACTCCACTGGGTCTCATGGATACTGCAGTCTCTTGTGCCCCTCTCTACCACACTGGTAGCACCTGACCGGACCACCTGAAGAATTCTTCTGACTAGTACTGCTACCCTGAGAGAAGTCCATCTGTCTCTTCCTATTGCCAGAAGAAATAGTTCCAGTAACTGGTGCTGAACCGCCCTGGCACACACCACTGGATTTCCGCAGGTTCCTCTTTGTAATCAATGACTGGTTGAAAATCGCGTGTACAGTAGGTTACCTGAATACATTCACCAGCGCTCGGATGTCATACCGAAGACCATCCTTAAAACGTTTGGCTCTCAACATCTCATCACCCACCTGCACAGGTGAAAAGCGTTGATGCTCCATAAAACGATCAGAATAGTCTATCCCTGACATAGCGCCCTGCTGCAGATTCATGAACTCTCGAGCTCTATCTTCCCTCCGCATCTCGGGAAAGAAGAAGTCATAGAATACTTCCTGAAAATCTTCCCACGCCATGTCCCTGTGATGCTCTGACTAAGTGGTAACATCCCACCACCACATGGCAGAATCATGAAACATGTAAGTCGTGAGCTTGACCCTCCGCCCTTGAGGCCTCTCAAGATGCTTGAAAATAGTCTGCATCAATCCTAGCCGAGACTCTGCAGCCTGTGGTCCACCATCCCCTGAAAACGTAGGCGAATGCTGCTGCTGAAAGATACACGTCAGCTCAGCCATATATGTAGCATCCTGTGGTGCTCCCTGAAAGGTATGCATAAACCGAATAAATCTTTCACGGAACTACGCCTCCGCACATGTGTCCGGTATAACATCTGGTGCCGCATCTGCCTCCGCTAGAGGATCCACTAGTAGCCCATGGCCCACCATCTCCGGAGTACAATTGTCGCCGCTTTCTTGGTGAAAAACTCGCGGTCGTCTAGGTGGCATGACACTACAAAGTCAAATGAATGCCTCAGATTCAAAATTATTATGACTGAAAGCGAAGAAACCGCAAAGGAAACAAGAGGAAGAAGGCATTCAAAATTTTCAAAACAAGACTACACAGCGTGTATAATGACTACACGACGTGTACTTGACTTTCCTTCCCCTGCCTGGGTCCTTCTACATGGCTAAGCCACACGGCTTCCGTCGAACAAAACTACACGGCATGTATATTATCTACACGGTGTGTACGGTGTTATTTTCCAACTGCCCGTGTCGTCTGTTACACGACCGACTACTCGCCATGACACTACATGGCATGTTGCACCCACACATGGCATGTACACCACCCCATTTCCTAGCCACACAGCTAACTCCACACGGTCTGTCCTCGGACAAGACTACACGACATTTCCCACAGGTCCACGGCATGTTCAGGGAGAGGTGACACCGGCCCGTGTTGATAGTTACACGGCCGAGTCCTCAGGTCACACTACACGACGTGTGCATCATTGACACGGCGTGTTCTATGAAGGAGTTCACCGAACCGTGTTGTTAGTTACATGGCCGGACTCCGGGTCAACACTACACGGCGTGCAAAAAACTACACGGCGTGTTTTACCAAGCCCTTCCCTACCCAGTTTCACTGCCCACACGGTTTGTGAAACGGGAAGAGACTACACGGTGTGTACTCCGGGTACACAGCATGTACTCCAAAAGTTCATTTTTTTCCCGAATAGAAGGATATACACGGCTTGTATAAAGTCCAACACGGCGTGTATACAGGGCATCAGGACAATATACCTCAGAAACTTCTCCGGAACCCAGAAAACACTAAAAAACATCACCTAAGTGTCAAATTCCAACCCGTGAGGGACCATACACTCCATGAATCAAAGATTGACATCTTATCTGTGTTATAACTAATAAACAGTCAATGATCCACCGAATTCCGGTCAATGGGGGCCCATACTCTCCAAAAACCAAGGGTTGGCATCCATTATATAAACAAGCTTAAACAAAAGAACATATCACAAGGTAGGTATTTATCAAGCAGTTATCACAACAACATGCTTTATTTGTACAACAACTATCACAACAACATGAAAATGCTAATGCACCTACATGGCATGGAATCTATGCATGGCATGTTATATCTAGAATGTAACTATATGATGCATGAGACGAAATACCCTCTTCTCAACGGGTTTCAACTCCAGAGAACCCATAAATAAATTATAAACAACACAATATCAAAGTCTGTCACCCAATGGTGAAAACATATCAACCGTAAAATTGAAAAATCAAAAGAAAATGAAAAATACGAGGTAGAATAGATTTTCCCTGTACACGGGTTAGCTACGCCCATGCACAGCTTATTACCAACTACCGTTCAATCCTATCTCTGACTACGACTCCAAATAGTAAGTCAAAGAAAAGAAACATCCTCTGATACCACTTTGTAATGTCCCGGACCCAGGTTCCATGCAATGGGTGCCCCGAATCCGATTCGCCACGTGACCTCAAGCGCATTTCCCCAAACACCAGAGGCTGCCAACTAGAAGCGAGGGACCATGTCTGATAGTGGGGAAACTATTCCTTCATTTGTCAAAGTATAGCGCAACGGAATATAAAATAAAACGTACACCAACAATGGAAGAAGTAAACCATGCAGAACTGAAATATACACCAACAGTGGATATAACCAACAATTTATAAATGATGATGATACATGTCTCATGTTCTATGAAAACAGTTAGAACATGTTATAAATCAATAAGATTTAACCAAAAGCAGAGTACAAGAAAACAAAGCAAAACAGCTGGCAGCAGCATCGCGAGCCTAGGCTCGGTCCAATGCCCTCCTATTCCTCTACATCAGTCAAGTATCATTATAAGGACTCTTGCCCCTATCCACACCTACCGAAATGTAATCTTTTTGGGCCGAAAAGCGTGACCCAAACAGGGTGTGAGAAATATATCTCAGTAGGCACCCACCAAAGGTCCGTGCCCAACTGCGTGTGAGCATGCAATGATAGTGTGTAGTAGTAAAATGCAATATTGTAAGCAGTACTCAAAAGTAACAACTATCAGTTATATTTCCATTTATAATATTCATTTAATCCATTTAATACAAGAAATCAGCACAATGCATTTCTACGTAAACAGTCCACGTCCTCAGACAAGAAAACCTTACCCTCAGGTAAGGAGAACCCAACCCGCAGGTAATTTCCCTCAGGTGTAACAGAATTTTTCCCTCAGGCGTAGGTAGTGTCAGCCTCAGGCACAGAGTCTACTTCCCTCTGGCCCAAAAGAAGTTTCCCTCAAGACGAAGAAACTACTTCCCTCAGGCTAAACAGTGCAGTGCCGATAGGCTAATCACAACAACGCCCTCAGGCTAAACAGGTTACCGGGGCATGCCCAACATATCAAAATGCAGTAAGCAAGAAATTCCTCTCAAGAAAATTCTAAAAATACTACATTAAAGCCACACCCTCAGGTATCCGGGCCAAACGGCTAAATAGTGAATCACACCCCTGGGGTGGTTCCGGATCCATGCAACGATCTCAACCAGCATTTTATTATCACAATTTAATCACCTATGCAATTCTAGGAATTAAATATAGCAACGACCTCATCCACATAACACCCCAACATGGGTTCGTGGCACAAAAACACACAAAAATTCATGACAGTTGGAAAATAAAAACAAAGACACCTGCATTATATGCTAACGAACGATATACCCGAACACTGACTCCAGAAATGAGCAAGAACGACGTGAATCCGTGCAGTTCCAACGAGATCGTCCGAAGCCGAATCGGATTCCAGACGAACACCCGACGAATCTTCAAAGGTCTGACCATCCTCTTTGGATCCAAAATGGCTCAAACGCCTCCTCTGCTAAATGAGGAGGCTACTGCCTATTTTAAGCCGAAAAAACAAAGTACATGGCATGTACTTATGAGTACATGGCATGTACTTCTCTCATTTAACTGTTCTTTTGGCGGAACCGCCACACTGTTCACCCATCGACCTAAGTACACGGCATGTACTGCTGAGTACAAGGCGTGTACTGTCGGCCATCTGGCGGCGACTCCACCACCATACAATTCAAGCCTACCGATGGACTACACGACGTGTAAGGTACCACTACACGGCGTGTAGTCGGTTCATACACCCCTCATCGCCGACAAGGCTACACTCCCCGTGTACTCATCCCAACACAGCCAAAAGTACACTTCATGTGGACAAAGTACATGGTGTGTAGTTTCGAAATTTGGCATTCTTTTCCATTTTCCATATTTTCCCAAAAACACTTAAGTAAAAGAAAAAGGAAGAAGCCCGTACCTCAAAAATAAGAACCGAGTTCTTACATTTCTCATGTGTATGTACAACCTACCATCACATAGAAGAGTGCAATTCATTTTTCGTGTACATAATTCATTAATCGAACTATTTTATTCAATTAGGTATATATGATATTTATTGAATAATTGTAATTATCTATATAATATATATATCTGTATATAAATCCCTATACTGATTTCCATGAACTATTTTCCGTAGCTGATTTTTCACATGTCCATAGGAACACCTCCCATTATGTCAAAGGCTTCCAACTAGTAGAGAGGTTGTGAAATAGATCTCGGGGAGACTATACCCTCTTTTTCAATGTAGAAGAATATTGGAACAATTAAATAATATACAATAATTAATAAAACAATCCTTAAAAATAGTAACCATAACAATAATGATAACATGATGAACCCAAATAGAAATCACATTTATAACTAAATATTAGACATGTCATCCAAATTAGTGACATGTGTCAAATTCAAGGGCCAATGTTAAGACACTAAAAATTAAAACTTTTGTTAAGATACTAATAATAGTTACCTAATCCATGCTTTGTCCCAAAATAGCCATTTAAAAAGTGTCCCCTACCTATATCATGTCACATAAATATGATGTCTATTTGGGTATCGATCTAGTAGCCTGAGTAGCATGTCATTACAACTAAGTAGGGAACTACAACAAATGTATAAAACAATATCCAATAAATAATATATTATCTGTTTTATATATAATAAAATACATTAAATAATGAAAAATGTTCATATATATTCAAATATTCTCTATATGGACACATAATCCCCCGAGATTGTGAGGAAACTCAATCTTTCTTTTCAAACATCATCATGGGTCGTAGTCTGAACTGTAACACATATTAAATATATATTTAATTACAACACAAGATATATCATTAACAATTTCATTTAAATTAAATATCACAACCACATGAAACCATAGTCTAATGAGAACATTTATGGCCTATAACGCCATTTCTAGCGCATCGTGAGTGTTTATAACATTGGTCAATATCTAAAAAACTATTATTTTGTAAATAAAATATGTGAATATGGAAAATTATTATGGTTACAAAAATTTATATTACATAATCCCATATAGGTATTTGGATCGTCAGCCTATATCCCACAATCAAATATTAATCAATCACACATATTTTATATATATGACTTATATCACATGAGTCGATGTTAATCAACAGTGACCCAATTTTTATAACATCGCATCATGAATTCCATCTCAATTATGAAACAATCATGGTTCAAAATTTTAATCACAATGGATAACATGAAATATTCTTCATTTAAACGTTTTTAAATATTTAAATAAATGAACGCGTTAGCTTATTATGGTTAATGAGGCCATATTATAATTCCCAATGACAATTTAAACATAAAAATCATTATTTGACCACTCAAAAAATCCTAAATTCCTCTCAATTCCACAATAACATTATTCTATTAATTAATAAACTAAATAGTAAATTTAATTCCAAAAATTCCAATGTCCCTGAATTAATGAAAATAAATATCACATGTAAAACAAATTAAATAAATTCATTATTCAATAAAATTTCCCAATAATGGAATCTTATTTAAACAATTAAATTCATTTAATTACACCCAGAATATGATATTTTCAATTTGGACTGACTTGATCAATATTGATATCAAAGATACCCTATATAAATCCCCAATTGAATATGAACAACCAAGATCAATTCTTAGAATGATATCTACAATCCTAATATATATCCAAGGTTAAACTTTTCAAGATATATAAATTCGATAATCAATCCCACCATCATCATTGGAAACCCATTACCAATTATTCTAGAAAATTATATGTGGGAGAGAAAAATTTAATTTTATAGAAACCATATAACTTGAGAGGTGTATATTTATCAATATGGCCATCAATTCAACAATAATAATGTTTTAGAACCCATGGAATTCATTTGGACATAATGAATGAGAGAAAGCAGCCAAGGATGTGTTTGGTCGACTTTGTGTAATGTATGCGGGATTTGTGAATTCTAAAAATTATTTTCATAATGTTTTAAATATTTTGCATGGTAGTCTATGGGGGTGTGTATGGTTAACAAAATTGTTCATCCTAACTATACACCTCTTTTATGTGCGTTAACCAATACTTCTATCATGGTGAACTATGTTCCAAACTACGTGCCAACCATAAAATCTTGTTCGGTCTTTGGTTGAATGATTTTATGGGTTACTTTGAAATTTTTTTAAACATTTCACTTGAAAAAACAGATATAAAAAGATAAAAATTCAACCCAACCTAACCAAAGTTAAAACCTGAATAATATATACTCAAAAAAGGAAAACAATGCATGTAAATGAGATCGAGACATTTCCAGTAAAAGTTCAGAATCTTATAATCTCCCTTATTTATAGGATATCATCACTGAAAAATACACCCTTGAATTTCTATTATTAAAAGGTAAATAATCATACCACTATGCTAGGATATAAGTTTCTATCCCCCATATTTTACTTTGGAGCACTACCAAGTAACCACAAAACATAGACTATCAGTAAATTATACCCCCTTAACACATTCTCATTGTTATACACAATAGGTATGTGATTATCCTCTATGGACACCTCATTATCAATCAAAATGTAATCTTTGGTGATCACATGAGAATGGTCACAGTGATACCACTGATGTTTTCACAAATTAATAAAATCATTCCTAGAACTACACCTATGTGGAAGATCCAATCTGTTAAGCCCTGTCCCAATTCTATCCACAAATTGAAACTATACAACAATCCTAGGTGACAACATGACATATATCTGAATCTAATAGTGAAATAATATAGGGGAAACACATATGAAATTTTAAAAACACACAGTAATATGAAGTGTTCATTGTTATCCATTATAATATGACAATTTTGGCTCTAAACCATAGCCATACCATTTTGAATCTATTAAACCTAATCTGATTACTCAAACAGATGACTTCATCCCATTAACTTTGACCCACATAACTCCCTCGAACATATAAGATATTTTCATAGACTACCATAACGATCGTCATATTCAGCCATCTGTATAGTTTCATGAAAAATATTTTTATATGTTCAATCCACTGAAATTATATTTCTTCTCCCATTATCCTTAAAATTCTAAGACACATGCTAGAAGAATATCCTCAAGAAATTGTATTGTACATTATGACTTACCATCTATTTTTTGGTGGAATATCAATATTATGAAAATATGTGTATCAGGAACCTTCTAAAACGCTTCTAGAATCATAAAGTGAAACATGGGTTACAAAATGAATTAATTCATTGATGAACCCCATGAAAAATCACTATCTCTCAATCATATATGTCTCCCAAGTAGTCTACTAAAAAAGTGTCAAATATCAAAATTAAGTGATCTTATTTCAACTACATGTCTACAAAACTATAAATAGATTCATTCTTTTATGGCCTCCTTATAAGACACACCAAATTATCCATAGTAAAATCATCCAACATCAATTCTGAAATGGGAAACCATTTTGGTAAACCACTGGGTCATTGATGCTCAACAATTATGAGTTGATAGTAGTTGAATTATTTTATGAACATTAGTATCTATCTTTTCATTCCTAAACACCAATATTTGAAAACATTGGTTATGAAAATTTTTAGTTAAAACTAAATGTACCATCCATTATGAGGACTGAAATTCGAGCATCCCCTCATCCCTCATATTCAAATGCACAACAACAATACTTTTGACACATTTATATCCTAATCAAATGTAGTCTAATATGAATGTGTCTCCCAACATCATTATTTTATGTTATGGAATTACATTCTATATCCTGATAATACCTTTCTCGAATCCTTATAAAAAATGAGGTTTCCACTAAATATTATTTGAGATTTATCTTTTGAGGTCTCTCTTAAACAACAATATTCATCTCATTAGGTAAATTTATCATCATTCACTCAGAACTAGACTTATGTCCTACATGAGTGTGAGTATTCCTACAATGAGTTCCAACAATATTTTTCCCTTATAGAACATATATTATAGATCAAAATCAATTGAATTCGCATACCTAATCAACCACTAATTTCATATATTAAAATATCATTGTGAAAAGATATACATTATTTTATGGTGATTTGTATACATAGTAAATATTTATCCCAATAGGGAATAATTCCATACCTTAAAAGAGTAAATTATTTTTTCTAACTTGATTCCATGTGTTGGGTTGTTCCATTAATGTGGGATAAATTTCTAAGAACCATACAACACAACTCAATATTCCCTCATTAACTACATTCAAATTCATTTCCCAAAATCATCAATATAATTTGTTTAATAATACCATAGATCAGGTAGGATCTACATGGGTGGTGTACTCCAATGATTATTCAGCTACTACAATGAATTACAACACGATTCGAACCATTCATGCATTATCTCTATCATTGTCAATCTAGAAAGTTGTTCTTCCAAATGTGAAATGTCTTGAATGAACCTATAGAAATATCCCGTTGAACCTATAATGCTATGTATAAAAAATTCTTGATGTTTCCAAGAAACGAGTACCTTAACATTATCATAGCCCACTAAAAAAAATTCTCCTGACCCGATATAACCTATGAAATGTGTATGATCAATATACAATTAAAACATATATGTATTTGTAGATTGGTGATCATCTATCAGTGTACTCAGGTTGATGTCAAGATACATCGATTTGTCATCTTGTGTCATGGAGTATACCATGATATCATCCATGAACAAAAAAAATCTACGTATGGTTTAAATATTCTCTATTTCATGTCTATAAACATCGGGTGATAATTACTCATCCCAAACTTCCTTATAATGAACTCATAAAATCTATACCTCATTCAGAAAGTAATATAAGGTATACTAAAATGTCGATACCTCAACTAATTATACCCTTGTGTTATTTTAATCTTTTAGATGACACAATCTATACTATACTGTTAAAATAGATCATTGTTATGCAGTAGAGGTTAATTGTGCATCACTATCATGTAGATCAACATTCAGTAATCTCCAGACATGTGTAATGTTCCCTCAATCTTCGTTGAAAAAAATACCATAGAACACCATGGAGATATACATCAATGGATAAACACCTTATATACATAATATTCTATTTGACTTTCCATCTTTTAAATGTAACACCCCTAGATTTCATAGTATGCTATTTCTTCAAAGTAGTTCAATAACACGCATTGCATGCAACACCGAGTTCAAGCGCACCACAACATACCAAACTAGCCGTTCAAAAGCGGTTATGAATAGTATTAGCTGAATTTGGAACTATATATATAATAATTCTAATTTTAGAATCCATATTATGAGTTTCTTAGACATAAATCATTTTTCCAAATAAAAGAAGTATTTTTCAAAAAATGCACTTTTTCCGCCTTTTAATTGTGAACCATTTTTAAATCCAATATTTGAAACATTTATATATTCTATTTTAAATAATAATTTTCTTCTTTATAATCGGGACATAATAATTTAGTTTCAATAAATTTTTGGTGCTTTTCTAATAACATTCATTTTTTGGTTGAATAGTGAAAAATACTATATTTTAACTGAAAACATCTTTTTTAGTCAAAATAATTTATAGTGTTAAATTATACATTTTAATGGTTTGGAAGTATAAATTTATTATATTTTTACCATTTAATCTAATTATGGTCTTTTTAGGTAATTGTTCTTTGAAATTGGATATAAAAAAGTGTCCAACTTTTGATAGTTATTATTTTTAAAAATACACATTTTCGTTTTGACAGCGGGAATTTATTTTATGTTAATAAATAATACTTTTATTTTTTTTTCAATTTGGTAAAATAGTATTCATTTTTGGATTCCTAATATAGAAATTATCTTAGGGTGAAACTTTTTTATTTTTCTGATGACTATCATATTTTGATGAATAGTAAAAATTTATAATTTTAATAAAAAACAACTTTTTTATTCAAAATAATTAATAGTGATAAATTATAAATTTGAATGATATTAATGTATAATTAGATTATAATTTTACTATTTAATTTATTGTTGGTCATTGACAAAATTTCATATTTAAACTGGACATTAGAATATGTCAATCTGTTGATAGTTATTATTTGTTAAAAACACGCTTTTTTGTTTCGTCAATGGGAATTAATTTTAAATTAATTTCTTCCACTTCTGTGTTTTGAATTTAGAAAACTGGATTCCATATTTAGAATCAGGAGGTCTAAATTGTGTAAATAGGCTACTTTTATTTTTAGAAATTTTGAATAAATATTTATGTAAATATTTTATTACCATGGTTAAACGGTCAATCTGATAAATAAGGGTACAAAAATAATATTATAATAATAATAATAATACTAAAACATGTCCCGAAACAATTGGATGATACATAGATGATAATGGGAAACTTTGGGTCGATTTTGGGATCCCATGGAGACACTTGTATGTGATAATGACACTTTATATTAATTAAGTTAAAGTAAATTTGAAAATTACATAAGCATATGTCCTTTAGAAAATAAATTATTACATATGGTTATATATGTTATATTTTTTACTATAAATAATCATTAGAAATATAAAATGATTTCCTAAATCATGGTATTTGTTTTATAATTTTTAGACATTTAATAAACTAAATTATTTATGACACAGTAATGGTGTAGTGTTTACCTCATTAATAAATGATTTAAATAAATAAGATTATAAAGACCAAAATAATACCAAAAACCTTTCCAATTATTATTTGATTATAGTATTTCGATCATGAGTCCTCTTATCATCTTATTTAATAAGTTTTGGACCGTGAGAAACTGAATATAATTATATTATAGAATAATATTTTCAATCTTCCCTAAAGAGCCCCTCCTCCCCCTTATAAAAGAACTCCACTTATAACCAATTCATCACACCTTTCAAGACTTTTTTCTCGTCCAAAATTTGCCCAATTAATCTCCCTACATCCCTATCCTCCTCCTAGAAGCATTAATATAGTTTTAAAGAACTTCAAGAGTCCGTTTTGGTTCAAACCAAAGGGAGTTTCCCAAATTAAAGGCAACAATTTCTCTTAGCTTCTTTTCTTTTATTTTACTTCTCCAACACCTAAAATATTCTTATTATTTTAATTTGTAACAACACTAGTATAATAAATATAATATTATATTTTTATGAGATGTGTTCGAACTACACATACACACACCTCCATCTATTGGGTGAAGAATATAATGTTTCCGTTGATGGAAACCAAACGCCTCACGAAACGATGATTGTTCAATTATATCCCACCACCTCTCATGGTGGACATTATGATGGAACTATAATTAAATATGATATTTATGATATTTATTTTATATATAAGATTCTGTAATTCCATTTTATATCATACCATTATTCTTTTCATGTTGTATATACATATACGATAATTTCATTTGAGGAAGTGCGGACTATCGGCCCCTCCAAATGATATGACTCGTTCATACCATACATGGAACGAATACAGGATAGTGTCAATAAAATTATTTAACATATATATGATATTATATTATACTGGAATAATAATATACCTATGTATCATTTGGTTTTCCTTCCTTTTAAAATGAAAAATTAAATGGAACTAGCATTCTTGCGTACGTACGGACAACCGTCTCCATGAACATGATGAGATTAATTTCACATCGTATACATTCAAGACTAATTTAATTTTATGATTAAAAATATTTTTTGAGGACTTGATATCATTCTCTCTATGAATAAGATACATCCTATGGATAACAAACATTGGTTTATGTATCAAAACATATAAATGAAAACAAGTAAATGATCACTCGAAACGACGATAATACTAAAATATTATTAACAAGGAAATATTAAAAGATCATATATGATATTATATTTACGTATATGATTCTTGTATAATTTAATAACAATGATTTAAATATTATACAAGAGGTTAACCTACCCTCGAGCATGGAAAAGTACACGGTAAGGGTTTATTTCACAATCTCTTAATTATCCGAGGTTATTTATACGTAATTATCTTCTGGGACCTCTTTATCATCCGTATCCATGTTTATTAAAAATGTATTTCAAAAAATTCATACTATTTTATAGACTATAGGTTAATGTCATTATACCCTTGTGTCCTTTTTATAAGATGTTTATAAAGGAATCTTTCCGTCGTTTTCTAAACAAGGACTTTTTTATCCTTTTCGAAAAAATTAAGGTAAGAATGTTTTTTAACATATATGGTGGTTGTGGCTATTTTATACCATTATAACTCGTCGAATCTTCCCATATAATCTTATAAGAATATTTACAAATTAAATTTTTTATTTTATAATTATGTGACTCATAAATGATTTCAAAATATAAAGAGATATTTCTCTAAAAGGGATTTGATTTCATCTATGTCCACATCCTTTGCTTGAATTTAATTTTATTTGGATTTGATTTATTTTGATACAAAACTTCCATATTGTATTTAAGGTTTTGTGATATGTTTGACTGTGGATGTTCTATTTTTACACCATTCCTGATTTATGGTTAATGTATTCAAATTTCGTATTCTAGTTTTAATACTAATGTTTATGATATGTTTAAACTTTTTCATATGAGGAATGCATTCGACCTAGTAAGTGACGGGTGGAGCCCAATATAGCTCCTCGATGCATCGGTAGGTCTCATGAGGCAAATAGACATGGAATTGGATGAGGACCTTTCCCAATTTGATTTATGGTTTTGGACGTGTCCTTAATATTTTTTAGATGTCTTGGACGAGGCCTTGACAAAATGTTTCAGAATGTCCATCATTGTACATTCCCTCATTATGGAAATAATATTGATTGGTCATCTGTTCATTCGACTAGTTGAATCCCCATGATTATTTTTTATTATGGAATTATTTACTCAACTCATATTCTTTCCATAAAAGTATTCATGTTTATTATTGGTAAAGGCATGTGGTATCAATTATTCACCATGCTTAATATTTATGTCATTTTCTGCTGTATTTCTTACCCTTAATGAGTGTTTGAGCTCACCCCTTTCTATGTTTTATTTTTACCTGGATTCCAAGAAGTATATTGTGATTGATATGCATGGTTAAGCCATTGGAATAATTCTGTTCATAATATATTTTTATGTTGATTTGTATGTTATAAAGTGTAATTTAACATTCATGTATGTAATCTATTTTCCAATACTGCTTAACCGATCGTTCCTTTGGTACATGATTCATTGTAATAATTCCAGTGTGTTAAAATAATGCACCGACTCTGGGTAACTGGGGTCGGGGTGTTACAGTTGGTATCAGAGGATGTTTAGCAGTAACCTTGGAAACTAGATTTAGAAAAACTCTTATTATAGCACATTACCCTATGATATAATTTGTTGATTAGTATAAAAGAACTTCATAGAATTTTGGTAATGTTAAGATTTTGTGATTTTTCTAAGAAAATATTTCTTTGTCTGGATACGGGTGGGTAAAGGTGGATCTGGCACAAATGTACCTAGGGGTAAAACCTGAAAACACCGCTTTGAGCTAGACTCGAACGGGAACTGGTGCACGACAATGGGACTTGATGTACTCTTGGTTACGACACTCTCTGGATATATGTTTAGGATAATTATCATCTTTTTTACAAATCATTATGAAAGATCTACGAGTATATACCTCCTCGAAGATAATATTTTTATGGATTATATCCATAAGCTATTCAATTTATGTTAGGTATTTCACAAGTTTGGATTTATTCATTGTAATTTATAAACTAACCTAGTGTATTCCATTGTATAGAAATAGCGCCAAATAGATGGAATGTGAACTCCAGCAAAACGTATTATTCAAATAGGTAGAAGGATGATATCTTTCACGGTATTAATCCAAAATTATGAAGTGAAATAGTCTCCCATGTATTTTCAACATATGAAGAAATAATATCATTTGTTAATAAGATAAGTAATGAATTCTTTAAGTCTTATGACTTTGAAGGTAAGCATGAAAAGAAAAGATGGAAGAGAGAAATATGGATAAAGGGAAGCAGGAAAAGAGGTATTTTCCCATATGTGATAACTATGGGAAGAAACACCCCATAACATTCCTCAAGGGAATGGGAGTACATTATAAGTGTGGAGAAAATGGACACCATGCATGTGACTTAAATAGTAAGAAAAAGGTTTCAAATATACAATGCTTTATTTGCAAGAAGTTGAGACATTACGCGAACCAATGTCCAAATCATCAGAGTATGCCCCAAATGATTCTATTGGATAATAATCATAATTTGATACTACCAAAGATGATGAGGAATGATTTGAGTTCTTATATTATTATTAGAGAATTATGTCATTTGAGTGTTCTATCAACAATGTACTGGTTATAAGAATTATAGAGTATATAAGGATTGTACTGCAGTACTATTTCATTAAGGACTTGATATTCAGAGGAAACAACAAAAGTGACTCAATAGTAGGTTAAATGTTTGGAAAATATATTGTTGAAATAAAGATAAACCATAATATGGTTCTGATACCGTGGTAGTAATTTTGGAATAATACATGATTGATTTGGATAATTTATACTGGATATTCTTTACTACCATGAAACTGAATAATGATTAGTATATTCCATCATTGTTTGAGTTTAAAACATTTTTGGATAGAAGGAGTATATCCAGTATTCTATATATAATTAGTGATCATTACTGTGATCAATAAGGTTTTATGGTAATTCAAGATGTTGTAGTGTTTTAAAAGAATACATAATGAAGGTGTTCACATGTTATTACACAGAAAAAAGGATCTTCATTATGTTTACCTTAATTATAAATTTTGGACTGTGAGTTTAGATAGAAGTATTTTGGATAATTCTTGTTTTATATTATTTTTGGATTTCCATAAAAGGACAACCCGGAGGTTGGGAAACAACCCGTTGAATCTGACAAGGTCACAAGACTTGAACCCGCAACCGAAGGGCGACAAGGGTGTATCATCTATCACTAGCCCACGTGATGTCATGGATTGAATAATGTAGTCTTTTTTTTAAAAAATTCTCATATATTAATTATTAATTCATTTTTTGAACCCTATGCGTATAGGATAAATAGAATATTATTTTTAAGTTCTATTATCTTTTAGAGTGAAAGATGAGTTTGTGGTAGAAATTATTTAAAGGATGAGACTCTACATGTCAAGTATGTATTTTTCTTCTTCTTTTATTATATGAAGAAATTAATTGATATACTTTAGTAAATGTATCTTAAAACAAAAAAATGTGTTATCCTAATACCATATGTTTTGTTGAACCGATGATAATTTAAATCATCATATATTGATGAATTTAAGGCCCTCAATTTTACACTTGTTTGTGATTGATGACCTCAATCAGTACCCATAAATATTTATGTTTTTCCTCCAGTTATATGTCTCTAATTTCCACAAATTTTCCTCTAATCAAGGTCATAATTTTGTGGCGACCCTTTCATATCCCATTTCCTCTTATTAAGACATAATTTTATTAACCTAAATTCCGATGTGGGTTTTCACACATAAATATTTTCTATTTTCAACCTTTTTTTTCTACGAACGATTTCAAATTGTGAGGATGAAATTTATTAAAGGAGGGAATAATGTAACACCCATAGATTTAATAATATGTAATTTCTTCAAAGAAATTCAATAACTTGCACTACACGCAACACAGAGTTCTAGCACACCACAACCTACCAAAGTAGCCGTTCAAAAGTGGTTATGAATAGTTCTAACTAAAATTTGAACTATATATATAATACTTATAAATTTATAATCCATATTATGAGTTTGTTAGACATAATTCATTTTTCCAGATAAGAGAAATATTTTTAAAAAAATGCACCTTTAAAACCGTTTAATGGTGAACCATTTTTAAATCCTATATTTGATACTGTTATATATTATATTTTACTTAATATACTTATTCTTTAGAATAGGGACATAAGAATTTAGTTTCAATAAATTTTTGGTTCTTTTCTAATAACTTTCATATTTGGTTGAATAGTGAAAAATACTGTAATTTAACTGAAAAAAACATTTTTAGTCAAAATAATTTATAGTGTGAAATTATAAATGTTAATGGATTGTAAGTATCAATAGATTATTTTTTTACAATTTAATCCTATTATGGTCATTTTAAGTAATTTCACTTTGAAATTAGACATAAAAAAGTGTCAAACTTTTGATAGTTGCTATTTCATCAAAATACGCCTTTTGGTTTTGATAGTGGATATTAATTTTAAATTAATAAATGAAAATTTTATGTTGTTAATTTCGTAAAATAGACTTCATTTTTGGATTCGGAATATCTAAACTATCTTAGTGTAAAATTTTGGAGACTTTCTGATGACTTTCATATTTTGATGAATAGTGGATATTACAAAATTTTAATTAAGAACAATTTTTTTAATCGAAATAATTAATATTGATAAATTATGAATTTGAGTGATTATAAAGAATAATTAGATTATAATTTTACCATTTAATCCAACGTTGGTTATTGTACAAAATTTCATATTTAAACTGGACATATGAATGTGTCATTCTTTTGATAGTTATTATTTGTTAAAAACCCGCTTTTTGTTTCGACAACGAGAATTAATTTTAAAATAATTTCTGCCACTGCTGTGTTTTGATTTTAAAAGATATGATTCCATTTTTATTATAAGGAGGTAAAACAAATTTTAAATAGGAAACATTATTTTTAGACATTTTGAATAATTATTTCGGTAAATATTTTATTCACCTTGGTTAAAAGGTAAATTCGGTAAATAAGGGTAAAAAAATAATATTATAATAACACTAAATTACTTTAAAACGTTTATTTACACTATTTAATGATACATGGACGACCATGGTCATCTTTGGGTCAATTGTGGGACCCCATGAAGCCACTTGTAAGTGATAATGACACTTTATATTAATTAAGTTAAAGTAAATACAAAAATTACAAAAGCATATATCTTTTAGAAAAACAATTTTTACATTGGGTTATATATGTTATATTTTTTACTATAAATATTCATTAGAAATCTAAAAAGAGTTCCTACATCATTGTATATTTTTATAATTTTTAGACATCTAATAATCAAAATAATTTATGACACAATAATGATGTAGTGTTTACCTCATTAATAAATGATTTAAATAAACAAGATTATAAAGACTAAAATAATATAAAAAACCAATAAAATTATTATTGGATGATTTCATTTTAATCATGAGTCATCGTATCTTCAACTTTAATGAGTTTTGGACCTTTAGAAACAGAAAATAATTATATAACAAAATAATATTTTCAATATTTCATAAAGATCCCATCCCCCCCTTATAAAAGGACACCAATTCTAACAAATTCCTCAAACCTATAAAGCCTTTTGGAACATCGAAACTCTTCCCAATTAAGCTCCCTACATACATATCCTCCTCCTAGATTCCTTAACTTAGGAAGAAGGCACTTCAAGTGTCTTTTTTGGTTCAAACCAAAGGGAGTTACCAAAATTAAAGGTAACGATTTCTCTTAGCATCTTTTCATTTATTATACTTATCCAAACCCTAAACTCTTATTATTACTTTCTTTTGTAACTAAACAGTATAATAAATATAATAGAATATTTTTATGAGAATTATTCGAACTACACTTACACACACAACCATCTAATGGTTAAATAACATAATGTTTCTGTGGATGGAAACCAAACGTCTCATGAAATGATGATTGTTCAATTATCTCCTACCACCTCTAATGGTGGCCATTATGATGGAACTATAATTAAATGTGATATTAAATATATTTATTTTATATATTACCTTCTGTAATTCCATTTAATATCATACCGTTATTTGTTTCATGTTGTATTTATATACGATAATTTCATTTGAAGAAATGCGGACTACCGCCCCCTCAAAATGATATGATTCATTCATACCATACATGGAACGTATAAAGAATGGTGTTAATGAAATTAAGTAACCTATATAAGATATTATATTATACTGGAATAATAATATACCTATGTATCATTTGGTTTTGATTCATTTTAAAATGAAAAATAAAACAGAAGTAGTGTTTGTGCGTACGTACGGACTACCGTCTCCACGAACGCGATGAGATTCATTCCCCATCATATCCATTCAAGAATAATTTCATTTTATGATTAAAAATAATTTTTAATAACTCTATATAAATATAGATATGAATAAGATACAAACTGTGGATAAAAAACATGGCTTATTTTACAAAACATATAAAAGAGAACGAGTATGTGAACACCCTAAACAACGATAATACTAAAATATTATTAACAATGAAATATTAGAAGATCATATATTATATCATATTTATGTATATGATTATTTAATAATTTAATAACAATGATTTAACTATTATACAAGAGGTTAACCTACCTACGACCAAGGAAAAGTACATGATAAAAGTTTATTTCACAATCCTTTCATTACCCAAGGTTGTTTATACTTAATTATCTACTGGGACCTCTTTATCATCCACATCCATGTTCCTTAAAAATGTATTTCAAAACATTATTACTATTTTATAGAATATTGGTTAAAGTAATTTGTAACCTTGTTGACTTTTTATAAGATGTTTATAAAGGAATATTTCCATCATTTTCCAAAGAAGGTCCTTTTTATCCTTTTCGACATAATTAAGGGGAGAATGTTTTTTTAACTTATACGGTGGGTGTGGCTATTTTATACCATTATAAACTCTTAGGAACTTCCCTTACAAGCTTATAAGAATATTTTCAATGTAAATATTTTATTTTATAATTATGTGACTCTTAAATGATTTCAAAATAGACAGAGATATTTCTCTAAAACGAGTTTTGATTTTGTCTATGTCAACATCATTTGATGGATTTTAAGTTTATTTGGAGTTGATTTATTATGATACAATACTTCCATTTTATATTTAAGGATTTTTGATATGTTTGAATGTGGATGTGCTATTTTTACACCATTCATGATTTATGGTTAATGTATATGCATTTCGTATGCCAATTTTAATACGAATGTTTATGATATGTTTAAACCTTTTCATGTGAGGAATGTATTAGACTTAGTATGTGACTGGTGGAGCCCGCTATAGATCCTCGATGAATCGGTAGGTCTAATGAGACAACTAGACATGGAATTGTCCAAGGCCCTTTCCGAATCTGATTTATGGTTTTGGCCGAGGCCTTAATAATTTTTAGGCGTCTTGGCCAAGGCCTTGACAAAATGTTTCAGAATGTCCGACATTTTACATTCCCTCATTATAGAAATAATATTGATGGTTAATGTGGTCATTCAACTAGTATAATTCCCATTATTATGTTTTATTCTGGAATTATATACTCAGCTCATATTCTTTCCATAAAAGTATTCATGTTTATTATTGGTAAGTGCATGTGGTATGAATTATTCACTAGGATTAATATTTATATCATTTTCTACTATATTTCTTACACTTATTGGGCATTCGAGGTCACCCCACTCTATGTTTTATTTTAACCATGACTCCAAGAAGTGTATTGTGATTAATATGAAGGGTTTAGCCAAGGGAAAATGGCATTAATAATGGATTTTTATATAATTTTGTATATTATAAAGTGTAATGTATCATTCATGTATGTAATCTATTTTCCAAGACTTCTAAACTGATCGGTCCTTCCGGACTAGATTCCTTGTAATCATTCCAATTAGTCAAAATAATGCACCGAATATGGGTAACTGGGGCCTGGTTATTACATAAATATGTGTTGGATATAATATTTAATGTGGAATATAATATGGTTCAGCCCCTATTATGAGGTCAACCAAAAAATCCACATCTTTCTTAAGTGGAACTCTGGAGAAGTTTTTAAGAAATACATAATGACGTCTGTCAGATATAGGTTGAAATATATTAATATTTAGAAAAAATTCATCTTAAAACATAATAGAAACTTGGTTGGTGATATCCCTCAATCGTTGAAGAATTATTCCTTCAATGAATGCATGAATATCAAACTCTCCTTAGTGAACTTAATTATCACCCTCCAGATATGTAAAGTCACTCTCATTTGGTAAAACAATGTGTGTTGAGTATCCTAATAAATAGACAATTACTCTAAGTAGATGAAATCATTCCATGTTATGAATTTAAATATCCTAACTAATAAGATATTCCTCAACATAGAGTGA
The DNA here is from genome assembly GCA_963277665.1 of Viscum album. Taxonomy (NCBI): domain Eukaryota; kingdom Viridiplantae; phylum Streptophyta; class Magnoliopsida; order Santalales; family Viscaceae; genus Viscum; species Viscum album. The sequence goes on along the minus strand of OY728140.1, from coordinate 2,032,131,295 downwards.
ACACCCCTAGCACAAAAATAAGATTATTGACCATACTCTAAATGTTATATCAATCATCATAATATCACTCGTGAAATACACACCCGTGATGAATATATTCACAAATTCCAATGATATAATTTAATGAGAGGAACTAGTATTAAATAATTCTTCTGAAATTGTAGAATCTTCATGAAAAATGCATCCCACTATCGACATTCAAGACTCTCCAACCACAACTGAATGATGAAACAAATGAAAATATCCAACCCATCTTCATCGTGATGTAGTATGAGTCCCATGAGAATCACCACTATAATGATACATGTAATCATTACTGTAGGATCCATTCCCATTGCCTTGACCACTATAGGTAGTATATCTATAACAACTAGAGTGGTACGATAAAGAATATCATATTCCCATACACTAGTTTTGTCTATATTCTCAATCATTACCCATCAAGAGTGGGTTCATACAGATCATTTTTTGATACCACATCCTACTATAGTTTTCGAACTCAACTTGTGGGAAGGATCACTATATACAAAGTGACCTGAATAAATACAATTTTAACAGATCAATCGAGTGATATCCTGAGTAACAGATCCCTTCCCAAGAAAGTCTTCGATCCATATATCTTGTAAACATTATCATAATGATTATTCTAGATCTTGGAAGTCATACATTCAAACCAACCAACATAAAAAACATATCCTCCACAGAAATCTTCTTTATAGTTCCCCTCACAACGAGGAGCATGATTATTTAGTTTTAAAAAATAAAAATGAAATATATTCACCCATCGTATAATTTCACAATTAATCACATCCTATAAAAGTTTCATCACATTAGCCTCTCCCCCCACAAAGAATTATATGTATGTAATGTAACCGATGTTGTCATTTTTTAAAATTATTCCCTGTGCCAACCTCATAATATTAGATGATCTCTCCTACCTGGGCATCTTAGGGTAAAAGTTCTCTAACAATAAATCCTCAAATTGATTCTATTCCCAATTGTTAGGAAATCCATCCCATGCCTTAATGTACCACCTATGATTTTCCTAACCACATAACATAGAGATAATAAAATTTAAACTATTCTTATATGAACTCTCTAGGTGGTCATGTATATTTTGAATGTTTTTTTGATAATGATTCATCAATTTCATATGATGAATGCATTAGAATAAGTATGTGATGGTAACGGCCCATTATATCCCATTGATGCATAAGTTGTTCACATGAGGTAGACTAAATTGGGTTTTGTATGAGGACATACCCATTTATATAGATATCTTAGAATAAGGACTCAATTTTATTTGATGCATTCGAATAAGGAATTGACATTATGTCTAGATCTATTTAATTATTCATTCCATAATTATAATTTGAATTACTTAAATACCATATGACTATTAGATTAGATTGAATATCCATGTTTATTTTTTAAATGTCTTGTGATAATTTATATGGCATTATTTATTAATCATTAATTACTTCTATAAAAATCTAACTTTATTGATTAATGGAAATTTGTTTTTGTTTTTTTTCTTTTACATAATGTTTATGCCTAGATTGTTCATATCATGAGTTGTACTATTAACCTTACTAAGTAATAGAGCTCACTCCTTTGTTATGTATTATTTTCCTTTTGATATGATGAAATGTTTTGGGATTGATATTAGAGGATAAACTATAGAGAAAATAAAATTATATAATAAAATTATTTTAATATTTTATGTTTTAAAATGTAATATGAATTCTATAAATATTTCTAGATTACCAGGACCACTAAACTGTTTAGTATTTTGGGTTGTGATTCCTTATATTACTTGATAATGTAATAATAAAGACATCTACTCTGCAGTATTTGGTTAAGAACTCTACAGTAGGATTAAAAAGAAGTTTTGTATAAAACTTGTGTAATATGATTTTTAAATCATATATTAAGTAATAATACCCAATAATATAATTTATATATTAGTAAAAAATAACATCATAATGATTTTTCAAAGAATAGATTATATGTTTTTTTACTGGAAAATTAATTCTTATATAAATAATTCAAGTGGATGTAGTTATTGAACTAATATTTAAAGGGGTAATAAAACCAAATAGTGAGCATTTGATATTGACCAAATCAGAACTAGGTTCTTGAAAATGGGATTCATTGATTTTTATTTCGACAATCATGGGGATTCTTTTTAATAGAATTAATACTTTTTATAAACCACTATGTTGGAATTTAAAAATTACAATATCTCTAATGAAATATTTTTTATTATTATGAGAATATATATACATTAAATTTTTCATTTATGTCAAATTTTTCACTAGTTTTTTATTATATATTATGTTTCATATATTCATGATGTAATTTAGTTTAATTTATTTTTTCAAAATGAAATGTAATGGGTGGTTTGGGAACTGTATTAAATCATGTAATCCAAAAATATGTAATTATCATCATCTTTATGTTATTAAGACAATATTTATATGAAACTAGTCTCCAAAAATTTCACACTATATGAAGATATAATATCATGTTCAATAAATCCATAGACATAATTATCTATGTATTAAGGATTTTAATGAAATCAAAAGAAGCAGATAATGAAATGAAAAAACATATACGAAATATAATTAAAGAATGTGTCTTCCAAAATGTGAATTTTTTTAAGTAAACAAAATCATACATGCCAAAAAATAAATTGTATTTTGATACATATTTGAAGATAAATTCCCCAATTATTGTCATTTAATTTGAAAGAACAAGAAATCCAATATTCAATACAATAAATGTTAGTAGATGGAGCACTTTGATAAAGAATTCCATTGTAGTAAAAGAAATATATGTAAAAATACATTAACAGATACTTGTGAATATTATTCTAATATAATCGTTGAGGTGGAGAGATTAATGTTCTATTTTTATGATTCAATAATTTTTACATTTTTATATTTTATAAATAATATCATAGTTATAATTATTTTGAAATGTATAAGTATTTTAATAAATTAATTTTTAATTATGGATTTTAATTTGTATGTTGGATTTCATCAATGTGAAAAAAAATTCAATATAAGGTTTCCCATCGTGAAAAAACACATGACTATGGTCCAAATGACCCTTAATATGTTCCTGATAATGGGATAAAGAGAATAATATTATAGAAAAATTAAATATGGGAGTACTTATCACACTAGTTCAAATTAATGATTCATTTAGAATTTTTTTATGTCATCATTGATAGAGTTTAAACAATTTTATAATTTTTGAAATATATAGAATAACATATTTTCTATTTAATTAAAAATGAAGGGTGTATATTTTAGCTAATGATTTAAGGTATTTATATAGATTACCATTTTTCAGGGTAATACATGATAATTGTTTTCATCATTTTACTATGTTATAATTGTGAGATACATTATATTGTTTTGTGTATCAATTATAAAATATAGTTTGAAATTTATTGATCTTTATTCTAATGATTTGGATCCAAATATTTTAGAAGATTCATCATGTTAACAATTTATAAAATCATTTATGATATATATTTTTTGGGCTTCTAGAGAATACTTTTTTACTATTCTATATGATTTTATTATTCTTATTGGATAAGAAGTTATATCCATTTGTTTTGTAATAAGAACTAGTAATTTAAGGATTGTATTATCATTATTTAATGGATCATATAATTTATTCGTGACTAATGATTAAAAAAATACAAATTTATTTCTAATGTTGAGAGATGAAGTGGAAATTTATCTATTCAAAACCAGTTGACAATATTTTTATAATGAAATGAAATTAAATCATGTAACTATATATTCTCATTAAAAATAATTAAATTTAGAAAAAATGATTTTTAAATAACATTTTATCATATCAAAATCATTTATGATGATATAAATGTTCATTTGTTTACATATTTTTATGGTATTTTTTGTGTTTATTTTCTAATTTCATTGACATTATTGTTTTCAATGATCTATTTCACACTCCATTATTATTTGGTGATTATTCTTTTATATCATATACAAATACTTACATCAAACTGAATTTATTCTAGTTAGAATCTTAGTATGTGTTATTTTAGTTTACCTTTAAAAAATATTTTCCCTTTTACTAATAGGATCATATATTTACCCTTTCTATTATGCCTATTTACAATAATTTAATTATCAAATGTCGAACCCATTATTTCCAAAATCAATATCAAATTAACAGGATGATATTTATTTAATAGGGTATAATGTTACCACCCATGATTCAAAAAGAGGAGAATTTAGTTCAGTAGAATATGGGACACAATATTAAAATCATAATATAGAATATAAAAAAACTATGAAATTATGAAATATTAATATTTAAATAATTCAGTCCATTTGACTAAATTCAATGCATCCAACATCTGGTATAAAAGAAACAATATACTATATTAAAATATTATTATTTTAATGAGACCAGAATACCATAATTATTAATATGGTGTTAGGAATATTAACATTTTAATATTTTTTCATTACCTGAATAAAAATAATTCATTGGTTATAAATTAATTAAAAATAATATATGAATTATTTTAATTTGGAAGAGATTTTTTCTAAATAAAGTGTATTTTTTGAATTTTGGATTAGTCTTGCATTGTCCACAAAAATAAAAAATTAATTTTGATTAGTTTGAGTATATTTATTTAAAAAACTAAACTATTTGTTTTTGAAATTAGAGTATTAAAATTACCATTGGGTAACATCTTATGCTATTTCGTAAATTTTAAATATTTTGATGAATAGAAAAAAATACTAAATTTTAATTGAAAAATATATTTTCAATTAAAATTTATAAAATAAACATATAAAATAAATTTATATTTATGTATATTAATTTTATGATATATATAAATATATCAAATTTTTGAAATTTTAATCATTTGAATATTCAATTTTGATATAAAAACTTTTGGAAAATTATAATATTTTCTATTTGAAAATGAATTTCCTCATTTGATACATGGACGTAATTATTCATTAAATTATTACACTAATTAAAATTATATTAGAAAAATATATTGAATATTTTTAATCAAAATAAATATATTTTATATTTTTGTAAAAATTAATTTTTATATTAATTAATCGTAAAAATGTAAAAATTAATTATTGTGTTTAATGATAAAATAAGTACATTAAGGTTTAAAAAAATATTAAAGGGTTTAATGAACTAAAAACATGTAAATATAAAATTTTATAGTCATATTAAAGCATTATAGTATCCCAAAATCATTACTAAGATTATTTAGATGTATTTTGGATGTGCATTAAATTACTATTTGGTTTATTTTGTAAATTTCCATTTAATTTTAAAGAGGGTTCATTTTCCCAACTTATAAAATAGATCACCCTCCTATCAATTATTCAAACATTCTATGAACTTTGGCTCCACCAAAAAATTCAGAAATCTCTCCTAGAAACTATTAAACATATTTTTGAGTTCCCCCCAATGTTCATCCAGAATTTTTTTAAGAGAATATCCAAATGATGTTTCCGTTTGAGAAGGTAATTATATTAATGAAGCTCTTTCATTAATTTCCTTATTTTCCACCATTAATTAATTATTAATACATAAAATTAAATAATAGTATTATATACCTTTAGTTTATATGTTATTATTTTTATGAATGATATTTATCAATATCACCTTCCATCTGTTGTGAAATAAAATATTTGATAATTTGTATGGAAGACTACCAACTCAGGAACCGATGTTGTCCATTTTTCATCATCATAATTCAGTTTTCGATATAATTATATTTTTAAAAAATTTATCACTTTTTGTTTATATATATATATATAATTAAAATATCATATTTTACTTCATCAATCCATATGTTTCCAATATTATAATTTCTTATGTGTTTTGGAAGACTGCTTTCACACAAAGTAATATGCTTCATTTTTCACATAAAAATATTCTGGACTCTAATAAGGATAAAACTAATGAATATGTGTGAAATATATAAAATAAAATTAATTATTTTATATTAATTTATCTCCAACTTACATAATCATTAACGTTTTATTTGAATTACTATATCCCTCATGCATACATATAACATACCTTCTCCACAAAATGATGCGATCCATTTTCTTTTCACAACACAAATAAATCATTTTTAAAAACATTAAACTAAATAAATATGATTTTAAAAATATTAATATCATAATAGAGACTATATATTTATTTCATTTTCACATAATTATAATGTATTTCTTAAAAACATGAATGGGAAAATAAGATAATTACCAACTGAAACAATAATAAAATTAACATTATTCATAAAATGGTTTCTAAAATAGTTTGAGTTGATATTAGATAATATTACAAATATTTGTATGGTTATTTTAAAAATTTAAAACACTATTAAAACCATTATTCTAGAAACATGGACATGTATTATGGATATTATACTTATGGGAAGGGTTTCCCATCAAACATTTTCTTCCATGATATACATGTCATATCCACCTTGAATTTAAATTGCGTTGTCCATATAATATCAAATTGATATTGTATATCATGAATATATTAATCTTAATGAAAAATACATTTTCATATTATTTTAATTCTATTATAAGGATAATGATTTTGAATCACCAATGTGGTAATTTTTTGTATCAGAATCTCATCATTAATAGGGATTTCTTTCGGTTTACAAACAAAATAGAAAAATAAATTTATAATTATATCATAAAACCAATCCTTCTTATTCACATATAGTTATTAATTAAATTTTTTAGTGAATAATATCTTTTTTCCACAAATATTGTCATTAAATGACTGAGAAATATATTTTGACAATCTAATATTATTTATCTATTCAGTCAGAAATCATTTATCACCATAACCCATTTTTTATAAATAATTGAAATAGGCTTATCGAATTTTTAAAATTATTAATTAAAGGAATTATTACACAATTTAAAATTTTACCAATTTTTTTTGAATAGAATCATCATGTGGGTATCATAACAAATTTTGTTTGGATATTATGATAAATGTTAATGTAATATTTGTTTTAATGTTTATAGAATGGAAATAAATTCATCAGTCAAGAACTATTACTATTATAATGTTTATTATACATTTTTATAAGGGATGTTTTCACTTTTAAGTACATTAATAATAATTTTGATTTTTTTAAAATGATAAAATTATTGTGAAGCTGTTATTTACCAACAATTTTTGAAATTACATTTTAATTCTATTCATCAATAGCATAATCAATTTTCTTTTAATGCATCCCTCTATAAACATGTTTTATATGGAATAATATTTGTTAATTTTATGGATTATTTATGAACATTTTGATAGTGGATTCTCAATGTTGATTCCATTCACCACGTTTCAATTGATGGTATATGATTATTCTAACTAATTTGGGTAAGTATTAACATTTAATATGTTATTATTTAAATATGAAAGTCTACATTTATTATTTTCACCCCCATTCATATTATGAATTAATTTATAATAGTTAGTGTCAATAGAGGTACTTTATAGCCCCTCGATTCATCGATAGGTCTCATGAGAGAAAATAGATTTTGTTTTGGCTACGGTCAAACCAATTTTTCTAGATGTGTTGGAAGAAGGTCTCAATTATTTTCAATGTCTTGAAACAATTACTCGATACTATGTTTTATACGTCCAATATTATGCATTCTATCATTATGTTTTTTATTTTTTTTTGATATTCTTTCATATTTTTCAATTAGTAAGAATATTAATGGTTATGTTATGTAGAAAATGTCATTATTTATATTATAATTGTTGATCATTAATTATTACATCCTCATTATTATCTTGTGATTCATTATATGTAATGTATTTCAATTATTCACCTCTCAAAATTCAATATGCCTCATTGATTCATTTATTCCCCTATATTATTAACTTTACTAAGAATATCATCTCACCAACTTCTTATCATTAAGTTTCCCATTGATAAGAGGATGTTTCTTGATAGATATCAAGGGATACAAAAATTGGAATAATGAAATTATACATGAAAATTAATTTTGTATTTTATATTTTAAAATGTAATGGGAATTTAATGTATGTATCTAGTATTCAATGGCTATAAAACTATTTAGTATACACGGGTGTGATTCCTTGTATACTATGAAATTATAAGAACAAAGAAAACATATTTGGGATACTAGGGTTGGGTCAGAAAAATTACTGTATATGGTTGACGGAATATTGAGTTCGATAAAAAACTAAATTTTGATACAATGTAAAAAAAGATTCTTTGGAAATATAATGTTTTCATCAAAACTCTATTTTTGATAACCTCATGAATATTACAGAAAAATGTATTTTAACTAATAAAATTTTACTAATTAACATTAAATTAAATTTTAATTTTAGTTCAATATAATAATATTTATTATAATTAATATAATAATTACAATGTGTTTTCCATTGTAAAAAAATCACTAATGAAATGATTTATTTTATTATTTTGTTTTTATATATTAATTAAATTATTTTTATAAAAAATATATCTGTTTTAAAGTAAAAAATGAGAATTAGTCGATGATGAATTTTAATTAATTTTCTTGAATATTAGATATTTTGGGTAAAAATTTAATATATTATAAATATATTTTATTATTATGATACCATAATAATCCAGAAGTGATATAATAAATTATATTAAAGAAATATAAAAAAAGAATTATATTATACCTTAAATATAATTATTAGTGTTATTATATTATTTTTATATTCAATTATTTAATTTTCATAAGAATATATTATATTTTTTTTTGTTTTGAAAGAAATTATTTATGATCATGACTTACATTCATTTCCCTAATTGTTTTATTCTAATTATTTTTGTTTTCATCCTTAGAAAATATTTAATTCTATAACTATTTTGAATTAACATTTTCATTATCTAATTTTATTTTTTTTCTGATTATTTATTTGAAAATATATATATATCTATAATTTATGATTTGAAACTATAAAAGAATTTCGTCTCTTTTGAAGAAAATACCCACTCATCCACCCAATCACATTTAATGAACACCCATTAATAATTATTTAATATCATAAAACCTCTATATATCCTACCGATGTGATTCCCAATATCCTAATAAGCTCCTCCCATGCTTTTTGAAGAGGCTATCATGGAATGGGATTCAATCTTCAGTATTATTCAAGGTAATTAAATGGATTATTCTATTTTATGTCCAATATTTCATCTAGTAACAAGTTTGAAAACATAATTATAAATTTCATTACTATTTAATTGAAATTTATGAATATATTACAGTCTCATTCTGTTATTATATGAATTATTATATACAAAATGTTTCCATGGAAATTATATACTAATTCTCCATGAAAAAAATGTGTGATGTGAATACACATCCCTATTTAAAACCAAGGGTATTCAAACATAAAAACGTAGAGTTAATTGATTTTGGTCATCAATTATGCAACCCACACACCATAACAATTTGATTAAAACTGATGATAGTTGGTTAAGAGAAATATTATCTATGTGGCACACAAATACATATGAACTATTTGAATGTGAATGGCAGAACCAAAATTAGATACTAGTAAAATTCACTAGATAATTTTTTTAACTCATAATATGAAATATATGATTAATTATTTGTTATAATATGTGAACTATGATCTAAAATATCCATTTTATTCTTTAAAATATGCTTATGATGTCATCTTTTATGTTGTTCCCACATTCTTATGCTTCTTTGAGGTTATCATCCAATTTCACAATTCTGTGTACATCATTGGGATTCACACCATTTAATGTATCCATATAATTCCACCTGAACCATGTATGTTTACTTCCATATTTTCATTCAATTATTATTTCATTATTAGGAAATATAGCTCACCCATTTCATAAAGTGACCCCAACCTCATTAACCCAGTGTTTATGTCTATATCATAACACTATTATAATATATAAGGAATCATATTCTAAAGGGCCTTATAGTGTTTTCGGAATGGTAAAATAAATACATAAATTAATTTCAATCACATTTAATAAAATAAAATACACATGGTATTTTCGTTGAGAACATGTTTATTCATCATAATGTATCCAAGCATATCAATCACAAAAATCATTCTAACATCCCTTGGAAAATAAATCATTAAAAATGCATGAGATTATAAGATCATTAATGGTATGAATTTAATTGAATTTTTCATTAATATGTTACAATATTTAACTTAGAATGTTTAACAACTAAAAAATAATTTATAAATAAAATAATCATAATATGGTAGAAATAAATAGTGAAAAATTAAATACATTTAAATACCAAGATGCACATAAAAATATTTCCATTTATATTCTAAATAATTGAATCATCCCATAGAATATCAATATCTATATTTATAATGATTAAATGAGATGTTCCAGGCATCTAAAACATAACATCGTGGTATTATTCCAAGACATATAAGGAAACATCTACGTCCTTGACCTAAAGCAAACATGTATTTTCTCAAGAGTTTTATTAATCTATCTATAGTTCATATAGATCCTTGATCGTCCCTTACTAAGTTAATATAATTCTCATAATAAAAGAGTGAAACATAATCAATAAAAATATATTTTTTCAGCTCTATCATATAAAATGGTACAAATTACACTTATAAGAAGGCATAATCATTAACTATCTACTGAAATATGATTGGTATCAAACTAGTATATATCCACTAAAAAATGAACACAAACCATCCAATTAATGAATATATAAGATATTAATACAACATATTCTTGATGGATCCTCATTATAATGAATGGTTTTTTTCATTTATAAATAGTAATACTTAAAAAATGTATTTTATAAATTATTGATGAAAATAACCTATTTACATAGAAAATTACATTTTGAAAAATTTCATGAATCATTTTGAAAATAAATTGAATTTTAAATAATCATTAAAATCATGTTAAATAAATATTAAATAATTTTTTGTTAATGATTTCATAAAATGATTTTCTTACCGTACATGTTAGAAAAATTATTCCATTTCCAATATCAATAAATTCCAAAAATTGACAACACTGTTTGAAAAAATATATTTTTATGAAAACTGATTTTCTATAGAAGAGGGAAATGAAGTAGGATTTCAAATTAGTTTATTTATTAATTAGTGGGAAAATGATACTAAATATGAAAAAGTAGATCAATTTCTTGAGGTGAAAAATATTTTCATTTTATCTTAGAAATAACTTTTTATTCTTCTTATAGATATGTAAACAAAAATAATAATAAATAATGATGTCACTAAAAAAAACATACCACTATTTTAACATCATAGTCATATGAATCATAAATCAAATTATATAAAATGAATCATCGAATAGAATAAAGGTAAATATATTAATGATATAATATAAAATGTTGTATTATATACACCATATAATATAACATCCTTATACTTTATTTTTTATTTTCCATGACCCAATATTGATTTCATTTTTATTGGGTTGTGGTTATAAGAGTTTTGGGTGAAATAAAAGACATTTTGTGTGTTTTCATATATATTCATGGTTGGAACACCATTTTAGAAAACTGTACACTCTCCTTGTTAAAAAAATAAAAAGAACATATAGTGTGGGTTTTCATGGATGGGGGGTTATTTTACAATATGATCACACACCTAGTAGAAACCATTCATCATAATAAAAGAGATCATGGATAGGTGGATAATTTTTCTAACTGTGTCAACCTCACTAGGAAATTGTTGGATCATAATTATTTAAATGTGGAAAATTATATTAAAATCATGAACCACCATATTTAACTCTATTTATCCCCCACTCTTCGTAACTATAATTACATGGATATGAAATCTTTTAATGAGTGATTTTGTTTCCCCAAACTACTAATTATCAAAATAAATCTTCTAGTGCAAGATCTGATTCTTCTCTGGTAAGTGGATCTCCTCAAAATTATTCTCTATTTATCTCTCCATCCTTCCTCTATATATTTTGATTTATCATCATGTATTAGATGAATAAAAAATTATTTTATTGGAATCATGAGTATATGATTGATTTATTGATCAAATAATGCATAATTTGTAATTCGAAACCCCCCTATGAGTGTCCATTCATGATCAATAATTAATTTTACAAGTTTAGTGATTCATTTACCTTTAATTTTTTTTAAAAAATTTATATCATAAAATTGAATTGTGTTTTATTAGATTTTAAAACATGGAATATGTATGATTTGATTATTTATTTGAAATAAATATGAAAATTGATAATAATACCAATTTTAATAGAGATTAAATTATCCGAATAATTTATTATAAATAATGTATTGATATAAATTTTTTTTTCATTAAAAGATTATCAATTGTTTTGAGAAATGGAAAAAAGAGAAAGATGTTTTTAAATGGCCTAAAATAATGAAAACCAATGATTTTATTTTTTAATTAGGAAAGAGTTTAATAAATTAAAATAGTGTAATTGTTTATTTAAACTACTATAAAAATGACAAATTTTAAATTTGATTGACTATAATATAACTTTTTATACTATGTACATATTGATATCTTGGAAAAGCACAATGATACCATACCTCCCATGAAATGGATTGATGGTGAAAACTGCAACTATAAAAAATGATTATAGAAATTCATTTATGGGATCCCCTATTAAGGTGCAGACTGCCCATTATGGGTAACCCTAATTGAGGTGTATTTATGTGTCCACACCAGATTTCAACCGTGACAACTGTGATGTGTGTGATGATTCTTTTTTTATATGAACTAAATTAAAATAGGGGTAATTTACATACATCATTATTTTCTATGTTTTTTTAACATTATTACAAATTTTGTCATTTTTTCTATATATTTAATTCATTCCAAATGATTTATATAAATTTTTTATATAAAACACTCATTCAAACCTAATTTAGTGTTATTTTGAGATATCTACTATAATTATGAAAATAATGAATGTTTTTTATAAATATAATAATGTTAATCAATTCCCAGATTAATTAAAATTTAAAAAATAACTAGATTGTTATTTTTATAAATGATTATGGAATTCTTGGTGGGTACCTAATCTGATATATAGATCAAAATATTCAATTTCTGTTAAGAATTTGTAAATATTTTTAATCCACACCTATTCAATTAGAATTTTGCACATGAATGTTGTGGATGTTCTTGATCATTTTCACCATGGAGTTTTATTTTAATTCTCATAGGATGTTTGAGTTATATATGTCTAAATATAGAGTAATTTGATTTTTAAGGCTTTAAATGTTTTTATACCTATTATCATTTTGGTACATTCTTATTTTTAAATGTTGATCATTCGGAAATGTAATATTTTATCTGATTTAGTTCTCATGCATATTCATTGCCTATTTTTTATTGCATGTTTCAAGCTGCAAGTCACCAAAACATGGGGAAAGGGAATTCCATTTAGGCAATTTGAGTGCCAGATTTAGTATAAGGATACTAGTGTGTCAGGATGGTTCAATTTTTTTTAATCCAATGTGTTGATTATGGATTATTCCTTGATGATAGTAATGAGTTTAGGATTTCTTTTTTTGACATATGGGGTAGTTACGAGCAATTTATTGGTGGAATTTCATTGAAATGATCATTATGTAACCATGTGTTGATTGGGGAAAGGAATGAAGTGGAATAAATTTATATAATTCCTTTCATTTAACATATTTTAATTTAAATAAGTTAAAATCAGTATATTAATATCGAATTTAATTAGAATATTGTTCTTAATTCCCTATTTTAATTTGTAGATCATAATTTCAAATTTAATTTATTCAATGTTGATTTTAATGTTTTGTAGAATAATTACCCATATAATTCATGTTATTAGTCACCTTGAAGATGTTGAAGGTTAAAAAATGACCAGATCCCCTTGTGTACTAGAAACATGATGATATTATTTTGTGTTCTATAAAGGATCTTAGAATAGCAGTGGCACATATTTTTTTGGAACATTTTTTAGAACCTCAAGTAAATATATATGAGAACCATTTTCTAGAGTTGATTATCATGAATCCAATATTGTTTTAGATCTCTAATAATCTCCATGTGGTAGAGAATTTTTTGGGACAATAGAGATAACTTTTTATTTCTTTGAAATTATTGATTTGATTAGGGTTAAATGGCCCCCCATCATATTAGAGGGACCGAACCATAGATACCGGGATTCAATGGTAATAGGGAAAAATAATGAGGGTTTATTGTGGGGATATATTTGAGTAACTATCAATGTTATGTTCTATCTAAAATCTATATTGTCGTCTAATGATAAAGATTTTCCAAACATTAAGAGGATGAAATGACTATGGTAGATTATGCGAACTTCTTTGCTAGGATTGTACATTATTCACATTTTATTTATTTAAAGAGAAGATGAATAGTCGATTGTTCAATATGATTCATCAGCATGATATTAATTCATAATTTTTCGTGTTGAATTTATCTTATTATTTTAATTTCCATGATTGAGTGTTTATGGTTTATATTAAACTAGACATAATGTTATGGTTGAAATTTTATCCTTTCGTTCTAATTATTTGTTGTTTGAGTTACATTAATAAACAAATGATCATGATGAGTATCGTGGTGGATTTTGACAATATGGTCATTCCATACATCTTAATGTACATATAAGAGGCCCTTGGACTTGATTCTAGTGTGGAAATTTTGGGTATACCTGATGTATTTATTATATGGAACCAATGATATGATGTTTTATTGGACTCTTACGACATCTACTAACTTGTTTCCCTATATATTATTTTCTGCGTAGTCCAATATGCTCATCAAAGTCTATATATATTACTACGAAACTAAATAATTCATGTAAAAAATGTATCCAACCACAGGAATCGGTAAATTTTCCTCTTTACATACTGTAAGTATATCCCAGGGATGTAGATATGGGTCACATTAAATTGAGTAGAACATTTACAATATCTTTATCATTACATACTTATTTAATAGATAAAAATATATCCAATTTGATTATATATAATATTATTGTGAACATCCTAAATCATTATATTGGGAATTTTTTCACGTGAGGGATATTACATTTCCACAGGGAATGAAGAAATATGATAGTCCTCAATGTCCTTCTTGTGTGTTCTTTTTTCCATATATTGACCTCAATTTTAATTTTTTATCTATCAACATGAATCAAATTTATGTCATTTTTTGTTTAATAGTTAATGTATAACAAGTTCAAAATTCACGACTATCTTTAGGGGTTATCCTTTAATGTGACTGATGTGTTGTGTCATACCATTTATGAAGAATGGGACCTATTATTGAGTAAAGAATAACATAATTATCTATAAATAAGAAATATAAGATATTATTGTTCTCTTTTGACAAGGATCATTATTTTTTGATCGATGATCTCTATACATTATTTTCCAACTGTCCCAATATTATATCTTCTGATTTCTATAGTTCTCTATTGGTCTGAGAGGTAGAGTGATCCATTGTTTTAGTTTTTGTTACTCAGACACATTGTTTTTTTTCTAACCACATGAAACCTTCTGAAATGAAATCGTTGAAGACCCAGCTAGATGATCTATTTGAGAATGGATATATACACTCATGAGTGTACCCTAGTGTAGTTAATGATCTATTTTATAATACATTGGATGGAACACTTTTCATATGTTTTGATTACTAGTTACAAAACAACATTAAATTACCAAACATGTATTTGTTACTTTTGATTTGTGAATTTCAAGACTAGTTTAAAGGTCAAATTCTTATTATAATGATATATCTTCCGTCTAGTTATCAACAGTTGAGAATAAATAGAAATTAAATTCAAAAGCCAACATATGGAAATGTTATTTAAATTAAGTATCACATTTCATGCCATTTTTCAACCAATTATCATATAGTATTTATTATTTTGATGAATATGATCATCCACATGTATATGAACCTGTTCACAGTTATATTTATGGATAAATTACCGATATACACTCAGTTAGAGTTGGATCCTCTATGTCATATAAGATCCATTATATAAATATTGATAAATAATATAATTTATGATAATTTTTATTAATATTATTTTTATTTTTTTGAATTCATTTAAATAGACATGATTTCTCAAAACATGGTATTTTAGTTTATCCAAAAAAATAGAGCATTTAATACATGGGAATATCCAAAAAATGTTTTGACGATTCAAATATTCTTTGGTATATTGGAGTGTTATCATCTATTGGTAATGTATTCATCCATTTTGGATTTCCTAGTGACCTCTCTCAATTTTAAGTGATAAATCCTTCTTGGAATGATGATTTTCAGAGATCTTTTGTTGATATCGAACATCATTTGACTTCTGAGTTGATTTTCAAACTTTTAAAGGCATGTAATGGCTTGGTCTTCTCCTATTATGCTTTACATTAAGGTTTGAGATGTTTTCTTTTTTAGTGTGATTACATGGCACTAAAGTTTTAGCCAAATCATTGATAACTAGCGAAAAAGTATTTAACCAATGACCTTGAACTCAAATCCACGATTCATGTTACTATTATTTTTATAGCATTTTTTTTCAAATAATCTTGTACCATATATTCCAAACAAATTACATGATTTATATCTTCACTCAAATGGATTTAACCTTTAGAAGATGCACTGGATGGATTTCCCATAATAATTATATTTTCAGATTTAATTTACATTGTGAAAATGAATTTCTTTTCATGATTATATGAGCAGGAAAGTCTATCCAAGAATGTGAAAGAATCATATAAAGAGTAGAACTGGATAAATAATTTTGAAGAATATTAGTTATGATTCTGGTAGGAGGAGGCCATTGTTTTCATCAAATGCTTTCATCCTAGCTGTACTATAATTTAGATGATTCTTCAATTGATGCATCTTGATGATGAATTTTGTAGAATTAGGTACACTATTTACGGTGGGGATACCATTGTTGAGTAGTCATTATCTTTCGTGGTAACCCTATATTTTTAAAAACAATACTCCATTACCTTTCATATAGGAAAAGTTCTAATTATTGTTTTATATAATTAACAATGTTTTTTACACCCAGTAACATTAATGATGTTTTATGGAATGTGGTAGGGACTATAGTAGACAAATAAGAGAAAATACAAATCGAAACATGTATCACGTTTCTATACCAATACTCATATAAATTTCATATACTATATAATTTTCAGTTTTATTTAAAAACATACAGTACTAACGTGGAAGTGTGATGAGATCTTTATAGACATTGAGGTTGGTTTCCACAGACATTTGATTGAATAATATGATAGCATTAGTAATAAATCTACTAGATAAATTGGAGTACATTATACCCATTAGAGATACGAAAAAATGCTATAGATTTTGAATACCTCTTTAGAAAAGAGATTGTTTGTTTTCATATAATTATATCATCTATTGAATTTGATAAGGACCCTTGTTTTATCTATAGTTATTAGTGAGTCCTTCAAGAGGTGACTCAATATCATGTGAAACTGATTACATAATACCAACTATGAACAGATGAGAAAACATATATGGATATACAAATTCTTGAGGAAATTCTGTCTACATGCATAATCGAATTTGATGAGGATTTGGTTGACCATTTTAGACTACATGAGATTATATATAACAATAGGTAACATAATGAAATAATATTGGTTCCGTTGATAATTTTTATTCTTAACCTTGTAAATATTTATATTATTTTTTGTAGATTAGAGAAACATCCTCATTTGGATTGAGTATAGATCAAGAAATGAATTAGAAGATTCAATTTATTCAATATTAAATTTTAACGGCACAGAGAAAATATAAATCATATTTAGATTGTAATTCTAGATAATGGGAGTTATATTTTTGTTACCATGTGTTATAGATATGTTTCCACATGGGAAACTAATGACTTGTAGGGAAAGAAATATTACTCCTATTTTTTTACCTTTTTAAATTTATGAGGATATTGGGAAAGTGTCATACCAAATAGCTCATCCCCCATAATTTACACAGATACATAATGGGTTATATATTTCATTATAGAAGAAGTATAATTTTAACCAATATCATTACCTGGGAAAGCATTATATGGTTTTTATCCAAATTTATCCATCAATTTGTATCTATACAGGCTTTTATTTTGATACAATCATACTATGTGAGCGGATAAACCGTTGGTCTATTTTCTTATGGATTCAAGGTTCTGATTTTCATGAGACTATAGAGCTTGATGTATTGATAATTTAAGAGAATCCTAATTTATTTAATATTGATTAATTAAGAAAGGTGGTATGGATATATAAAATATCTATGTCAGGGAGGTTATAACATCATGTTACTTGTTTATACATATTATTTGACTGTATTTTTATAACCTTTTGGATGAGTCTTATTTCATTGAGTTGTGAGTGAAAATAATGAAATATTGAAAAAATTTAAGCCTTTGAAAGGATAGAGCTTTGGTAAACAATACCCTACACCATTATATTGAAAACTATGAAACCATGGATGATGAAGATTTGAATAGTTGGAAAACAGTTTGAAATAAATTTCAACAACCTTGTAGAATATTTTCTACCAAGTGTAGTAGTTTATTCCTTGGCCTCACATTTTTTCAAACCATTGGGCTCTCTCCAGAAAACTTTTTTCACTAACATTATTAATTACTAAAAATTATCTTCACATACCAAAACCCAAATGTTAACCATCAATTGACCCACAACAAACCAAACTCGAATTCACTGGCATAGAAATATTTCATGGGATAATTTCAGCTACTCTCGACACCACCTTTGTTATATAAATTTAATGATTGAAGATCAGATCCTTCTACAATAATTTGATATCATATCATTTAATCTCTTTTGAACACTCCTTCATTCCTCCATGTTTTTTGATGGAACATCTTCTGTTCGATAAATCTAAACTCATTTAATTATGATTTTTATTGTAGGAGTTATTAATTTTTCAATTATTCCTGTCTCTTTATTGGAATGTCCCACTATAGGTATACATTTGTTTTCAATTATTATATTTAGGTAGTTCCATGATTCATTTAACAAATATATAATGATACGTTGTAATATTAAAAATTATTTTCATTTTTAACAGTTCTGAAAATGGAATTTTAATAAATTGATTCATTATTTGAAAGGGATATGGAAATGGATAAAAACATAAATATTAATGGAATTTAAATTTTCAGTTTTATTAATGAAATATAATTTCTTGATATAAAATAATTTTGATTAAATTATTTGGGTTCGATTTCAGATAAAATTATATATTGAAAGTATTATTGATTCTCGTGAAGTGAAATAATAGAAAATTGGTTTTTTTGGTAATGTATAATGATTTTAATAAATAAATAATCGGATATAATATTTTTATAAAATATTAAAAATGACTAAATTCAAATTTTATAATCTTCTGAAGCCCATGTTATCTTGGAAAATTAGTGGTAATTATGAAATTCTTGTGATTACATTGTCTCCAATGAATTGGGTTGATGATGAAATCAATTACTAAACCAACTATTAATAAAAATCCATTTATCGGTTCCCCTATTAGGGATCATACTACACATTATGGGTTCCCCATTTCGGGATGTATTTTTTATATACCCATCTGACATGTACTGTGATCTATATTATATGATTGATGATCATGTTACCAGATAATAAAGAATACATGGGTATTTTGTACGTAGTGCTTTATTTTCAATCAGTAATTCTACCTGATCTAACATTTTATTTAAATTTTTATCAAAATTATATATTCCATATGAATTATATAATATGTTATTATAAATTTTTTACCTAATTCAAATTGATAGATGTTTAATGAAATATTCCAAATTTTTAAAATGAAAGCTAGCTGTTTACAATATGAATATGTAACCACAAGAATTTTTTTAAAAATAGATATAATATATATTTGATTTTTTTAGAATTTATTATGGAATATATGGTTGTGCCCTACTATGATTTATAAATCACACATTACCTTTTACTTTTTATGTCTGTATTTTTTTGTATGTGAGATCTGAATAATGGAAATCACCAATTGGAATTGCTGAATGTTATTGATCATTTTGACCATGGTAAAGGATTATGATTCCATTGGTATTTTTGAGTTATATATGACTAGATATAGAGTATGAAGATGTTATACTGTATTGGGTTTTGTAATACCTATTATCAATTTGATATTTTCAGCTATTGGAATGTAGATCATAATGTGTTTTATTCATTTCTCATCTATTATTTTATAGAAAATTATTTACCTCTTTTGAATTTAATGATTTGATGTTCTAGTAACAATCCAATTGTGATTATGAATTACCATAGATCATTTTATTTTTAGATTGGGTATCAGGTTAACAATATATATGTGACGGTTTGTGATTTGAATAATATATAATAAATGAATAAGGCATATGTTTGACTGATGTAAAATTGAGATAAAAAACCCTTACCACTTGTTAATAACACATTTTAAATTGATAAAGCTTTATTATAATAAAAATATGTTAATTTAAAAACCATAAAAAACTACATAAACATATATATCATACGATATATTATTTTTTATAGCCATTTATTATTTAATTATTAGAAACCAAAAGATAAAATCACTATTTAATATGATAATTGAAACATTTTTCATTATTTCAAGTTTTGATAATTTTTGCCGTTTTAATTTGATCCTGACTAAATTATATATAGATGTTTAAACATCAAATAAATATAATAAATAATCTTTATCTTTTTTATATTAATAAATATATGTTAGATATTGAAAATTGAATACACCATTCATATAGACAAAAGGGCATATGTCTACAGGAATATTGTTTCCCTAATATTAATTATATAGAATGATAGTAAAATAAATATCAATTATCTTTTAAAGGACAATCATTAATTATATATATCATATGTACTTATAAAATCTTTCATTTTTTCCATCTATAAAAATGTAAAATTAACAACATTTCAATTCACAATGTGGAGGCCTTGGTCCCCACGTACACACAAAATAAAATATTTTATTCAATGGATTAGATGTTGAGATGATATATGATACAATATATATAGAAAAATTTATATATATAAATTAAAATATATTCATTACCATTTACCTTCACTCCATACAATTTCAAACATATGTGAAAAATGAATCAAATCTCTCAGTGAGATAGTATTCTGTCGTACAAATGAGGGGCATGATAGAATATCTCGTGAAATGGGAACTAAGAATTCATATGTGATGTGAAAATTAAATTTGAATACTAATATCATAAATTTAATTTATCCAATATTTTACCTGGAATTTATTGGTTTGTATGGAAACTGAATATCAACAACTCGGGAGGTGGAATTCCTCCATACACACGAATGATGATTTCAAAACACATTTGATTAAAGAGGATATATATATATATATATATAATAACATAATAATATCCATATATTTAATATGTTGACATTAATATATCATGATGAATTAATATAAATTTTGTATATGAAAGAAATATTTTAAATAATGCACTATTAGCGATGTAACCTCATATTTATACAACTTATATTAGTTTTCACCAAAAGGCTTACTAGGATGGTGTTCTAAACTAACAAAGGAATTTACGATAAGTGGTGGGTAGTAAGGAAGAGTTTTGTGTAATTTTCTCTGATCCATATGGTTTTGGATGTGTGATGTGGACAGGGAAGTGGTCTCCATTTCTATGTGAGGGGAGTGGAACACATGGAATTCTTGAAAACAAAAAGGTATAACCCTATTTATAACATTATAAATATATCCAAAATGGGGTATTAAAAATAATATAAAATATTATGTTGAATTTTGTTCATATTTTCATTATTTGACTTTTTTTGGAATCTATTAATCCTTTTCAATTTAATTTAACTCCCAGAAATATATTATTAAATTATCAGCAAGAAATAATATTTACAACATTCAATATATATTATTTTTAAAAATTAAGGTTACCTTAATATATAATGGAAATCATAATTATTAAAAATATAAAATCCATTAGGATAAATTATATTCCAACAATTTGGAAATTGTAAATAAAAATTTATCTTATAAATGTGATGTGAAACCGAGTTTTCATAGAGAACATGTTAAAACATAATAATAAATATTATTTCAAAATTAAATATAAAATTTATACCAATAAATTATAATATATATATATATTTATAACATAAAAAATATATTATGAAATATATATAAAATTAATAAATTTCTAGAAATTATGGAATGAAAATAGTTCCTTTAAATTAAATAAAACACTCATAGATTACATTAATATACAAATATAAAAAATGATGTTAATTTTATAAATCTATTTTTACAAATGTGGTAAACATTAATTTAAAAGTATGTGAACAGATAACGACTAAACCACCTGTAAAAATAGTTTATCAGATAATATTTAATTTAATTTTGAATGAATCTTATTTTATTAATAATGAATATGTAACCATTGAATTTGTTTTATATTTGTTTATACCATAAATTATTTTTATTTTATCCGCAAATATTTATTATTTCTAATTGGACATGAAGGTTTTAATGTTCATGTTTAAATAATAATATTTTCATAGATTATCATGTTTCCATTATTATGGTTTTCATTCATATAAAGATATAAAAGGTATATAATTTCATTAATTATAAATATATATTAATTAATAAGGATGATATATTATATTCCATGCTTGATGTTTTGTTTCAAACATGATATCAATCATGATGATCATACTTTAAAAATATTTGGTTGTTATATTCTCCCCTATTAAATAAATTATGTACTCACAATTTATTCTTGATATGGATAATAATGTGATAGATATTTTAATGTAAAATTATTGAAAACCCATTTTATAAAAATGGATAATAGAACAAAATAAATATCTGGGTTAACGGGACATATAAATTTTATATGGAATTCTCGATTACTATTTTTCTATTTAAGTAAACTATGGTGGTATGTGAATATCTAACCTTTTATGAAAACAATAAATAATTATGGACGGTGATATAGGTCATTGAACAAAATAAAGTGGATAATTAATTTTATTTTAATGACCCAAAACCCCAAAATCAATGAAGATTAAAAAACATTTGAAAAATATTTCTTCTGTAATTAAGATAAAATTTTCTTGCAATATTTATTACCCAATCATGATAAATTCGTTTACTATCCAGAATCATTTTAAATGAAATTACAAATAATTGATATATTTCTATCTTATAGAAATATTTCAATTGTTTCATTTTTCTTATATTATTTTACATCTAATTTCTTCTGTAATTATCTTTTTTTAACCCTTATTGTCACAACCCCCTCCACATAATGATATTTCAATATTGGGAGAGATATGGAAACTACCTAGGACCCTCATCAAATAGGCCATGTGCTAGAAACATGATATGAGGGTATAATAATCACGCATAAGGGAAGAATTACCCTATAATAAAAACAAGCAGAAGAGATAGATAATAAGGATACAACAATAAACACCACCATGATAGATATATATATAAATAGAACACAAGTGAAAACATGAAATTTTATATTGTACAAAATATGTAAAAGGAATGTAAAAGTACCAAAATGATAAATATAGAAGGGAACATAATTCTCCATTAGTTCATGCTAAACCCTAAGCAAGTAATAACTAACCCGATAACCAACCTACTCAGGCTGACCTGAAAAAGATTATATAATTCTAGGTTCAGAATATGTGAATACATAATAGGATCGTCATCAGATCCTCTCTTGAAAAGTATAATGAAATCATTCTTATGAATAATGAAAGCATGTGAAAATAACATGTAACATAAATATGTATAATAAATCCCAATCATTTCCATGGTTATATCACACCATGTAACTCATACTAGATTATATAAAATAAAATAACAAAACATATACAGTATATTTCAAATAGATTCTTGTTAGTTTTCCACTCTTCCACAAATGTAAAACGTCCTCAGAATCTCTATCCAAATGATAGACTACCCTAATAATCCTTGGAAATTCACCATCAGATGACCTCATTCATAATATGACATCTTTATTACATCCACATAACTATATATAGTGAGAAATTATCTTCTAGAATCCACCACAACATGTTTGAAATATATCAAAGATCAGGTATTATACTAAAATCCAATAAAACCCATACACCATATAGTTACATCATGACATAATATATTATACATGTAATACCTATAATAATACTTATTATACTATAACAAGTGATACATGTTTATGAAAAAAAATCCATCACATACCTCTACAAATATATATGGGAAACAAAATTTTTTAATAAAATCAAATGTAACAACATATAAAATCATGTGGGGCCAATTTATGAAGCCATCAATTCACCATCCCACGAGGATGTTGGGAAAAAACCCTACTTGTGTGCATTGAGTTTCAGTATTCCTAATAAAAAATATCGGGGAATCATAAGAAATAAAAGAATATACATGATACAATATAGATGAAAACAACAATATGGGTATATCCTAGTGTAAGATTCAACGATAACTAACATCACTTGGACTCCCAACTACCAATACTAAGACTGTATATCCTAAATGAACATAATAATATAAAATAAAATCATTAATTTCATTAATTTATTTTCATAATTATTTTTGTTACCTAATTCATTAAACATAAATTACACATTTAAAATTATTATAGATTACATTTAATTCCATTAAATAACACATTAGAGTATGGTCTATTCAATCTAAAAATAATTCCAAACATATAACGTTTTTTACAAATATTAATACCCTTAATGAATTTTCATTCCATCACCAACCACCACATCTGTTAAGCATTTATTCAATTATTTATTAGAAAAATTGGATATCAATGTCCTCTAGGAAAAACAACATATGAACCATGAAGAGTAAAAATGAATCCAAGAATCTCTAGCTACCTCCTACTGTGGTTAATGGAATGCAGATAAAAAAATCTGAGATTTCTCCTATTATTTATATTTTGAATCAGGTATACCAAATCTCGAAATCTTATTAATGGTTATGAAAATATTTACCTTCTTCCATCACCTCTATTATAATATGTGTCATTAAAGTGTATGTATAAATCCTTATTACCATCACACGCGTCATCTACCATGACATAATTTCAGAAACAATATTAGCACATTTTTTCATCCATCCTTGGCTCATCCAAATTAGGATCACATCACATTCAGGCCTCCATTCATAATTTTACAACATCGCTCTGGATTCAGATTTAATCATCTCATATCAGATGTTTTGAAAATAGAAAACATCAGAAAAATTAGATGGAATATCATGAATGAAACATTGAAATCGGGACCTTAAAACAAGGAATTCATCATTATCACGAATTGAAACCATCACAACAACAAAAAAAGGCACTCAGTCTTCTAAAGATTATAGAAAAAATAAAAGCTATAAAAGGAAATTATCGTAATCATAGACATGTTTCTTGATCCATATATAATTAACTGAATCATTTATTAGTAGATTATACCATCAACCATCTTAATGCATCACGATATCATAATCTATCAATGGAAAACATGAAATTATCATGTATTTCAGTTTCATCGAACCTAGATAAGTACCAAAGTCTATTAATATTCAATTTCAATTATTTTAAATAATAATTATGATGTTTGATGTTCATTAACATTCTTCATTATATCATGGAATTACCAATTAAATTAGACATGCATTCATTATTCAATTTGATAGACTTAAAATTACAAACACAATAGTATTCACAAAAAACATTTTTATTTATCATATAATTAATTACCAATAAATTATTTATATATATATTCGTTACAAATTTCAGCATATTATTCCAATCCTAAAAATAATCTAAGATAGCATACTATAGAAATATCACACTATCTAAAAATAAATAGGTAAAATTCTATCTTTGTTTAAGGAAACTACAGCGTCAACATGTGATCACTCACCAATTTAATTAATAAGGATTATTAATTATTAATTTAATTTAATTTCCATAAAATTGTATAATGATTGATCAAAACACAATTTCATGATAATAAAAGAGAAGGAGTAAATCCCTAAAAATAAAAAGACATCAATGTTATTCAGAAGAAACATACTACATCAATAATAATTGATCTCCTCCCCTATTTAAAATACATCCATTCATGGGAAATGAATAACAACCACACCAAAATAAACAAGAGAACCTTATTACAATGATGGGAGAGAAAAATCTATTAACCAAGAAGAAGAACATGTGGAAATGAGATCATAATAGGGGAAACCACTATAAATTGATGGAATAATGCTATTTGAATAACCATTGATCTCTATTAATGAAACATAGAATCCTAAGGATTTATTTCATCAAAGTAATATAAAAAAGGAATGGAATGCTGCCCACTAGAATATGATAGTGGCCACAAGGGTTAAGAAACTAAAGATGCTGAGAATGATTATTTGAACAATAAGGCATAGATTTAGATGTCCTCTAATCAGATTTAATATCATGTAATCCATGGGGGTTATTTTATTATGATAAAAACTCAAATTTTAGTTTTTAACTCAATTATTTACACATTATGATCCTTCCATGCACAAGTTTAGCACCATACGTACACTGTTTTTATGGTATCCAAGTCATGTAATCTATATTTTTATGTATTTTCTGTATCTTACACCACTAAACTTATTCTAGGAGTACTCCAAGATTTTATAGCTCATAAACTCACAAAATAGTTGTAAAACATTAATTTTATACTTTACATTACATTCGAATTAAAAAGATATTTACCACGATAATCCAAAATAAACCCATAGGGAAAACCAAGGGGGGGCATTGAAATATTAACCCCATGAGATAAAACTCAAAGATATTTTCATCACAAGATCTCAAATACATTGATAGAGGAATAAGTTAAAAACAAGTAACAACCGAACCTATATCCTAAACACTCTCGAAGGGGAGATACTTATAAAATAAGAGAAAATCTAGAAAAAAGTAATAAAAAGAAACTACCTCATAAAACAGAAATTCAAACTTTCAGAAAGGAAAAATATTACAATAAAATAGCTAAACATTTAATATTATAGGGAACCAATATAAATAAACATATCATGTTCTTAGGTATGCGTTTACGTGCCATTAGGGTTCCATATGACATAATCTAATGGAACAAATCACCCACACAACAACTTTTCATGGTGGTTGTGGATCTCCATAGGCCTCTCCTTGATGGTCGAATCATTATCAACATCATTCAATCCAAAATAAGTTACATATGATTCGTCTTGAAGATAATTACGGAGCATCGTCACATACAAAATATCATGTATCAATCACACTTATTGGTTAATTTATATCGCACATTCCATAACTATAATATCATCCAACACCTTGAAAGGCAAAAAATGAAGGAGAATGATTAATACCACGACCAAAATAATGTTTCAAGTGACAGGGAGTCACTGTTAGAAACATGTTATCATAACCATAAAACAATAGAGGTATCTCATTAAGAAAATAATATTATTAATCAAACTCAGATGCTGACATCATCACCTCGCAAATTACATGAACCAAATATTTCATATTATATAACAGTTCTGGCCCATGAATTTCTGCCTCTCTTACCCCAGTCTAGAACAATGAAGAATAGAATGGCCGGGTGTAAACATCATCCAATAATGGAATAAAAATGTTTTAGTGGAAACTATTATTTCATGAAAACACGTCCAAGGGAAGGTTCCTCAAAAATCAACCTCCAAAATCTAGGACACAATAACACAATTTGTCTTCCTGAAGCTGGATGGTCCGCGCAGTCTGACCGTCCATCAATGGATTAAAACTAGTGCTATGGAATTTTAGAGATCCATAACCAGGATAGATACCACTACACAATGTGGAGGTAAAAAAGTGTCCCAAAAAAATATTATCATTCTTGGGACTCCGAGGAGTAACAAAACAACATGTAGATACTTCACTAACATGACTTCAACTGATATTGACTCCCACATCACTATAAAGTGGTATAATTTCATATATTGGTCAAATATCACCCATTTATCATCATAGTCACCATGAAATCAAGGTAAATTGATAACAGAGACCATCAATATTTCATTCCACTTCAACTGTGGAACATCTAATGGATGGATAATCCCACATGGAACAAGGTGCTCTTTCTTCACTATCTAGAATACATATAATTATGATACAAACAATACAACTGCATTCATTTCCCGTAACAACAAAACATAACCTCTCAAGTATCAATACATTGTTGTAATGTTTGAATGAACTTATAACAGATAAAACTGGAACTCCTAATGAACTATATTACCCATCAACGGTGGAAAGGAAAAATATTCTTTGAATAACAAATGATGTTTCCCCCCTAGGAACAATTATTAAGGGCACCCTAGAAAACAACCAAGTCACTCCTGAACTAAACATAAAATCCACCAAATGGTACTCATCCACATTCACTTCCAATAATGAACTTGATATCATATTGATAAGATAACATGTACCTAAAACCTCTCATATGTCACATTTAATTACTATTATTTCCTTCATCACACTCCCATAATCTCTATATTCACACATAGAATCACTACATGACTTCATTATAAGTTAATTAGGTACAAAATTATTATTGAACAACCTATAATAAATTTTTAATTTAAAATACTACAAGAATATCTTGCACTGATGCTAATGCATGTTCAATTCACACAGGGTCAATACATACCATCGACTCTTATGGTCAGTGAAAACCTTATAACTCACAATGATTTGTTAATATAGAAACAAAATCATATAAATATGCAATAATACCAACTACAGATCATTAGTGCAATAGTCACTCTACCAAGGATGTTTCATTAATGAAACATAAGAAAAAATTGAAATAATATTCATCAGAACACAGGCTAATCTAGGAATAGAAGAATCACATTAAACATGAAATTGGACACGCTCAAGAGGAAAATAACGAACTAGATAACTGAAAATCTACTATTTCAAGTATAAAAATGCTATGTTACACTAGTAATTCAAAAATAATTTCTAATATTTCTGGTTCAAAGATGTTAGAGTAGTTTTAACAAAGTGAATTTGGAAAAAAAACCACAAATAATGGCCTAAAAAACAAAGTAAACGTTGAGACTATTACAATATCATGGGTATTACAAGAATCAATTGAATATATAACATATGGATCAATATCCACACCCATTCAGTACACAACATGACATGAGAAACATACCTCGTGATACTATAACTCAAACTTTGACAATTTCCCAAATAGTTACTCATAAATAAAAACTCTGTAATGGGAATGGATATTAAATACATGATCCTCCAATGATGAAAAGTACATTGGGATAAAATCCCTAAAAACTGTAATAATAATATCTACATATAATTTGAAAAGAATGTTCATTAACCCTATAAACACAACTAGGGAATTACTCAAAATGAATGTCATCAAGATGAATACAATATTTTTATTAAGTCAACATAAAGTTTTATTCTTAGTATCCTCATAAATTACCCACATATTATGTTATCCAGAGATAAAATTGATCACCAATAGCCATGTTTCTCCAATTATTGGATATAAAACTTTTTTAATCACTAGAAGCGTATTGTGCTTCATCATTTTCAATTAGTTCATGTATAGAAAATTGAAATAAATCTACAGACAACTATCAACTATGTTCACAAAAAGTTTGGGTGCACCCAAAGGTGACATGATCAGCTGATAAAAACCACCCTAAACATATCATCAAGGATAACTAATAGTCTTGAAAACATAAAAGTTACAATCCAATATAGAGAAATCAATATAGGAGAAATTTGTGGCTATATCATGATTCTAAACCCAATCACTGATCGATGGGGTAATTTAATTTCCTTATTTGAAAATATATGAAGGAATTTTTTAAAAACCATAGTGAAAACTAACTTCTTAACAAATTATGAGCTCAATATATTTTCTTCAATCAATGATTAAAAGGATGGAACATTCCTTTAACAAAAAAAGGTTAGGTCTTTCTAATAAACAAACAATCTCACCATCTTCATAATAGAACACATCCTGAATCTGAAACCATTCCACAATGTCCTATACTAACTTCAATGAGTCCATTTTGAGTATTATTTCATATGGTTGTATCTATTATCATCATAAATCTCTCTAACAGTGTTGATTCACTAAAACTAACTCATAGTCTCTCTACATTTCATAAAATTCATATTCGCCTCTTACTTATATAGTCAACAATAAGGGAACCGGATCACTGTATTCTTCATGTCCCAATGTATGGATTAGGGTATGTCATATAAATGATGGTTTGACTCATAAATTAACCAATGCATGAACCGAGGTAGTGAACTAGAAATAGGTTCCTCAAAATACATCAAGATCGCATGATTCTAAGAAACTAATTCCAAATACAGACAATGCCCTTGTCCATGAATTTTATGTTCCTTATAGAAAAAATACCATGATTATCCTCTACTCACAATTTATGATGAACATATTAGGGATTTTTTATACTTACTGCATATCCTACATTCATGTCTTAGACTAGACCAACCAATTTCTGAAGCCTCAGCTCAAACTGACTCAACAGAAGAACATAAAGTTGTCCACTAGGGGAACATTGATAGCTCAGATGATTGTGAAATATATCTATTGAATACCTCAGACACCAATAGAATAATTGTTATATGATCCTTTAAAAATGAATAAGATAATATAACACCATATAAATGATATGATGAGGGTTGAGACCTACCATGTTTTGGGAGAAAATTTTTTCACCCATATAATTGTGAATCCATGACAACATATCCAATACAAGTTGTATCTTCACATTTCCCCACTCATGAAGACTCGTTATATCGATATAATATTCTCTATCTAGAATCTAAAATTATATCTTCATCATAATTGTTCTAAATTTGATTGGGATATATAGATAAAAAGACATTTTTTCGTGCCTCACATTATCCTTGTAATCTATGAATATGTCTGAATGATATCGTAGAATAGTACGGAAATAGATCTCAAACTATATGATACCTAATTTCCCTTACTAAAGTGTAGTTATCACCTTTCGACAGGTCTCATTTTCATTAGAACAAATAAAATATACTTTAAACTGGTTTTAAAAATTCCCCCATGAGACAAAAAATTCATTGTGATCCGAAAAGATCGAAAACCTCCATATCCTTTTTAGACTATGCATCATCGTTAAAACAAATGAATATTATTTATCATTCTTATTATGAATCAAACCCAATGATATGTAAAATTTATCTAATCTACCTTTTATTAATTCATAAGAAATGGTTCCCTTAAACATCTATTGAGTGTGGAACAAAAACAATCAAATTTCACTCCTCTATGATTTATTGTAAACCACTACTCTATGGTGATCTATTGGTACATTTTTTGGAACAAATTTAGTGTAAACATGAGGATAAAGTAAATCTCTATCAATTCTTAGTAAAAGAAAAAACATGTTTAACTCAATAATATAGAATATGAAATACATTAAATAACATAATTAATTTAATCATTACATTTTAACAGTTTTAACCAATCACAAGTTCTACCAATTTCAAATACAGAATCAAAGAAGAATGATGAATGATACTTTTATAGTTATCTACCATTAAATTAGAATAACATCATAATTCTGACCCAATAAACATTATGATTCATGAATCAAATCGTAGGGGGCATAAGTAACTCTATCTCGACTGGTCATCTATGTTTTCATCAGTTACTAAAAAACACGGACACCATTTCCCTTCTAACACATGAAATATCCCTTGTTCCTAACTCCAATATCCATAATATTTCTTAGCCAAAACCTATGAAAAAATATTTCACAACCAGCTCTACACAAATATACCACAATGAGTGCAGAGAGATGGTGACTTCCCATATCCCACCACTGGTTGGTCCCTGTTTGGTGTCTATCACTGAGGGTGTAGTAAACATCCATATTGGAGTCATTAACCTCTATAAAAAACATGTAAAAGAGATAAAATTCAATGATAAGAAAACCAATTCAAAAAAGAGACATACATATAAAAAAATGTGAGTACACGAAATTTTATACAACACTAAACATCGTAAAGGAGTAAATAAAACAACCAAAAAGATAAACATAGCATTAACCAAAAATCCCAAACAACTCATGTTAAATACCAATCCAGAAATACCCATGAAAATTGAAAACATAATCTATATACTTTTAAAAATAGTTTATTAGAACATATGGTAATTATAATAGTTTAGTCAATAAAATCTTCTATGGAGTCTCTCATGCAAATGATAGTGAAATAATTCTAAGGCACAATTAACAGAACCAAATCTTACACGTCACAAAAATAGATATACTAAATTAATATACCTTAAATTGCAATATATAACTATGTAATTCTTAAATGAGATAATATTATATAATAATAAATCATCAATGGTATCATGCTCATGATTCTCCATATTTTATCTAATATTAAACAATATCACTCGTGATGTGAGTCTATATCCAAAATTTAGCCCCCATGAAAAGACATAGAAAAGACACAAAAAATTGAAATTAGTTTATCATATAACCAAACTATTCCTTCAACACATCCATATATTGTATCAATGTAATTTTATGAGTCCACCAAATTCCAATATTATGTAAATCAGATATTAGGTATTAAACATCATTCTTTTAAATCCTTTAAACTTAGTGAGATCATCAAGAAAACACATATTATGCATTTCATACATATAATAGTCCAATTTATACTATATCTATTGATACACGTGTTTTAAACTACAAAATCCAATAAAATTTCTACACTCGTACATGGGAAAGTATATTCTATACATATCATCACATGAAACCACTATGAAAAGATATTGATGCTAGACGGGTAGTCAACCATCCATTACCTGACTAAAATATTGGGGAAACCCCTTCTAAGACTCCAGTAGTTCACCATTTCCCTAACCAAAATGGGTGGGGAGGCATATGAAATTCTATTATATACATGGTATAAAATTGATCACAAACATACTATTGGATTAGCCATATCATGGACATAATTAGAAATATTGTGAACCCAATTTCCATAATTAAGACCTAATATCCTAAAAGTACATAAGTGTATAATAGAGATACATTAAATTTCTTATTTAATTTAAATTAATATTAATGTTAATTAATTTGTTAAACATTAATTAACCCTTTATCATTAATCCAAATTAAATTTCATTTAATTATAGAACACATTATGAATGATTCTATGTCATAAATGAATAACTACAATATGAGTACATTGATTATCATGATCAATAACATTTATACATTTTCATTCCTTCACCAAACAAAATTCTGGGTTAAAAATTTATTCAATTCATTACTGAAAACACTATGTATAAATGCACTCTCAGAGAACCATCTTAACAAACCAATAACTAGAAATTTTCAACCAACCACTTCTTGTGGACTCATTAAATGGGCAATGTATTGAGGATAAATAAGAACCCCATCCAGAATCTTTTAAACAAATTCAAAATAATGTATACCAACTCTCCTAATATCTTCGATGTCTATGTCTATCATTAACCCGTTCAATAATGTATGGTGACAACCCTAAAAAGACATTCATATATAGATGAATCTCACCATAACATACATTATCTTATGCCATGTCATCAATCACACCTTCCTCACACATCACATCATCCATCATAGGCTCATCCATACCGCATTCACAATACATCTGAATATCCCCACCCCATATCACTATTAAAATCTACTGTCTAATATACTAGAGTCATATGAAAAGGTTCATATCTATAAAAAGTCACAAAACCTAATGTGACATCAAGATTGAAACCTAGAAACTCGGCCCTCAAATCATGGAATTCATCATTGATAAATAAGAGATCCCACACTGCTCCATAACAAGGAACTAAGCAGTCTAATGAAAATATTATACTCATAACATAGAAACAAAATTGTCATTATCACGCAACTTGATCTTATTCCATCTTGAATTAAAAAATTCATTTATTAACACATTCAAACTATGGGAGACTGAAGGCATAAAAATATTAAAATCTTCCAAAGGAAAATCATACTATATGCCTTAATTTCAATTTTATAATAAACTATAGAATAACCTATCTCAATTAAACAATATTTTCATTAATTATCATTAATATTTAACTCAAATAGTGTATTATACATTTTCAATATTTAACCGAATAAAAATTTCAATTAATCAAGAATATTTACATTATTTTGATTGTCATAACATTACAACCGCAATTGGATTCATATAACAAGAATCATCTTTCTATATCTCATTAATTATAAATAAATAGTGGAATTTTCATCTTTATTAATTTCATCCTATTATTACAAGCATAAAAACATGACGAAAAATCATATCTAATAGATATCACACTATCATTAAAAAAGAATAGGATAGCCACTATCACTGTATAAAGAAACTACATCGTCAATATGTTATCACTATACACATTAATTACAATGGTTCAAAAATTAATATTTTACTTCCATTTCAAACAAAAATTCTAAATAATGACCATTATATGATTTAATTTAAATAAAATAGAGAAAATGAATCCTCTACCACACAATCCATCAATTTTATTCCCATTTGAGAAGACCACATTTCATACATCTAACCAACTCTCCTATGAAAACAATATAAATACATGGATTTTGATGCTCAAATTCCCCAACAAAAAACCATGAAGAACCAATTAGATTCATGGGAGAGAAAATTCCACCATCCAAGAAAAACGAAGAGGCGGAAAATGAAGTCAAATAAGTATAACATGACAGAGAATTAATGATGAGCACACTTCAGATCACTAAAAATAATCACAGATAGAATACATAATCTAATGTATAGATTCCTGCTAAATGGATTTAGAAAATTAAATAATTCATCTTTAGGAAAATTAAAATGGTATAAACTATAGTCCACCATAAATTTTAATATTATTCAAATTTTCTTCCTTACTAGACATACCGATCCACCATGACACCAAACCCATCAATTAATTATTCTGGGTATGCCACTTATCGAAGGTAATCCTTTCGAAGAACCATGACCATAAAAATGTTGATCAATATATAATTGGGAATTTCCCTAAACAAAAAACAAACATCCCCATTGTGTAGTAATCTCAATGATTCCCAAATAGAAACTCCACCATGTACCACACTAATGACTACATCACAAATAACACTATGACCTCCACCATGACTACTAATATGGAAACAATTATCATGTGGTTATGTCAAATGATGAAATATCCTCTTCTCAAACCATTAACACTTCAAAAACCTCACAAGTATAAACCATGATATTTCACAATATAAAATGACAAAGAACATTTTTTTAATTTCAAAATGATTGAGTTTTCATATTCCCACTACCATTTTTCCTTCTATAATAAAAAATATAGAGTATCGTAATGCATAATAAAAACCCCAAATTACTGATATTTCAATATATTGTCACATCTAGAGGACTCAAAATCGAACTATATTTTCTTCTATAAGATAGTCACTAATGATTCACATTGAAAAAAAGTAGATTATCTTGTACATCCTAATATACAACACATATGGAGAACCCAATTGGCATCTACATAAAGGGTAACATGATATTATAAAATTCCACAACTAAAAAATTATTTAGGAATTGACCATAGTGTTACGAAATATATTTTTATAAATTTATTTTTTGGATGTAATACTACCCAAATGACACCATAACATATATTTTCATGAATCCATAGTGGTGAAACACATCAAGGAGTTATCATCCATCATGAAAAAATATGGAAACTCCTTATTCATAAATTTAATGAACAAAATCGATGATTCCCCACCACAATAATGATATTCTAAGACATATTTACTTTCGATAATATATCTATTACTCAATAAAAATTTCATACTATTCATATCATCAAATCATAATTGTACTCTCCAATAAATTAAATAATTAATGAAAATAACTATTCCGAACCTCCACAAAAAAATGTGAAGAGATACAAGAATGATCTTCCCATACTCTAAATGTAAGTATATGTATGATTTTTAGAAAAACCATTAGTATAAACAATTATCGTATAATATATTGGAAAATAGAACACAATTTGACAATAAAATTTCATAGATGAATAGGGTAATATGATTTTCTATTACAATCACCCACCAACACATATTTAAAATAAATTTCTTTTTCTAAAAGTTATGGTAAAATTTCACTTTAATGATATCATTCATTTGAAAAAACTATATATCCACTGACTTTTTAAATTTATCCCATATTAAAAAAGGTGCAGGAAAAATTTAAAGAATGACCACTAGTAGGAATTCTATTATCACTACCTTATATACCATCATAATTTACGAGTGAAAAAATATAATTTTGTTGACCAGATGATGGATATGAACAAGAACCCAATACAAAAGATATAATTTATTGGACTCTAGTCTCCCATTGATGTGTTTTTACCTTTATGGTTAAAACTAATAGTAATATAAATAGAATTTTACCATGTGACTCCCTAAACTTGAATAAATATGTATGTAATGGGAGTTACAACAGAGAAAAAAAAACACTATCTGGTCTTTAGAATTGATTTTCTATATATAAATTCATCATATGAATCATTAATTATCTTTTCTATTACAAACCCAATAAGAAAAAACAAATATATATACCATAAATCCATGTAATAAGAATTTCATTTTCGAACTATCTTAAATTAGACTATAATTCCACTATCATTAGCTTTATCATCGTGAAACAAATTGAATGAAAAAAATCAGACAGATTTACCAATTTAGAAGATGGTATTTATCTATACATTTGAAATATCCTTACATGCAATGTTCTAATAAAATAAAAAATATATAATAAATAAATTATAAAAAACATTCATTCATATAATATAAAACTAATTGTTGAAAAAATATATATAATAAAATAATGACCATATAAGTCTATAACAACAAACACCCAAAAGGAAGGAAGTGTAACAAAATTACATGACTCTATGATCCATAGCATTATTATCTCTATGTTTCCATTACCATAACATATGATCATAAAATATATATATAATCTAAATGAATTTGTTTTGAATCTCCTCATATCATAACTATGTAGAACAATGAATACATACTCATTATGAATAATATAATGGTTTTGATTATTACGTTATTGTAGGAAATAATGATATTATTTCACAAAAATTAATTTAAAAACGAACAAAGAAGTACAAATATTTTATAAAAAAACACTTAGGCATTATAAAATGTAATAAACATGATATTCATGTTTGTATATCAAACTAGAAAAAACATTTATTTTTGAATACATCTTTCCATGAAATAAAAATACCATAACTCATTTTTTGATGCCATAATATCACAATCCCTTTCATTCAACCCCTACCAAAGTGGAACACCATTGGAATAGAATATCAAAAGGGAGAAAACCCATTAATTATGACTAACTCCATCATAATAATGTATAAACTCACATTCCCAATTTCAAATACAACACCAATTTATGAAACAAGAAGGCAACATACATTCAATTGATGAATCCATACCATGTAATGTCAGACCAACATGACCCAACATTAGTAATAACATACTTTTTCATACAAATAAGGTTCTTTATTTGTAATTAACTAATCCGCACAACCCCAAACCTTCCCATTCATTTTCTGAAACATGTAAATCATTGATATAATTTTAATTACAAATTTTTTGATCTAATTTTATGGAGTTTAAATTCACCCATAAATTTGAAAATAATAAATAAATTTTAAAACATTATTTCATATCCAAAACACATAATAATATATCATATAGATAAATGTCGAGTGACAATAAATCCCCATTACAAAACCAAATTTTCTAGAGAAATCATTGAGGAGGAATATTTTGGTAGAATATATTATCACAAATTAACAACTGTGAACCACAGGTTTGATATATCATTGGAGTTGAGAAAGCATATCAATTTATCTAGATGTATTCAGTTTTAA
Organism: Viscum album; assembly: GCA_963277665.1. Classification (NCBI taxonomy): domain Eukaryota; kingdom Viridiplantae; phylum Streptophyta; class Magnoliopsida; order Santalales; family Viscaceae; genus Viscum; species Viscum album. The sequence goes on along the minus strand of OY728140.1, from coordinate 2,032,093,016 downwards.
ATAAAATTATGATACACATTAAAATAGCAGACATGATTTCCTTCCATTGAATTTATCACTCCTCAAATACTCGACAAATCTTTTATTGTTTTAGGAACAATTTTTACCACCACCCTCGTATGAACAATGCATTTTGAATTTGAAAACCCATATCACCTCGTCATTCTAAGGACCATTTCTTAATAGGGTCTCCCTCACTATTTTATATTCCCCTTTAGTAATGAATTGTACACCATAGTATCACACTCATGAAAAATATGATTATCATATAGCTATCACAATTTTAGTGGGAGGATATCAAAATCATCAATGAACAATCATAGATTATAGATCACCCATAAATTAGCATTTAAACTCACAAAACAGGATATAAAGTCTACTTAAATAATACCCCCGTCACCCTAAAAAATGGAATCTTACTCTTAACTATACTAAGTAATAGATCTCACTCTTTTATGAAGTATTATTTTCCTATTGATATGATTCAATGTTTTGGGATTGATATTAGAGGATAAACTATAGAGAAAATGTAATTATAAAATAAAATTATTTTAATATTTTATGTTTTAAAATGTAATATGATTTCTATAAATATTTCTAGATTACTAGGAATACTAAACTATTTAGTATTTTAGGATGTGATTCCTTATATCACATGACAAAGTAATAATTAAGACATTAACTCTGCAGTATTTGGTTAAGAACTATATAGTAGGATTAAAAAGAAGTAGAGTATAAACCTTGTGGAATATGATTTTTAAATCATATATTAGGGAATATTACCCAACAATATAATTTATATATTATTACAAAATAACATCATAATGATTGTTTAAAGAATAAATTATAGGTTTTTTTACTTGAAAATTAATTCTTATATAAATAATTCAAGAAGATGTAGTTATTGAAATGATATTTTAAGGGGTAATAAAACCAAATAGTAAGCATTTGATATTGACCAAATCCGCACTAGGTTCTTGAAAATGGGATTCATTGAGTTCTATTTTGATAATCATGGGGGTTATTTTTATTGTAATTAATAATTTTTATAAACCACAGTGTTGGAATTTAAAAATGACGATATCTCTAACGAAATATTTTTTATTATTATGAAAATATATATGCATTAAATTTTTCATTTATGTCAAATATATCACTAGTTTTTTATTATATATTTTGTATAATATTTTTATGATATAATTTAGATTATTTTATTTTTTCAAAATGAATCCTAATGGGTGGGTTTGGAACTGTATTAAATCATGTAATCCAAAAATATGTAATTATCATCTTCTTTATGTTATTTAGACAATATTTATAAGAATCTAGTCTCCAAAAATTTCCCACTATATGATGATATAATGCCATGTTCAATAAATCCATAGACATAATTCCCTATGTATTAGGGCTTTGAATGAAATAAAAAGAAGCAGATGATGAAATGAAAAAACATAAAAGAAAGATAATTAAAGAAAGTATCTTCCAAAATGAGGTAATTTTCTACGGAAACAAAATCATACATGCCTAAAAAGAAAATGTAGTTTGATACATATTTAGAGAGAAATTCTACAATTATAGTGATTTAATTTGAAAGAACACGAAATAAATATTTAATACAATAAATGTAAGTACATGGAGCACAATGATAATGAATTCCCTAGTAGTAAAAGAAATACATATAAAAATACGTTAATGGATACTTGTGAATTTTATTCTAATACAATAGTTGAGGTGGAAAGATTAATTTTATTTTGTTACGATTCAATAATTTTTACATTTTTGTATTTTATAAATAAAATCATAGTTATAATTATTTTGAAATGTATAAGTATTTTAAAAAATTACATTTTAATTATGGGTTTGAATGTGTATGTTGGATTTCATCAATGTGAGGAAAATAATAATTCAATAGAAGGTTTCTAATCTTGAAAAAACACATTACTATGGTCCAAATGACACTTAATATGTTCCTGATAATGGGATAAAGAGATAAATATTATATAAAAATTAAATATGGGAGTACTTATCTCACTAGTTCAAATTAAATATTCATTTAGAATTTTTTTTGTAATCATCGATAGAATTTAAACAAAATTTGAATTTTTGAATTATATCGAATAACCTATTTTCTATTTAATTAAAAATGAAGGGTGAATATTTTACCTAATGATTTGCGGTAATTATAGAGATTACCATGTATCATGGCAATACATGATAATTTTTTTCATCATTTTGTTATGTGATAATTGGGAGATACAATATGTTGTTTTGTGTATCAATTATAAATTTTTTTAAAATTTATTGACCTTCATTCTAATGATTTAGATCCCAATATTTCAGATGTTTCATCAAGTTAACATTTTATAAAATCATTTATGTTATATATTTTTTGGGCTTTTAGATAATACTTTTTTACTATTCTATATGATTTATTATTATTATTGGATAAGAAGTGATATCCATTTTTTTATAATAAGAACTAGTTATTTAAGTAATGGATGATCATTATTTAATTGATAATATAATTCATTCATCACTAATGATTAATAAATAAAAATTCATTTCTAATTATGATAGATGAAGTTGAAGTTTATCTATTCAAAACAAGTGGATATTATTTTTATAATGAAATGAAATTAAATCATGTAAGTATATATTCTCGTTAAAAATCATTAAATTTAAGAAAAATGGTTTTTAAATAAGGTTTTATCATATTACAATCATTTATGATGATATAAATGTTCATTTTTTAGATATTTTTATCGTATTTTTATGTGTTTATTTTCTAATTTCTTGAAATTGTTGTTTTCAACGATCTATTTCACACTCCATCATTATTTGGCGATTACTTTTTTCTCTCATATATAGATACGTACATCAAACTGATTTTATTTTAGTTGGAATACTAGTATGTGTTATTTTAGGTTAACTTCTAAAAATATATTACCTTTTACTAATATTATCATATATTTAAACTTTGTATTATGTCTATTTGCAATAATTTAAGTATCAAATGTCGAACCCATTATTTCCAATATCAATATTAAATTACCAGGATGAAATTTATTTAATGGGGTATAATGTTACCACACATGATTTAAAAAAAATGAAAATTTAGTTCAGTAGAATATGAGACAGAAAATTAAAATCATAATAGAGAATATAAAAAACCTACGAAATCATTAAATATTAATTTTTAAATAATTCAGTCTATTTGATTACATTCAATGCATCCAGCATCTGGTATGAAAGAAATAATATACTCTATTAAAATATTTTTATTCTAATAAGACCAGAATAACATAGTTATTTTGATGGTGATGGGAATAATAACAATTTAATATTTTTTTCATGACAAGAAGAAAAAAAATCCATTGGTTATAAATTAATTAAAAATAATATATGAATTATCTTAATGTGGAGGAGATGTTTTCCAAATAAAGTGTATTTTTTGAATGTCGGACTAGTCTTACATTGTCCACAAAAATATAAAATTAATTTTCATGTGTTTTAGTAGATTTATTTGAAAAAATATACTTAATTTTTTGAAATTAGAGTTTCAAAATTATCATTGGGTAACATCTTATGCTATTTCTGAAATTTTAAATCAATTTATGAATAGAAAAAAAATAATTAATTTTAATTGAAAACAATATTTTCAATTAAAAAATTATGAAATAAACATATATAATAAATTTATATTAATGTATATTAATTTTATGATATATATATACAATTTCTGTCATATTAATCAATTCAGTATTGAATTTTGATATAAAAACTTTTGGAAATTATATAATTTTCTCTTTGAAAATGTGTTTCCTCATTTGATATGTGTAAATAATTATTCATTAAATTATTCCACTAATGTGAATTAAATTAGAAAAAATAAATTGAATATTTTTAATCAAAAAAATATATAATTTTTAATTTTGTAAAAAATAATTTTTATAATAATTAATTGTAAAAATGTAAATATTAATTATTTTGTTTAAGGAAAAAAATAAGAACATTGTGGTTTTAAAATAATTATAAAATGTTTTAATGACATAAAAACATGTAAAAATCAAATTTTATAGACATATTAATGCATTATAGTATCCCAAAATCATTACTAAGACTACATAGATATATTTTGGATGTGCATTAAATTACTATTTTGGTTTATTTTGAAAATTTCCATTTAATTTTAAAGAGGGTTCATTTTTCCAACATATAAAAGAGATCACCCTCCTATAAATTATTTGAACATTCCATGCTCTTTGGCTCCACCAAAACATTCCAAAATATCTCCTAGACACTATTAAATATATTTTAGAGTTCCCCCCAATGTTCATCCATAGTGTTTTTAAGGGGTTATCCAAATGATATTTCCCTTGGGAAGGTAATTATATTAATGAAGATCATTCATTTATTTCATTATTTTCAACCATTAATTAGTTATTAATACATAAAATTTAATAAGAGTATTATATACCATGAGTTTATATGTTATTATTTTTATGGAATGTTAATTATCTATATCACCTTCCATATGTTGTGAAATAAAATCTTTGATAATTTGTACGGTAGACTACCAGCTCAGGAACCGATGTTGTCTATGTTTCATCTTCATAATTCAGTTTTAGATATAATTAATTATTTAAAACAGTTAATTTTTTTGTTATTATATATATATATATATATTTAAAATATCATATACAACTTCATTGATCCATATGTTTCTAATATTATAATTTCTATAGTGTTATGGAAGAATGCTTTCTCACACAGTAATATGATTCATTTTTCACATAAAATTAGCATTGAGTCTAATAAGGATAAAAATAATAAATATATGTGAAATAAAAAAATGAAATTAATAATTTACTATTAATTTATCTCCAACTTACTACTCATTAACGTTTTATTTGAATTATTGTGTCCCTCAGGCATACGTATAACCTACCTTCTCCACAAAACGATGTGATCCATTTCCTTTTTACAATACACATAAATTATTTTTAGAAACATTAATCTTATTAAATATGATATTGAAAATATTAATATCATTATAGATACAATATATTTAGTTCACTTTCACTGAATTATAATGCATTTCATAAAAACATGAATGGGAAAATAAGATAATTACCAACTGAAATAATAACAAAATTAACATTATTCATGAAATGGGATGTAAAATAGTTTGAGTTGATATTAGATAATATTAGAAATATTTGTACCGTTCTGTTAAAATATTAAAACATTATTAAAACAATTATTCTAGAAACATGGACATGTATTAAAGAAATTTTACTTATGGGAAGGGTTTCCCATCTCCCATTTTCATCCATTATATATATTTCAAATCCACCATCAATTTACATTGCGTTGTCTATATACTATCGCATTGATATGGTATATCATATATATATTTATCTTAATGGAAAATAAATTTTCATATTATTTTAATTCTATTATAAGGATTATGATTTTGATTCACCAATGTGGTAATTTTTTGTATCAGAATCTCATCACTATTACAGATTTTTTCAGTTTACACACACAATAAAAGATTAATTTGATAATTATATCATTAAACCAATCCATCTTATTCAAATCTATTTATTAATTTAAATTTTTTAGTGAATAATATATTTTCCACACATTTTGTTATTAAATAACTGAGAAATAAGTTTTTACAATCAAAAATTATTTCTCTATTTGGTCGGAAATCAGTTATCACCATAACACATTTTTTATAAAAAATTGAAATATGCTTATGGAATTTTTAAAATTATTTATTAAATGAATTATTACACAATTTACAATTTTAATTTTTTTTTGAATATAATCATCATGTGGGTTTCATAAACTTTTTTTGGATTTTATGATAAATGTTAATGTAATATTTGATTTAATGTTTATAGAATGGAAATAAATTCATCGTTCAAGATCTATTACTATTATAAAATTTATTTTACATTTTTCTAATCACTGTTTTCACTTTTAAGTACTTGTAATAATAATTTTGACTTTTTTAAAATGATATATTTATTTTCAAGTTGTTAATTCCCAACAGTTTTCAAAATTTCATTATAATTACTTATATTCATCAATAACATTGTCAAATTTCTTTTAATACAACCCTCTCTAAACATGTTTTATATGGAATAATATTTGTTAATTATATAGATTATTTATGAACATTTTGATTGTGGATTTAAAATGTCGATTCCATTCACCATGTTTCAATTGATGGTATATGAAGTATTAACATTTAATATGTTATTATTTAGATATGAAATTATATATTTATTTTTTTCACTCCCATTCCTATTATGAATGATTTTGTAATAGTTAGTGTCAATAGAGGGACTTTATAGCCCCTCGATTAATCGATAGGTCCAATGAGACAAACTAGATTTTGTTTTGGCTACGGTGAAACCAATTTTTTAGATGTATTGGAAGAATGTCTCAATTATTTTCAATATCTTGTAAAAATTCACTGATACTATGATTTTTTATGTCCAGTATTATGCATTCCATAAATATGATTATATTTTTTGATATTCTTTCATATTTTTCAATTAGTATTAATATTAATGGTTATGTTTTCAAGGAAATGTTATTATTTATATGATAATAGTTGATTATTATTTATTCCATCCACATTATTATCGTGTGATTCAATATATGTAATGTGTTTCAATTATTCACCTCTCAAAATTCACTATGCCTCATTGATTCTTATATACCACTATATTATTAACATTACTAATAATATCATCTCACCCATTTCATATCATTAATTTTCCCATTGATAAGAGGATGATTTTGATAGTTATCAAGGGATACAGAAAATGGAATAATGAAATTATACTTGAATATTACGTATGCATTTTATATTTAAAAATGTAATGTGAATTTAATATATGTATATAGTATTCAATGGCTATAGAACTATTCAGTATACAAGGGTGTGATTCCTTGTATACTATGAAATTATAAGTTCAAAGAAAACTTATTTGGGATACTAGGGTTGGGTCAGTAAAATTACTGTATATGGATGACTGAATATTGAGTTCGATAAAAAATAAATTTTGAGACAAATTAAAAAAAATATTCTTTGGAAGTATAATGTTTTGAGCAAAAATATAATTTTTGATAACCTCATGAATATTAGAAATTAATTTAATTTAATTAATATAATTTTATTAATTATCATTAAATTAAATTTTAACTTCAGTTCAATTTAACAATGTCCATTATAATTAATATAATAATTACAATGTGTTTTCCATTGTTAAAAAAATTTATAATGAAATGTTTTATTTTATTAATTTTATTTCATATATTAATAAAATTATTTTCATAAAAAATATATCTATTTTGAATTAAAAAAACATGAATTAGCCGACGATGAATTTATTTTAATTTTCTAGAATAGTAGATCTTTTTTTGTAAAAATTTAATATAGAACAAATATATTTTATTATTATGATACCAAAATAAACCAGAAGTGATATAATAAATTATATAAAAGAAATATGAGAAATGGATTATATTTTACCTTAAATATAATTATTATAGGTATTAGATTATTTTAATATTCATTTATTTAATTTTCCTATGAATGTATTATATTTTATTTTTTGAAAGAAATTATTTATGATCATGACATACATTCATTTCACTAATTGTTTATTTTAAATATTTTGGTTTTCAACCATATAGAATATTTATTTCTACAACTATTTACTATTAACCATTTCATTATATGATTTTTTGTGATTATTTATTTGAATATATATCTATATCCATAATTTATGATTTGAAACAATAAAAGAATTTCGTCTCTTTTGATGAAAATACCCACTCATCCTCCCTATCACATTTAATGAACACCCATTAATAATTATTTAATATCATAAAACCTCTATAAATCCTACCGATGTGATTCTCAATATATTAATAAGATCCTCCCATGATTTTTGAAGAGCATATCATTGTCTGTGATTCAATCTTTAGTATTATTCATGGTCATTAAATGGATTATTCCATTTGATGTCCAATTTTTCGCCTTGTAATAAGTTTGAGAACATAATTATACATTTCATTATTATTTACATGAAATTTAAGAATATATTACTATCTCATTATGTAATTATATGAATTATTATATATAAATTTTTCCATGGAAATTATATCCTGATTCTCCATGCCAAAAATTTGCGTTGTGAATACACATCCTTATTTATACCGAAGGATATTCATACATAAAAATGTATATTTAATTGATTTTGGTTATCAATTATGCTACCCACACACCATAATAATTTGATTAAAACTGATTATTGTTATTTTAATAAAATATTATCTACATGGCCCACAAATACATATGAAATATTTGAATGTGAATGGTGGAACCAAAATTATATAGCAGTAAAAATCACTAGATAATGTTGTTATCTCATAATATGAAAAAAAATGATACATGATAGGTTATAATAAGAGAACTATTATCTACAATTTCTATTTTATTCTTTGACATATGCTTATGATGTCATGTTTTATGTTGTTCCCACAATATTATGCTTATATGAGGTTATCATCCAATTTCACAATTCTATGTACATCATTGTGATTCACACCATTTAATGTATCCATATAATTCGACCTGAATCATGTATATTTACTTCCAAATTTTCATTCAATTATTATTGAATTATTAGGCAATATAGCTCACCCATTTTATAAAGTGACCCCTACCTCATAAACCCATTGTTGATGTCTATATGATAACACTGTTATAATATATAAGGAATCATATCCTAAAGATTCTAATATTGTTTTAGTCATGGTAAAAAAATACATAAATTACTTTCAATCAAATTTAATAAAATAAAATATACATGATATTTTCTTTGTGAACATGTTTATGCATCATAATGTATCCATGCATATAAATCACAAAAAATATTCTAGAATCTTTGGGATAATAAATCATTACAAATTCATGACATCATATGATCAGTAATGGTAAGAATTTAATTGAATTCATCATTAATATTTCACAATAGTGAATATAGAATGTTTAACAACTAGAAAAATAATTTACTAAACAAAATAATCATAATATGGTAGAAATAAATAGTGAACAATAAAATACATATAAATACCAAGATGCACTAAACAATATTTCCATTTATATTTTATATAATTGAATCATCCCATATAATATCAATATCTATATTTATAATGATGGAATGAGATGTTCCTAGAATCTAAAACATAACCTCGTGGTATTATTCCAAGACATATAAGGAAACATCTACATCCTTGACTTAAACCCAACTTGGGTTTTCTCAAGAGTCGTATTAATCAATCTATGGTTCATATAGAGCCTTGATCATCCCTTAATATGTTAATTGAATTCCCATAATAAAATATTGAATCATAAACTATAAATTTTTTTTCAGTTATATTATATAAAATTATAAAAATTACACTAATAAGCAGACATAATCATTGAATATCTAGTGTAATATGACTGGTATCAAACTAGTATATAACCACTCAAAAATGAACACAAACCATACAATTAATTAATATATAAGATATTAATACAACATATTCTTGATGGATCCTCATTATAATAAATGGTTTTTGTTATTTATTAATATTAATTCTTCAAAATTGTTATTTATACATTATTGATGAAAATAACCTATTTACATAGAAAATTACATTTTAAAAAATTTCATGAATCATTTTGAAAATAAATTTAATTTAAAATAATCATGAAAAGAATATAAAATAAATATTTAATAATTTATTTTTAATGATGTCATAAAATTATATTCATGCCTTACATGTTAGAAAAATTATTCCATTCACAATATCAATAAATTCCAAAAGGTTATTTATTTTTAAAAGTAAATAAATATGTCTATTATTATATTTTTGTAATAATTATAAATGCAAAATAACTATTTAATAATTTCTCTGAATAATTCGAAAAGGTGAAAACATTGTTTGAGAACTTGTATTTTTATAAAAAGATATTTTCTATAGAAGAGGGAAATGAAGTTGGATTTAGAATCAGATTATTTATTAATGAGTGGGAAAATGGTACTAAATATGAAAAAGTAGATGAATTTCTTGCGGTGAAAAATATTTTCATTTAATCATAGAAATATCTTTTTATTCTTCTTATATATATAAACAAAAATAATAATAAATACTGATTTCATTGGAAAAAAACGTACCAATATTTTCACATCTTAGTCATATGCATCATAAATCAAATAACATAAAATGAAACATAAAATATAATAATTATAAATATATTAATGCTACAATATATAATGTTGTATTATATAAACCATATAATATAACATCCTTTTACTTTTATTTCCATGACCCAAGATTGATATCATTTTTATTATGTTGAGGTTCTAAGAGTTTTGGGTGAAATAAAAGAATTTTTGTGTGTTTTTATATATATTCATGGTTGGAACACCATTTTAAAAAAATGTACACTCTCATAATGAAAAAAATAAAAAACACATATAGTGTGGGTTTTTATGGATGGAGGATTATTTTATGATATGATCACACACCTAGTAGAAACCATTCATCCTAGTAAAATAGATCATGGATAGGTGGATAATATTTCAAATAGTGTGTCCCTCACTTGGGAATGGTTGGATAATATTTTTTTAAATATGGAAAATTATATTAAAATCATGAACAACCATATTTAACTCTATTTGACCCCCACTCTGCCTAACTAGAATTACATGGATAAAAAATCTCTTAATGAGTGATTTTGGATACCCCAAAATACTAATTTTGAAAATAAATCTTCTAGTGCATGATCCGATTGTTCTATGGTAAGTGGGTCTCCTCAAAATTATTCTCTACTTACCTCTCAATCATACCTCTATATTTTTTGATTTATCATCATGTATTAGATGAATACAAATTTATTTTATTGGAATCATGAGTATATGATTGGTTTATTGATCAATAAATTCATCATTTGTAATTATAAACCCCCCTATGAGTTTCCATTCGTGATCATTAATTAATGGTACTAGTTTAATGATTCATTTACGTTTAATTTAAAAAATAATTTTATATCATAAAATTGAATTGTTTTTTCATAGATTTTGAAACATGGATTTTGGATGATTTGATTTTTTATTTTAAATAAATATGAAAATTTATAACAATACCAATTTCAAAAGAGTTTAAACTATTCAACTAATTTATTATAAATAATTTATTGATTTAGAATTTTTTTTTCATTAACAGTTTTGATATTGTTTTGAGAAAAGGATGAAATAGAAAAATGTTTTTAAATGCCCTAAAATGCTGAAATCTAGTGATTTTATTTTTTAATTAGAATAGAGTTTAATAAATTAAAATATTGCAATTTTATATTAAAACTACTAAAAATGACTAATTTTAAATTTGATTGACTATAAAATCACTTTTTATACTATATAGTTATTGATATCTTGGAAAGGAACAATGATACCATACCTCCCATGAAATGGAATGACGGTGAATACCACTACTACAAAAATTGATTCTATAAATTCATTTATGGGATCTCCTGTTAAGGTGTAGACAACCCATTATGGGTAACACGAATTGAGGTGTATTTATATGTCTACACCAGATTTCATCTGTGACCACTGTGATGTATATGAGGATTCTATTTTTAGATAAACCAAACTAAAATAGGGGTATTTTACGTACATCATAATTTTCTATGTGTTTTTTAACATTATTACACATTTTGTGAAATTTACTATATATTTAATTCATTCCCAATGATTTAAATAATTTTTTATATATAAAATATTCGTTTACATCAAATTTAGTGTTGTTTTGAGATATCTACCATAATTTTGAACATAATTAATGTTCTTTATAAATATAATGATGTCAATCCATTCCCAGTTTAATTAAATTTTAAAACATATCTAGATTTTTATTTTTATAAATGATTATGGAGTTCTTGGTGGGTACCTAATCGGATTTATAGATCAAAATCTACCAGTTTTGTTAGGAATTTGTAAATTTTATTAAACCAAACCTGTGTAATTAGAATTTTTCACAAGAATGTCATTGATGTTCTTGATCATTTTCACCATGGAGTTATATTTTGATTCCCATAGGATATTTGAGTTATATATGTCTATATATTGAGTAATTTTATTTTATAATGATTTTAATGTTTTTATACCTATTATCATTTCGGTACATTCTTATTTTTAAATGTTGATCATTCTGAAATGTAATATTTTATCTGATTTTGTTCTCTTGCATATTCATTGCCTATTTTTATTGCATGTTTCCAGCTGCAAGTCCCCAAACCATGGGGATAGGGAATACCATTTAGGCAATTTGAGTGCAAGATTTGGTATAAGGGTACCAGTGTGTCAGGATGATTCAAAAAAATTTGTAATCCAATGTGTTGTTTATGAATTATTCCTTGATGATAGTAATGATTTTTGGATTTCTTTTTTTGACATATGACGTAGTTATGAGAAATTTATTGTTGGTATTTCATTGAAATGATCATTATGTAACAATAGGTAGTTTGGGGAATGGAATGAAGTGGAATAATTTTATATAAATATTTTCCTATCACTTATTTTAATTTAAATAAGTTAAAATCAGTTTATTAATATCGAATGTAATTAGAATATTGTTATAATTCCCAATTTTGATTTGTAGATCATAATTTACATTTTAATTTATTCAATGTTGATTTTAAATTTATGTAGAATAATTACCCATATAATTCATGTTATTAGTCACCTTGTGGTAGTTGATGGTTACAAAATGTGCAGATCCCTTTGTGGACTAGAAACATGATGATATTATTTTGTGTGCTATAAAGGATCTTGGAATAACACTGGCACATATATTTATTTTGGAACATTTTTTAGAACCTCAGATAGATAAATATGAGAATTGTTTTATAGAGTTAATTATCATGAATCCAATCTTGTTTTATGTGACTAATAATCCCCCTGAGTTAGAGAATTTATTGGGACAATAGAGATAAATTTTGTTTCATTGAAATTATTGTTTAGATTATGGTTAAATAGCCCCCTTCATATTAGAGGGACCTAACCAGAGATTCAAAGATTCAATGGTAATAGGGAAAAAGAATGAGGGTTCATTGTGGGGATATATGTTAGTAACTATCAATGATATGTTCTATCTAAAATCTATATCGTAGTCTAATGATAAAGAGTTTCAAAAATATAAGAGGATGAAATGAGTATGGTAGATTATGAGAACTCCTTTTTCATGATTTTACATTATTCACATTTTCCTGTTTTGAATGAGAAGATGAATAGTTGATGGTTCAATATGATTCATCAACATGATATTAATTCATAATTTTTCTTGTTGAATCTATCTTATTATTCAAATTTCCTCTGTTGAGTGTTGATGGTTTTTATTAACCTAGACATAATTTTATGGTTGAAATTTTATCCCATTCGTCTAATTATATGTTTTTTTGAGTTACATTAATAAACAAAGGCTCATGATGAGTCTCGTGGTGGATTTTGAAAATATGGCCATTCTATATATACTAATGTGCATGGAAGAGGCCCTTTGACTTGATTCTAGTGTGTAAATGTTTGGTATACATGATGTATTTATAATATGGAACCAATGATATCATGTTTTATTGGACTCTTATGACAACTACTAACTTGTTTCCATATATTTTATTTTCTTTATAGTTCAATATTCTCATCAAAATCTCTATATATTACTACGAAATTAAATACATCATGTTACAAATGTATCCAACCATAAGAATCGGTAAAGTGGCCTCTTCAAATAGTTTAATTATATCATGGGGATGTAGATATGGGTTGTATGATTATGAGTGGAACATTTACAATAACTTTATCATTACATACTTATTTATTAGATACTACAATATCCAATTTTATTATATATACTCTTATTGTGATCATCCTAAATCATTCTATAGGGATTTTTTTACATGAGGTATATTACATTTCCCCTTGGAATGAAGACATATGATAGTATTCAATATCCTACTTGTGTGTTCTTTTTACCATATATTGACATCAATATGAAATTTTTATCTATCAACATGAATCAAATTTATGGCATTTTGGGTTTAATTGTTAATTTTTAACAAGGTCTAAATTCATGGCTATCTCTAGGGGTTCTCCTTTAATGTGACTGATGTGTTGTGTCGTACCATTTATGAAGAATAGGACCTAGTGTTGAGTAATGAATAACATTATTATCTATAAATGGGAAATATAAGTTATTATTTTTCTCTTTTCACAAGGATAATTATTTATTGATCGATGATATCTATACCTTTGTTTCCAATTATCCAATTATTATATCTTCTGATTTCTATAGTTCTCCATTAGACTGAGAGGTAGCGTGATCCATTGATTTAGTTTTTGTTACTCAAACACATTCGATTTCATCCAACCACATGAAACCATCAGGAATGAAATAGTTGAAGAAACACTTGGCATATATATTAGAGAAAGGATATATACACTCATGTGGGTATCCTAAGGTAGTTAATGATCTATTTTATAATAAATTGGATGGAACAATTTTCATATGTGTTGATTAATAGTTACTCAACAACGTTTAATTACCAAACATGTATCTGTTACTGTTGATTTGTAAAATGTAAGACTAGTTTTTATGTGAAATTCTTATCAAAATAATATTTCTTCGATATGGTTATCAACAGTTGAGAATAAGTAGATATTATATTCCAAAGGCAATATATGGAGAAGTTATGTATATTATGTAGAACATTTCATGATTTTTGTTCAACCAATTCTCATATAGTATTTATTATTTTGATGAATATGTTCATCCCAAAGTATATGACTCTGTTCACAGTTGTATTTAGGGATAAATGAATGATATAAACTCAATTAGAGGAGGATCATGTTTTTCATATAAGATAAATTATATAAATATTTATAAATAATATAATTTATGATAATTTTTATTAATATTTTTTTATTTTTTTATTTATTTAATTATACATGATTTCTCGAAACACAATATTTTAGTTTGTCTAAAAAAATTAGAGAAATTAAAACATGGCAATATCCAACTATTTTTTTTATGATTCAAATATTCTTTGGTCTATTGGAGTGTTATCATCTATTGGTAATGGATTCATCCATTTTGGATTTCCTGGTGACCTCTCTCAATTTTAAGTGATAAATCCTTGTTGGAATGATTATTTTCATAGATCTTTTTTTGATAACAAACAACATTTGACATCTGAGATCATTTTCACACTTCTAAAGGCATGGAACGGCTAGGTGTTCTCCTATTATGCTTTACATTAATATTTGAGATGTTTTCTTTTTTAGTGTGATCACAAGGAACTCAATGTTTATCCAAATCATAGATCACTATAAAAAAATTATTTAACTAATGACTTGTACTCAAATCCATGATTCTTGTTCTTATTATTTTTATATCATTTTTATTTTCAAATAATTTTGTACCAAATATTACAACAAATGTTCATGATTTATATCTTCACCCAACATGGATTTATCCTTTAGAAGATACACTGGATGGATTTCCCAAAATAATTTTATTTTCAAATTTAATTTATATTGTGGAAATGAATTTCTGTTCATGATGATATGAGCAGGAAACTCAATCCAAGCATGTGAAAGAATAATAAAAAGAGTAGAACTTGATAAATTATTTTAAAAAATATCAGTTATGAGTCTTCTAGGAGGAGGCCATGGTTTTTTTGAATTGTTTTCATCCTAGCTAGACTATAATTTATAAGATTCTTCAATTGATGCATCTTGATGATGAATTTGGTTGAATTGGGAACAATATTTATGGTGGGGAGTCCATTTTTGAGTAGTCATTCTCTTTTATTGTTAATTCTATATTTTGAAAAACAATACTCTATTACATTTCATATGAGAAAAGTTCTGATCTGTGTTTTATATAATTAATATTCCATTTTACACCTAGGAACTATAATGATGTTTTATGATATGTGGTATGGACTATAGTAGAACAGTAAGACAAAATACATATCGAAACATGTATCAAGTTTCAATACCAATTATCATATTAATTTCAATAAAATATAATTTTCAGTTTTATTTAAAAACATACAGTGCAGACGTGGAAGTGTGATGAGATCTTTATAGACATTGTGGTTGGTTTCCACATACATTTGACTGAATAATATGATAGGATTAGTAATCTATCTACATGATAAATTCGAGTACATTATACCCATTAGTGATAAGAAAAACACTACAGAGTTGGAATATATCTTTAAAAAAGAGATTTTTTGTTTTCGTATAGTTCTATCAACTATTGAATTTGATAATGACCCTTGTTTTATCTTTAGTTATTAATGATGACTTCATGAGGTGATGAGATATCATGTTAAACTAATTACATAATACCACCTGTGAACAGATGAGAAAACATATAGGGATATAAAAATTCTTGAGTAAATTCGTTCTGCATGGATAATAGAATTTGATGAGGATTTGGATGACCATTTTAGACTAGTTGAGTTTATATATAACAATAGGTAACATAATGAAATAATATTGGATCCTTTGATAATTGTTATTCTTAACCTTGTAAATATTCATAGTATTGTTTGTAGATTAAAGAAACATCCTTATTTGTATTGAGTATAGATCTAGAAATGAATTTAAAGATGCAATTGATTCAATAGAAAATTTTAACGTCACATAGAAAATATAAATCATATTTTGATTGTCATTGTAGAAAATGGGAGTAATATTTTTGTGATAATGTGTTCTAAAGGGGTTTCCACATTGTACCCTAATTTCGTGGAGGGAAAGTAATATTACTCATATTTTTTTACCTTTTTTAATTTATGAGGATGTTGGGAAAGTGTCATACCAAATATCTCATCCCCCATAATTTACATCGATACATAATGAATTATATATTTCAGAATAGAAGAAGTATAATTTTAACCAACATCATTACCTAGGAAAGGATTATATTGATTTTGATCCAAATTTATCCATCAATTTGTATCTATACATGATTTTCTTTTGATACAATCCTACTACGTGAGTAGATAAAACATTGGTCTATTTTCTTATGGATTCATTGTTCTGATTTTTCTGAGACTATAGAGCATGAGGTCATGATAATAGAAGAGAATCCTCATTTATTCAAAATTGATTCATTAAGATAGGTGGTTAGAATATATAAAATATCTATGTTAGGGAGTTTGTACCATCATGTTACTTGATTATATATATTATTTGACTGTATTTTTATTACCTTTTGGATGGGTCATTTTCCATAGAGTTTTGATTGAAAATAATGAAATATTGATATTTTTAAGCCTTTGAATGGATAGAGCTTCGTTAAACAAAACTGTACACCATTATAGTGAAAAATATGAAACCATGGATGCTGAATATTTGAATAGTTGGAAAACGTTTTGTAATAAATTTCAACAACCTAGTAGAATGTTTTATACCTAGTATAGTGGTTCATTCTTTGGAAACACATTTTTTCAATCCATTGGGCTCTCTCCATAAAATATTTTTCACTAACATTTTTAATTAGGAAAAATTATATTCACATACCAAAACCCCAATGTTAACCATCAATTGACCCACACCTAACCTAACTCAAACACTAGCATAAAAATGTTTCATGGGATAATTTCATCTCCTCTCAACACCACCTTTTTTATATCAATTTTCTGATTGAAGATTAGATCCTTCTACAGTAAGTTGATATCATATCATCTAATCTCCCTTGAATACTCCTTCATTCCTCCAGGTTTTTTGATGGATCATCATCTATTAGATGAGTCTAAACTCATTTTACTATGATTTTTATTGTAGGAGTTATTAATTTATACTTTATTCCTATCTCTATATTTGAAAGTCCCACTATAGGTCGACATATGTTATCATTATAGATACAATATATTTAGTTCACTATCACTGAATTATAATGCATTTCATAAAAACATGAATGGGAAAATAAGATAATTACCAACTGAAACAATAACAAAATTAACATTATTCATGAAATGGGATGTAAAATAGTTTGAGTTGATATTAGATAATATTAGAAATATTTGTACGGTTCTGTTAAAGTATTAAAACATTATTAAAACCATTATTCTAGAAACATGGACATGTATTAAAGAAATTTTACTTATGGGAAGGGTTTCCCATCTCCCATTTTCATCCATGATATATATTTCAAATCCACCATCAATTTACATTGCGTTGTCTATATACTATCGCATTGATATGGTATATCATGTATATATTTATCTTAATGGAAAATAAATTTTCATATTATTTTAATTCTATTATAAGGATTATGATTTTGAATCACCAATGTGGTAATTTTTTGTATCAGAATCTCATCACTATTATAGATTTTTTCAGTTTACACACACAATAAAAGATTAATTTGATAATTATATCATAAAACCAATCCTTCTGATTCAAATCTATTTATTAATTTAAATTTTTAGTGAATAATATATTTTCCACACATTTTGTCATTAAATAACTGAGAAATAAGATTTTTCAATCAAAAATTATTTCTCTATTTGGTCAGAAATCATTTATCACCATAACACATTTTTTATAAAAAATTGAAATATGCTTATGGAATTTTTAAAATTATTTATTAAATGAATTATTACACAATTTACAATTTTAAAAATTTCTTTTAATATAATCATCATGTGGGTTTCATATCCTTTTTTGGATTTTATGATAAATGTTAATGTAATATATGATTTAATGTTTATAGAATGGAAATAAATTCATCGTTCAAGAACTATTACTATTATAAAATTTATTTTACAATTTTCTAATCACTGTTTTCATGTTTAAGTACTTGTAATAATAATTTTGACTTTTTTAAAATGATATATTTATTTGGAAGCTGTTATTTCCCAACAATTTTCAAAATTTCATTTTAATTACTTATATTCATCAATAACATTGTCAATTTTCTTTTAATACAACCCTCTCTAAACATGTTTTATATGGAATAATATTTGTTAATTATATAGATTATTTATGAACATTTTGATTGTGGATTTAAAATGTCGATTCCATTCACCAAGTTTCAATTGATGGTATATGAAGTATTAACATTTAATATGTTATTATTTAGATATGAAATTATATATTTACTTTTTTCACTCCCATTCCTATTATGAATGAATTTGTAATAGTTAGTGTCAATAGAGGCACTTTATAGCCCCTCGATTAATCGATAGGTCCAATGAGACAAACTAGATTTTGTTTTGGCTATGGTGAAACCAATTTTTTAGATGTATTGGAAGACGATTTCAATTATTTTCAATATCTTGTAAAAATTCCCTGATACTATGATTTTTTATGTCCAGTATTATGCATTCCATAAATATGATTTTATTTTTTGATATTCTTTCATATTTTTAAATTAGTATTAATATTAATGGTTATGTTTTCAAGGAAATGTTATTATTTATAGGATAATAGTTGATTATTATTTATTCCATCCACATTATTATCTTGTGATTCATTATATGTAATGTGTTTCAATTATTCACCTCTAAAAATTCACTATGCCTCATTGATTCTTATATTCCACTATATTATTAACATTACTAATAATATCATCTCACCCATTTCATATCATTAATTTTCCCATTGAAAAGAGGATGATTTTGATAGATATCAAGCGATACAAAAATTGGAATAATGAAATTATACTTGAATATTAATTATGTATTTTATATTTAAAAATGTAATGTGAATTTAATATATGTATCTAGTATTCAATGGCTATAGAACTATTCAGTATACAAGGGTGTGATTCCTTGTATACTATGAAATTATAATATCAATGAAAACATATTTGGGATACTAGGGTTGGGTCAGAAAAATTACTGTATATGGATGACTGAATATTGAGTTCGATAAAAAATAAATTTTGAGACAAATTAAAAAAATATTCTTTGGAATTATAATGTGTTGAGCAAAAATATAATTTTTGATAACCTCATGAATATTAGAAATGAATTTAATTTAATTAATATAATTTTATTAATTATCATTAAATTAAATTTTATCTTCAGTTCAATTTAACAATGTCCATTATAATTAATATAATAATTACAATGTGTTTTCCATTGTTAAAAAAATTTATAATGAAATGTTTTATTTTATTAATTTTTTTATCATATATTAATAAAATAATTTTCATAAAATATATATCTATTTTGAATTAAAAAACATGAATTAGTCGACAATGAATTTATTTTAATTTTCTAGAATAGTAGACCTTTTTTTGTAAAAATTTAATATAGAACAAATATATTTTATTATTATGATACCAAAATAAACCAGAAGTGATATAATAAATTATATAAAAGAAATATGAGAAAAGGATTATATTTTACCTTAAATATTATTATTATAGGTATTAGATTATTTTAATATTCATTTATTTAATTTTCCTATGAATGTATTATATTTTATGTTTTGAAAGAAATTATTTATGATCATGACATACATTCATTTCCCTAATAGTTTATTTTAAATATTTTGGTTTTCAACCATATAAAATATTTATTTCTACAACTATTTACTATTAACCATTTCATTATATGATTTTTTTGTGATTATTTATTTTAATATATATATATATAATTTATGATTTGAAACTATAAAAGAATTTCGTCTCTTTTGATGAAAATACCCACTCATCCTCCCTATCACATTTAATGAACACCCATTAATAATTATTTAATATCATAAAACCTCTATAAATCCTACCGATGGGATTCTCAATATATTAATAAGATCCTCCCATGCTTTTTGAAGAGCCTATTATTGTATGTGATTCAATCTTTAGTATTATTTATGGTCATTAAATGGATTATTCCATTTGATGTCCAAATTTTCACCTTGTAATAAGTTTGAGAACATAATTATAAATTTCATTATTATTTACATGAAATTTAAGAATATATTACTGTCTCATTATGCAATTATATGAATTATTATATATAAATTTTTCCATGGAAATTATATCCTGATTCTCCATGCCAAACATTTGTGTTGTGAATACACATCCTTATTTATACCGAAGGATATTCATACATAAAAATGTAGAGTTAATTGATTTTGGTCATCAATTATGCTACCGACACACCATAATAATTTTATTAAAACTGATTATTGTTGGTTTAATAAAATATTATCTACGTGGCCCACAAATACATATGAAATATTTGAATGTGAATGGTGGAACCAAAATTATATAGCAGTAAAAATCACTAGATAATGTTGTTATCTCATAATATGAAAAAAATGATACATGATAGGTTATAATAAGAGAACTGTTATCTACAATTTCTATTTTATTATTTGACATATGCTTATGATGTCATGTTTTATGTTGTTCCCACAATATTATGCTTATATGAGGTTATCATCCAATTTCACAATTCTATGTACATCATTGTGATTCACACCATTTAATGTATCCATATAATTCGACCTGAATCATGTATATTTACTTCCAAATTTTCATTCAATTATTATTGCATTATTAGGCAATATAGCTCACCCATTTTATAAAGTGACCCCTACCTCATAAACCCATTGTTGATGTCTATATGATAACACTGTTATAATATATAAGGAATCATTTCCTAAAGAATCTAATAGTGTTTTAGTCATGGTAAAAAAAATACATAAATTACTTTCAATCACATTTAATAAAATAAAATACACATGATATTTTCTTTGTGAACATGTTTATTCATCATAATGTATCCATGCATATAAATCACAAAAAACATTCTAGAATCCTTGGGATAATAAATCATTAAAAATTCATGACATCATATGATCAGTAATGGTAATAATTTAATTGAATTCATCATTAATATGTCACAATAGTTAATATAGAATGTTTAACAACTAGAAAAATGATTTACTAAACAAAATAATCAAAATATGGTAGAAATAAATAGTGAACAATAAAATACATATAAATACCTTGATGCACTTAACAATATATCCATTTATATTTTAAATAATTGAATCATCCCATATAATATCAATATCTATATTTATAATGATGGAATGAGATGTTCCTAGAATCTAAAACATAACCTCGTGGTATTATTCCAAGACATATAAGGAAACATCTACATCCTTGACTTAAACCTAACTTGGTTTTTCTCAAGAGTCGTATTAATCCATCTATGGTTCATATAGAGCCTTGATCATCCCTTACTATGTTAATTGAATTCCCTTAATAAAATATTGAATCATAAACTATAATTTTTTTTCAGTTATATTATATAAAATTATAAAAATTACACTAATAAGCAGACATAATCATTGACTATCTAGTGTAATGTGACTGGTATCAAACTAGTATATAACCACTCAAAAATGAACACAAACCATAAAATTAATTAATATATAAGATATTAATACAACATATTCTTGATGGATCCTCATTATAATAAATGGTTTTTGTTATTTATTAATATTAATGCTTCAAAATTGTTATTTATACATTATTGATGAAAAAAACCTATTTACATAGAAAATTACATTTTAAAAAATTTCATGAATCATTTTGAAAATAAATTTAATTTAAAATAATCATGAAAAGAATATAAAATAAATATTTAATAATTTATTTTTAATGATGTCATAAAATTATATTCATGCCTTACATGTTAGAAAAATTATTCCATTCACAATATCGATAAATTCCAAAAGGTTATTTATTTTTAATAGTAAATAAATATTTCTATTATTATATTTTTGTAATAATTATAAATGCAAAATAACTATTTAATAAATTCTCTGAATAATTAGAAAAACTGAAAACATTGTTTGAGAACTTGTATTTTTATAAAAAGTGATTTTCTATAGAAGAGGGAAATGAAGTTGGATTTAGAATCAGTTTATTTAATAATGAGTGGGAAAATGGTACTAAATATGAAAAAGTCGATGAATTTCTTGCGGTGAAAAATATTTTCATTTAATCATAGAAATATCTTTTTATTCTTCTTATAGATATATAAACAAAATTAATAATAAATACTGATTTCATTGGGAAAAAACGTACCAATATTTTCACATCTTAGTCATATGCATCATAAATAAAATAACATAAAATGAAACATAAAATATAA
This sequence comes from Viscum album, assembly GCA_963277665.1. Classification (NCBI taxonomy): domain Eukaryota; kingdom Viridiplantae; phylum Streptophyta; class Magnoliopsida; order Santalales; family Viscaceae; genus Viscum; species Viscum album. The sequence continues at coordinate 2,032,069,750 of OY728140.1, read as the reverse complement.
TAAATATAAATATATTAATGCTACAATATATAATGTTGTATTATATAAACCATATAATATAACACCCTTTTACTTTTTTTTCCACGACCCAATATTGATATCATTTTGATTATGTTGAGGTTCTAAGAGTTTTGGGTGAAATAAAAGAATTTTTGTGTGTTTTTATATATATTCATGGTTAGAAGACCATTTTAAAAAAATGTACACTCTCATAATGAAAAAAATAAAATACACATATAATGTGGGTTTTTATGGATGGAGGATTATTTTATGATATGATCACACACCTTGTAGAAACCATTCATCCTAGTAAAATAGATCATGGATAGGTGGATAATATTTCAAATAGTGTGTCCCTCACTTGGGAATGGTTGGATAATATTTTTTTAAATATGGAAAATTATATTAAAATCATGAACAACCATATTTAACTCTATTTGACCCCCACTCTTCCTAACTAGAATTACATGGATATGAAATCTCTTAATGAGTGATTTTGGATACCCCAAACTACTAATTTTGAAAATAAATCTTCTAGTGCAAGATCTGATTGTTCTATGGTAAGTGGATCTCCTCAAAATTATTCTCTACTTACCTCTCAATCATACCTCTATATTTTTTGATTTATCATCATGTATTAGATGAATACAAAATTATTTTATTGGAATCATGAGTATATGATTGGTTTATTGATCAATAAATTCATCATTTGAAATTATAAACCCCCCCTATGAGTGTCCATTCGTGATCATTAATTAATGGTACTAGTTTAATGATTCTTTTTCGTTTAATTTAAAAAATAATTTTATATCATAAAATTGAATTGTTTTTTCTTAGATTTTGAAACATGGATTTTGGATGATTTGATTTTTTATTTTAAATAAATATGAAAATTTATAACAATACCAATTTCAAAAGAGTTTAAACTATTCAACTAATTTATTATAAATAATTTATTGATTTAGAATTTTTTTCATTAACAGTTTTGGTATTTTTTTGAGAAAAGGATGAAATAGAAAGATGTTTTTAAATGGCCTAAAATGCTGAAATCCAATGATTTTATTTTTTAATTAGAATAGAGTTTAATAAATTAAAATATTGCAATTGTATATTGAAACTACTAAAAAATGACTAATTTTAAATTTTATTGACTATAAAATCACTTTTTATACTATATAGTTATTGATATCTTGGAAAATAACAATGATACCATACCTCCCATGAAATGGATTGACGGTGAATACCACTACTACAAAAATTGATTCTATCAATTCATTTATGGGATATCCTCTTAAGGTGTAGACAACCCATTATGGGTAACACGAATTGATGTGTACTTATATGTCTACACCAGATTTCATCCGTGACCACTGTGATGTATATGAGGATTCTATTTTTAGATAAACCAAACTAAAATAGGGGTATTTTACATACATCATAATTTTCTATGTGTTTTTTAACATTATTACACATTTTGTGAAATTTACTATATATTTAATTCATTCCCAATGATTTATATAATTTTTTATATATAAAATATTCGTTTACATCAAATTTAGTGTTGTTTTGATATATCTACCATAATTTTGAACATAATTAATGTTCTTTATAAATATAATGATGTCAATCCATTCCCAGTTTAATTAAATTTTAAAACATATCTAGCTTTTTATTTTTATAAATGATTATGGAGTTCTTGGTGGGTACCTAATCGGATTTATAGATCAAAATCTACCATTTTTGTTAGGAATTTGTAAATTTTATTAAACCAAACCTGTGTAATTAGAATTTTTCACAAGAATGTCATTGATGTTCTTGATCATTTTCACCATGGAGTTATATTTTGATTCCCATAGGATATTTGAGTTATATATGTCTAGATATTGAGTAATTTTATTTTATAATGATTTTAATGTTTTTATACCTATTATCATTTCGGTACATTCTTATTTTTAAATGTTGATCATTCTGAAATGTAATATTTTATCTGATTTTGTTCTCTTGAATATTCATTGCCTATTTTTATTGCATGTTTCCAGCTGCAAGTCCCCAAACCATGGGGATAGGGAATACCATTTAGGCAATTTGTGTGCAAGATTTGGTATAAGTGTACCAGTGTGTCGGGATGATTCAAAAAAATTTGTAATCCAATGTGTTGTTTATAAATTATTCTTTGATGATAGTAATGATTTTTGGATTTCTTTTTTTGACATATGACATAGTTATGAGAAATTTATTGTTGGTATTTCATTGAAATGATCATTATGTAACCATAGGTAGTTTGGGGAATGGAATGAAGTGGAATAATTTTATATAAATATTTTCCTATCACTTATTTTAATTTAAATAAGTTAAAATCAGTTTATTAATATCGAATGTAATTAGAATATTGTTATAATTCCCAATTTTGATTTGTTGATCATAATTTACATTTTAATTTATTCAATGTTGATTTTAAATTTCTGTAGAATAATTACCCATATAATTCATGTTATCAGTCACCTTGTGGTAGTTGATGGTTAGAAAATGTGCAGATCCCTTTGTGGACTAGAAACATGATGATATTATTTTGTGTGCTATAAAGGTTCTTGGAATAACACTGGAACATATTGTTATTTTGGAACATTTTTTAGAACCTCGGATAGATAAATATGAGAATCGTTTTATAGAGTTGATTATCATGAATCCAATATTGTTTTATGTCACTAATAATCCCCCTGAGTTAGAGAATTTATTGGGATAATAGAGATAACTTTTGATTCATTGAAATTACTGATTAGATTACGGTTAAATAGCCCCCTTCATATTAGAGGGACCTAACCAGAGATTCCAGGATTCAATGGTAATAGGGAAAAAGAATGAGGGTTCGTTGTGGGGATATATTTTTGTTACTATCAATGATATGTTCTATCTAAAATCTATATCGTAGTCTAATGATAAAGAGTTTCAAAAAAATAAGAGGATGAAATGAGTATGGTAGATTATACGAACTGCTTTTTAATGATTGTACATTATTCACATTTTTCTGTTTTGAATGAGAAGATGAATAGTTGATGGTTCAATATGATTCATCAACATGATATTAATTCATAATTTTTCTAGTTGAATCTATCTTATTATTCAAATTTCCTCTGTTTAGTGTTGATGGTTTTTATTAACCTAGACATAATTTTATGGTTGAAATTTTATCTCATTCGTCTAATTATATGTTTTTTGAGTTACATTAATAAACAAAGGCTCTTGATGAGTCTCGTGGTGGATTTTGAAAATATGGCCATTCTATATATACTAATGTGCATGGAAGAGGCCCTTTGACTTGATTCTAGTGTGTAAATGTTGGGTATACACGAAGTATTTATAATATGGAACCAATGATATCATGTTTTATTGGACTCTTATGACAACTACTAACTTTTTTTCCATATATTTTATTTTCTTCATAGTCCAATATGCTCATCAAAATATCTATATATTACTACGAAGTTAAATACATCATGGTACAAATGTATCCAACCATAAGAATCGGTAAAGTGGACTCTTCAAATAGTTTAATTATATCATGGGGATGTAGATATGGGTTGTATGATTATGAGTGGAACATTTACAATATCTTTATCATTACATACTTATTTATTAGATACTACAATATCCAATTTTATTATATAGACTCTTATTGTGATCATCCTAAATCATTCTATAGGGATTTTTTTTACGTGAGGTATATTACAATTCCCCATGGAATGAAGACATATGATAGTCTTCAATATCCTTCTTGTGTGTTCTTTTTTCCATATATTGACATCAATATGAAATTTTTATCTATCAACATGAATCAAATTTATGTCATTTTGTGTTTAATTGTTAATTTTTAACAAGGTCTAAATTCACAGCTATCTCTAGGGGTTCTCCTTTAATGTGACTGATGTGTTGTGTCGTACCATTTATGAAGAATGAGACCTAGTGTTGAGTAATGAATAAAATTATTATCTATAAATGGGAAATATAAGTTATTATTGTTCTCTTTTCACAAGGATAATTATTTATTTATCGATGATAACTATACATTTGTTTCCAATTATCCCATTATTATATCTTCTAATTTCTATAGTTCTCCATTGGTCTGAGAGGTAGAGTGATCCATTGATTTATTTTTTGTTACTCAAACACATTCGATTTCATCCAACCACATGAAACCATTAGGAATGAAATAGTTGAAGACACACATGGCTTATATATTAGAGAAAGGATATATACACTCATGTGGGTAACCTAGGGTAGTTAATGATCTATTTTATAATAAATTGGATGGAAAAATTTTCATATGTGTTGATTAATAGTTACTCAACAACGTTTAATTACCAAATATGTATCTGTTACTGTTGATTTGTAAAATGTAAGACTAGTTTTTATGTGAAATTCTTATCAAAATAATATATCTTCGATATGGTTATCAACAGTTGAGAATAAGTAGATATTATATTCCAAAGGCAACATATGGAGATGTTATGTATATTATGTAGCGCATTTCATGCCTTTTGTTCAACCAATTCTCATATAGTATTTGTTATTTTGATGAATATGTTCATCCCAAAGTATATGACTCTGTTCACAGTTGTATTTATGGATAAATGAATGATATAAACTCAATTAGAGTAGGATCATGTGTTTCATATAAGATACATTATATAAATATTTATAAATAATATAATTTATGATAATTTTTATTAATATTTTTTTATTTTTTATTTATTTAATTATACATGATTTCTCGAAACACAATATTTTAGTTTGTCTAAAAAAATTAGAGAAATTAAATCATGGGAATATCCAACTAATTTTTTTATGATTCAAATATTCTTTGGTCTATTGGAGTGTTATCATCTATTGGTAATGGATTCATCCATTTTGGATTTCCTGGTGACCTCTCTCAATTTTAAGTGATAAATCCTTATTAGAATGATTATTTTCATAGATCTTTTTTTGATAACAAACAACATTTGACATCTGAGATCATTTTCACACTTCTAAAGGCATGTAACGACTAGGTGTTCTCCTATTATTCTTTACATTAAGATTTGAGATGTTTTCTTTTTTAGTGTGATCACAAGGCACTCAATGTTTATCCAAATCATAGATCACTATAAAAAAATTATTTAACTAATGACCTTGAACTCAAATCCACGATTCTTGTTCCTATTATTTTTATAGCATTTTTATTTTCAAATAATTTTGTACCAAATATTACAACAAATGATCATGATTTATATCTTCACCCAACATGGACTTATCCTTTAGAAGATACACTGGATGGATTTCCCAAAATAATTTTATTTTCAAATTTAATTTATATTGTGGAAATGAATTTCTATTCATGATGATATGAGAAGGAAAGTCAATCCAAGCCTGTGAAAGAATAATATAAAGAGTAGAACTTGATAAATTATTTTAAAAAATATTAGTTATGAGTCTGCTAGGAGGAGGCCATGGTTTTTTTGAAATGTTTTCATCCTAGCTATACTATAATTTATAAGATTCTTAAATTGATGCATCTTGATGATGAATTTTGTTGAATTAGGAACAATATTTATGGTGGGGAGTCCATTTTTGAGTAGTAATTCTCTTTTATTGGTAATTCTATATTTTTAAAAACAATACTCTATTACATTTCATATGAGAAAAGTTCTGATCAGTGTTTTATATAATTAATATTCCATTTTACACCTAGGAACTATAATGATGTTTTATGATATGTGGTATGGAATATAGTAGAACATTAATAAAAAATACATATTGAAACTTGTATCAAGTTTCAATACCAATAATCATATTAATTTCAAATAATATATAATTTTCAGTTTTATTTAAAAACATACAGTGCAGACGTGGAAGTGTGATGAGATCTTTATAGACATTGTGGTTGGTTTCCACATATATTTGACTGAATAATATGATAGCATTAGTAATATATCTACATGATAAATTCGAGTACATTATACCCATTAGTGATAAGAAAAACACTACAGAGTTGGAATATCTCTTTAGAAAAGAGATTGTTTATTTTCATATTGTTCTATCAACTATTGAATTTGATAATGACCCTTGTTTTATCTGTAGTTATTAATGAGGCCTTCATGAGGTGACGAGATATCATGTTAAACTAATTACATAATACCACCTGTGAACAGATGAGAAAACATATAGGGATATACAAATTCTTGAGTAAATTCTTTCTGCATGGATAATCGAATTTGATGAGGATTTGGTTGACCATTTTAGACTAGTTGAGTTTATATATAACAATAGGTAACATAATGAAATAATATTGTATCCTTTGATAATTGTTATGCTTAACCTTGTAAATATTCATAGTATTGTTTGTAGTTTAAAGAAACATCCTCATTTGTATTGAGTATAGATCTAGAAATGAATATGAAGATTCAATTGATTCAATAGAAAATTTTAACGTCACATAGAAAATATAAATCATATTTTGATTGTCATTGTAGAAAATGGGAGTAATATTTTTTTGATAATGTGTTCTAAAGAGGTTTCCACATGGTACCCTAATTTCGTGGAGGGAAAGTAATATGACACATATTTTTTTACCTTTTTTATTTTATGAGGATGTTGGGAAAGTGTCATACCAAATATCTCATCCCCCATAATTTAAATCTATACATAATGAATTATATATTTCAGAATAGAAGAAGTATAATTTTAACCAACATCATTACCTAGGAAAGGATTATATTGATTTTGATCCAAATTTATCAATCAATTTGTATCGATACATGATTTTCTTTTGATACAATCATACTACATGAGTAGATAAAACATTGGTCTATTTTCTTATGGATTCATTGTTCTGATTTTTCTGAGACTATAGAGCATGAGGTCATGATAATAGAATAGAATCATCATTTAGTCAAAATTGATTCATTAAGATAGGTGGTTCGAATATATAAAATATCTATGTCAGGGAGTTTGTACCATCATGTTACTTGATTATATATATTATTTGACTGTATTTTTATTACCTTTTGGATGGGTCATTTTCCATAGAGTTTTGAGTGAAAATAATGAAATATTGATATTTTTATGCCTTTGAATGGATAGAGCTTCGTTAAACAAAATTGTACACCATTATAGTGAAAAATATGAAACCATGGATGCTGAATATTTGAATAGTTGGAAAACGTTTTGTAATAAATTTCAACAACCTAGTAGAATGTTTTATACCTAGTGTAGTGGTTCATTCATTGGCAACACATTTTTTCAATCCATTGGGCTCTCTCCATAAAATATTTTTCACTAACATTTTTAATTAGGAAAAATTATCTTCACATACCAAAACCCCAATGTTAACCATCAATTGACCCACACCTAACCTAACTCAAACACTAGCATAAAAATGTCTCATGGGATAATTTCATCTCCTCTCAACACCACCTTTTTTATATCAATTTTTTGATTAAAGATTAGATCCTTCTACAGTAAGTTGATATCATATCATCTAATCTCCCTTGAACACTCCTTCATTACTCTAGGTTTTTTGATGGATCATCATCTATTAGATGAGTCTAAACTCATTTTACTATGATTTTTATTGTAGGATTTATTAATTTATACTTTATTCCTATCTCTATATTGGAATGTCCCACTATAGGTCTACATATGTTATCAATTATTAAATTTAGGTGGTTCCTTGATTCATTGACAAAATATATAATGATACATTGTAATATAAAATATTATTTTCATTTTAAAATGTTTTGGAAATGAAATTTGGATAAATTGATTCATTTTTTGAAATGGATATGGAAATGGATAAAAACAAAAATATTAATGGAATTCAAATTTTTGGTTTTATTAATGAAAAATCATTTCTTGATATAAAATAGTTTTGATTAAATTATTTGTGTTTGATTTCAGATAAAATTATATATTGAAAGTATTATTGATTGTCATGAAGTGGAATAACATTAAATTTGTTTTTTTTTGTAATGTTAAATGTATTTAATAAATAAATATTCCGATATAATATTTTTAAAAAATATTAAAAATGACTAAATTCTAATTTTATTATCTAATGAAGCACATTTTTTCTAGAAAAATTGGTGGTAATTATGAAAATATTTGGATTACCTTGTCTCCCTATAATTGGATTGATGATGAAATATATTACTAAAAAAACTATTAATAAACATCCATTTATTGGTTCCCCTGTTATGGATCATACTACACATTATGGGTTCCCCATTGTGTGTTGTATTTGTATTTACACAACTAACATGTACTGTGATATATATTATATGATTGATGATCATGTTACCTGATAATAAAACATACATGGGGATTTTGTAGGTGGTGCTTTATCTTCAATGAGTTATTATACCTGATTTAACATTTTAATTAAATTTTGAACTATATTATATATTCCATATGAATTATATAATATGTTATTATAATTTGTTTACTTAATCCAAATTGATATGGGTTTATTGATATATGCAAATTTTTTAAAATGAATGCATGTTTTTTACAATATGAATATGAAACCCCATGATTTTTTTTAAAATAGATATAATCTATAGTTTATTGTTTTTAGAATTGATTATAGAATGTATGGTTGTAACCTACTAGGATTTATAAATCACATAGTACCATTTACTTTATATGTTTGTATTTTTTCATATATGAGATCTGAATAATGGAAATCACCAATTGGAATTACTGAATGTTATTGATCATTTTGACCATGGTAAAGGATTATGATTCCATTGGTATTTTTGACGTATATATGACTAGATACAAAGTATGAAGATGCTATACAACATTGGGTTTTGATATACCTATTATCAATTTGATATTTTTGGCAATTGGAATGTAGAGTGTAATGAGTTTTATTCATTTCTAATCTATTATTTTATAGAAAATTATTTCCCTCTTTTGAATTTAATGATTTCATGTTCTAGTAACAAGAAAATTGGGATTATGAATTACCATCAGTCATTTTATTTTTCGATTGGGTATCAGTGTAACAATGTATATGTGATGGCTTGTGACCTGATTAATATATAATAAATGAATAAGGCATATGTTTGACTGAAGTAAAATTGAGATGAAAAACCCTTACCACTTGTTAAAAATTCATTTTAAATTGATAAACCATTGTTATACTAAAAATATGTTAATTTAAAAACCATAAAAAATAGCATACACATATATATCATACGATATATTATTTTCTTATAGTCTTTAATTATTTAATTATTAGAAACAAAAAGATAAAATCACTATTTAATATGATAATTGATAGATTTTTCATTATTTCATGTTTTTATAATTCTTTCCCTTTTAGTTTGATCCTGACTAAATAATATATAGATTTTTAACCATCAAATAAATATAATAAATAATCTTTGTTTTTTATATTAATCAGTATATGTTAGATATTGAAAATTAAATACACCATTCATATATACAGAAGGGCGTATGTCTACATGAATATTCATTCCCTAATATTAATTATATATAATGATAATAAAATAAATATCAAATATATTTTAAATAAAAATCATTAATTATATATATCATATGTATTTATAAAATCAAACCTTTTTTCATTTATAAAAAAGTAAAATAAACAACATTTCAATTCATAATGTGGATGCCTTAGTCCCCACGTACACACAAAAGAAAATATTTTACTCAATGGATTATATGTTAAGATGATTTATGATACAACATATTTATATATAAATTTTTATATATAAAATAAAATATATTCATTACCATTTTCTTTTACTGCATACCATTTAAAATATATGTGAAAAATGAATCACATCCCTCTGTGAGGTAGTAGACTGCTATATAGATGAGAGGCATGATATAATATCTCGTGAAATAGGAACTAAGAATATATATGTGATGCGAAAATTAAATTTTTGTATTAATATCATAAATGTAATTTATCCAACATTTTACCTGGCATTTATTGGTTTGTATGGAAACTGAATAGCATCAACTCGTGAGGTGTAATTCCTCTATACATATGAATGATTATTTCAAATCAAATTTGATTATAGAGGATATATATATGTATAATTATAATAGCATAAAAATAACCATATATTTAATATGTTGACATTAGTATATCATGATGAATTAATAAAAATTTTGTACATGAAAGAAATATTTTAAAAAATGCACTAATAGCGATGTTACCTCATATTTATACAACTTCTTTTATTTTTCACTAAAAGGCTTACTAGGATGGTGTTCTGAACTAAAAAAGGCATTTACAATAAGTGGTGGATATTATGAAAGATTTTTGTGTATTTTTCTCCAATCCATATGGTTTTGGATGTGTGAGGTGGATAGGGGAGTGGTCGCCATTTTATATGAGGGGAGTAGAACACAAGGAATTCTTGAAAACAAAAAGGTATAACCTAGTTTCCAACATTATAAAAAGATACAAAATGTGGTATTCAAAATAATATAAAATATGATGTTGAATTTTGTTCATCATATCATTATTTGACTTTTTTGGAATCTATTAATCATTTTAAATTTTAATTTAACTCCTAGAAAAAACTACTAAATTATTGGCAATAAATAGTATTTACAACGTTCAATATTTATTTGTTTAAAAAAATAAGTTTACCTTAATATATAATGGAAATAATTATTACTTAAAATATGGGATCTATTAGGATAAATTATATTCCAAAAAATTGAAAATTTTAAATAATTATTTATCTTGTAAACGTGATGTGAAGCCGAGTTTTCAAAGAGAACATGTTCAAACATAATAATAAATATAATTTAGAAATTAAATATAAAATTTATACCAAAAAATTATATTAGATATATATTTATAACATAAAAAATATATTATTATTTCTATATAAAATTAATACATTTCAAGTGATTGCATGGAATGAAAATAGTGTTTCTTAATAGAAACTCGTATTTTCATTATTTTCAAAAAAAAGTACGTTTTCATAAAAAAACACTCATAGATAACATTAATATACAGATATAAAAATTGATTTTAATTTTATAAATCAATTTTTAGAAATTTGGTAAACAATAATTTAAAATTATGTGAACGAATAACGACTAAACCACCTTTAAAAAATAGTTTATCTTATAACATTTCATTTGCTTTCAAATGATTTTTATATTATTAATAATAAATATGTAACCATTGATTTTATTTTATATATGTTTATACCATAAATTACTCATAATTTATCCACAACTATTAATTATTTCTAATTGGACATCAAGGTTATAATGTTCATGATTGAATAAAAATATTTTGATAGAGTATCATGTCTACATTATACCTGTTTTCATTCATTTAAAGACATAAAAGGTATATAATTTCATTAAGTATAAATATATATTAATTAATAAAGATGATATATTATATACAATTCTTGGTGTTTTGTTTCAAACATGATATCTATCATGATGATCATACTTTAAAAATATTTTGGTGTTATAATCTCCCCCCATTAAATAAATTGTGTACTCAAAATTTATTCTTGATCTGGATAATAATGTTATAGATATTTTAATGTAAAATTATTGAAAACCCATATAATAAAAATGGATAATAGAATAACATAAATATCTGGGATAAAGGGACGTATAAATTATATATGGAATGGTAGATTACTATATTTTTATTTATGAATACTGTGGTGGTATGTGAATATATAGACATTTAGGAAAAGAGTAAATAATTATAGATGGCGATAGAGGTAATTGATCGAAATAAAGTGGATAATTAATTTAATGTTAATGACCCAAATCCCATAAATCAATTAGGATTAAAAAAATTAGAAAAATATTACTTCTGGAATTAAGATAACATTTTCTTTTAATATTTATTACTCAATCATGATAAGTTATTTTACTATCCATCCCCATTGTAAATGGAAATACAAATAATTGATATATTTCTATCTTATAGAAACATTTTAATAGTTTTATTTTTCTTATATCATTTTACATCTTATTTCTTACTATAATAAATGAATATCCATATATAATTTTTTATTCATGAAGTACTAAAATTATCTTTTAATTGATCATAAGTTCCATATAATAGTGAATAATCATTTTCAGGTATATATATTTCTTTTTGAAAACCATCATGGTTATCAAAATTTCTAAAATATGATAAATTTATCTATAAACTTAATCATTAACAGAAATGGATCATTATTAATATGAATCTATTATGTTATTTAAATAAAAATGTTGAAATATTAATCTGGACATAACCTAAGATAATGGTAGGTGATTAAAAACTTATTTTCACAACCCCCTCCACATAATGATATTTCATTAATGGAAGAGATATGGGGACTACCTGAGTCCCTCATCCAATAGGCCATGTGCTAGAAACATGATATGAGGGTATAATAATCACGCAAAAGGGAAGAATTACCCTCTAATAGAAACAACCAGAAGAGATAGATAATAAGGATACAACAACAAACACCACCCAGATAGATATATATAAATAAAAAACAAGTGAAAACCAGAAATGTCATATTGTAAAAAATATGTGTAAAGAAAGTAAAAGTACCAAAAAGATAAATATAGAAGTTCCCACAATTCTCCAATAGTTATTCCTAAACTCTAAGCAAGCAATAACTATCTCGATAACCAACCTACCCAGGCTGACCTGTAATAGAGTATATAATTCTAGGTTCAGAATATGTGAATACATAATAAGATCCTCATCAGATCCTCTCTTGAAAAGTATAATGAAATCATTCTTATGAATAATGAATCCATGTGAAAATAAAATTTAACATTAACATGTATAATAAATACCAATCATTTCCATGGTTATATCACACCATGTAACTCATACAAGATTGCATAAAATAAAATAATAAAACATATACGGTATATTTCAAACACCTTATTATTATTTTTACACGCTTCCACTAAAGTAAAATGTCCTAATAATCTCTATCCAAATGTTATCCTACCCTAATAAACCAAGAAAATTAACCATCACATGCACCTCATTCATAATAGAACGACTCTATCCCATCCACATGACTATATATAGTTAGAAATTATTTTTTAGAAGCCACCACTACATGTTTGAAAAATATCAAAGATCAGGTATTATAACAAAATCCTTTACAACCCCTACACCATATATTTACATTAATACATAATATATTATACATGTAATACCTATAATAATACTTATTATACTATAACAGGTGATACATGTTTCTGAATCAAACAAAATCCATCACATACCTCTAGAAATATAAATTGGAAACTAATAATTATTATTAAATTCAGATGTACCATCATATAAAATCATGTGGGGAAAATGTAGGAATCCATCAATCCACCATCCCACGAGGATGTAGGGGAAATCCCATACTTGAATGCATTGAGTTTCAGTATCCCTAAAAAAATGATAGGGAATCATAAGAAATAAAAGAATATAAATGATACAATATAGATCAATACAACAATATGGGTATATCCTAGTGTAAGAGTCAATGTTAACTAATATCACTTGGACTATCGACTACAAATACTAAGATTTTATATCCTAAATGAACATAATAATATAAAATAGAATCATTAATTTCATAAATTTATATTCATAATTATTATTATTACCTAATTAATTAACCATAAATTAACTATTTAGTATTATTATAGATTACATTTAATTTAATTAAATAACACATTAGAGTAAGGTATATTCCATCTAGATATATTGTAAAAAATTTAACTTTTTTAAAAATATTAATACCTTTAATGAAATTTCATTCCATCACCAACCAACACATCTGTTAAGAATTTATTCAATTCATTATTAGAAAAATTGGATATTCATTTTCGCAAGAAAAAACACCATATGAACCATGAAGTGGAAATATGAATAAAAGAACCTCTAGATACCTCCTACAGTTGGGAATGGAATGCAGATAAACCAAGATGTCAGAAATCTTCCATTATTTATATTTACAATTAGCTATACCAAATCTTGACATCTTATTATTGGTTATGAAAATATTTACCTTCTTCCGTCAACTATATTATAATCCGGGTCATTAAAGTGTATGTATAAATCCTTATTACAATCACACGCATCATCTACCACGATACAATTTGAGAAACAATATTAGCACATATTTTCATCCATCCTTGGCTCATCCATATTAGGATCACATCACATTCAGGTCTCCTTGAACTATTTTACAACAACCCTCAAGAATCAGTTTTTCTCATCGCATATCACAAGTGTTGAAATTAGAAAACATCAAAAACATTAGATGGAATAACAAGAATGAAACATATAAATAGGGACCTTAAAACAAACAATTCATCATTATCATGAATTGAAACTATCACAGCACCAAAAAAAGGCACTCAGCCTTCTGAAGAATATAGAAAAAACAAAACCTATAAAAGGAAATTATCGTAATTATAGAAATGTTTCTTGATCCATTTATAATTAAATTAATCATTAATTCGAAGATTATACCATCAACCATCTTAATGCATCATTATATCCTAACCTATCAATGGAAAACATGATATTATCTTGTATTTCAGTTTCATCAAACCTAGTTTAGTATCAAGGTCAATTAATATTCAATTTAAATTATTTTCAATAGGAATTTTGATGTCTCATGTTCATTAACATTCTTCATTATATCATGGAATTACCAATTAAATTAGACATGCATTCATTCTTCAATTTGATAGTCTTAAAATTACCACCACAATAGTATTCACAAAAACATATTTTTATTTATCATCTAATTAATTACCAACAATATATATATATATATATATATATATATATTCGTTACAAATTTCAGTATATTATTCCAATCATAACAATATACTAACATAACATAGTACATAAATATCACGCTATCTACAAATAAAGAGGTAAAATTCTATATTTGTATAACGAAACTACAATGTCAACATGTGATCACTCACCAATTTCATTAATAAGGGTTATTAATTATTTATATAATTTATTTTCCATAAAATGGTATAATGATTGATCAAAATACAATTTCATGACAATAAAATAGAATCAGTAAATCTATAACATTAAAAAGACATTAATGTTATTCAGAAGAAACATACAACCACAAAAATCATTGATCTCCTCCCTTACATAAACTACATCCATTCATGGTAAATGAAGAACAACCACACTAAAATAAAAATTAGAACCTTATTAGAATGATGGGAGAGAAAAATCCATCAACCAAGAAGAAGAAAATGTGGAAATGAGATCATAATAGGGGAAAACACTATAAATTGATAGAATAATGCTCTTTGAATAACCATTGATCTATATTAATGAATGACAGAATCCTAAGGATTTATTTCATCATAATAATCCAAAAAAAGGATTGGAACACAACCCACTGGAATATGATAGTAGATTCATGGTTTAAGAAACTAAAGATGCCAATATTGATTATTTGAACAACATGGAATGGATTTAGATGACCTATAATGACATTTAATCTCATGTAATCCATAGGGATTATTTGATTTTTTAAAAATTTCACATTTTTGTTTTTTACCCAAATCATTACACATTATGATCCTTCCATGCACAAGTTTACCACCACACTTACACTATTTGTACGGTATACAAGTCATGTAATCTATATTTTTATGTATTTTCAGTATCTGACACCACCACACTTATTATAGCAGTACTCAAAGATTCCATAGCTTGGAAACTTGATAAATGATTGGACAACAATAATTTTATACCTTACATTACATTCCTCTTAAAATTTTTTTTCCTCGATAATCCAAAATAAACACATAGGGGAAACCAAAGGGGGACATTAAAATATTATCCCCATGAGATAACACTCAAAGACAGTTTCAACACAATATCTCAAATACACCACTAGAGGAATAAGTGAAAAACTATTATCAACTGAACCTATTTCCTAAACACTCTTGAAGGGGAGATACCTATAAAACAGCAGAAAATCTTTAAAAAGTAATAAACAGAAACTACATCATAAGACATAAATTCAGACTTTCAGAAAGGAAAAATAGTACAATAAAATAGATAAACATTGAATATAATAGGGAACCAAGTAAAAATCTACAAATCATGTTCTTTGGTACTCTTTTACATGCTATTAGGATTCCACATGACACAGTCTAATGGAATAAATCACCCACACACCATCTTTTCATGGTGGTTGTGGATCTCCAAAGGCCTCTCCATTATGGTCGAATCATTATCAACATCATTCTATCCAAAATAAATTACATATGATTCATCTTGAAGATAATTATGGAGCATCGTCACATGAAAAATATCATGTATCGATCACATTTATTGGTTAATTTATATCGTACATTCCATAACTACGATATGATCAAACACCTCGAAAGGCAAAAAAATCAAGGAGAATGATTAATTCCATGACCAAAATAATGTTTTAAATGACAAGGAGTCACTGTTAGAAACATTTTATCTTCACCATAAATATCTAGAGGTATCCCGTTATGAAAATAATATTATTAATCAAAATCAGATGCATACATCATTACCTCACAAATTACATGAACCAAATATATTATATTCTATAACAGTTCTGGCCGAAGAATTTCTGCCTCTCTGACCCCAATCTAGAACAATGAATAATAGAATTGTCAGCTGTAAACATCATCCAATAATGGCATAAAAATGTTGTAGTGGAAAATATTATTTCCAAAAAACACGTCCAAGGGAAGTTTGCTCAAAAATCAACCTAAAAAATCTAGGACACAATAGCACAACTTGTCTTCCTGATGCTGGATGGTCTGCATAGTCTGACCATCCATCAATGGATTAAAACTAGTGCTATGGAATTTTAGAGATCCATAATCATGATCGATACCACTACAGACCTTGGAGGCAATAAAGGTCCTCAATCAAATATTATCATTCTTGGGACTCTGTGGAGTAAAAACACAACATGTACATACTTCATTGACATGAATTCCACTGATATTGACTCCAACATCACTATAAAGTGGTCTAATTTCATATATTGGTCAAATATATCCCATTTATCATCATAGTAACCATGATATGAAGGCACATTTGTAACACAGACCATCAATATTTCATTCCACTTCCACTGTGGAACATCTAATGGATCGTTAATCCCACATGGAACATGGTGCCCAGTCTTCACTATATAGAATACCTATCATCAAGATACAAACAATAAAACTGCATTCATTACCCATAGCAACAAAAAATAAACTCTCATGTATCAATACATTGTTGAAATTTTTGAATGATCTTATAACATATAAAACTAGAACTCCTAAGGAACTATATTACCCATCACCGGTGAAAAAAAAACATTTTGTGAATAACACATAATGTTTTCCCCCTAGGAACAACCATTAGGGGAACCATAAAAAACAACTAAGTCACTTCTGAACTCCACATAAAATCCACCAAATGGTACCCATCCACATTCACCTCCAATGATAGCCCCTATATAATATTAGGAAGAGAACATGTACCTATAACCTCTCATATGTCAAATTTAATTCCTCTGATTTCATTCATCACACTCCCATAATCATTATATTCACAAATAGAATCACTACATGACTTCATTAAAAGTTAACCAGGTAAAAAATTCTCATTGACCATCCCTAATACATTTTTAATTTAAAATAATACAAGAATATCATGCATTAATTCTAATGCATGTACAATTCATATAGGGTCAATACATACCATCGACTATTATGGTCAGTGAAAACCTTATAATTCACTATGATTTGTAAATATAGCCGCAATATAAAATAAAAAATCACTAATACCAACTCAAGATCATTAGTGTAATAGTCACTCTACCAAGGATGTTTCATTCATGACGCATAAGAAACAACTAATATAATATTCATCAGAACTCAAACTAATCTAGGAATAGAAAAATCACATTAAACCTGAAATTGGACAAGTTCGAGAGGAAAATAACGAACTAGATAACTGAAAATCATCTATTTCAAGTACTAAAATTCTATGTTACACTAGTTATTCCACAATGATTCCTAATATTTCTAGGTCTAATAGGTTAGAGTAGTTATAGTCAGAGTGAAATTGGAAACAAACCACCAATAATGGCCTAAAAAACAATGTAAACGTTGAGACTATTACACTATCATGGGTATTCCAAGAATCAATTGAATCTATCACCTATGGATCAATATCGAAACCCTATCAGTATACAATATGACATGAGAAATAGACCTCATGATACTAGAACTCACACTTCGACAATTTCTCAAATATCTACTCATAAATAAAAACTCTGAAACGGGAATGGATATTAAATACATGCTCCTCTAATGATGAAAAGTACATTGCGATTAAATCCTTAAAAACATTAATAATTATATATTGAAACACTTGGAAAACAATGTTCATCAACCCTATAAACACAACTAGGGAATTACTCAAAATGAATGTCATCTACATGAATTCAATATTCTTATGAAGCCAACATAAAGTTGTATTCTGAGTATCCTCATACATTACCAATATATTATGATATCCAGACATCAAATGGATCACCAATAGCCATGTTTCTGCCATTTTTGGATATAAAAAATATTTAGTCACCAGAAGAGGATTGTTTATCTTCATTTTCTATTAGTTCATGTACCGAAAATTGAAATAAATCTACAAACTACTATCAACCATGTTCATAAAAAGAATGGGTACACCAAAAGGTGACATGATCAGCTGATAAAAACCACCCTACAACATATAATCAAGGAGAACTAATAGTTTTTAAAACACAATATGTACAATCAAATATAGATAAATTGAGATGGGAGAAATTTGTGGCTATATCATGATCCTAAACTCAATCTCCCATCAATGGGGTAATTTCTTGGCCTTAATTGAAAATATATCAAGGCTTTTTTTAAAAACCATAGGGGAAACCAACTTTTTAACAAATCATGAGCTCGATATCATGTATTCCATCAATGAATAAAAGGATAGAACATTCCATTAACAAAACAAAGGTTATCTATTTCTAATGAACAAACCATCTCGCCATCTACATAATAGAACACATCCGGAATCTGAAACCATTCCACAATGTCCTATACTAACTATAATGAGTCCATTTTGAGGATTATTTCATATGGTTATATATATATACATCATAAATATCTCTAACAGTGTTGATTCACTAATACTAACTCATAGAATCTCTACATTTCAGAAAATTAATATTCACCACTTACTAATATAGTCAACACTTAGGGCACCAGATCACTGTATTCTTCTTTTCCCAATGTATGGATGAGGGTAAGTCATATACATTTTGGTTTGACTCCAAAATCAACCAATGTTTGAACCGAGGTAGAGAATTAGAAATAGTATCCTCAAAAAACATCAAGATCGCATGATACTAAGACACTAATTCCTATTACAGATAATGCCCTAGTCCATGAATTTTTTGTTCCTTATAGAAAAACTACCATGATTATCCTCTACTCACAATGGATGATGATCATTTTAGGTATTTTTTATACTTACTGCATCTCCTGCATTCATATCATAGACTAGACCACCATATTGATGAAGCTTCATCTCAAAATGACACAGCGGTGGAACATAAAGTTATCCACCAGGGGCACATTGACTGCTCAGATGATTGGGAAATATATCTATTGAATACCTCATCCACCAATAGAAAAATTGTTATATGATCCTTTAAAAATGAACAAGATTATATAACACCATATAAATGATATGATGAGGGTTGGGAACTACCATGGTTTGGGATAAAATTATTTCACCCTAATAATTGTGAATCCATTACAACATATCCAGTACAAGTTGTATCTTCACATTTCCCAACTCATGAAGACTCGTTATATCGATATCCTATGCTCTATCTAGAATCTAAAAATACATCTTCATCATAATTGTTCTAAATTTATTGGGATATATAGATGAAAAGACATTTTCTAGTTCCTCACATTATCCTTGTAACCTATGAATATATCTGAATCATATCATAGAATAGTACATAAATAGATCAAAAACATTCTAATACCTAATTTCCCTTACTAAAGGGTAAGTAACTCCTTTAGAATGGTCTCATTTTCATTAGAAAAAATAAAATATACTTTAAACTAGTTTTATAAATTCATCCATGAGACTAAAAATTCCTTGGGATCCAAAAATATCGAAAACCTCCATATCCTTTTTGGCCCATGCATCATCGTTAAAAACAATGAATACTATTTATCATTCTTAGTATGAATCAAACCAAAAGATATATCAAAATTATCTAATCTAACTTTTATTAATTCATAAGAAATTAGGCCCTCAAATATCTATAGAGTGTGGAACAAAAACATTCATATTTCACTCCTCCAAGATTTATTATAAACCTCTACTCAATGGTGAACTATTGGTACATTTTTTGGAACAAATTAAGTGTAATCATGAGGATGAAGTAAATATTTATCCATTCTTAGTAAAAGAAAAAACATGTTTTAACTCAAAAAGGAGAATATGAAATACATTAAATAACTTAATTAATTAATTCATTACATTTTTATGGTTTTAACCATTAACTAGTTCTACCAATTTCAAATACAGAGTCAATGATGAATGATGAATGATCCCTTTACAGTTATCTACCATTAAATTAGTATAACATCATAATTTTGGCTAAATAAAAATTAAGGTTCATGAATCAAATCTTAGGGAGAATAAATATATCTATCTCGACCGGTCATCTATATTTTCATCAGTTACTAAAGGCACTGGCACCATTTCCCTTCTAACACATGAAAAGTCCCTTGTTATTAACTCCAATATCAATAATATTTCATAGCCAAGACCTATGAAAAAATATTTCACTACCCCCTCTACACAATTATACCACAATGAGTGAAGAGCGATGGTGACTTCCCATATCCCACCACATGTTGGCCCCTGTTTGGTGTCTATCACTAAGGGTATAATAAAAATCCATATTGGAACCATTAACCTCTATTAAAAACATGTAAAAGAGATAAAATTCAAGGATAACAAAACCAATTCAAAAAAGAGACATATATATAAAAAAATTTGATTACAGAAAATTTCATTCAACACAAAACATCGTAAATGAGTTAATAAAACAACCAAAATGATAAAGATAGCAGTAATCAAAAATTCCAAACAACTCATGTTAAATACCAATCTAGAAATACACATACCAATTGAAAACATAATTTAGTTACTTTGAAAAATAGTTTATTAGAACATCAGGTATTTATAATAGTTTAGTCAATAAAATCCTCCATGGAGTCTCTCATGCAAATGATAGTGAAATAATTCTATGGCACAATTAACAGAACCAAATCTAACTCATCACCGAATTAGATATAATAAATTAATATACATTAAATGGCTATATATATCTATGTACTTCTTAAATGAGAGAATATTATATAATAATAAATCATCAATGGTAGCATGCTCATGATTCTCCATATTTTTTCTAATATTCCACAATATCACTTGTGATGAGCATCTCTATCCAAAATTTATCCCACATGAAAAGATCTAGACAAGGAACAAAAAAATAAAATTCGTTTATCATATAACCAAACTATTCTTTCAACACATCCATATATAGTATCCATGTAATTTTATGAGTCCACAAAATTCTAGTATGTTGTAAATCAGACATTAGGTATTAAACATCATTCGTTTAAATCCATCAGACTTAGTGAGATTATCAAGACATCACATATTATACATTTCATTCATATAATAGTCCAATGTATAATATATCAAGTGATACATGTGTTTTAAACAACAAAAAACCATAAAAATTCTATACCCATACATGGGAAAGTATCCTCCATACATATCATCTCATGTAATCACTATGAAAAGATATTGATGTTAGAGGGTTAGTCAACTATCCATTCCTTGACTAAAATATTGGGGAAACCCCCTCTAGGACTCCATTAGTTCACCATTAGACTAAGTAAAAAGGGTGGGGAGGCATATGAAATAATATTATATACACGGTATAAAATTGATCACGAACACACTATTGGATTAACCATATCATATACTTAATTACAAATATAGTGAACCTAATTTCCATAATTAAGACCTAATATCTTAAAATAACATAAGTTTATAATAAAGATATATAAAATTTATGATTTCATTTAAATTAATATATCTATTAATTAATTTTTTAAACATTAATTATCCATTTATCATTATGCCAGATTAAATTTCATTTCATTATAGAACACATTATGAAAGATTCTATGCCATATATGAATAAGTACAATATGAGGACATTGATTATCATGATCAATAACATTTATAAATTTTAATTCATTCTCCAAGAAAACAATGTGGGTTAAAAATTTATACAATTCATTACTGAAAACATTATGTATACATGCACTCTCATAGAACCATCCTAACCAACCAATAACTAGAAATTTTCAACCAACCACTTCTTGTGGACTCATTAAATGGGGAATGGATTGAGGATAAATAAGAACATCATCCAGAATCCATTAAACAAATTCAAAGGAATGAATACCATCTCTCCTAGTAACATCAAAGTGTATGTCCATAATTAACCCGTTCAACCATGTATGGTGACAACCCTAACAAGACATGCATATATCGATGAATCTCACCATAATATACATTACTTTATTCCATGTCATCATGCACACTTTCTCGCACATCACATCATACATCATAGGCTCATCTATACCGAATTCAAAACACATCTGAATATCCCCACCCCATATCACAATTAAAATCTAGTTTCATATATAATAGAGTCATATGAAAAGGTTAATATCCATAACCGGTCACAAAACATGAAGTGAC
Source organism: Viscum album (assembly GCA_963277665.1). Lineage (NCBI taxonomy): Eukaryota > Viridiplantae > Streptophyta > Magnoliopsida > Santalales > Viscaceae > Viscum > Viscum album. The sequence goes on along the minus strand of OY728140.1, from coordinate 2,032,046,793 downwards.
ATCAAGATTAAAACCTAGAAACTAGGCCCTCAAAACATGGAATTCATCATTCAAAAAGAAGAGATCCCCCACAACTCAAAAACAAGGCACTATGACTTCAAATGAAAATATTATACTCATACCATTGAAATAAAATAATCATTATCACTCAAATTGATCTTCTTCAATCTTGAATTAACAAATTCGTTTATTAGCATTTTCAAACTATGGGAAACCGAAGGCATCAAAATATTACAATCTTTCAAAAGAAAAACTTATTATATGCCTTATTTTTCAATTTTATAATAAACTAACGAATAACCTATCTTAATTAAAAAATATTTTAATTATTTATCATTAATATTTAACTCAATAGGTTTATTATACGATTTTCAATATTTTATAGAATAAAAATTTCCATTGAACATTAATTTGAATGTCATCACATTAAAACCACAACTGGATTCATATAACAAGAATCATCATTCAATATCTAATTAATTATAAATAAATAGTGGTATTACCTTCTTTATTAATTTCAACATATTATTAAAATCATAACAACATTATGAAAAATCATATCAAATTGACATCACATTATCATTAAAAACAAAGAGGATAACCAATCTCACTATATAATGAAATTACATCATCAATATGTTATCACTATACACATTATTTACAATGGTTCAAAAATTAATATTTTACTTCCATTTAAATCAAACATTCTAAATAATGATCATTATATGATTTAATTTAAATAAAATAGAGTAAATGAATCTCCTACCACACAATCCATCAATGTTATTACCATATGAGAAGACCACATTTCATATCTCTAGCCACATCTCCTATGAGAACAATATCAATACTAGGATTTTGAAGCTCAAATTCCCCAAAAAAAACCATGAATAGCCAATTAGATTCATGGGAGAGAGAATTATACCACCCATGAAAAATGAATAGGCAAATAATGAAATCAAACAAGTATATCATGAAAAAAAATTAATGATGACCACACATCATATCACTACAAATCATCACAGATAGAAGACATAATCTAATGTATTGATTCTCGCTAAAGGGATTACCAAAATTAAATAATTCATCTATAGTAAATTAAAAATGGTATACACTATAGTCCACCTTACAAATTAATATTATACAAATTTTCGTCCTTTATAGACATACTTATACACCATGACACCAAAACCATCAATTAATTGTTTTGGGTATCCTACTTACTGAAGGGAATCCTTTCAATGAACCATGATCATAATAATGCTGATCAACATAGAATTGGGAATTTCCCTAAACAAAAAACAAACATCCCCATTGTGTAGTAATATCATTGATTCCCAAATAGATACAACACCATGTACCACACTAATACCTGCATCATAAATAACACTATGGCCTCCACCATTCCTACAAATATGGAAACAACCATCCTATGGTTACGTCGACAGATGAAATATCATCTTCTCAAACCATGAACACTTCAAAAACCTCATAAGTATAAACCATGACATTTCAAAAAATAAAATGTCAATTATCAAATTTTTAAATTCAAAATAATTGAGTTTTCATATTCCCACTACCATTTTTCCTTCAATTTAAAAAAAGATGGAGTATCATAATTCATAATAAAAACCGCAAATTACAGATATTTCAATATAGTGTCACATAAAGGGGACTCAACATAGAACCATATTTACTTCTATAAGAGCATCACTAATGATTGAGATTGAAAAAGAAGTATATAATCTAGTACATCATAATATACAACACATAGGTAGAACACAATTGATCATCTACATAAAGGGTATCATGATATTATCAAATTCCAGAACTAAAAAATTATTTATGAATTGACAATAGTGTTACGAAAAATATTTTTATAAATTTATTTTTTGGATGTATTACTACCCAACTAACACCATAACATATATTTTCATGAATCCATAGTGGTTAAACACACCAACGAGTTATCATCCATCACGGAAAAATATGAAAAATCCTTATTCATATATCTAATGAACAAAATCCATGATTCCCCACCACAATAATGATATTCTAAGATATATTTACTTTGAATAATATATATATTGCACAATAACAGTTATATTGTATTCATATCATCAAATAAAAAATGTTGTCTCCCATAAAATACTTAATTAATGAAAATAACTATTCCTAACCTCCACAAAAAAATGTGAAGAGTTACAAGAATGAACTTGCAATACTCCAAATGTAATTATATGTATGATTTATAGAAAAACAGTTAGTATAAATAATTATTGTAAAATATATTGGAAAATAGAACACTGTTTGACAATAAAATTTAATGGATGAATAGGTTAAGATGATTATCTATTACCATCAACCACAACCACAAATTTGAATGAATTTCTTTATCTAAAAGATATAGAAAAATTTCACTTTAATGAAATCATTCTTTTGAAGAAACTATATATCCAACGACTTTTTAAATTTCTACCAAATTAAAAAAGGTGTAGGAAACATTTAAAGCATGAACACTAGTAGGAATTCTATTATCAACACCTTATTTACCATCATAATATAGGAGGGGAAAACATATAAATTTCTTGACTAGATGATGGATATGAACAAGGTCCTAATACAGAAGATATAATTTCTTGGACTCTAGTCTCCCATTGATGTTTTTACCTTTATGGTTAAAACAAATACTAATATAAATAGAATTTTACCATGTGTCTCCCTAAACCTGAATTAATATGTATGTAATGGGAGTTACAAAAGAGAAAACCGGACACTATCTGGTTTTAGAATTGATTTTCCCTGTATAAATTCAACATATGAAACATTATTTATCTTTTCTATCACAAACCCTATAGAAAAAACAATATCTATGCCATAACTACATGTAATAATCATTGAATTTTGGAACTATCCTACATTAGACAATAATTCCAGTAACATTAGCTTTATCCTCTTGAAACAAATTGAATGAAAAAAATCACACAGATTTACCAATTTAGAGGATTTTTTTCCTTACGTATAAAATATCCTTATATGAAATGATCTAATAAAATAAAAAATATATAATACATAAATAATAAAAAACATTCATTCATAATATATTAAACTGATTCTGGAAGAAGAATATGAAATAAAATAATGACCATAGAAGTCTACAAAACGAAACACCCAAAAGGATGGAAGTGTAACAAAATTACATGACTCTATGATCTATAACATTGTTATCTCTATGTTCCCATTACCATAACATATGATCATAAAATATATATAATATAATAGAATATGTTTTTGATTACCCAATATCATAACTATGTAGAACAATGAATACATACTCATTATGAATAATATAATGGTGTTGAGTATTAGTTCATAGTAGTAACTAATGATATGATTTCACAAAAATTCATCTAAAAATGAACAATACAATACAAATATTTTACAAAAAAACACATGGGTATTATAAAATGTAAAAAACATGAAATTCATGTTTGTATATGAAACTAGAAAAAACATTTCTTTTTTAGAATACATCATTTCATGAAATAAAAATGCCATAACTCATTTTTCATTGCCATAATATCACACTCCCTTCCATTCATCCCCTACCAATGTGGAAATCCATTGGAATAGACTATAAAAAGGGAGAAAACCCATTAAATGTGACTAACTCCATCATAATAATTTATAAATTTGCATTCCCCATTTCAAATACAACACCCATTTATGAAACAAGAAGGCCACATACATTCAATTGATGAATCCATAACAAGTCATGTCAGACCGACATGAACCAAGATTAGTAGTAACATACTTTTTCATTCAAATAAGGTTCTTTATTTGTAATTAACTAAATCGTACAACCCCAAACCTTGCCAATAATTTTCTGAAACAAGTAAATCATTGATATAATTTTAATTACAAATTTTTTGAACTAATTTTTTGGAGTTTAAATTCAACCATAAATTTTAAAATAATAAATAAATTTTAAAAAATTATTTTATATCCAAAACACATAATAATATATCGTATAGATGAATGTCGAGTGGTAATAAATCCCCATTACACAACCAAATTTTCTACTGGAATCATTGAGGAGGAAATTTTTTTTAGAATATATTATCACAAAATAATAACTATGAACCATAGGTTTGATATATCCTTGGAGTTGAGGAAGCATAAACATTTATCTGGATGTTTTCTGTTTTAAATAAAATTATGATACCCATTAAAATATCAGACATGATTTCCTTTCATTGAATTTATCACCCCTCAAATACTCGATAGATCATTTAATGTTTTAGGAATAATTTTTACCACCACCCTCGTATGAACTAAGCATTGTGAATTTTAAAACCCATATCACCTCATCATTCTAAGGACCATTTCTTAATATAGCCTCCCTCACTATTTTCTATTCCCCTTTAGCAATGAATTTTAAACCACAATATCACACCCATGAAAAACATGATTATCATATAGATATCCCAATTTTAGTTGTGTGATATCAAAATCAACAATGAACACTCTTAGATTATAGATCAACCATAAATTAGAATTTAAACTCACAAAATAGGATATAAATTCCACCTAAATAGTACCGCAGCACCCTAAAAACTGTCATGTTCTCATTCAACTTACTGTATTGAAACATTCATATAACCACACCAATTAGAATGATGTGGAAAAAAATGATGGGATATTAATAAAGAAAAAATTTCCAGTCTTATGGTGTGATATTTCCCCACATCAATTAGGATTAACAACCCAAGAACTATTCCTTATACAATAACTATCCTAAAAACTATTTCCACAACATTTATTGTCAAAATGAAAACCAACATAGAATGGTGAATCATAGAGAGCCTAAAATAACTTCTCCAACAACAAAAACTACAAAAAAAACCGATACCAGATCTAGACACTGTGTAACATAAAAAAAATTAATAAAAACATTTAATAATAAATGTGGAGGGTGTTGCTTCTCTTTTTTATAAAACATTTATTAATAAAATAATAAAAATTTAATATTAATAAAGAATTTTTTATTTCAAATAATATTAAATTGGATGTAATTCAAATACAGAAGGCTTATATGGAAATTATAATATTAGTTTATATAATGTTTTTAAACTAAAAAATAGAATAAATAAAAAATTTATTATATTTAACTTATCAATTATTAGAAATCATTAATTTGAATTATTCAAATTATGAAAAAAAAATTGGTAAATGTTTTTACTTTATAAAAATGAGTTATTATGATCAAGATGATCAATAATTAAATAACTATAAACATTTAAATTGAATATTATGAGAATTATTACATACTATAATTTAAATCTAATATTATTCCATTTCATTTAATTTCAGATAATGATGATGTATTTCTTATTACCGAATAATGAGAAAATGTTCACATATCATGGAAATATATGATTTATAAATTTATTTACATCTTTAAATTTGATAATTTTTCATTTAAATATTTTATTTCATTAAATTAGTATCAATTTTTTATTTATTAATTTCTTGACGTTTGAAACTATGAATTTTTTAATTAAAAAATTCTTCAAATACTTATTAATATTATAAGGCCCCATCCTTAAACATTACTTAATCTTGAGTTAATACAAGATTACACATTGAGGATCTTTTTAGGTTTATATTTTTAGAGAATTAGGTCATAAAGCATGCATTACATTCCACATTTAAACAAAGTGGTTACATAAGGATAATATTCATTTTTGCCCATCAACGGAAACATATTTAAAATAAAACATGGATTCTTTCTTGACACTTCCTTGACACTATCATAATATCATGTACCTTTCCTTTGACCTGTGAAAAACATTTAAAAAAACGTGGGATGATCATAAAAAGGTCGGTAAGGGTTATAAAAAAATATGGAAACAAAACATGAGTTCATATATACATAAGAAAGAAATCATACTTTACCCATAAAACACAGGAACTTTAACATAACTCATCAAATCATGAATAAATCATAGGAATCATAAGACATAAAAGGTAACTTGCTGAATTCATAACATTCTTACATAGGGAGTAATCGGCTTGGTTACGTTTGGAATACCCACCACAGTATATTCCCTAAATCTCTTCAGAGAAACCTTAACGTTTCACTCCATCACATTACCCAATGCATTGGAGAGCTATATCGGGCTCACCCTCCCTTAGTTAATCATGGAACCACCCGTCTTCATAACAATTCCCAAGAACCATAACATAATCCTATCACATAAAACATGCATAAAGGAAACATAAAATTTCCACATTTCAATCACAAGATATCAATAAAACACATTGATATAAAAAACCTTATGAAAACCACTTTCAATACCAAAATAAAAGAAAAGTAAAACAAGGTTTTTATTTTTCTTTTAAATAAAAGGTATGACTTTTAGAGGAAGCCGAAACTCAAATAATGGTCACGACGGCGGAGAAGTCATTGTCGGCGCATACGTATGACAAAAACATTCCCTTTTGTCGTTTTGTAAAATGATTCGTATAACAAAAATTCCTTTGGGATAAACATAAAATTCAAAGGGGTTTATACACCATATAAAAGAATGTTGTGTATAAAACAAAATATTCCCCAATGAATGGAGATTGAGACAATGTCCCTCACAAAGACTGTATCCTTGGTTTAAGGACAAATCAATTACATAATTATGTGGGAAAAATGAATACAACAAATATAAGTGGATATTAAGTTTAAAAAAATAATATTTTATTCACACATATTCATAGAACTACATATTCATGGAGTACATGTTTATCCCAAAGATTAAAATTTCGGTTAAGAAGTTCCCTTGCAAAAATTTGACAGCCTAACGGCGTCACTACAAAATTCAGAAAATGAGTTGATGAGAGATAAAAAGGGTATCTCATCACATGGACATAAAATTTAAATCAATAAGTATATATAAGAACATATCCCAACATAATAGTATATTAATTAAAAGACATAACAAAAGAAGTCTTTTAAAAAGAGGAGGGTGAAAGGTTCCCATACCGACAAGCGTATCTTTCGAAACATACGCCCCGTGAAAGAAGGACAATACAACATTGATGTATATACTCATAAATGAATGTATATTACACAATGATGAAAATAATGGGCAGTACATAGACCACTCAAAGGAAATTGTGGCAAATGTAGCATAAATCTCACAGGAGTAAAAGTGAGATGAAAAATCTCATATGAAAACTCAGCAGCCTAACGACGCCAATTAAAACTTCCAAAATGGATTGATGAGAGGAAATAGGGTCTCTCATCATATCAACATAAAGTTTACAGAAAGAGGAATATAAAATATAATCCCCCAACATAACAAATAGGATCTTAAAAGAAGTGACATAAAGGAGAGTACTTAAAAAGAAAGAGAGAGGTTGGATCTCTTATGAAAATTCGACAGCCTAACGGCACCACTCAAAACCTCCAAAATGGATTGATGAGAGAGAATAGGGTCTCTCATCATACGAACATAAAAATTACAGTAATATTAATATAAAATAATATCCCAATAACAAGAAAGATGATCTTTAAAAGAAATGTCATAATAGAGTGTACTTTAAAAGAAAGAGAGGAGTCGGATCCCTTACCTCAAGTCCAACTTGTCTTGTTCGTTTCTTTATATTCCTGAATAATAAACTTTGGTCAATTTATAATTGCCTAAGGACCTCATTTAATGATTATTATTCAGTTCATATCACATATTATAATGTTATAATAATTGTTTAATAATGTTAGTCCATATCAGACGTTTTTGCCGATTTTTGGTACATGAGTCAAAAATGAACTTGTTTGAAAAATGATTGTCCTTGTAGTTATAAGTAAATAATTTCCAGAATATTATTAATGGTTAAAATATCATATATATCCAGTAAATATTCATTTTATAATATTCCATATCATTAGGAGATAAAAAACGAAAAGCATCGTTCATGGAGACGGTAGGCCATACGTATGCATGAACGCTACTTTCATTTTTTCTTTGTCATATTAACGGAATTAAAAATAAATGATATATATATATATATATATTATAATTAAAGTATAATATATATGTTATATAGGTCACATATTTTCATTAATTTCATCTTTATACGTTCCATGTATTTCATGTACAAGTCACATCACTTGAGGGGTGGTAGTCCACACTTCCTCATATGAACTTATCGCATTTACACAACATGAAAAGAATAAAGGTATGCTTTAAATATAAAATAAAGAGGAATATATTAAACAAAAATACCATATATATCATATATAAAAAACAGTTACATCATAATGGACACCTTTATAGGTGTTAAAAGAATATTGATCAATCATCGTTTCGTGATGCAGAAAATAACCAACCACAGAAACAATATGTTCTTTATCTATTAGATGAAGGTGTGTGTAAGTTTAGCTCGAATACTTCTTATAGAAACATCCTATTATATTGATGATACTGGAATTGTTACAAAATAAATGAATAAAAAGAGTTTAGCGGGTTGGAGAAGCAAAATAAAACAAAAGGACACAAGTGAAGACATTACCTTAAAATCGGGTAACTCCCTTTGGTTTGAGCTCACATTCTTCATTGGGAAGACTTCTGCCCCAATTGAGGCTTCAAGGAGTTATATAGTGATGTGTAGAGACAAAATGGGCAGGGGTAGGCCGAGCCAAAGGCTTTGTACGTGTGGGTAAGGAGGTAGAGGTGGGGGCCTTTTATAAGAGAAGAGGAGGGGCACTATTGGAAAGTAAAGAAATGTTACTTTATTTTAGAATGAGTTTCGGATTTTAATGGTCCAAAATTGATGTGTTTCGAGGATAATGTGATAAGGGTTATAAATACACCCATACAATAGGTTTTGAACATGTGTAGGTCTTAGATTTTACATTATCTTTCCATTTTATTTAAATCATTAAATAATGAAGTCATTGCTGCATCATCATGATGTAATAAATAATTTAATTTATATAATGTCCAAATATTATAAAAAAATAATATGATGTATGAACTATTTTTATCATTCCATTGATTATTTATAGTCAAAAATCTGACTTGTATAACCCCATGTAAAATTTTTTTTAGTAAAACATCTCATGTTTGTGTCATTTTTACTTTAACATTAAATAAAAAGATATTTATGTCATTTTCCAACCAAAGTGGGTTCATGGGGTCCCCAAGTTGACCCATGGATTGTCTTGGTCTTCCATGACACATCCAATGAGGTAAGGACATGTGTCTAGGTAATTTCATTTTATTAAAACATTATTCTTACCATAAACTACACTAATTACCTCTAATCGCGATTAAAAACATAATAAGTCACTATTCACCAAAAAATTATTTTAATCCCATTGAACCGCATTTTACTTCTTAATGACAACCATGTATGTTGGATTTTTTAAATTGAAATCACAAAGATGGAAAAATTTCATTTAAACGGAAAAATCAGTTTTTATAAGTACCACTTAGTGGTTTCACTATTCATCAAAATTGATGTTTTTTAGAAAATTAACAAAAGTTCACCCGAAGCTATATTTGATATTCCGAATTCAAAAATGATTTCTATTTTAAAAAATTAAAAATATATAAGTTTAATTAATTAATTTAATAATTAATTCCCGTTGTCAAAACAAATAGCATGTTATTATGAAACAAAATGTATCAAAAGATTGACACTAATTTAAGTCTGATTTCAAAGTGAAATTAATTCCAATGACCACTATTGGATTAAATGGTAATAATATATTCTATTATAACTTTAAAACTAATTCAAAAGGTAATATAATCATATAAATAAATTATATTAAAAAGGATTTGAATTAAAATACAACATTTTCACTATTCATTAAAAAGTCAACTTTTTCGGAAAAATAACAAAAATTTACACAAAGTAAATTTTGATGTCCCGATTCTAAAGAAGAATTTTATTTTGTCAAATATAACACATAAAATTGTCAAAAAGTGTATTTAAAATAATTTCTCCATCAAAAGGCGGTTAATCGACCTTTTAACGAATATTAGAATGTTTATGCTTAAAAATGGATTGATTTTCATTTTTAATCCTCTAACATTTATTGTAAAAAGTAAAAATATTTTACAAACATATATAATCATTTTGTAGTTAGTTTTGTTCATTCCCACCATTACAACAGCTTGGTGTTAACTACAATTTAAAATAATATTATTTTATTATTAGAGTGCAACGTAAGATTCCCAAGAAACTCGTTGTTGCGTGTTGGGTACGCCATCGAGCATATAATCCCCTTTAAAGTAATATTAATATTTTATTCACAAATATGGATAAATATAAAAATGTCATATTCTTTATTTACCTGGGGTGTTACATCCTTCCCCCTTTTGGGAATTGCATCCTCGCAATTTTAAAATTGAGCTTGGAAACGTCCTTGAAAGTCCCACATCGGAACAAGAGTCGGTAAAACAATCACTTTAAAATAAAGAATGATAAGTACAGAGGTCACCCGTGTTAACCCATACTAGGATTACATGTAGGAAAACATGGACATGGTGGAGAAAACATAGGGTCATGTTCTGATGGAGAGTGATAGAAAACATGTTTAGGAGAAGGTTAACCACAAGAAAATCACAAACTTGTGATGGGTTAAACGGTATTTGATTCCCCAGTTGGAAAAGTTAATAGATAACATTTTTGTTTTAAGTTATTTTTTATTGAGGAATTTATTCATAAGGAAACATAATCACTTCTCATGTTGACTGTAAACTTTTATTAGATTCCATTCACAAACTCATATTTTCTCCAACAGAAGAGTATTTAGGAAGACTTGTTCACATTAAGAGTACTATAATAAACTTCTTGAGAATCACCTAATACACAAAAGAGAACTATATACATCCCATGTCTTTAGACTTTAACCAAAACCGAAACCAAAAATATTAGTACAAGATCAGATAATACAGAAAAGGAGTACCCTTTATAAAAATAAAATCTATTCTTAATCTCCAAAATGTATCCTATAAAACCCAAAGTTCAACGAGGACCACTCGATAAACAATTTGTCCATAAAATTATTCAAAGTAAACCAAACTAAGATTCAAACTCAAATATTTGATGGATTTAATCACAAAGTCTTCAGAGGTACAAATTAACATTTATCTCCAAATAACGTCAGTTTCTCTTAAATTCTCCTATTGAAAAATAATTAACATAATCACATATCCTCCTTGATAGTTTAATCATTTCCATAGATAACCCAAAATTAACTTACTCTTTATTCTTAAAATCATCTAACTAAAAATAAATTAGTCAAACTAACCAGGGACTTCACGTAGTGCAGGGGTAGGTGATAAATACCAGTCGCACATTGGTTGTGGGTTCGATTCCTGCAGCTTTGTCCGACGCAACAGGTTGTCACATGGCCTGCGTGTTGTCCTTTTTCCAAAACTATATAATTCATAAAACATTCCCCAAAACGAGATAAAATCTTCAAAAATAATCATAAAATATTCTAACCTCGAGTTTATCTCATGCCTTTCACTTCCATCATAACATATAGTAACCCATAATTACCTGAAAAGTAAGGATCATATAAACCCAAATGGTTCTTTATAACTATGTCCACAAAAGAACAGATAACTATTCCTTGAATAAAATTTTCATATATTAAACATCAGGGTTACACATACTATAAAAAGTCTTCTAATGTAACCCCATCATCAAAAGAGACTTAATACTCTTAATAATTTCACCATAACTTTTGAAGCCCTTATATGTTGACTTCTTACTCACTCAACATTCTTCATGATCCATTAACCATTCCTTTCGAACATATTCTGAAATACTTCTTTCCTACAAACAAGATCATGAATCATATCCTAAGATTCCAAAATAGGAAAACAAGAGTTATGAAATAATCCATACCTTTGATTGGTCATTTTCAGTTTCTTCATCCTCAATCGGAATGGCATTAGGTATTGGTAAATGAATATTTGTACGATCATGGTGATCCCATTCATGAAACGTCTTCATAGGACATGTGTTTGAATAATGACCATGCACCACACATTTAAAACATTCAATTGATACCTCAGAAAGAACTTCTTTCCCTTTCCTCGAGTCAACTGGATGCTTCCTTTTTCTATGGAAGGTTCTTGCTTTATGACCTTCATTTCCACATATATAGAATATTTTTGTCCCTTTGAAACATTTTCCAAGGTGTTTCTTTCCACATCTTTGACACATAGGTTTTTTAACACACTTACCTTTATGATTATTACCTGTAGTTCTGTTGGGATTTGTTTCACGCATATATGATGCCTTAGAGAAATCACCAAGGTTTAGGTGGCCAATCACGACTCCAAATAGTTGGTTGAGGATAAACACATGAGTTCTCATTGCAGCTCCCATATCATTCAGTTGCATTCTCAAAAAACTGTCAAAGTTTCCTTCACATCCACTGTTACTTTGGTGCCTGCTAGATCCAGCCATTTACTAAAACCAAAATGGTCAGTGTGAGTATATCAACAAAACCATCATGTACTAATGAGGAAGATAAACACTAAGATATAATTACTCATTAACTTTAACTAAAACTAGGACTCTTTCTGAAATCCTAACCATTATGGTAATGTCCCTTGTGCTTAGAGAATACCCTAACCTCTAAAGTTATCTAAACCTCCCTTTGATACCAACTATAAGGACCCAATCTTAAACCTTAATTAATCTTGAGTTAATACAAGATTACACATTTAGGATCTTTTTAGGTTTAGAGTTTTAGTGAATTAGGTCATAAAACATGAATTACATTCCACAATTAAACAATGTGGTTACATAAGGAGAATATTCATTTTTCCCATCAATGGAAACATATTTAAAATAAAACATGGATTCTTTCTTGAAACTTCCTTGACACTATCATTATATCATGTACCATTCCCTTGAACTATGAAAAACATTTAAAAAACTTGGGATGAGCATAAAAAGCTCAGTAAGGGTTATAAAAAAATATTGAAAGGAAACATGAGTTCATATATACATAAGAATGAAATCATACATTACCCATAAAACATAGGCAATTTAACATACCTCATCAAATCATGAATAAATCATAGGAATCATATGACATAAAAGGTAACTTGAGGCATTCATAACATTCTTACATAGAGAGTAACCCTCTTGGTTACATTTGGAATACCCACCATAGTATATTCCCTAAATCTCTTCAGAAACACCTTAAACTTTCACTCCTTCGCATTACCCAATGCATTAGAGAGCTATATTGGGCTCACCCGCCCTTAGTTTATCACAGAAACACCTGTCTTCATAAAAATTCCCAATAACCATAACATAATCGTATCACATAAAACATGCATAAAGGAAACATAACATTTTCACATTTCAATCACAAGATATCAATAAAACACATTGATAGAAAAAACCTTATGAAAACCGTTTTCAATACCAAAATAAAATAAAAGAAAAACATGGTTTTTATTTTTATTTTTAAAAAATGATATGGCTTGTAGAGGAAGCTTAAACTAAAATAATGGTCACGACGGCGAAGAAGTCATTGTCGCCGCATACGTATGACAAAAACATCCCCTTTTGTCATTTTGTAAAATGATTCGTATAACAACGATTCCTTTTGGATAAACATAAAATTCAAAGTGGTTTATACACCGTATAAAAGAAATTTGTTTATAAAACAAAATATGCCTCAATGAAAGGAGATTGAGACGGAGTCCCTTACAAAGACGATATCCTTGGTTTAAGGACAAATCAATTACATAATTATGTGTGAAAAACGAATACACTAAATATAAGTGGATATTAAGTGTAAAAAAATAGGATGATATTCACACATATTCATAGAACGACATATTCAAGGATTACAGGTTTATCCCAAAGAATCAAATTTGGGTTAAGAAGTTCCCTTACAAAAATTTGACTGCCTAACGGCGTCACTACAATATTCAGAAAATGAGTTAATGAGAGATAAAAATGGTATCTCATCACATGAACATAAAATTTAAATCATTAAGGATATATAAGAACATATCAGAACATAATATTATGTTAATTAAAAGACATAACAAAATAAGTCTTTTAAAAAGAGGAGGGTGAAAGGTTCCCTTACCGACATCGGTATCTTTCAAAACATACGCCCCATGAAAGAAAGACAATACAAAATTGATGTAAATACTCATAAATGAAATTATATTACTCAATGTGTAAAATAATGGGCAGTACATACACCACTCAAAGGAAATTGTGGTAAATGTAGCATAAATCTCACAGGAGTAAAAGTGAGATGAAAAATCTCTTACGAAAACTCGGCAGCCTAACGGCACCACTTAAAACTTTCAAAATGGATTGATGAGAGGAAATAGGGTATCTCATCATATAAACATAATGTTTACGGAATGTGGAATATAAAATAACATCCCCCAACATAACAAATAGGATCTTAAAAGAAGTGACATAAAGGAGAGTACTTAAAAAGAAAGAGAGAGGTTAGATCTCTTATGAAAATTCAGCAGACTAACGGCGTCACTCAATACATCCAAAATGGATTGATGAGAGAGAATAAGGTCTCTCATCATATGAACAAAAAAATTAAAGTAAGAGTAATATAAAATAATATCCCAATAACAATAAAGATGAGCTTTAAAAGGAATGACATAAAAGAGTGTACTTTAAAAGAAAGAGAGGAGTCAGATCCCTTACCTCAAGTCCAACTTGTCTTGTTCGTTTCATTATATTCCTGAATAATAAACTTTGGTCAATTTATAATTTCCTAAGGAACTGTTTTAAATATTATTATTCTGTTCATATAACATATTATAATGTTATAATAATTGTTTAATAATGTTAGTTCATATCAGACGTTTTTGCCGATGTTTGGTACATGAGTCAAAAATGAACTTGTTCGAAAAATGATTGTCCATGTAGTTATAAGTAATTAATTTATAGAATAGTATTAATGATTAAAATATCATATATATCCAGTAAATATTCATTTTATACTATTCCATATCATTTGGAGATAAAAAACGAAAAGCACCGTTCATTGAGACAGTAGGCCGTACGTACGCATGAACGCTACTTTCATTTTTTCTTTGTCATATTAACAGAATTTAAAATAAATGATATATATATATATTATAATTCCAGTATAATATATATGTTATATAGTTCACATATTTTTATTAATTTCATTCTTTATACGTTCCATGTATTCAATGTACGAGTCACATCATTGAGGGGGCGGTAGTCCACACTTCCACATATGAAATTATCGCATTTACACAACATGAAAAGAATAAAGGTATGGTTTAAATATAAAATGCAGAGGCATATAGTAAACATAAATACCATATATATCATATATAAAATATAGTGACATCATAATGGACACCTTTAAAGGTGTTAAAAGAATATTGAACAATCATCGTTTCGTGAGGCAGAAAATCGCCAACCACAGAAACAATATGTTATATAACCATTAGACGAAGGTGTGTTTAAGTGTAGCTCGAATCCTTATTATAACAACATCATAGTATATTTATGATACTGGAGTTTTTACAAAATAAATGAATAAAAAGAGTTTAGGGGGTTGGAAAAGCAAAATAAAACAAAAGGCTTCAAGTGAAGACATTACCTTAAAATCGGGTAACTCCTTTTGGTTTGTGCTCAAAGGCTTCCTTGGGAATAGTTCTGACCAAATTTAGGCTTCAAGGAGTTATAGAGGTATGTGTAGAGACAAAATGGGCAGGGTTTGGCCGAGCCAAAGGCTTTGGATGTGTGGGTAAGGAGGTAGAGGTGGGGGCTTTTTATAAAAGGAGAGGAGGAGCACTCTTGGAAAGTAAAGAAATGTTACTTTATTTTAGAATGTGTTTCAGATTTTAATGGTCCCACATTGATGTGTTTCAAGGATAAGTTGATAATGGTTCGAAATCCACACATCCAATATGTTTTTTACGTGTGTAGGTCTTATATTTTACATTATCTTTCCATTTTATTTAAATCATTAAATAATGAGGTCATCGCTGCATCATCATGAGATCCTAAATAATTTAATTTATACAATGTCTAAAAATTATAAAAAAATTAATATGATGTAGGAAATCTTTTTATCTTTCCATTTATTATTTATATTCTAAAATATTCCTTTTATAACCCCATGTGAAAATTGTTTTAGTAAAAAATCTCATGTTTGTGTCATTTTTACTTTAACATTAAATAAAAAGATATTGATGTCATTTTCCAGCCAAAGTGGCTCCATGGGGTCCCCAAGGTGACCCATGGATTTTCTTGGTCTTCCATGACACATCCAATGAGGGTATGACATTTTCTAGGTCATTTCATTTTATTAAAACATTATTCTTACCTTAAACTACACTAATTACCTCTAATCGTGATTAAAAACTTAATAAGTTACTATTCACCAAAAAATTATTTAAATCCCATTGAACCACATTTTACTTCTTAATGAAAACCATATATGTCGGATTTTTGAAATTCAAAACAAAAATATGGCAAAATTTTATTTAAACGGAATAATCAGTTTTTATAATTACCACTTAGTGGTTTCACTATTCATCAAAAATTGATCTTTTTCAGAAACTTACCAAAAGTTCACCCTAAGATATATTTGATATTACAAATTCATAAAAGATTTATATTTTAAAAAATTCAAAACATATAAGTTTCATTAATTAATTTAATAATTAATTCCCGTTGTCAAAACAAATAGCGTGTTTTTATGAAACAAAATGTATCAAAAGATTGACACTTGTTTAAGTCTGATTTCAATGTGAAATTAATTCCAACGACCACTATTAGATTAAATGGTAAAAATATATTCTAATTTCACTTTAAAACTAATTCAAAAGAAAATATAATCATATAAATAAATTAGATTAAAAGAGTTTTTTAATTAAAATACAACATTTTTCACTATTCATTAAAAATTGAACTTTTTTGGAAAAATACCAAAAATTTACACAAAGTAAATTATGATGTCCCGATTCTAAATAAGAATTTTATTTTTTCAAATATAACACATAAAATTGTCAAAAGGTGGATTTAAAAGAGGTTCACCATCAAAAGGCGGTTAATCGACCTTTTAAAAAATATTAGAATGTTTACGCTTAAAATTGGATTCATTTGCATTTTTAATCCTCTAACATTTAATGTAAAAAGTAAAAATATTTTACAAACATATATAATTATTTTGTAGTTAGTTCTGTTCATTCCCGCCATTACAACGTCTAGGATTTAACTACTATTTAAAATAATATTATTTTATTATTAGAGTGCAACGAAAGATTCCAAAGAAACTCGTTATTGCGTGTAGGATACGGCATCGAGAATAGCATCACCTTCAAAGTAATATTAATATTTTATTCACAAATATGGATAAATATAAAAATGTCATATTCTTTATTTACCTGGGGTGTTACAAATATATTTAATGATTTTGATATGGTGTGGTGGGTGAATTAGTTTATAGGGGTTAAAAATCATCTATAAATTATTAAGCATGATATTAAAAAGTCACATTATATTTATGATAATTAATTATGTTTAATTTTACCTTTATGTCAACATTAAATGGTCGTTAACAAAACTTATTTATCCAATTATGACTATAAAATATTATATATTAGAATTATAATGGGATTTGAGATCTCAATTTTTATAGTATCCATGGGTGGAGGGACATTAGACCAGACTTCCAACTGGATAACAAGATTAGTCATTATATTGAAATGATAGGGTTGATTATTAGTGGGTTTAGGAATAATCATGTTTTTATTTTTGAATTTAAAAATTGAAATAAAACACATGAATGTGATATTTGTAACATATACATGTGGTTCACTTATATATGTATAAATATATTAGACAATTAATTTTGGAAATAAAAACACTCTTTTGTTTTTATAATGATTAAAAAAATAATATTGTTTGGAAGTAGTGGTTCTGTTAAAGGGATATTTTTTAGATATAAATAATTAATTGTATAGATAATAATAGAAGGTATTAACATGATTTATATAGTATAATTATGTCCCATGTTAATAATTATACATGTTATATTACATCCATTGTATCTATGTTTAATGTAGTTGAACATTAAAACATGTTGGTTCTGCATAACTAGGGTTTCCATGGTTTATATTTTGTAACAAATAGTTTAAATTTATTACCCAATGAGTTAGGTAAAAAATTATATATTAATATTGGGAAATTTTTTGATATAAATCCATAAGTTTTTATATATAAAAGGAATGTATTTTTTTTGATATATATAATAAATTTAATAAATAGATGTCTAGTCAACCATACATGGGTCATACATGATACGATTGATATGATTCCATAACTAAATAACTATTTGGTTTGAGGAAATTAAATAAAAATAATTATTTATTAACGAAATATGGATCATTATCAAATATAGTTTATAAGGAATTTAAAAAGTGATGTCATTATAGTTGGAGGATATTGAATAAATTATTAATAAATTTTATGATACATGATACTCATTAAAAAAACATCTTGAATAGATGAAAACAACACCAACATCATTACTAAAAATATTTTATATCATTAATAATGATACATTTAATGTAAGAACAATCTTATACACGTTTGATAAATAAAAAATTATTATTAACAAAAAAAGATTGGTGTGTTAGTGTAAATTCTTTTTAGGAAACCAACTATCATTTCATATAATCTAGAGGATCTTGATGATGATTTATGTCATTAAATGAATCAATAAATTTATAAATAGGGCATTTAATCGAAATATAATTCAATATCATATAATAAATAAATATTTTTTTACCATAGTAATGATTTCAAGAAATGGTTACTCAATATTATCAAAGTGTTGAGAAGTAAGGAAACTATAAATATGAGGGATACATTTTGTGTTTTTTTACAATATATATTTGTAAAAGTTAAAACAAGATGAATAAATTATAGTTAGAATAAGTAAGAACACTTCATTAATAATTTAGTTATGTACACTGAAACTGTGATATGTAATCCAATTGTAGTTTTTTTTCAAATAATGAAGAATGTAGATTATGAATCATGGTTTTAAATTAAACTTTAATTATGATGCTAAAATACCCAATTATAAAGTATTTTTCAGTTATGAAATTTATTTTATGTTATATGATATTTTTTATATCAAATATATGGAATAAACAATTTTTTATTATACATGTGGTTTATGAATCAAAAGATTCTATAATGTACATGGGAACATGATGATGAAAAAGTGGTTTTTTGTAGGATAATGTATTCATCTCAAAATTTTGTTAAAAAGTTATTTATTTATAGTAGACATAGTTCAATGTTATATAGAAGAGTTTTCCTTTAATGAAAACTCTAAAAAAAGATTCAATATAATAAATGAGACAATTGAAACATTATATTTTTTAAATGGTCATAATAAATGGAAATAAATGTTATTTTGTAAAAATGGATACATTTTTTGATTTCATAGTTATATTTATAAGAGAATATAATATAAATGAGTCATGTGGGTATATAATTGAACATACATAATTTTTATTCTATCAAATTAAAAAAATTTCAAGTTAAAAAACAGTAAATTTTAGTATATCCGAATATAATTTATGCGGAGTTAGTAAATTGAAATTAAATTAGTATTTAATTAAAAATAATATTTTTTTGGAATGTTTTATTTAATGACTTCCATGAAATATTGTGATATATATAAGAATTGAATTAAATATAAAATTGAAATCATTATCATTATAAATTTTTATGTTGGGGATTTATGGATACTGAAAATTAATTAGGAGGTCAACATTAGGAATACAATTCTAACGATTCATCATTAATAAATTAAAAATTATTCAGATATGTTACACAATACCAATTTTATTAAGTGGGTTAATATCCGTTATTATCATAGTGATGGTTTATGGATTTTATTTATATATAATGAGTTTAACAAACCAATTAATGGTTATTCTATGATATGTTTGATATGGTATTCTATCACGTATAAACATAAAAATACATTCTTATATTTGGATTAGTTAAATATTTTATAAATATTTTATTAATAAAATTATAACTTGTAATATAAAATGAGGTTTCCACTATATTACTCCTTCAAACTAGTCACATGAACATTTATTAAAATATAGATATAGTAATAGGAAAGGGAAATTGGCCAATAAAATTATGAATATTTCTACAAAACTAATATTAGTAATGGAATATTATTTTTTAGGATGAAATGTTATAGTTAACATGAAAATGAATCTTATATAATGATAAGGAATAATCTAATATCGAAAAAATAGGGTTTTTATTAAATACTCTCAATGAAGTATTACACATTGAGTGTATTTTTTTTACAATATATACTAGGAAATTATGAATTTTATGTATATTCACCCCTAAATAATATTATTAAGGCAAAAACCATTAAAATATTAAAATAATTATTCCATTTATAAGAAATACCTGAGATATAAATACTAATTGTTGGATGGTATGAAATATACAAATTTGAACACCGAAATATGGTTATAATACCATAAACATTAAATTTATTGCGATCATACTGATAAATATAAAACATTTTTAGGCATCTAAAATTTAAAATATCAAATTAAATATTGGACCACATATAAATCATATTAAATTTTACATTTATATTTATAGATAATTAAGAAAAAATATTACATTAAAAATACTATTGAAATATAGAGAGTATAATTCCT
The DNA here is from genome assembly GCA_963277665.1 of Viscum album. Taxonomy (NCBI): domain Eukaryota; kingdom Viridiplantae; phylum Streptophyta; class Magnoliopsida; order Santalales; family Viscaceae; genus Viscum; species Viscum album. The sequence goes on along the minus strand of OY728140.1, from coordinate 2,032,026,013 downwards.
CTTATATATAGCCTTAATTATTTCACTCTAAGCCATCAAATTAATACATATAAAACTCTTCCACACACAATAGATATAAAAAACTATCAATATATAATCTAATTGGAGATATAAGAAGGTTGATCTAGATTTCTACATAAGAGTAAAAATAAAAAATAATAATTGAATTAATTAAATGAATTTAATAAGCACATTAGGGTAAGATGTTATAATCAGAGTGTATCATAATAACACAAAGTAAATCATTTGCATCAACCAAGAAAAATAGAATAAGGATGTAAAAATGTATTGAATGGTATAATAAAATAATAAAGATTCATTTCATGTCAATATTTATTAAAAGAAAATATTTACCTTTATATTTCTTAATGAAAACATTAGGGTATCAGGAAATAATATCACCATAAATAACATAACTTCAATGTTTAATATTTATAGATAATAGTTGAATCCCAAGGGAAACTTATCTTGTAACTCCATATTTATATCCCCTAAATAAAAGATACATTAAAAGTTCCATTGGAGTTTTTTATGGGTGTTTAAATCATATAAACTATATATGTATCACCCATCACTATCATGGTGTACCCATTAGAAAATTTGTGTTAGGAAAATTAGAAAATATCTGGGAGCATAAAAAAATTATGATATATTTGGTACACCCAGTGATATCTAGGTGCCACAAAAACATATTAAATATTGGCCTCACCCATTATCATCACCATATTATATGTAATATTCATGAAAAAAATATTTATATTCTTTCACTTTTTGATATAAAAAATAAATATACATTCAATACATGATTTAATAGTTTATAATAACATGGTTCAATGTAAATATAATTATCCATATAGATAAATATTATTGATGGTTTCAATACCACATATCTATAGTACATTGTATTAAACATCAATATCTTTTTAAGTTGTGGGATGAAAATACTATTAAAATATCATTAATAAAATAATTAAGGAAAATAAACCTTACAAATTTAAAATAATTTCATAATACATAAAAATAAAAAAATATTGATAAAAGAATTTTGATTTAAAATTTTCGTTGAATATTAAATTGGAATCATAAAATTATTTACTTGTTATGATAGTAAAATATTATATTTTTTCCATGAATGTTTAAAAAATACATTTATATTTTTATTGAATAAAGTAAAAATTTACATTGTCTTTAAAATCCATGGAAGACTACTTTTAATTTTTTTTAAAAAAATAATGTTAAAAAAACTCTTAAACATAATATTATAATATTACTATATTCTTCAAAAATAATTATAAAAATTGATATGTAAAAAATTTATTTTTTTCTAAAGGAAAAAATAATGTATAACTTTATTAATAATTTGTCCAAATAATTTTAATTTATAGATTGTTAAAAATGGAACTATTAAATTGAAATTTCAGGAATAAGTAGAGGAGATTAAAATTAATTGGTATTACTGGAAATTGATAAAATTATTTCCATCAATGGAAATTCAAGAATAAATAATCTTGATTAAAAATGAAATTGTAAAATTAATTCATAATAGTTTCATAACTTTTTATTCAAAACCCCCATGAAATAAATTAATTTAAATTAAACATTTTTTACATGATAATGAATATAATAATTATATATCACATCATATGGTCATTATATAATATGTGGAAATGAATATATATGTATAAGATAAAATCTGTCCCAATGAAGAAAATTTTATATGATAAATCTTATCACTTGTTATAAAATAGACGTGAGAATTAAAAAATGAATTGATTTTTTGAATCCAATGTAAATTCAAATAAAAAATTTATATTTAAAATAAAATATAATCAAAATTCATTACACACATATTCTGGGAATCTAATTTACACAGAGAAATTAATATAACTCACTTTTTTTAATAATTATAAAACTTTGTACCGCTTAAAAGCAATCATGTAAAATAATATTGGATTAAATAATAAAACTATATTCAAAAAATATAAATAAATATTATGGAGTAATTATATTATATTGAAATGGGGTAGGTTATACACCATATTAGTGAAATTGGTAGCAAAACATTTAAATAAACCTCTATTAAGGGCCATTGAGATGATGATTGTAACAATGATCAATTTATTTACATTTCTGTCATTAACGGCCTCTGTGATAAAAATATTTCAGTTATTTTATTTATTAAAATCGTTATTAATGTGTAATAACATGTAATTATATCAAATTTCATTTATTTTTTGATGAAATAGAATACTTTATTAGTAAATCTACATCGAGTGTTTTTATTACATTTGTTAATTGTTTCAAAATATATTTCGTGTATTGAATTAGGTTTTAATATTTGTATATAAATATTCGTTTTAAAATATCTTTTTTAACATTGTCATGAAAAAATTAACAATATTATAATAATGGAGATGGTAGATTATACATACAATGTGTAACATTTCACTTTTTAATGATTATTATAAAAAAGAAAGTAAATATTATTTCATCTCACCATAATTATAATTAAATAAATTTTTTAATAGTAATGATTTTAAAAATTCTTATCTATATCATAAATGTTATTTGGTGAAGAAAAATTATCACATCACTTCATGTACGAATTTTTCCACACGTATGCATGATCAACATGATCATTTTTTATTGAGTATAATAGAATAAATAAAATGATATACAACATATTTAGAATGATATATATGTAATTATTATAATTATTATTTCATATATATCACATATAATGATTAATTTTATCATTATTAACATCCATGTACATCGTTAGTGAAAAAAAATCGCATCGCTTCACGAGGAGGCAGTACACTGTACACATGATAGATGTTATCATATCCACCACATAATAAAATTTATGAAGGTATATTTGATATCACAGTTATAATATTATAAATATGTAATAAATATAATATAAGAAATTTAAAAACATTATTATATCAAACCATTTTAGATTATAATGACAATAATAATTACCATAGTACCATAGGTAATGTTATACAGTACTATGAAATGATGGGTATGGTTCTAATTTGATGGGAGTAGAGATGGAAATAGGTTGATAAACAAATATATATACATATATATATATGGGATATACTGAGGATAGTATTTCAACATAATTGAACATGATTTATAGGCGATCTATGAAGTAAAAAAGAAACAATCGGCAAAGCCAGATACTTATTCTTTGGGAAACCACATTATTCTAGAACCAAAATCCATTATAGGTTGGAATCTGAATAATATTGATTGATGAATATCTTGGGGGTGGAAGTAATATTTTCATTTCGGTAGGTATTGGAATATAGAAAAGGATTAGGATGTATGAATGGGATGGTAGAGGGGATTAATATTATAAATTTGGGGGAGAACACACTTGGTCATTTTGAAATGAATATAGTGAAACCATGATATTTTAATTCCAATAGTATAAAAAGGCAATCCATTATACCTAACTAGATGAGATAATCTAGAAATGTATTCATAAAAACCAAATAAAAACAAAAACAAGTATTTCAAGTCATGCATTTTCAGTCATATAAATATTTTAGAATAACTATATTGATACCAATCATAATTATGTAATTTAAAATTCATATATATATATTTAATGTATAATTTTTAATTTAATGAATCTTTAGAAATATGAGTTTTAATTAATTATAATGGGTAAATATTATGAACTATAACTTTTTTTAGTAAAAAGTGTAATAAAACATTATTAAAATATTGAATAATGTGGATTAAAAATCAATTAATATTATTGTATATAACGAACTAATAATAATTCTACTTGAAATACAATTTAAATAATAATTAGAATTTAAAATTTATTAATTTATTTAAATTAAATGAAATTTTTAAAAACTTCATAATTTTTCATTATTCAAAAAAAATTATAATTTTTTAAAAATAATATAGATTCTTTCTATGTTTTTTATTGACTAATTAAAATTATATATAGTTTTTTAAAAGTCATAAAAATATCTAAATTTATTCTACACTTTTTTTAATAAATGTAATATAATTTATATTTTAATATAACATACCTTGAAAGAAGAAAATTACATTATAGAATATTCATTTTATAATTATAATGAATTTATTAACAATCATATATTTGTGAGGACATATATATATATATATATTCATATATCATAAATTAGATAAAAATTTGAGGAATAAAATGATATTTGAGGCAATTGAATGATTATTTACTAATAATTTATCAATAATGTTATATTTATTTGGACACACACATATATATATATATATACATATATCATAAATTTGTTAAAAAATTATACAATTAAAAATAATGTCCAAGTTATAATGGTCATAATTTTTAAGGGTTATTTGTGTTATGTTTTATCTATAAAATATAGTACAGAACAAATTGTTCTTCATTTATTAACACATGGTGTTAGATCCCACATCCCTATAAGAAATTTCAACCAAAAAATTGGAATTGATCTTGGAAATGAATACAAATACATTAAAAATAAACCTCTCTTAAATTCAGGAAATATAAATAATATTAGTATATTTTATTTTGATATGAGAGAACTGAAAATATAATGGTCAATAATAATAACGTATTACTATGTATTGAAATATGAATATATTTTTTCATATTTTAAAATATCGACATATAATAATGTTCAAGGTCAAAATAATGATTTATGGTGAAATATTTCATTGTTAATAAAAATGTGAATGATTATAAAAAAATGGACAACAATATAGAAATAAAACAAAGTGACATATAAAATACTATAGTATCATCGGAAAAAATGTAATTAGACCAAATTTTCATTTCGAAGAACATTTTCATTTATTATAATAATTTATATACATAATAAATTAATAAAAGAGACAAATATATGTACCTATGAAGTGTAATTTCATCAGTAAATCCATTTCCATGATAATATAATCAATTTCTCAAAGTAATGAAAAATCTATATTTTTTCTTCATTCCTAAAACCAAAAAAGAAACTAAACTTGCTCATATAATACACAAAGTATTACAATTTTTTCGTTTTATAATTATATGTTATCTAAAACTAAAATACTAAAAAATATTATTCTCTTTGTAATTAAATACTCATACACCAAAAAGTTAATTAATATCTAAAATTCATTAGTAATAACTAAATGAATGAACAAATTCATTTCATAAATAATTATCCTTAAAATTAATAAATCAAATTCAAAAAAACATTGAAATCCGATAAATAAGAGTATCTAAAATATTCATCAAATATAAGTCTAAATGTTATTAATAATAAATATAAATCACTATTAATTCCACATATATAAAATTTCTTGTTCCCTATTAATATAATATCAAACATATAATAATACATTCCTAAATATCAAAAATAAAATCAATGTAATATAACAAATTGTATTATCTTTCATAATATAGTCCCAAATATATCCATAAAATTAAGTAACATAATTTTTAGACTGTTATAATCTAAGAATTTATACAAACCCTTTACTCAGATACCAGAAAATTTCCATAATTCGAGACTCCTATATTTAATGTGAAAATAATATGCCTTACATTTCTGAATTTGATACTGCTGAATGTCACTAAATTTTTCACATAAAAACATATAACATTAAAAGGAATATTTTTTTACTTGTATTCTCATCGACCTCTCCATTTGGAAGTTTTATATGACCAAGAAAAGATATTACATATGAAATAGCCAAGAATATAGTAGATTATCTTTTCCACTGTTCCCAGAATTTCTTATTAAAAAATAAGTCATCATCATCATTAATATGAACCCCATATAGGAATAATTCATTTAACATCATTCTTGATAGCTTGGTGGTGATGAAACATAATAAGTGTGAACTCATATGCATAGTAAGGGTAAAAATAGTCACTAATATTTGAATTTATACATTGATTATATGAAGTGAATACAGTAATGATGACATAATCAGAGTTCATGTGTATAACAAAAATGATTTCCTGAATATCAATACATGAAATTCCAATCAGGAAATATGTGATATGTACTTAAAAAAAATTAGTAATAGGATTGAATAATCTTAATCCATGTTAAGTCATTATTTATTAAATGAATCATGTATATCCCTTATAAATCATAACAAAAAGATGTTGGTATCATGAAACATTATCATAATATCCCATTTTAAAACCATTTCTGAAATAATTAGGGCCCAAATAAAACCATTGTTAAAAAATAGAGTAAATAAATCATTCTTTTCATTAATTAGATTGAACATTTTCAGATTATTTGCGATCACTAAATGGGAACACCCATCTTATATTCCATATCAATCTCACCCAGTGTTATCTTAGTGCACACATTGTATATGTTATACCAGGACCACCAATCACTATCCAGGCACAAATATCATATATTCTATATCAGGATCCCCTAGCGCTATCTAGAATCTACCATCATAAATTCTATCTCAGGATCACCCTTCAAAATAATAAATTTCTTTTTATCATTCATAAATAAAAAATTCATAATATTTAGCTTTTCAATATAGAAATATATATAATTCATTCATTTTTTCATTGAACAATGGAAAAAACTAGGTTCATGTGAATGAAATTGCACAAACATAAAAATATTATGGTAGTAATCAATTCTAAAAATCCATTGTGGATTATAGTCAGCATACAAAGTTTTTGACATCGATTAATGGAAATACCATTGTAATTATATTAAAAATTCATTAGTAATACAACATATTCACATTAAAAATTAATTTTAAAATTAGAAAAATATATATCATATTGGTTTTCTGTAAAATTTCATTGAAAATAATTTTTTAATCAAAAATAATAATACTTAAAATATCTTCTGTAAATAACTGTACAAAAACTCATTTATTCCACGCAAATTAGAAAAAAGTATCCGGTCAATTTTTTGTAATTTATAGATAAAAATAAATTCTATTCTCATATAAAGGGATGAATCCATTTTGAATATATTTAAAAAATATTCATGTTTAAAAATAATTGAAATAATAATAGAATAATATTAATAATATTATATAGTAAAATTATAAATCATTGGTTTGGATGAAAGATGTTTTTCAACCAAAGAGAGAAACAATGTTTTATTTTCATAAAAATATTTTGAAATCATTTTATGTTTTTATTATAGGAAAATTTTATTATTATATCAAAATTTAATAAATAAATAAATGGTAATAATATTAATTGATGTTTTTATACATTGATTAAATATTTTCATTCTAGGGAATTTTGTGTATAAATAATCATGATCATCATTCAATTATTAAATAAAATGTTTGTACTTTTTTGACATTTGAATCATAACCAAAATGAATGAAATAAATTAAAATTAAATATCAAATTAAATTAACCAAAATTAGTCCATGATAAAACTTATCAATGTGGAATTAGATAAAATACAAAGAATAAGAAAGGTTTATAACATAATATGTATCCTAAAGATTACATTTTTAGAGGAAAACCATTTCAATGATTATAACATTCGAGTAAGAATTAAAAGTTTAATGGGATATGTTTAAAAAATATAATTCCACATTAAAAATTACAAATACTAAATAATATAAAAAATATTAATTAGACACATCAAATTATAATATCAAATACAAATAACAATAAATATGACCTAATAAAATGAAATTGTTTTCTGGAATTTGTTAACACTTTGTATGTTTCAAGTAATATTCCCATTGATGTAATAAATTTATTTTATTTTTATTTATTACATTATGTAAAATGTATTCATTAAATTTCATGTAAAAGGTAATTATTAACAAAATATAAAACAAATTATGTGAATAACCGTGATATAAAACGTAACGAATATAATACGAGACAAAGTCCCATACCACGAGTCCAGAAAATCCATGTATTTCTATTAAATCTAAAAAAATAATAGTATATACATATTTTGTTTCATAATAAAATATTAATCTGATAATAACTTATACATAAATAATTAATTGTATTTATTTTAATTTTATAATTTAACACACAATCAGTTCAATCCATATAAACTATTTTTTAGATGTTTGGATCATTATTTCAAAACATATTCGATGTGTTTACTTTGGTGAAAGAGATAATAACTACAATTTCTACCTAATATTAATTATGAAATATTCATAATATATTATACAATAATTATTCCTTAAAAAATAGCAATGATATATTGTTTTTTAAAATTATCATTTTTTCCATCATTGATAAGGAACGCCATTTGTACACACCAATAATGCTTACATTTTTAAAAGATCACTTTGGTACAAATTAATGTAATATATTATCCAAGAAAATGATAATTATATAATAAAATTATTATTAATTATTAATATATATATATTAATATCATACATATGTTTTTGTGACTAAAAAATCACATTTATTCATCGAGGCTTTTGACCATATGCATACATAAATGATGATATCATTTACAGTGACGGTTAGGGTAAGAATAAAAAAAATATATTATCTTTTAAAAATGATAAATATTTAATTAATATTATATTTATTTAATATATAAACATATATAAAATAAATATACCCATATTATCTTCATAGTAAAAAACTGATCATATTGATTGATGAGGATATATAACTCTATACGCACAATCAAAGTTATTATATCCCCCCCAGAATAGAAATTTCACAACCTATACCCTCGGGCCCCTGTCATGATGACCCCAACCCCACATTCCAATGGGTATGGGCTGGAAGCGAGTACCAAACAGCCAAATGCCAAAAAATAAGGCATTTTCCTCAAAACAAGTACACACGATTAAAGCTCAGACTATGTGAGGTAAAGACAATGTAAACTACAACTATCACTAAGGGAACTACTAAATGTACATGACAACAGAAAAGAAAGAGGGGCTAGAATATGAGACCAATTCCACAATGGAATGAATAGCTTCCACAGTTCATCCGCTTGAGACCCTATATGAATGGTAGGTGAAGCTAGTTCTATGTAGTCATAGAATTAGGCCTCTTTGTCCCATATCAGTAAGCACAACCTATTCCGAGACCACAAAGGTCTCGGTCAAAGCATCGATAACCCACACAAAACACGACATGTGCAGGAAATGACCGTGTAGGGGTGAGTAACACAATAATCAGTATGGACCCCAAACCATAGTTGAAAGTCCACAAAGCAGGACCACAAAGCAAGATCAAAATGAAAAAACATACCACATGAGGAATAACTCAAGGTATTTATAGTAAATTTAACAATCGTAGATTTGATACATCTTATACAAGTGAGGGAATCATCCTAGATGAGCCACTTTGGTTTTCTTAGCTAATGGACCATAGATATCTTCTTGTCAGTTAAACCACTAAGGTATGCTCGTCTACTAGACCCCTTAGGTCTGCTCGTCTACTGAACCTTGGAGGTATGCTTCTCTACTGAACCACTGAGGTACACTAGTCGGGGAAACCACTCAGGTATGCTAATCTACTTAACCACATAGATACTCCCGTCTTCTGAAAAAACGAGATACACTAGTCAAATGGACCACTATGGTATGCCTGTCAGTTAAACAACTATGGTGAACTAGTCTTCTTGAACACAATGATATTCTCTTCAAATCCTTTGTGTAACATACATAATTAAGATTCCCACTCTATACTTCTCTAGATTTAGAGAGAATCAATTAATCATACCATCTATCGTACTTCGACAACCACAATGTCCCACGTAGAGTATATATAAGGCCCCAGCCTTAAACCTTACTTAATATTGAATTAAATGAATAATTCACATTGAGGATCTTTTCAGGTTTACAGTTTTATAGAATTAGGACATAACTATTACATCTCAAAATATTACAAAGTAGAATCTTTTATTAAGTTTCCATAAAATAAAAACTCTTAAAGAGAAACATGTCCAGTTCCATGGTTTAGGTTGCATGAATTTCCCATGATCCCATCCTTGTCCCTATTCCACATTAAGTCCTGTGAAAAACATTTCAAAAACATGGGATGAGCATAAAAAGATCAGTAAGGGATTCACAAATAATGAAAACTATTAGTTTTTCAAAACAACAAGAAAACCATGTATACATTACCAAAGTAATACTTTTCACCTTTTCGAAGTAGTAAAAACTCTTCGCTGAATAAAAGTTCATTACTTACCCTTCTGTAACCAAAAGATTACCATAAAACCCATATAAAGATCACATAACATATAAAGGTAACTCGGGACATAAACATACTTACGTGGAAGAACCATAAGGTCGACTTCCACACATATCACTTAATGGAATAGCCATTCGGCCAACTTCCATACATACTTAATGGAATAGACATACGAAAAACTTCCATACCCAATGCATTGGAGGTTATAATGTAACCACCCGTCTTGGTATTCACGGCACCACCCATCATATGGTTTATCACGTAACCACCCGTAAAATGTCTAAGTACCATTATAAAATTATAACACATAAAACCAACATAAAGGAATGATAACATTTCCACATTTCAATCACAATATATCATTTAAATATATTGACATAATAAAATCCTTTATCAAATCCATTTTCAATACCAAAATACAAAAAAAAATTGTATATGGTATTTATTTTATTTTAAAAAACATTACGGCTTCTTGAGGAAGCCAAAGATCAAATAATACTCGCGGCGGCGGAAAAGGTCGTTGTCACTGCGTACGTAAAAAGAAACATTCCTTTTTGTCGTTTAGTAAAACGCTTTGTAGAAAAAAGATTCCTTTTGTATAAAAGTAAAAGTCAAAGTGGTTTATACACCGTATAAAAGATAGTTGTGTATAAAACGAAATATGCCTCAATGAAAGGAGATTGAGGCGAAGTCCCTTACAAAGATGGTATCCTTGGTTTAAGGATAAATCAATTGCATAATTATGTGTGACAAATGAATACATCAAATATAAGTGAATATTAAGTGTAAAACAATCAGAGGTTATTCACACATATTTATAGAACGACTTATTCAAGGAGTAAAAGTTTATCCCAAAGAATCGAATTTGGGTTAAAAAGTTCCCTTGCAAAAATTTGACAGCCTAACAACGTCACTTCAAAATTCAGAGAAAGGGTTGATGAGACATAAAAAAAGGTATCTCATCACTTAAAATTTACATCAATAAGGATATATGAGAACATATCCCAACATAACAATATGTGAATTAAAATACCCAACAAAAGAAGTCTTTTAAAAAGAGGAGGGTGAAAGGTTCCCTTACCGACATGGATATCTTTCGAAACATACACCCCCTGAAAGATGGTCAATACATCATTGATGTAAATACTCATAAACGAAAGCATATTACACAAAGAGTAGAATAAAGGGAAGTACATACACCACTCAAAGGAAATTGTGGGAAATGTAGCATAAATCTCACGGGAATAAAAGTGAGATGAAAAATCCCTTACGAAAACTCAGCAGCCTAACAGCGCCACATAAAACTTACAAAAATGGATTTATGTGATCAAATAGGGTCTCTCAGAATATTAGCATAAAGTTTAAAGAAAGAATAATATAAAATAACACCCCCCAACATAACAAAAAGGAGATTAAAATAAGTTACATAAAGGAGAGTACTTAAAAATAAAGAGAGAGGTTAGATCTCTTACGAAAATTTGGCAGCCTAACTGCGCCACTCAAAACAACCAAAATGGATTGATGAGAGAGAATAGGGTCTCTCATCATATGAACATAAAAATTACAGTAAGAGTAATATAAAATATCATCCCAATAATAAGAAATATGAGCTTACAAGGAATGACATAAAAGAGCGTACATAGAAAGAAAGAGAGGAGTAGAATCCCTTACCTCGGGTCCGACTTTACTCGATCATTCTTTAACGTCCAGAATAATAAAATTGAGTTAATTTATACTTGCTTAAGAACCTTTTTCAAGTTCATTAATCTTTTTATATCAATTATTGACATGTTATAAACATTATGTAATCATTTAAGTTAATAATGTTTGTTTTGTTGATATTTGGTTCTTAAGTCAAAAGTGGACTTCTTACAATTACATGTTGTTCGTGTGGTCAATGGTTCATTATATCCAGAATGATATTCATGATGTGGATATCATATATATCATATATATCCAGCATATACATGTATTTATAATATTATATAATCATTTAGAGATAAGAAATGAAATGCACCATTCCTGGAGACGGTAAGCCGTACGTACGCATGAACGCTACTTGCATTTCATTGTCATATTAATGGAATTAAAAATAAATGATAGGTATGTATATTTTAATTCCAGAATTATATTCATCATTTATATGTAACATAAATTATATATATCCATTATAAATATGTACTTATAATAGTACATTACATTTGGGGACAAGAAATGAAATGCACCGTTCATGGAGACGGTAAGCCGTACGTACGCATTAACGCTACTTTCATTTCTATCTCATACATTAAGGGAAAGAAATAATAATGATATAGAGTTATATTATAATTCCAGTATAAAATCATATATAATAACTTTAAATCCATCCTTTATACATCCCACATATGGCATTAACGAATCAGATCACTTTGAGGGGGCGGTAGTCCGCACTTCCTTAAATGAAGATATCACGTTTACCCATAATGGAAACCATAAAGGTGTGCCATAATTGAATAATAAAGAAGATTAAGTAAAACATAAAAATATTATATATCATATATAAATATAGTGGCATCTTAATTTCCACCTTTGAAGGTGTTATATGCGTGTTGAACAATCATCATTTCGTGAGGTAGAAATTCGACATCCACAGAAACAGTATGTTTTTTAAACATTAGATGTAGGTGTGTGTATGTGTAGCTCGAATACATCTTATAAAAACATACTAGTATATTTAAGATACTGGAGTTGTTACAAAAGAAAATAATAAAAAGAGTTTAGGGGGTTGGAGAGGCAAAATAAAACAAAAATACTCAAGTGAAGACATTACCTTAAAATCGGGTAACTCCCTTTGGATTGAGCTCAAAGGCTTCCTTGTGAAGACTTCTGCCCAAAGTGAGGCTTCAAAGAGTAAGAGTGGGAAGTGGAGAGACAAAATGGGCAACGATTGGCTGATCCAATGGCTTTTGGAGAGTGGGTAAGGTGGTAGAGGTGGTGGCCTTTTATAAGAGGAGAGGAGGGGCACTCTTGTAAAGTTGCAAAATGTTACTTTATTTTCAAAAGTGTTTCGGATTTTAAAGGTCCCACATTGATCTATTTCTAGGATAAGGTGATAAGGGTTCTAAATAAACTCATTCAATAGGTTTTGTACATGTTAGTTCTTATATATTACATTATCATTCAATTTTATTTAAATCGTTAAATAATGAGGTCATCGATGCATCATTATGATGTCATAAATAATTTAATTTATTTTATGTCTAAAAATTCGTAAAAAACTAATATTATGTAGGAAATATTTCTATATATCTAATTACTCTTTATAGTCAAAAATATGACTTGTATAATCCCATGTAAATAATTTTTTAGTAAAACGTCTCATGTTTGTGTCATTTTTACTTTAACATTAAATAAAATGATATTTATGTGATTTTCCAACCAAACTGGCTCCATGGGGTCCCCAATTTGACCCATGGATTTTCTCGGTCGGCCATGACACATAAAATGAGGTTAGGACATGTGTCTAGGTCATTTCATTTTATGAAAACATTATTCTTACCTTAAACTACACTAATTACCTCTAATCGCGATTAAAAACTTAATAAGTTACTATTCAACAAAAAATTATTTTAATCCCATTGAACCGCATTTTAATACGTAATGAAAACCATGTATGTCGGATTTTTGATATTCAAAATATAATGATGGCAAAATTTCATTTAAACGGAAAATCAGTTTTTATAAGTTCCACTTAGTGGTTTCACTATTAATCAAAAATTGAAGTTTTTCAGAAAATTACTAAAAGTTCACCCTAAGATATATTTGATATTCCAAATTCAAAAATGATGTCTATTTTACAAAAATCAGAACATATAAGTTGAATTAATTAATTTAATAATTAATTCCCATTGTCAAAACAAACAGCGCATTTTTATGAAACAAAATGTATCAAAAGATTGACACTTGTTTAAGTCCGATTTCAAAGTGAAATTAATTTCAACGACCACTATTAGATTAAATGGTAAAAATATATTCTAATTTCACTTTAAAACCAATTCATATTATAATCTAATCATATAAATAAATTAAATTAAAAGTGGTTTTGAATTAAAATACAACATTTTTCAGTATTCATAAAAAATTGAACTTTTTTTGGAAAAATACCCAAAATTTACACAAAATAAACATTGATGTCCTGATTCTAAAGAAGAATTTTATTTTTTTCAAATATAACACATAAAATTGTCAAAATGTGGATTTAAAAGAGGTTCGCCAACAAAAGGCAGTTAATCGACATTTTAAAGAGTATTAGAATGTTTACGCTTAAAATTGGATTCATTTTCATTTTTTAATCCTCTAAAATTTATTGTAAAAAGTAAAAATATTTGACAAAAATATAAAATCATTTTGTAGTTAGTTCTTTTCATTCCCTCCATTACAACGTCTAGGCGTTAACTACTATTTAAAATAGTATTATTTTATTATTAGAGTGCAACGTAAGATTCCCAAGAAACTCGTTGTTGCGTGTTGGGTACGCCAACGAGCATAGCATCCCCTTTAAAGTAATATTAATATTTTATTCACAAATATGGATAACTATAAAAATTACATATTCTTTATTTAACTGGGGTGTTACTTCCTTCCCCCCTTTTGGGAATTGCGTCCTCGCAATTTTGAAATTGAGCTTGGAAACATCTTTGAAAGTACCACATCGGAACAAGAGTCGGTAAAACAATCACTTTGAAATAAAGAAAGATAAGTACAGAGGTCACCCGAGTTAACCCATAATAGGATTCTGTGTAGGAAAACTTGGACATGGAAGAAAAGGCAAAGGGTCATGTTCTTGAGGGAGAGTGATAGTAAAAATGTCTAGGAGAAAGTTAACCATAAGAAAATCACAAACTTGTGATGGGTTAAACAGTATTTGATTCCCCTGTAGGAAAAGTTAATAGACAATATTTTTGTTTTAAGTTACTTTTTATTGAGGAATTTATTCATAAGGAAACATAATCACTTATCATGTTGACTTTCAACTTTTACTAGATTCCTTAATCAAACTCATATTGTTTCCAAAAGACGGGTATTTAGGAATACTTGTTCGCATTAAGAGTACTATAATAAACTTCTAGAGAATCACCTAATCCACCAAAGAGAACTATTAACATCCCATGTCTTTAGGCTTTAAAAGAAACCAAAACCAAAAATGTTATTACAAGGTCAGATAATCCAGAAAAGGATAACCCTTTAAAAAGAAAATCTATTCTTAATCTCCAAAATTTGTCCAACAAAACCCAATATCCAATGAGGAATATTCGATAAAAAATTTGTCCATAAAATACTTCAAAATAAACTAAACTAAAATTGAAACCCAAATATTTGAAGGATTTAGTCGCATAGTCTTCTAAGGTACAAATTAACACCTATCTCCAAATAACATCAGTTACTCTTAAAGTCTCGTATTGAATAGTAATTAACCTAATCACATACCCTCCATGACAGGTCAATCATTTTCATAAATAACCCAAAATCAACTTACTCTTAATTCATAAAATCATATAACTAAAAATAATCAGTCAAACTAACCACGAACATCACGTAGTCCAGTGGTTGGCGATAAATATCAGTCGCACTTTTGTTGTGGGTTCGATTCCCGCAGCATTGTCCGATGCGATGGGTTGTCACACGGTCTGCGCGTTGTCCTTTTACAAAACTACATAATTCTTAAAACATTCACCAAAAACGAGATAAAATCTTCAAAAATAACCATAATGTAATTTAACCTCAATTTTATCTCATGAATTTCACTTTCCATCATTACATATAGTAACCCATAATTACCTAGAAAGTAAGGATCATATAAACCCAAATGGTTCTTTATAACTATGTCCACAAAAGAACAGATTACTATTCTTTGAATAAAATTTCCATATATCAAACATCAGTGGGACACAAACTAGAAAAAGTATTCTAATGTATCCCATCACCAAAAGACACTTAATACTATTAATAATTTCACCATAACTCTTGATGCCCTTATATGTTGACTTCTTACTCATTCAATATTCTTCATGATCCATTAACCATTCCTTTCCAACTTATTCTGAAACACTTATTTCCTAAAAACAAAATCATGAATCATGTCCTAAGATTCCAAAATAGAAAACAAAAGTTTAGAAATAATCCATACCTTTTATTGGTCATTGTCAGTTTCTTCATCCTCAATCGGAATGGAATTAGGTATTGGTAAACGAGTATTTGTATGATCTTGGTGATCCCATTCATGAAACTTCTTCATAGGACATGTGTTTTCATAATGACCATGCACACCATATTTAAAACATTCAATTGATCTCTCAGAAAGAACTTCTTTCCCTATCCTTGAGTCAACTGGATGCTTCCTTTTTCCATGGAAGGTTCTTGCTTTATGACCTTCATTTCCACATCTATAAGATATTTATGTCCCTTTGAAACATTTTCCTAGGTGTTTCATTCACCATCTATGACACATAGGTTTTTGAACACACATACAATTATGATTATTACTTTTATTTCTGTAGGGATTGGTTTCTCGCATATATGATGCCTTATAGAAATCACCAAGGTTTAGGTTGTCAATCATGACTCCAGATAGTTGGTTGAGGATAAACACAAGAGTTCTCATTGCAGCTCCCATATCATTCAGTTCCTCGCTCAGAAAACTATCAGAGTTTCCTTCACATCCACTATTTCCTTGGTGCCTGCTAGATCCAACCATTTACTAAAACCAAGAAGGTCAGTGGGAGTATATCAACAAAACCATCATGTACTAAAGAAGAATATAAACACTAAGATATAATTTCACATTCACTTTATCTAAAAACTATGACTCCTTCTAAAATCCTAACCATTAAGGTCATGTCACTTACGCTTAATGAATACCCTAACCTCTAAAGTTATCTAAACTGACCTTTGATACCAACTATAAGGCCCCGACCTTAAACCTTACTTAATATTGAATTAAATGAATAATTCACATTGAGGATATTTTCGGGTTTATTGTTTTAGAGAATTAGGACATAACTATTACATCTCAAAAGATTAAAAAGTAGAAACTTTTACTATGTTTCCGTAAAATAAAAACTCTTAAAAAGAAACATGTCCAGTTCCATGTTTTAAGTTGCATGACTTTCCCATGATCCCATCCTTGACCCTATTCCACGTTAAGTCCTGTGAAAAACTTTTCAAAAACATTGGATGAGCATAAAAAGCTCAGTAAGGGATTCAAAAAGAATGAAAACTGTTAGTTTTTTTTTTCAAAACAACAAGTAAACAATGTATACATTATCAAAGTAATACTTTTCACTTTTTCGAAGTAGTAAAAACTATTCGCTGAATAAAAGTTCATTACTTACCCTTCTGTAACCAAAAGATTACCATAAAACCCATATAAAGATCATATAACATATAAAGGTAACTCGGGACATAAACATACTTACATGGAAGAACCATGAGGTCGACTTCCACACATATCACTTAATGGAATAGCCATTCGGCCAACTTCCATACATACTTAATAGAATAGCCATATGGCCGAATTCCATACCCAATGAATTGGAGGTTATAATGTAACCACCCGTCCTGGTATTCACAGCACCACCCGTCATATGGTTTATCACGTAACCACCCGTAAAATGTCCAAGTACCATTATAAAATTATATTACATAAAACCAACATAAAGGAATGATAAAATTTCCACATTTCAATCACAATATATCATTTAAATATATTGAAATAATTCAATCCTTTATCAAAATCATTTTCAATACCAAAATAAAAAAATAGTATATGGTATTTAGTTTATTTTAAAAAACATTACATCTTATTGAGGAAGCCAATGATCAAATAATACTCGCGGCGGCGGAAAAGGTCGTTGTCACCGCATACGTAAAAAGAAACATTCCTTTTTGTCTTTTAGTAAAACTCTTGGTAGAAAAAAATTTTCCTTTGGTATAAAAGTAAAAGTCAAAGGGGTTTATACACCGTATAAAATAATGTTGTGTATAAAACGAAATATGCCTCAATGAAAGGAGATTGGGACGAAGTCCCTTACAAAGACGGTATCCTTGGTTTAAGGATAAATCAACTGAATAATTATGTGTGACAAACGAATACACCAAATATAAGTGAATATTAAGTGTAAAACAATCAGAGGATATTCACACATATTCATAGAATGGCATATTCAAGGAGTACAAGTTTATCCCAAAGAATCATATTTGGGTTAAAAAGTTCCCTTGCAAAAATTTGACAGCCTAACGGCGTCACATCAAAATTCAGAGAAAGGGTTGATGAGAGATAAAAAAGGAATCTCATCACTTAAAATTTACATCAATAAGGATATATGAGAAAACATCCCAACATAACAATACGTGAATTAAAAAACCCAACAAAAGAAGTCTTTTAAAAAGAGGAGGGTGAAAGGTTCCCTTACCGACTTGGGTATCTTTCGAAACATACACCCCATGAAAGAATGTCAACAAATAATTGATGTAAATAATAATAAACGAAATTATATTACACAATGAGTAGAATAATGGGAATTACATACACCACTCAAAGAAAATTGTGGGAAATTTAGCATAAATCTCAAGGGAATAAAAGTGAGATGAAAAATCCCTTACGAAAACTCAGCAGCCTAACGGCGCCACATAAAACTTACCAAAATGGAATGATGAGATAAAATAGGGTCTCTCATCATATTAACATAAAGTTTACAGAAAGAGGAATATACAATAACATCCCCCAAAATAACAAAGAGGATCTTAAAATAAGTTACATAAAGGAGAGTACTTAAAAAGATCGACAGAGGTTAGATCTCTTACGAAAATTCGGCAGCCTAACAGCGCCACTCAAAACTTCCAAAATGGATTGATGAGAGAGAATAGGGTCTCTCATCATATGAACATAAAAATTACAGTAAGATTAAAATAAAAGAGCATCCCAATAATAAGAAAGATGAGCTTAAAAGGAATGACATAAAAGAGCGTACTTAAAAAGAAAGAGAGGAGTAGGATCCCTTACCTCGGGTCCGACTTGACTCGATCGTTCTTTAACGTCGTGAATAATAAACATGAGTTAATTTATACTTTCTTAAGAACCTTTTTCAAGTTCATTATTCCTTTTATATCAATTATTGACATTTTATAAACATTATGTAATCATTTAAGTTAATAATGTTTGTTTTGTCGATATTTGGTTCTTAAGTCAAAAGTGGACTTCTTACAATTACATGTTGTTCGTGTGGTCAATGGTTCATTATAACCAGAATGATATTCATGATTTGTATATAATATATATCATATATATCCATAATATACATGTATTTATAATATTACATAATCATTTAGAGGTAAGAAATGAAATGCACCGTTCATGGAGACGGAAAGCAGTACGTACGCATGAACGCTACTTTCATTTCTTTGTCATATTAATGGAATTAAAACTAAATGAGAGGTATGTATATTTTAATTCTAGAATTATATTAATAATTTATATGTAACATAAATTATATATATACATTATAAATATGTACTTATAATATTACATTACATTTGGGGATAAGAAATGAAATGCACTGTTCATGGAGACGGTAAGCCGTACGTACGCATGAACGCTACTTTCATTTCAATCTCATACATTAATGGAAATAAATAATAATGATATAGAGGTATATTATAATTCCAGTATAACATCATATATAATAACATTAAATCCATCCTTTATACGCCCCACATATGGCATTAACGAATCATATCACTTTGAGGGGGCGGTAGTTCGCAATTCCTTAAATGAAGATATCGCGTTTACCCATAATGGAAACCACAAAGGTATTCCATAAATGAATAATACATCAGCTTAAGTATAACAAAAACATATTTTATATCATATATAAATATAGTGACATCTTAATGGACACCTTTTAAGGTGTTATATGAGTGTTGAACAATCATCGTTTCGTGAGGCAGAAATTCGCCATCCACGGAAACAGAATGTTCATTAACCATTAGACGAATGTGTGTGTAAGTGTATCTCTAATCCTTCTTATAACAACATACTAGTATAATTAAGATACTAGAGTTGTTATAAAAGAAATTAATAAAAAGATTTTAGGGGGTTGGAGAGGCAAAATAAAACAAAAGGACTCAAGTGAAGACATTACCTTAAAATCGGGTTACTCCCTTTGGTTTGAGCTCAAAGGCTTCCTTGGGAAGACTTCTTCCCAAAGTGAGGCTTCAAGAAATAATATAGGGATGTGGAGAGGAAAAATGGGCAGATATTGTCCAAGACAAATTCTTTGGGAGTGTGGGTAAGGAGGTAGAGGTGAGGGACTTTTATAAAGGAGAGGAGGGGCACGCTTGTAATGTTACAAAATATTACTTTATTTTCAAAAGCTTTTAGGGTTTTAAAGGTCCCACATTGATGTATTTAGTGTATAAGATGATAGGGGTTAGAAATCCACTCATCCAATAAGATTTGGACATGTGTAGGTCTTATATATTACATTATCTTTCCATTTTATTTAAATCGTTAAATAATGAGGTCATCGCTGAATGATTATGATGTCTTAAATAATTTAATTTATTTTATGTCTAAAAATTATAAAAAAATACTATGATGTAGGAAATATTTTTAGATTTCCAATTACTATTTATAGTAAAAAATATGACTTGTATAACCCCATGTAAAAATTATTTTATTAAAATGTCTCATGTTTGTGTAATTTTTACTTTAACAATAAATAAAAAGATATTTATGTCATTTTCCAACCAAAGTGGCTCCATGGGGTCCCCAATTTGACCAATGGATTCTCTAGGTCGACCATGACACATCCAATGAGGGTAGGACATCTGTCTAGGTCATTTAATTTCATTAAAACATTATTCTTACCTTAAACTACACTAATTACCTCTAATCGCGATTAAAAACATAATAAGTTACTATTCACCAAAAAATTATTTTAATCCCATTGAACCACATTTTACTTCTTAATGACAACCATGTATGTCGGATTTTTGAAATTAAAAACACAATGATGGCGAAATTTCATTTAAACGGAAAATCAGTTTTTATAAGTACCACGTAGTGGTTTCACTATTCATCAAAAATTGGAGTTTATGAGAAAATTACCAAAAGTTCACCCTAAGCTATATTTGATATTCCGAATTCAAAAATGATGTCTATTTTAAAAAATTCATAACATATAAGTTGCATTAATTAATTTAATAATTAATTCCCGCTGTCAAACCAAATAGCGTGTTTTAATGAAACAAAATGTATCAAAAGATTGACACTAGTTTAAGTCCGATTTCAAAGGGAAATTAATCCCAACAACCACTATTGGATTAAATGGTAAAATTATATTATAACTTCACTTTAAAACCAATTCAAAAGATAATCTAATCATATAAATAAATTATATTAAAAGAGGTTTTGAATGAAAATACAACATTTTTCACTATTCATTAAAAATTGACCTTTTTTTTGAAAAATACCAAAAATTTATGCAAAGTAAACTTTGATGTCCCGATTCTAAAGAAGAATTTTATTTTGTCAAATATAACACAAAATATTGTCAAAAGGTGGATTTAAAAGAGGTTCGCCATCAAAAGGCGGTTAATCGACCTTTTAAAGAATATTAGAATGTTAATGCTTAAAATTGGATTCATTTGCATTTTTTAATCCTCTATCATTTATTATAAAAAGTAAAAATATTTGACAAACATATATATTCATTTTGTAGATAGTTTTGTTCATTCCCGCCATTACAACGGTTAGGCTTTAACTACTAATTAAAATAATATTATTTTATTATTAGAGTGCAACGTATGATATCCAAGAAACTCTGTGTGGCGTGTTGGGTACGCCATCGAGCATATCGTGCACTTTAATGTAATATTAATATTTTATTCACAAATATGGATAAATATAAAAATGTCATATTATTTATTTACCTTGGCTGTTACTGTATACCAAATGTACTGCCTTGATTCAAGGGTACCAATGCCATATGCAGCGCATCAATCAGATGCGCTGTCTAAATGATATTTTTGTTTTAGTAAACATGTTCCTATTGCATCCATGCATGGTTGGTCTTGGTCCGACCGACCTAACAAACCTGGCCTATGGGTCCCAGATGTCCAATATTTTTATGCCAACCTGACCCAAATTGGTTGGGTATGGGTCTACCCATATTAGTTTAGCCAATGGGAAAGGCCCATTGGGACTTATGGGACCCTACCAGGTTTAGGAGTGGGTCCATTCATCTAGTTCGCCCACCGAACCTATTTCATCCAGCCCAACACACAATTTAGAATGCATGTTATTCCCCAACAAAGGACACTTAATATCCTAGTTTATTTTGAAGGACCAAAAATAATTGATGGACCGGTTCCCCTCTATCTCGGGCCGCCAAGTGGCCTGGTTCATTCCACCACATGGATGGATGATGGTGGTCCCCATGTGCCCAGATGCGGTCCTGAGTAGACAGCGTGCCACCAGCTATGTGTCGCTCATGTCGACAGGTCTCTCTTCCAATGTGGGGAATGAGGGGCTGGTGGAAGCCATCCACTTCCTTCCACACACGGTCCCACATGCACCGCGTGGCATGCATGTCACGACTCAAGTCATCAATCCACTTCCCCGATGTGGCACCTGATCAGCACTTCCATACCCTAATTCCATGGCCATGGGACGCGGCATGTGATACCTCTTCGTGATTCCTCCATCTTGTGGCTGCCACCTGCGACCACAGTGGTCTGATTCATATACTATATTTGACATTGGAAATCTTATGTCATCACCATCTCTACTACATCATCAAGGTTTCTTTATCGTTGATCCAGGAGTTCCATCCCAAAGAACACACAAATTCCCAATGTTGGAGAAATAAATTCCTTGTACATGTCTTCCTGATTCTCTGCAGTTGCGTTTTAAATCATTTTATGAGGAGAATAAGATTCTAACATGGATTATACAAATCCAAAACCTCTATATAAAACCCTCACTTATATGATATCAATATATGGGTCACATATTCAGGGTTTGACCCTTGTTCATCGCTCGAAACAATGAATGTGGATTAAATGATATTCATTACGAATTAAAACCCTACATGGGATAATATTTTTGGTCGAAGAATAATAGGGTGTCTTGCCTCTATTCATCATTCAAGATCCGTAGACAACTTTTACATGTGAACATTCAAAGGGTGGAAGAATTTTCTTTCATCAGTTGTTTTCTACAACAACCCAAGCCTCAAAGAAATCCTATGATTGTGACAACAGTCCTTCATTTCATGATAGGCTATTAATTGATAAAATGTGAATCAGTTTTTCTATTAGTATTCAATGAAGAATCATTATGCTACTCCATTAATGATGATCATTAATGGGATTAAGCGTCACCACATCATTTCATCATAGAGATGACTTTTCGTTGCATAACAATGAAGAATTTATATTAAAATATATTTTTAGGTTATTTTATTTTTCTTGCAAAATAAAAAAAAATTAACTGAAACCCTGAACTGGTGCTGGTTGAGTTTACAATATTCCTAAGCTATACACACCATCATGAGCTCAAAATTACTCATTTATTTCGAATATGAATTACTATTATGGAGTTATAATTTTCTGAAATAATATAATAATTAATAAATTTTTTTACTTTTGGATAAAATCTTTTTCCCACTGTTGACCCATTCCAACCAAGGTAAGGCCCTTTACAGGAGAATCTCGATGCTCTGAGTTCAACAGTAACATTATAATTTTGATCTATTACCCATTTTAAAAGATATAGAATCCTATAAACACATTTAATTATATTAAACATAAAAATAGATAAACAATACATTCTGGCCACTATTGTCCTCATAATTATGTGTCATTTTAGAGACTGGGCTTGAAATATTCTCATTTAATTTTATAAAAACACATTGTATTATGGGGTATTACATTACTACCCCATTTTGGGATTTAGATCATCATAAAAAAATAAGGTATAATCAGACAAATGGGGTTATTGAGAACGAATGTAAACCTCCCACATCCATGTGATCTCCTAGAGATTCCCATGCTGCCCATTAACTTGCACCAGGGGAATCAACCATCCATGAAACATCCTCTCATGTTGATCCTCTTTCTCCACTGGGTAGTCTATGAATGTCACAGTATCGTCAATCTATAGCTCACTGATGTCGATGATCTGAGAAGTGTCATGCACGTATATCCTTAGGTCGGATACATGGAAGATGACATACACCCTCTTTAATTGTGGTGGTTGAGCCATGTGGTACGCCCCCATCCAGCTCTACGCATTATGAGGATTGATATGATGAACCTTGAATAATAAATTCTACCCAGTCATAAAATCTACATCCTTATCAAGGAGAGACACGTAGGAATACACAGTGCCCCTCTTCGAACTCCAATAGTCACCATGTCTTTTCAGCCTATGACTTCCATCGGCTATGTGAAGTCTTCATCCACCAAAAAATGACATTCACCTTCTCCGTAGTTTTATGTACCATCTCTGGACCCTTGAGTGTTGTGTCCCCTGGTCTGTTCAGTATAACGGTGTCCTATACGGGTGTCTGTATAGTGCCTCGAATAGTGCCATACTGGTGGTGGAGTTAGAGATGTTTTTGTATGAAAACTCCACAAGTGTTAGGTGGTCCTCCCAACTAAAATCAATATAAATAATGAAAGGAAGAATAATTTATTCCATGATCTTTATGGAACACTACGTATAACCATCTATCTTTCGGTTAATGGTTGTGGTCAAGAAAAGCTATGTCCCAAATGGCACGTATAATCCCTTCTAAAACAAGGGTGTAAAGAATTCATCACGAGCATAGACTATAGTATATGGGAATACATGGGTAAGAGTATATTAATCAACTATATGTGTCCCAATAACTCTTATGAACCATGCTCTCATATGGTTAGAAAGTGGGAAGACTAGGTGAGTAGGTCTATCATCACCCAAATGGTATTGTGCCTAAAGGACGTATGTGGGTAGCCTATCACGAAGTCCATCTATGTCTCATCCTACATACAATATGGTACCTCGTGGATTTGTGTAAAAAATACCAGAACATGGTGTTTGACCTTCACATGGTGACATGTAAGGCATCATGAGAAATATAATTTCATAACATTCTTAATCCAAGTCCACGAGAACCGACTTTGAATGTACTCATACATCTTCAACAGACCTTGACGTACTGCTAAAGGATATGTATGGATATCCCTCAACACATCCCCCCAAAACAAAATTATAGAAATTATGCATCCTCTAAAATAGATTATGTGATCCCCACCTTTCAAATATCCATCAGGGGCTTGCTTTGTGGACATCTGGGCATGTGTGTCCTTGAATCTGGAATCTCTGAGTTTCACCTCACTAATTAGCTTTAAGAGTGTATTGGAAACTACAATCATGTTAAGATATGTTGCCTCAACAATATCCAAAAATAATATCTAAACCGAGGATAAATCTTCCTTTGTAGCATTTAGTAAATGTGAACTCAATCTTTTGATGATGGAATCTACCCCCAAGTTGCTCATAACAAGAGTATAGACTATCTCAATGTCAGTGTCTTAGATGAACTCTACCCAATTCCATAGACTAATGTTCATATAATTCTAATAAAATATATATATATGAGACTCTTGTGGTTATAGTAGACAATAATATTTCACCAATAAGGTAGTTTTCCCCATCAATAGTTGGGATACAACTACTACCAACTCATGGCCTTGAGTCACATAATCTAGTTCATGAAGTCTCAATTGTCATGATACATAAGCAATTACTATTATACCCTACAATACGAATCAACCAAGACTGGATCTTGAACCGTCACAATACACCACATAGTCAGTTCCCTACAATGGTTACCCCACGATAAGATCACTCTTCATCCTCTTCTTTAGAAATGAAAAGCTCTCATAGCATCATTTTGTTCATACTATGGGGTTTTCCTTCTTCATAAAATGCCTTCATAGGTGATGATACTCTAGATAAGTCATGTAAAAACCTCTGATAGTACCCATGCAACCCAACGAATTTCCGAACCTTGGTAATTCTCTTGGGTGTCTCAAAAGAAATAACCACATTGACCATTTCTAGAACCACCACTACTCTATCCTATGAGGTGAAATATCCCAAGAAATTAACTGTTCATATCCATTACTAACTCTTCAATAGATTTTGGTAAATATGGTGCTCTTGGTGTGTACCCATATTCATTGTCAGTTATATCACATGCTCCTCCTCAGATGATGAATATACAAATATTTCATCAATGATGTCCACTAGAAACAGGTTTATATATGGCTAGATGATTATGTTCATGGTTCCCATGAAAATTGTTTTGTTGTTCATCTTCTAAAATAGTATCACTGTGTACTTTTAGTGGTAGTAGAGACATATGAAATCCATATTCGACATGTCCCCATCTCATACAAAAAGATAGTGAGATACTAAAAATAAGTCTATCTCCACGAACCATCTCACTACATTAAGTTCATCGAAGTGCTCGTTAATCCTCTGTAGTGGATACTTGTTCTTCACTGTGGACTAGTTTAGTACCTGGAAGTCCATGCATAACCTCAAGATTCTATCTGTATTCTTGGAAAACAATACATTTGATACCCATGGTTAAATGATGGGACTTTTGAACCCATTCCTCTAAAAGTCCTCTAATTTTACCCTCAACTCATTGTGATCTATGAGAACAATCTGATATAAAGGTGTTGATATTGGTGACGTAATGGGGAACATATCAATGTGGAAGTATACCTCTTTATGATGAGGTTGTCCAATAACATATTCTAGAAATACATCCTTTAACTCATCCACCACTATAGGAATCAATGGAATCATCTAATCCACAACATTGAGGGTAGTGCTAAACAACTAGTATGTGATTTTCTACACCCTCCAATCCGTGAGTCTATCCTGTGATGCTCCATTATCCATTTTGCTGATAAATGAAAATAGGTTCTCATCTCTATGGTAACACTACACTCTACACCTGTAATAGTAATTCATATCATGGACCATCGATTTCATATCCATACCAAGAATGACATCATGAGGATTTGACGCCACTTCCAGGAGATCCCAGCCAAAGCTCTTGCTTCCAAGAGTGAGCTCATTGTGTCGACACTTATGTTTAATCATCTAATTCAAACCTATATGATTATATAATTGTATGAACCGGGCTAAATATTCGATCATAATTTCTAGCCCTGAACAATGTTTGTGGCAAGGCATGACTGACTGGATCCACTGTCTATAAGTACTTTCGCTAAAGTGGGGAAGGAATACATCGTACCTCATATGATCTCAAGGAAATCAACACAATAAGCTGTGATCAGCTAAAGATGATCCCATCCATGTCCACCTATTATTAGATCCCATGGAAAAAAATCTCTTTATGAAGTTGGTTTTACCTCATAACTACAATGAACTTGGGCCGCTCATCCACCATCTCTTCGACATATGCCTCTTGGAAAACCCTCTTGTTCCACACTATTCTATTGCATCATCATTCCCTCGATAGTGTTTAGGTCATCTTCATAAAGAGTCGGTCAATCTCCAACCATGTTCCCCACCCCACCACATTCATAGCATACTCTACTCCCCTAATGACTCGCATATACCCAAGTGTTTCACACTACCGACCCTGAGTCATGGGGTCATCATCTAAATGGTCTCCCATTTTTAACCTATGTGTCATCAGTAGGCCACACGCTGTAGATGAATAGGTCACTGATCTCTTATTTGTTTCTCCCACTGTCAATGCCTACTCATCAAGGAAGATATCTATTAGTAGATCCTACTTTAGTAGCCCAGCCTATATAGGGATTCTGAGTGAAATCATCAATACCCTAATTACATATTGAAGTCCCTTCTATATGGTTTACGACTTGAACAAATGGTTATATACCCTATCTTAAGAGTAATGGGGGAAGTCCTTGAACATCATTTCATACTCATCCATTCTCAGGATTCCATGCTATAAATGAAGGAACTCTTGTATGTCTATTGAGCACAATTTCCTGTGGAAGAACTCCTCCATAAAATGTCACTCAACATCAGACTATGTGAGGGTCTCCTCCACACGAGTCTTGATGGTCAAACCCCACCATAACTCCTATAATCCTTACAGAATGATTGCTGGATGAACCATCATTTGGTTAAGTGGAATCCTCACCGAGTTGAAGACTCATGTCCCCACCTCCATCCAATTATTAGCAACCTGAGGATATGTATCTCCCCCAAACCAGGGATGTCTTTGTCATTGGAACTCATGCAAGGCATTTAGACTAACTACTTCCTCTACTAGAAGAACTAGAATGCACTGCTATCCAACGGGAAATGGTATCACTAGGATACATACTAATGATTCTATCTTGAATGACAGTCCATGTAGTAAAGTCTCATCGCTATGTGGACCATACACATTCTCATGAACTAGAATCCTAGATTTCTATCTTCATAGTGGCATCCATATTGAGATCAAGGTGAACCATTGTCAATTTATTATTCCTGGTGAGATCAATATGACACGAAAAGATCATGGGAGAATAGTAAAAGATTCATACAAAAAATATTTTCATGTACCAGGTTAGAAAACATATATCATGGACCATGTGTATGGATATCTTGGCCTCCACAACAACACGTGGCCAAAAATAATGATGGTATATATTGTTAATCTTGTTCCGTGAAAATTAAATAGACATGATCAAAAATATCTCTTGGTATACTGACCATACTTCTAAAATTCTAAAAAAAATATTCCATCACATTTATCATTAATCGTGTTCCTTCTGGTTTCCTCCATTGACATAAAAAAAAGTATAAAGTGACCACACCACATCATAGAAGAAAAACACACTGTCATAAAATAAATTACATATAGTATGACAGCATCATGATTCATTTATTAATAAATTACTACCTACGATCATTATATGTTACTCATAGACAACATATATTGAAGCGCTTCATGATTTTTTGTGAAGTGTTTGTGAATTCCTTATGAATACACCCCATGAGTGTCAAACCAGTTGTGTAGTAAGGCTTGTTTTCATGAAACAGATAACACCTATTCTGGCCCATAACATCGTATAGATTTTGTAATCCCTAGGTATATTTTCTCCATAGCCACATTAACTTATAATATAAATACAGAGATACATATCTAGAAATTCACACAGTCAATAGTTTTCGAAAATTCCAAGACAATTTCATATACATTTCTATATCCATTAACACATCCCTATACATTCCCATTGAGATCTGACTAAGTTATTATCATCATTCCTTCAAAAGGTTAACAAAAAATTTTTTCTGATACCAAATATATCAAACCACATGTTTCACCATTATAATTTTATAACTTTTGAGGAATACATTAAATGTCATACAAAAAGACGCAGAAAAGTTATAATTTGTCAAGTGAAATTTGAAACATAGAAACAGATTCTAATTAATATGAGAAAAAAATTATTTAACACTAGGATAAAATTGACAAGAAACATTCATAGAGACATGAAACATAAAATTTATCTTCATAACCAGGGAATTGTAACATAGAAAGTGGTGAGATCAAATAATCATTAATCATAAAAGTTGATATATGCATCAATATTAATTACCACAAGGGTATTAGAACATGGTCATGAATAATAGAATATCAAAAACTATATATCAAAGATCATTTACATGAAACATGGAATAAGGATAGGATGTTACTAAGACATGAATATTAATGAAATAAATAACATAATCGTTGATTGAATAACATAGAAATAAAATATTGAATTGTGGGAGACTCATAAAAATATATAATACGATTTCCATTGTATGCAAAGAATTTATGACATGGGCATATTGGTAGTATAGGTTCACTCAACAAACCATATCTTTAGTCATGATTCATACCCTTACCACAATATTAGCATGAGTTCACTCCCCATAGGATCATAGTATTCATGGCTCACTCACACGTTCATCTTAATAGTCATGGTTTATTACCAAGATCATCACTTTGTATCACATGAGATATAAGTAATTAACTAATGAATTTTACTGAGAAATAATACCCACCCATCTCATTGTGAAATCATACATACTTGTTCCAAAAAAACAATAATAGTCATATCATAACCCATGATATGGAATGGGATTCATAAGCATGTAATATTATCATAACCTATGGGAAATGACTCAGGTTTCTTAATCATTTCATCATTACCATAACATGGGAAAAAGAAGTATCATTCAAAGAATATGACCCTTAAAATAGAAACTGAATCATATGAACAATTCTAACAAAAAATAATCCATTTTATATGGAATATTAATATAACATTCTTTTTATTTCATATAATAGAATGATTAAAACTTAACGATAACATTTTAGAATGAAAATAATTTTAAAACATATTTTGAAAAATTGCCTTGATTAAATTTATATTTCTTTTTATAGAAACTTTTTTTATAACAGAAAACGTCATGAAACCAATATCATTTTAAAATAATTTGAAAATATAGATGGGAATCTTGAAAATAAAATAGAAGACCTTTTCCCACCTTAACTTATAATATATGCTTGAATTTTTTTTAAAAATAGTGTTCTTTTAAAAAAATTAAATAAAAATGATTTTTTTTGGAAATAATATTCATTGTATAATTATCATTTTATTTCGAATGTGTTTTGAAAAACATTTCATTAAAAAATCATTGAAGTCATATATATGTGGATTAAAAAAAATTTAAAACAATATTCTGGGAATATTTATAAAAGAAGCCTGAAAAAAATTTCAAACCATTTTTAATTAAAATAATTAAAATTAAGATTAATTTTTATAAACCATTTATATGAAAATATATTTAAAAAAATCATAATAACAAAACATAAAACATGTAAATAAATCATTAAATGATTTCTAGTGCATAAATTTGTATATTTCGTACGTGGAAAAAAAGAACAATCATTTATCACTGTAAAAGAATATAAAAATGTATCATTCAGAATGCGACAATAATATTTCAGTAATTTTTTTTAAAAGAAAACATTGATAAATTTGTTTTAATGATTATTGGAGAATATTATAGTATTCATGGAAATAGTTCCACGAAATATGAGTTTAATGGAAAAAAATATCCAACTCAAGATAGGGTAAAGTGAGGATTTCTTAATAACACTATATTAAGTATATTATGTACCAGATAGTGGAATAAATGTTACCAATATATGATAATATAATTAATAGACATTTTAGAATAAAATTCCTCAGTTATCTCGAGATATGAATCATAATATTTAATCAATTGATGCTTAATGAAAAATGAAAATGAAAAATGATAAATTTATCACCATAAACTCTTATAAATTGTTAAAATGGGATCATATTCTAAGTGTAAGAAAAAGAAATTAAATTAAGAATAAAATATAATTAAATGAATATAATTCATTATATAACATGAATAATAAATTTATATAAACCTTAATAGTTAATTTAGGGCATATAAAAACATGAATCTCAATGAAAGGAATTGAGACAAAAGTATTTCATCTAATGGGTTTCTTTTGAATCCTGTAGTCCATGAATGAAAAAAAATAATAAAATGGATATGTTAATACTCATTAATTTATTTATAGTTAACATATAATACATAAATTTGTAGTAAATAAACAACCCAAAAGGAATGAGTGGAGAACATAGCATGTATTTTACAGAAAGAAAAGGTGAGATGAAATCCCCTTACCTTGTGTCTTGACAATCATCGTACTCATTCAAACCACCTATATAATAAATACAAATTGTGTATAAATATTTTAATTATCCATAATGGTATATATAATAAAATATATATCTTTATTAAGACCTTATGTTACAAACTTGTAAACCATCCTATGTTAAGGTTTCAAAGTGGAAAATATTTTATTTGTTATTCGAATTTGTCTTAATTTGTTATAACGTTGGACCTTAATTTTATATAATGATTATAGAAAGTAAAAGATGATATAATTATAATTTATATTTAGTATATATTAATTATAATAATTTATAGTATATAAAATTTTTTTAATGGAAGACACCATTCATGAAGACAGTATGTCGTACGAAGGAATGAACGTTGTTTCCCTTTTTTTGTCCCATTAAATGAAAGAAAACAATGATCAAATATTATATAAGAATTTTATTATTATATAATATTTTTGATATCATATATATCATATATATTCACTAATCCAATAGTTAAAACATACCATGTAGTGTATGAAAGAATCTTATCTCTTTAAGGTCGCGGTATTCCAAACTTCCTCAAATGATATTATCAAATGACCACAAATTGAAAAAAAGGTATGTGTTTTAAAATAAATATAGATTAATAATGTAATAATAAATATAATATATATAAAAATAGTTTCAATCATTGTGTTCACTATTAGAGGAGGTATGTAAAATTGATCAATGATCATTTTGTGAGGCGGAAGTTTACCATACTCATTCATAATATATTCATTACCCATTAGATAGATGTGTGTATACGTGTAGGGGGAAAACGTATCGTAGAAAAATAATTTTAGACTGATGATAATAGATTTTTTAAACAATATTTTATTAAATATAGTGTTAGGGTGGAATAACAAAATAAAATAAATGATCTGGAGAGAAGATGTTTCCTCTTAATCGGGAACCACCTTTTTGTTTGCTTCAAATGGATTTCTTGGATGTCATTATTCCAAAGTAAAGACATCATGGAAAAAGCGAAGGAGATTGAAATTCAATTGGTTGGTTGATTCTTAATCTTATGATGTCTAAATTGATTGAATATGATATAGATGTGGTGGCCTTTTCTAGGGGAAAAAATTCATAATTAGAATTTTTTAAAACAAGGTAGATACACCAATGATTTTACATAATAAATGAAATAAAAAAATTACAATACTGAATAATAGAAGTTGAAAGGATGAATAATGGCCGTAAAACGGGTGCTAGAGAGGTGTATGTGTCGTTTTGTGTCATAAATTTATGGATCAGAACATAATTAATCTTAATGTTACCTTAATCGATGTAATTTATTTTAATTACATTCAGATATAATTTTTAGTTTTAAAATTCAATTACCTTAGTAGAAAGTAAATTTATTATGAATCCAAATCAGGAATCCAATTTTTACATCTTTTAATAAAATAATAGGAATAAAATTATTTTAAATTAATCCTGTAATTCTGTCGAAAATATGTTATTTTTAAATAAAAACTTTCAAATGTTTGCTTGGTTATTGTACCCAATTTTAGAGTGAAATTTATTTCAAGAAAACTGAGTTTTATTAAATGATAAAAATATAATCTATTTATAAATTCCATCTCATTTAAATTATAATTTGATCTTATAAATAAATTAAATTGGAAAATAGTTTTCAACTAAATTCTGTATTTTTTAACTATTCATTAATTAAATGATACCTTAGATAAGAATAAAAAAAATACTAACCTAATTATTATCTGACTCTACCAAAGATATTGTTTATTATGACATAATAAATATAATAAATTTCTAAAATTATTATTTATAATGGTTTCTACATTAAACATTGGTAAAACTACCATTATAATCAAATTTTGGTTTTTATGAATAAAATTCGATTTGTTCTTATCTTACATCTATCAGATATATTTGATGAATGAAAAATTATTTTATTGAATATATAACATTTATATTAAATTAATATCACTCAATAATAGTAAATAATTTCATTTATTAGGGTAGAAAAACATTGGGACCATAAAAATATTTATATTTTCCTTTATATCCAATCAGTATTCATATTCATTGCAAATTAATTGGTATCCTAGGAAATCATCTTACATTGGTGTAAAAAAACATTTTCATAAATTAGTTAACACTGTTTATAAATGTTAATTTAACTAAGATGTTATATCTTATTATATTAAATAATAATACATTAATAATATATTTTTTTAAACTCAATCATTTGTGAAACATATTCCACTAAGTAAAGTCATTGTTTCAAGTTACACAAGAACACTAATTTTTCTATGTATATGATTAAATTATTTATGTTTTGTGTAGTGAAAAATTAACTTTTTGTTTCATCTAATTCATTCTATTAAAAGTTAATTAATAAAAAATAATATATATTTAGTGTTATTTGAAATGAAAAATATCATAAATCCAAAATTAAATAAAATAATCAGCACAGATATCGAAGTGTTACATAATTAATACTATAATAATTTAATTATATAAAGGATTAGGTTTAGCCAATAATATTTCATGGGATTTTAAAGCTCAATGTTGCATGTTGAATAAGTTGTAGAACATAATATAAGAATTTTGAAATCGATGTGCTATTATATATGGGGGTTTTGATGATATTTTTTATCAATATATATTAAAAAATATTTAAATTTAATTTATAAGATTATTACAACACATGTTTCCCTAATTGAGATTGATTGAGGAAGGGTATTATCAAACAATGATAGAACACATAATGTTTTAATATATTAGGTATAGGTGTATATGTTTTTATGTTCCACAAAGGTGAAAAAATTTGATTTATTCGTAGTCATATTTCATATACACTCATTAAATTGATAATGTTTGGGAATAATATATGTAATTCATATATTATTGGAACTACGGTTACTTCATTCCCTGAAATAAGGTATAACATAAAAACACATCACTTCATAAGAATTAGTCTGTGGAAATGGGTGAATAACTACTTTTATCTGATGGATATCATGATAGATCCCTTTATAATGTTTGTATATTTGGTTATTTTCTATAAGACCCTCATTTCACAGAATTTATTTTTAGGTGATTCCAATTATAACTCAATGAAAAAATTCTCATGGGGTCACATATTGTGGATGCTAAAATAGGGATATAGTTTGACATAGAGAACACAGAAAATTTTTGTAAGTGTTACATCCGAAATGAATTTTCTGTTGGTATTCAAAAAATATTAATTATTATTCAATACATTATGATGTTGATGATTTCATAACAAAAATGTTCTGGATGAAATTATAATGTATTTTTAGAAATTGTATGTTGAGATATTATACATGATATAATATAAGGTGAAATTTTACTAGGATTACATTGAATTAATTAAAATACGATATTTATTGATATGTTCACTAAATAAATAAATATTATTTGTGTATATCAAATTGTATGATCATGGAATATTGTTTAGAATGAATATAAGAGAAAATGAACCATCCTTATTCAACTAGATCATATGATTTTTTGTTAAAAAAAGAATTTGATTTACAATGTATTATAATATTTATATTGATGGATAATTTTATGTGTTAATGATAAAATGATCAAGAATTTTAAAAATCATTAAGTCAAAAATAAAAGGAATATACTAGTGAACAAATTTAGGTGAGGGTTACAAAATTTATAATAGAAATAATAATTAACTCCTAGGTTTCATTAAAAATTAAATCAATACATAAACAGTAATGGTGTTTCCTAAATAGATCAATAACATAATATTTATATTTTTCTATAGAAGATTCTTGAATATACCCCTTGGTTAATTTAAACCAACCTATAATCTCCCTTCCTCTTCTTATCATTACATTAAGAAGCAATATTTTTTTGTCAGTTTGAATATGTGTCTTAACAAATCTATTAGGTAATTCATATTATCCCATTGATATAACATGATTGTGGGATATGTTTATGGTTCCTCTTTGGTTATCTTTAGCACATACACATTAAATATTATAGTGAAACATCACTTTTATATTGTATTGTTTATCATTATTTAATGATTCTGATTTTCATTAGGTCATGAGAAATGTGTTATTCATAATATGGGTTTATAATTACTTATATTATATTAAAAAATTATAATTTTATCCTTAGAAATATGAAATCCTATTTTTTACATTTTATATACATATCACATGTTATGTTTTCATCTATATAAGATTTGAGATAATTTATATATATTATTTTTTTAAAGGGGATATTATTGTTCATTTTTATATACGGAGAAATGAATGAAAAATCATTATTCAAAAATTAAAATACCTATGGTTTAGATATTTCATTCCAATGGGACATAATCTTTTATTAATATTACATATTTAAGGCCTAAAAACCTATTGAATTCATATCATTTATCAAACGCAAGGTGATATCTAAATGGGGAATCAACAAGGAAACATTAAAATTGGAACATTAACGATTTAACATGTCATTTTTGGTTTAATTATATGAATGAGTGATATGGTATGTAATATTTAGAATATAATATATATATATAATGATTAATATTCGCAAATGAAATTAGAAACCATTTTAAATTTAATTAATGAAAATTTATTTTTCTAAGTGTGTGATGACTGGAATTCATTTTTTAAATGTTTATATTGAATTATATTATCTATGGGTTAAAAAAAGGTATTTATCATTAACTGATGTGGATATATGTTATTAATTAAAATATAAGTTCATGATTTTCTTTATATGATTATATATATGTATGATAGAGGAATATAAATAAGTATTAATGAAAATGATGTAATTACACAACTGGAAGAGTTATATATTAGTGGTATATTTGATTATCTAATGAACCAACATAGGTTGCCCCAAAAACCAAGCTCCCAAACAAATCTGTTACATACCTGAAGGGAATTACAGATCCCCATGGGCTAGAAAAAAGAACTCAGGGATATAACAACATTCCAAGGGATCAATATTTCTAAAATCAAATAAAGAACATGGAAATATATACATACTCAATTAATAATAATACAAAAAACAATAAAATGGCATGTAGGTGGGATGACATTAAGAAGACATCAGAAAAAAGCAACCACTAATGTAGTTATAAAATCATAGAGACAAGTTCAATTGAAAAGAGAAATGAAATCAAGAAACTACCCCATGTTATAGTTTGGGAAACCTTCCAACATCTCACTAAATTCAACCATACTTAGATGAAATGAAAACCCACTACCTCACTATGTCATCTTTCCATTCCCTGCAATAAAAGACATAAAAAGGACTACAAACCACCAAAGAGGCGAGCACGGTGTGATCTAATTTGATCAATATCATCCCACCGAGGTTATCCATAACAATTATATTCATACATAATCATTTATTCTCAATTAAAATAAAACATGGAATTATAAGATATAAAGAAGATGGATAGAAAATATAGAAACAATTTCCCATTTCCATTGTTCTAAAACAAAAGAAGGTATATAAATTTCAATGGAAATTTTAAATATCATCTTTCATAATCATAAAAATCAATATGAAGTCTAAAAATGTTAAAATAAAAATATGACAAAAAAATAGTAGTAACACATGTTTTACAACCCCATGTAATACTAGAGGTTAGGTTATAGACAACTCGTATCTAAAAATAAATGTCTAGGGAACTATGCTACCTAGATCCAATTATCTATAATCGAGGACCAGGGATACACCTCAATGTGTAAAACCCCATAACATCGTATTCAAACTTATAACCAATAATCTATAGTCTTGTACAACGGGAACACCAAGAAAGTGAACCAAAAAATGGATAATGGCCTCAAGATAATCCTTCTACCTAAAACCCTTGGAAACACATATTCACATTTCCAAAATCATATCAATGTTATTGAAATTGATTTGAAAAAAATATATTCAATTAATCATTTAATAGGGTAACCATAACTATTTTATCATCACAAATCATTCACATATTTTAAAATACCATAATTCATACCATATTTCAAAAACAAAGGGAAGCCCTGTTTTCTTCATGTCCCATTACAACTCACAGATACAATCATGTAAATTTAATATTAATTTATTTAAAAATAAATATAATAAAAGAAAAATGTGGTTTATCAAGAATTGTCTAGTTATGGTACCACAAACCTAAACAATCAGGACACACATGCCAAAAACTCGATCCACAAACATAGAAAACAAAAAACATCCACGAAGACCCTTATATTAAATCCATGTATCATGATAGATTAAATTTACAAAAATCTGGTCAGTGGGGGGATTAAAATCAAATACATCAAGATCATACACCTTCCACAACAAAACCAATGAAGAATTGCTATAATGGAATTCCAAGTATAACAACTAGAATGCATAAGTAAAAATACTGAGTTTTGATCCATCAATCCCAAAATTATTTATCAAACTCTAAGGGAGATGAGAATAATAATTGGAGAGGGAACATATATATTATGACACACATCAACCTTAACATGGATAAATCACCCAAAAATACCTACAGGGGTTGATGGGATCCTAAATTAGTAGGGGAAATGATCTAGGAGGAAA
Source organism: Viscum album (assembly GCA_963277665.1). Classification (NCBI taxonomy): domain Eukaryota; kingdom Viridiplantae; phylum Streptophyta; class Magnoliopsida; order Santalales; family Viscaceae; genus Viscum; species Viscum album. Next base: position 2,031,987,426 of record OY728140.1, on the reverse strand, counting down.
GCAAGGAGTCCTCTAGGAAGAACAAAAGAAAAACAAGATGGACTAATTTTTCAAAATATTAATCATGATGTTACATGATATTTATCACAATTAAAAAATATGTATTTGATACGTCACTTAAATAATAATAAAACATATTACATTATGATTAAAAATAAACTAAACATCATTTATGAGTTATAAGTCATGAACCCTATTACACGTATTATAATTCTCTAACCGGCAATGTTATCAACATGTTTCATTCTAAAAACTAGAAATGTATCTTAATTCAGCATTATAGGTATCCTCTCATTTATGTCTGGTCCCTACCCAGGAAATGAAAAATAAAAACCTTGACATGTTAAATAATGTACCTATCAGAAGTGTAACATTTTGTTAAAACCACTCCACTATAAAAACATTATATCCCTATAAATACTATAATGAAACCATAATGATAAAATTATGATTCCAATTTTCTATCATTAGTGCTTCACGCTCCCACATTTCATGATAATTTTAATCATGCTTCCATATAGATGAACCAATGGATTCATCATTTCACAAAGTATCTTGGTTTTTAAATAGTCTATCCTAACTAGTAATTAAATCATGGATAATGCTGCCCCGACATCAAGATCACACCAACTAAGAACAAAATATGGATCTGTTAGATACATTCATAGCTAATACACATGATACCCATTATGTATTGAAGTCATATATAGTGGTGGATCTAAATACTATGTAATTATCCACATAGTATCCCCAACCTCAAAATGACTCTCCAAATGGGGAGAAAACCTCATTTTCCATCTAAGCTATCAACGACCCAAATTGGGTTAACATTAAAGAAAACTTGGTCTCCATAAAAAAACTCTAATAGCCTATAATGATGATTTAAATTAAATCTATTCCAGCTATGTGCCATCGACAACCTCATATGAATCAATTGAATCATTGATGTCATCTCATGATTAAATCTTATACAATTGAAAAATATTTCACAAATATATAATAAACACAATAGAGATTTACATGGATGACCATGAACGGCCTTAAAAGGATTCATTCTGATCATTAACTAATATCTTTTGTTATAATAAAGCTCAACCAGCACCAAGTGATCATCCCAATCCCCATAGAAGTTTATAATACAATGGGATGTTTATAATCTAGAATATATATGGTTATTTCTATCTTTCCATTTTACTATTGATGGTATTTCATAATCAAATGAATGTGAGATCCCAACAACTACTAATGTCTATTCAAAAATATAGAAGTGAACATATAATCTATATCAGAAACTATTGAAGATAGATCTATATGAAACCAAATAATCACTTTCACATAATGATTTCCCAGCTACTCAACATTGGTTATTTCTCAAATGGGTATAGAGTGATAAAATTTCACCACTCTATCACTCAGAACCGTTATTACATTCTTTATTTCTAGGAACATAATATCATAGTAAAAAAACCATATTGAACTCAACCAAATCCATACAGTAAATAGAAGATGGTGATGAAAATTTTAAGGTTTTTTATGCTAAGTGTTCACCCTTTATTTTTTAATAGAAATGTGTGCGAAACTCATGAGGGTATTATCTCATTCAATGAATCCATAATTATATATGAATTCCATATATCTTTTTCCTTGTTCCTAGTTTCACTACCCACTAGGAACTATAGAATTCCATTATAACATCACTCAATATTGGTTGTGGTACCCCAAAAAGATTATTGAAACAAATCACATACTATTTTGAGAACAAACACTCATAAATGGTATCCAAAAAATATAGGAGATTATGTAATTTCATAGAAAAATTCTTCAATCTATTATTCATGAAGAATCTACTAATGATAGTTGAGGCCAACTGAACACTGGGGAAACACATATGCTCCCCAGATTATTGTACTCCAATGTGAAACTATGGAAAAAGATACATTTATTTCCACTCTTTTTATTTTTCATTCACTACCTGGTTTGGATGATTCTTGTTCAAAGTATCCAAAATTTCATTCCTCTTTCCAATGGTGTAGGTGATACTGATGTACAATTTCTAATGGTATTATACCAATAATCTCAATATTAAATTCATGTTGTTATGAGAAATGATAAATATAAAAGAGTTATGATTTGTAATAACTTGATCTTCTCCAAAAAAATAATTTTCCAAAAAACAATGAAGATCATGAATAAACACTGAATGATTTATGTCAGGAGTTGGGTAATTCTTCTCATCTGATTAGAGCCGATGAGAAAAATTATCCACCACATGGTATTCCTTCATAAACACACATTCCCAAAACTGTAATAGAAGTATAAAAACACAATATATCCTTTATTGGGATCATGTGCTATCATGATAGGATCCGATGTGAGATGCAGTTTTATCTCATCAATATAATATAGACATATCTCATTCCATGATAATTTTTCCTCTTTCATTGTTAGGGAATTCAAAAGAGATACAATGTTTGAGAAATACTTAAAAAACCATCAGTAATATCGACGATGACCAAGGAAACTCTGAATCACAATGAAATTGTGTGGTTCTTTCCATGACAAGAAATAATTTACATTTTTAGCATCAACGAATAATCCATACTCATAAATCGCATTCCATATGAACATATTTTCTTCAATAAAAAGACAACATTTTTAATGTATTCCATAAAAATTTTGACTTCACTTATTGTCCTAATCAAAATATAGATGTTGCTCATGCTCATTATCATATTTTGAATAAACTAGTTTACCATTGAGGAATACTATTAGAAAAGTTTTATGATATTGATGGAATATTGGATTCATCAAATATATAAAAACTATAGGAAAAATAGTTATAATAAAATGAATAAAATATTTTCTTAATTTACATACATTCTCTTGAAAGATATCCTAGGAATATTATACCCCATAACCCTGAGGTGATGATTACCTGACTAAATATTTATTATTGAAAACCAAATTTACTACTTTAACTGATCATTCAAATCATGAAAATGTGGGGAAATATGATTGTTCATTGTTGTTACTTGATTCATCTTCTGATATTCTGTACACAATAGATGTGGCCCATTTTCTTTCTTGAAAAAAAGGGCCCACCCATAGTGAAAGACTAGGGTGAACAAGTCCATTGTCCATAAGGTAATCCAACTATTTATTATAAACATTTAGCTCCACTGGTATCATATGCTATAAATGTATTGATATAAACCGTGTCTTTCGAACCATATCAACAATAAAAACTACCTCTATCTATAGGAATTCCATAGAATTCATCAAGGAAAACATCAGAAAAGTCTCTAACATCAACTTGAATGTTTAGAATAGAATAAACATAATCAGTTTCACTTAAAATAGATGAAAAAAATCTCCAGAGATCGGGACATGAATTCCACGCCTGACCAATCATTAGATCCCAATCACCCTAAAATATACAAGATCTCTAATCTAAAATAACAAATGAAACAAACTGATGATAAAAATCTACCTCATCTTGATGATCAACTGGCCATTAAATATTGATGAGGACTTTAATCATGTCTATTAAAGAACAAGAAAAACCTAGAACAAATTGGTATCAGCAATTGTAACGGAACAAGAAGGACACAGAAACCCATGATCATTCCTCTTAACATTTTCTTCCAATAACACTTTTAAAAATAAATTAATTTCCATTATATGTTTAAGAATATTGAAAAAATGTGCAGATAAACACAAGTGGGAGGAACACGTATCAAATAAATAAATTGCTACTGAAGATGCAGTAAAGAGTGAAGCTCCCAATGATCCTAGTTCTATGTCGATATCCGATGGAAACTCATCTAGTGCCTGAATTTGCATCACTTCAGAGTTCTGTAGATTGAGACTTGTAATCCTTGAAGTATCTAACTTCCCCATAGAAGCATTTGGAGATGATATTCCCTAACAATAATGATGAATTGACATAGCTTGATAGAAGCATTTTAAATGAAATATATATATATAATCCAACATAGCCTTCCATAGAATGAAATAAGTACAATAACAGTTGTAGAAGATAGTGTAGAGGAGGCTCTTGCTAGAGAATCACTACCACTACTCCTGTGATGATGCTTTCTTTTTCACTTCATTCCATGGGTGTCACTGAAGCCGCCAGTAGATAAGAATATAATATGTATAAAATCCAACATAGACTTCCATATTCATCTGTGACATCATGATTTTGTATACCTTCTCCGTATAGGTATAATGATTCAATATATATACCTATGGTAGGATATTTAGTCTTATACCCTGAGAGTAATTCTAATCCATCATCTTGTCATTCATTACCATGTTTGGATTAGAGTGGACATGATCTGCTAATCATTTGTTGGATAGAAATACCAAATGATCTACCTTCAACCTAGATATCAAATCTAGATAATTATCAAGCATCAGTGACTCTAGAAAACTGATTGTAAAAATAGGGTTTTGAAACCATTGTAATCCATTTCCATGTGTATATCCTATTAGACTATGTAATATATCCCACTCTTACCAGAACCCTCGATCAAAAACTCTAAACACATCACCGATTTTTTTTGCTGATTCTAGAATGATTATGATTTGAATGATCATATCAAGCCATCAATATTCTACATGGTGATCATTTATTCCTTTAAAGGCCGATGTCTTCTAAGGAATGTGTTCCCATGATCGATCTCTCTCTCCTATATCCCTCATTATGTACCGCAACTATTATTTTCTAAACTCATTATACATTCTGATGAACATCAAATGATTTTGGTACTATATCCTTGATGTGATTATGATTTATTGGTGGATTACCTTGATGATCATCAGGTGAACTCACAAAAAGATGTAATAAAAAATGTATGACAGGAATATTGTTGATCACCAAAAATTATGGAATGATCAGAAAAAAATATGCATATCACATAAAACCAAGAAACCGATAATATGAATTGATATTTAAAATAATACCCAAAACTAGAGACACTTATCCCTATATCCCATGAAAATTTGAGTCTCATAATAATACGAGCTATTAAGTCACATATCAAAACATAACCCTCAAGTCTCTACAATCGTATCACTACTCCAACATTCATTCCATGACATGGTCCCTTTAGGACAGTCCTCCTCTTATACCATATTGTAATGAACTAACATGGGTTAACTAAAAACATAGATCCCAAACTGGTTAATTAAATATTTGAAGGGGTTTCCTGATCCCCACGAGATGGTGACAAGAAATAGGTCATCAATAGACACACTAATGAAATGATTTGTCCCACCCAGGATGTGAATCATGGAAATTCATAACTGTTAAAAAATTAATTAAATAGTTGAAGAGATATATATATATATATCATCCAAAACTGTAAGAATACTATCGAAAAAAACTACCACAAGAATATGTAATAACTCATGGATACATGTCTAAATAAAAAAAATGAAAACAAGAAACAACTCCATGTTATAGTGTGGGAAACCTCTAAGAATATCACCCGCATCTATACAACTAAACATGAATGAAAACCCACCGTCTCACAAGAGAACCTTGCATTTGCAAGCATCGAAAGACATAGAAAGGACTAAACACCACCATAAGGGTGTGAAGGGTATCTACTATCATTTTAAATAGGATCCCAACCAGGTGATCCATAACATGTATCATTATATTAATACATGTTTGTTCATTTGAAATTGAACATGGAATGACAAGAAGTAAAGAAGTATTAATGAAAACTTGTTAGACATTTCCCTCTTCTATAATTCCCAAAAAAATACATGTATATCAACTTCAAATAAAATTATCCGTATAATAATTCATAATAATAAACATGAATATCAAGGATAATGTAGTACAAATCATTGAATTACAAAATAATAGTACCAACACAAGTATCCCAACACCGAATAATGCAAGAAGTTAGGAAACCGAGTATTCGTACCCAAAAATAAAATAACAATGCATTGTAGTACATGCATATAATTATATACACTCTAGTAAAAAGGATACACCACTATGTGTGAATACTCATCATCATATTTGTACCTGCATATTATAATATACACTATAGGACAAAGGAATATCCAATTTTTGAACCCCCAAAATGGAATATCGCCTCCAATTAAACCCTGCACGTGGTACCCAAGAGAACCCATGTGCTCATTTCAACATTAATTGCATTGGTTTTTTAAAACCATAACAAAACCATTAATTAAATTCAATATTTAATAGAGTAACCATACCCTCTTATTCTCAAAAATCATTTATGAAATAAAAAATTCTGCTATTCATTAAATTTATCAACACCAAGGAAACCCCATTTTTTATAAACAATCATTATATCTTACAAAAAACAATTTTATACTAATTTATTTATAAATAAATCAATAAAAATGGTACAATACAATATATCAATCATATGATATAGATAGAACTATCTACATCATAACATGTGTCCCAAATTCCCAGAACAGGATATACCAACAATAAAATCCATCAATATAAAAGAGAAACACCAAAGTTCAGTTTGAATCTTGAGAATGATTCTATTAAAAAAAGGGTTAGCTGAATGGAGGAAATAATCACACCTCAAAAATGTACACCTTCCACACATAAAACAACGAATAACAACCAAAATGGAGATCCAATTATGACAAATATATTCAATATTGGAAAACATGTAGTTTAAATCCATAAATCCCTAGAGGATCTATCAAACTCTAATAGAGAAGAGTGTATAATAAAATATAATTATTACCCAGTATATCACACAATGACTATAGAGAGGACTAATCACAAAACTAGGATACTCAAAGGGGTTGTAGGGCTCCCAAAATAACCTAGTGAATGCTTTGGGTCAAGAACAAGGAAATGTGGAGGAAGAAGAGAAGATTAACTAGTCAGTCTGCTTGCTTAAAAATAATCATTGGGATTTTACATGATCTGTAACTAAATTACACGTAGTGTAATTGATAATTTTCTAAAGAACTAAATAATTAATAGCATTTTGATTAAAAATTTATTTAATTTCATCAATATGCAACATATTGTGTAACCCTATTACATGACATGTTGTTATTTAACATGTTGTTGAATATGTATATTTTTCTATAGAAATTTAAAAAATATCTCAATTCACCATTATTGGTATCATCTCATTTCCTTCTTGTCCCCTCCCAGACCACGAAAATGGATAGCCCTAACAATTTTAAAAACATTCATATTAGAAGATTAATGGGATATTGTAGAGTATATTTCACAATATCATTTATAATAAGTTTTTTATTATTTTCAATTAGACCTATTAGTTTTTTTATTTTCGAAATATTAGTTTTTAGATACCAATATTATTTTATGCTTTTGATCATCCCCAATAGATAGATGATTTTAGGGTGTCGTACACATAGTATATCTAAAATAATTTTTTATTTACAAGAATATATCTTATAATATAAATTTTTTCAAGGGTTGTATAATGATATATATTTAAATTATATGTATTCTAAATATAATTAAAAATAATTAAATTACATAATAAGTTACTATATATTTTAATTTTTTATTAATAATATAAATAATCAACTTTTTAATTCTAGAATGAGATGAGGTGTGTCAGTATTCTATTTTTATTTTTAATGTAATTGAATGTATTTATTTTAATTGAAAATATGATTATTTTTTTGCTCAAAATTATGTAATTGGATTTTTGATAATTATGATTTGGTATGTAGTCCATGTGGTGTTTATTAATTATAATATGAAATAAATATATACATATTTCTTTCTGAAATTTCACTTTTATCCAAAATAGCATAAAATAAATTATGTTCATTATTTTTATTCTATGAAGTTAAATGGGTTTAATTTTTTTATTAAAATAACATTATTAAACATTGATACCTTATCTTTCAACAAATAAAAAATGCAAATTATATTTATTTTGTTTTATATGAAAATTATCTCACTATTTATCCTCGTCTGATCTAGAGAGTGAATCAAATTGTATCGTAAAACATCCGTTGTGTTTCTTGGTTGACATATTAATATTTATTTTTATGGAATCATGATAAAATTATGTTATGAACTTGATTCTATTTACTAACCATGTTATTATTTATGAATTTTAATTAATTAAAGATCTCACTATTTCATGATCATAAAGGATATGTATTACCATTGAATTGATCTGTTTAACACACAAAGAAATATTATTTTGTTTATTCTTTGGTCCATTTATATATGTTTCTCATATCAATTAAATTTTATAGAATGTTATTGAAAATATATATACGGAATTCAAAAATTATTTAATTTATAATTTCTTCAATGGAAACCCTTCTTTATGATTTCTTTTCATAACTGTGTAATCTATCAACTTTTCCCATTTCTATTAGGAATCCTTTATATATGACACATATTTTTGAGACTTAAGTGTAATGAATATCATTATTAATACATGACTAGGTTTATTCCCTATTATGGTATCTCTATGAAGGGTCTTTGATAGTTCACTCATATTGTTGATGATTTCCAAAAAATAATTTATATCTTTATTTTTTTATAAAATGTATTCTTATTTATTAGTTTTAATCCTAAAATATTTTTTATATTTTTGGTGTCATTAGTGAGTTACTCTTAATGGTCCCAACCATGAAAAATCATAGAAGCTCAGTGGTCACTGAGATATGTTTTGATATTATTATATTGTAATAACATGAATCATCAATTTAAATAAAAAATGTTCATTAATTATTTATATATGAGAAACACTACATTAACATGCCTAAGTATTATTCATAACATTACATTAATTGTTAATAAAATGAATCTTTGGGTCTTATTAGGAATCATTACCACAAAATGGAATCTATACATCTGTAACTGAATGACAAAGGAAATCAACAACAATGAGTTGGTTCTCTTCATGTGAATAATAGAACACGAGGTATATAGGGAACCTTATCTTGGAATGTTACAAACAAATTTTAGTAGAAGGGTGTGTTTCCTTTCATAATTAAGAAACTAATGTGGAATGATCTTATACTAATGAGGATTGAAAATAAAAATTGTCACCCATGAAATGGGGTAATTATATTATTTAACATATTTATAGGAAGAAATAGAATATGATATAGAAATAGTTAAGGTAATAATGTTAATAGTATCTATTTGATAAAATTGTTATAATTTTTAAGTTGAGGAATATACTTTTGTGATTAATAAAATGAAAATTATGATATGGAAGTAATTCTCAATGAAAATAAGAATTGTTACAACATATCATTAAACATTCATCGAGGAACACTGAGAGAATAGAGATTCAACTATAAAATAACATCATGAATATATTGATAAAAATTTGACAGTGGTGAAATATTTAAAAAATATTAATGATTTAATTGATTTTAAACTCGCTGATTATTCGAATGTTCGTGATAAAATACCATAATAAATAGTTCATTATATATATGATCAATATATTGTTCATTCAAATAAATACATTGAGTTCATAGAAAGATTGGATAATTATATAGATATTTAAGAATAATTTAATTGAATACATGTTGTTGACAATATTTATTTTAATTTATCATTCTTCTCTAATATCCCATGGGAATATAATTTCCTTTATTTTTTCATATAGATTTATTTTAATATATATTTTTATTTTGGAATTATTGTTTTTATAAATACATATGGGTGACTAAATATTTTATCGGTGATGAATTCCTAGAGAATAGGTTACATAATATCATTCATCAATGAAAGAAAATCAACATGCCCTTGGTAAAATTATACAATTATATTATGCAAGAAAACTATAACCTGAGCTAAATCTATATAACTTTTAAATATTTTTATATTTATAATTATTTTTCAAAGAGTGTATTATTTAAAAATTTGTGTATCCTAGTATATTTATCATTCAAATTTCTAGAATTTAAATATCATTGATATAGACGATTCTCAATATGATTGAGATATATTGACTAATTTTGATATTTAATTCATGTGATACTACTTAAAAAAGGAAGTGAGTGTATTGAATAATGCATGTAAATTTATTTAAATTTAGTGGATGATGGACAATTATTGTTGTAAGAGTATCAAATATTCTTACAGATGCTCAATGATCAATTTTATACATGATTAAATGTCAATGGATGTTTTTTGGGGATGTATCTATCTTTTTTATAAGATGTTCATAGTGGGGACCTTAATAAAGAATACAAATAAAGAATAAATAGATTTTAAAATAATAAATCTTATAATTAATTTGATGTTCATGATAATATATTTTACCAACATAATTATTGTGGGAATAATTTCAATGGTTAGTAATCTAATTAATCACTAGTAAAGAAGAATTGATAAAGCTGATAGTTTTATCCCCAACATTGAAAAATGAAAAATGTAGGTTGTTTGATGGGATAATATATGTGATCATATGTCATGATGTATTATTTATTTTTCATTATATTGATATTTTTATGTCGGTGGAATATTAGAGGCAATGCATATGAAAAAATTATATATTTGATTATTTAAACACATTATATATTGAAATTGACCTTTTATGTCAATTATCAATCACTATGATTATGTTATAATTTAACTCATTATTGGTGTAAGCTAATTACACATCCTTAATTAACTATTTTTTATTTTAACCGTTAATATATTTTCGACAAAATGTGTTGGTTATCTAAATTATAATTCAATTTAATATTGAAAATCAATTTTCGGTGATTATTCCATTTATGGAATCAACAAAAAATGTTACTATACTCAGAATAAAATAACTATAAAGATATATTCATTCCTTCACTTTTTAACACTTTAATCCTTCCAATAAATGTTCAATTTCATTTATATACAAAATTGGATTCAGTAAAAAAAATTATAAATCAGAAGCACAATTATTTTATATTATAAAATTAACAAGAATTTTGTATTTGAATTATATTAAATAAATTAAAAATAATTATACAACATTTATAACATTTAATAACTACTTACAAATAATCATAGTATTAAACACCTCGAATTATAATCTTACAAGTTAAATATTTATAATAACATATGTAAGATAATTTGTGAATAACTTTATCCAATATGAAATTAATTATGGTCTCCCTTTTAATTCACCTATATAAATTATAGCATAAATTCGGAATAATTATGCTTAGAATACGGATTAAAACATATTAAGAGTGAGAGATATTCTACATAAATTTAATATAATGAATCGAAAAATGAATAAACGATTAATTCACAAATGTTTTTTTGAAATCATAAATTTCATCATAAAACAATCCAAATAGAATATTTATGTGAAATAAGTGGGAATTGTATCTATTAAAAATAAATTTTGATAGCTAAAAATTGATCTACAAAACTAAAAAAGTCATTATTCTTGTAATATTAATGATGTTAAAATTGAAACAATATAATATAAAATTAAATAGAATATGTGAAAAATGTTCATTATGGTAAAAATATGAAGTCTATTTAAAATAACTATAATAAATGAATATAATTCAAAATAAAATTTATGGTTTATATGCCAACCATGTATCAAATATGTCAATTTTGAATAAAATGTTTCTACTTAACAACTAGTGTTAAACCAGAGTATTCTTGATCATCATTATCTACCCTATTATAAAAATTCAGAACTATGTGGATGAGATAGAATAAAAAACACAAATATGTTATGACTTTGGGTACATTGTTCTCATTAACATATGACCAATGGTGTTAGAAGGTATAAAATAAAAACAAATGCCCCTCTATCACCCTTATGAAAATATCCCAAACACAGTAATTATTATGAGAATTATCCTAATATCAAAATAACTATAGATAAAAATGATAAACCCATTGGAAATTACGATATATGATATATACTTCCTAATATAATTAATTTTCATTCAGAACATTTACTAGGAATAATTAGTGAAAAACTATTTCAACTAATATTGTTTTCAACCATATTTTATATGTATCAATATGTGCCAATCTGTTATACATTAATAAATGAATGAATAGATCGATATTCCTCCATAATATTTATATAGTAGAAAACTCATAATAGTTAATAACATAATGAATGACTTAAATACAAATACATTGATAAAAAAAGTGAAACACAATATGCATTCCAGTAAATAAAGTTGTTATAGAAATTTTTAAGGACAATTTTCTTTCCCATTATTTCTTATTAATATTTTCCAAAATATATAATTAAATATTTTCCTTAAAAATCCAAATCATATATCACAATTTATGTGGCCATATAGGAATGACATTTTCACCAATAAAAAATTACAAGGGTTAATTGTTTCCTAAACCATATGTATCATCTTACCCTTGTACAAAACCAAACAATTCGTCATCAATAAATCATAATTGTTCTCTGAATTCAAAATGTTAAGTTGGATAAATTATGAATTAAAAGTATACATCCCATAAATTATAATCTATAATGAAATATATAAAAATATTTATGGAAATTCATATTTATAGAATCAATATATTATCTATTTTAGGTAATCCCTATTAATGGAATATTTTTCCAGCATGAATTTGTGAAATACAGAATATAAAATTGTATATTTTGATCACAATGATAAAATATATTCATATTGGTGTTTATATATTATAGAATTCAAGTAAAGTCATTTAATTATTATTAAAGTGTTTTTGGTGAAAAATATTTTACCCGTATTTAATAAATTTTTTATGATGGTTCAATTAAGATAAATAATTTTTTTTTGTGGTTTTTAAAATTAACTGAAAATAATGTGTTTGAGAAAAATGTTCAATTATTTTAACAACATCAGTGCCTATAATCCAATCCCATTTGTAAAAACTATCCCAACAACCCTCCACTTTGGACAATCACACATACATTAATCTAACCACACTTATGTATCTTCGTCATCTTCCGAACAATAAATATCCTTGAAATTAATTCCCTCTTCTTCATAAAAGAGTAAAATAACCAAATCCCTACCCATCAATAAATTAATCCTACATCTATAGTCTCCCTTCATGAAATTAGTATAATTTATTATATTTTTAGTTGATTAATAATCAAAATTATTTGATGTTGATATTTTTATGTGTTATATAATGATTAATTTAATATTTTAAGGAGGTTTGACATACCAATTTTGAAGGATGATATGCTACTTGATCATATTTTTTAAACTAATTTTCCTTGGTGATCTGTCATCTATAAAATGGGTTTTGATAAATTTCATTCAATGAGTTTGTGAAATAATATGAACTATTGTTTTTCAATTTTGTTAATATTATTTTTATTTGGTATTCATGTTATGGTAATATAAAATATCATTGCTTAATATGGAAATCACCATATATAATATTAAATGTATAATTTTTGTGGAGTAATACTATAGATTTATGTGTATATATTATAGAAATAATTGAATATCATATTTATGAATTTGTAATTTTATTAAATAATGTGTTAAGGATTTAAAAATATTTTATTTATGCTACTTGATTACGTATGGATTAATATTTTCTAAAATCACCTCATAAAAAATAATATTATCTAATGATATTGATTTGTTCCATGATTATTAATATAAAATTGATCTATGGATTTTAAAATATACATGTGTCCAATTGAAATTTTAATGATAGTTTTGGAGATATATATTGTATATGAACTTTATAATGTTAAAATTTAATATTAAATATTTTTGGAATCATATTCAATGAGAATAATATATTAAAGAATTTTTGATAGGTTATAACCCATATCGGAATGATAAGGTTTACCAATCGATGATGTATCATAAAATTGATAACATTATAAATGATTCAATAATTTTTTTAGGAAAATACTATATAGATAAAACAAATCAATTATTCAACATGAAAATGTGGTAAACATTATTTATACATTTAGAAAAGTATGAAAAATAATAATGATAATTAAATATTAATTGATCATGTTATGGGGAAAAATTTAATATAAAATATCACATATGAAATAACACCCTATTATTGGTTATTAAAATTAAGAATGTAAAAACACATATTAGGGGTGATCTTAAAATTCAAATGATTCTTTTATGATGAATTTATTCCCCCATACAATTCTTATGTGGAATTAAAGATAATGAAATGTCCATGATATTGGATTTCATAAAAGAGACATCTGTCGAAGTTATTAGCTACATATCATTACACAAGATAAATAAGATTATTTAAAACTATAAAATTAATTATTTAATTCAAAAAAATTAATAAATTCAGGTCAGGATCTATAGTTGTAGATGTTTTTAATAATGATTATTTTACAACTCATGACTCTCATCTCAATGAAGTTTATTTATTATGGAATTTTATAATGGTGGTGGAAAATATATTTAGAAATTGGATCAAATGGACTTCTAATAGTTTGTCGAAGAAGAGGATGCTTTTGAAAATGTAATGAAAATGGATCATATCCTAAAATCAGAGGAAAAATGATGGAAGATGCCTTTTCGATTTATTCATTCCATGTGAATTCTTATATGATGAAATAATGAATGATTATTGTGGATAACAACATAGATTATAGTTCTTTTATCAATAAAAAATATCATATTTTCTCACTTGTCTTCAATGAATTGAAGATAAATGTTGATGTTTTCATAAAAACATTGAAAAATATTTATTTTCATTTTGAAGGCCTCGTTATGGATAACCCAAATAAAATGATAAATAAACTATATTGGAAATTTTATATATACTATTCTACAACAAACATCATGATTTCATTTTGTTATATTGTAATCTATTGTATTAATTTAAATCTTTATGCTTAATCAATTATGGATTTAAATTTTTCCATAAGAATGATTTCTTGATAAAAATAATACTTTTAGTAAAAAAACAGAATACAATGATAGATGTTTGTCCAAAATACATATTGTAAAACTAGATAGAATATAAGATGAAGATATAGATTGATGACATACGTGATTCTCTAAGACTTGTTTTAACACTATTTGAAACTCAACAACTACAATTCTTGAATGGTTCAGGGTATTAGAAGTAATGTGTTAGAACATTAGGGAAGAATGTAATAACAATATATAACATGATTAGAACTGCATTAGATAATATTATTTTTTAATGTTTTATCACTAATCATGTTCCTTGGGATCCTTAACAATCCTTGATATTAGTCTTTAACTCTAAAATTTATATTATTGGATGATCTCTACACTAAATAGATGTCCAACAGTTCTTCAATTGGCTGTTATGTGTGATGAAGATCCCCTTACAAAGGTATTAAAATGAATGGGGATATATCATGTGTTTATAGTGACATTTAGTGAGATGGAATAATTTGTGACAAGAAAGTGGTTGTGATGAAGTATTTCAGTGCATATTATAAACCTAATAGCATATCTATGGATGAAAGTATATTTATTCACAATTGACTCTCTATAATTAGATTATACATAATATATATATATATATATTCAACATGGATGTGGAATGGGTTTCTAAATTCATTTCAGGAGAAATTCATACTTGACGGAATCATGTTTGAAATGTTATATCATATAGAGGTATAGTCATCTAATAGATAAATAATGTTCAAACATAGAATATGGACAAATAATGTCCCCACAAAGATAAAATTTGTGGGTCATTGGAAGGATCCATCATTATTTACTACACTATTATTATATTATTTAAGATTGTATGTCATGCTAAATAGATCCGTATTTTTATTTTTTATATACCTCCATATTTTTCATATTTCACCATAAAAAAATATTTTATATTGATTGAGGATACATTATTACCAATGAATATAGAAACAAGTTTTGAATAGATTTAATAATATTATGTCATTTACAGATGGACTTCCCATTTTTTAGTTTCCCATGTTTTGTTAATTATATTATTCATTTGGTTCTATTAGGTAATCGTAGGGAACCCATACTTTATTAATGGATATACCCCATATAGATATAATTAATTTTATCATTCTTTAATTAAAATAATTATAATTTCTCTTTAAATTCATATATTTCATAATTATATATTTTCAACTTATATTCATTAGGTTTATTGATTATTTAAATAAAAATATTAATTATAAATCTAAAATATACAGTGTTTTTCTAAAAATAATTATAATTAGTGTGTTATTGTTTTATGTTGTTTATGAATGCAATAATGAAAATATTCAATTTGGTATTATGTATTGATGATATTATAATTAAATGTTAAGAATATTGAGAAAAATGAAGATGATCCAAATTTAGGAAATGAAGAATGAAATTTATCAAAAAATTCATGAACATATTGTTTTTAATGTCATGAACAAATATATATTTTACCCAGTGGTTATATTGTCAATCCAAATATCATGGATTTGAGGACAAAAATGAAATGATGTATTGGGAATTGAATTCTATGTAAGGAATGGACAAATTTCTTGAAAAAAAATGTTGTTGTTGATAGGTAAACATTTTGTGTATGTTAATACTCTAATAAATGTTTTAAATATGTGGGAAATTATGTACATTGTGTTCAAATATTTTATAAAAAATTTCAAGCTATCAAATTATGATAATAATGATTGAAAATCTAAATATTTCAATTATTTTTTTTAATTTCCCAATAATAAATTATAGAATATTCAATACATAAAATATTATAAATAATTATTATTTTACATTAAATCATGAGGATGTTTATAAAATAAAAAATATTTGTATATATATAGTTTTGATTTTAGATTACTATTATAAGATGGTTAATATTATCATGTCAAATTTTCTTGGTAAAATTTTAATTGTTCTATTAAAATGAATGATTGTTTATATAAATTTTTTTATAAGAAAAGAATCATTATTATTTACTTCTTTAAACTTCTCTCACATGATATATATTAGTGAATTTGAAGAAAATATAGTCATATATGTTCTTACCTATAAAAAAGTTATATCATTTCCCTAATATAGTAAATGAATGGTTGAGTGTTTATATCCACTAAAACCAAATTAAATGTTATATATGGGAAATGATGGTGATGTAATTTGTCATAATAATACCCCATAAACCTCAACACATTTCATATTTTTTTCCCAATCATGTTGGAAACATATTCCTTTTGATTTATTGTGATTATGGAGGAGAAAATTTGGTAATGTTCATATTGAATGATTACATAAACATTGGAAACTGAGAAAAAAATAGCTACAATATTGAGTTTAATGGTTTTAAAATATTAATTTCGTAAATAATATGTTATCTGGTTTTAATAGAATTTAATCCATTATTATATTAGTTTTTATATTGTTAATTATTATATTATTTATTATCTTGAAAAGGATTTTGTGGGTTTCCTATATCTAGGATAATTTATTCCTACTACCCCAATTATAATGAGTACACTATTATCATGAGATATTAAATCTACCAATTCTACACAAGGTCCCCTATTTTACAAGGATATCAATTCAAATATTTCCTCTAATAGTAAAAAATGAGTATGGGATTATCAATCTACCAATGGTACATAATGTCCACAAGTTTCACTGGAACATTTTTCTACAACATCTACCAAGAGTACATAGGAATTACATGATACACTATATAATTATTCATCATTGGGAACGCATTATCACATACCCTATATACATTTTTTAGTATATATTTTTATCCTATTATAATTTTAGTCAATGGAATGCAAACATTTCTCCATTTTTTAGCAACAAAAATTCATATCATGCCTCAATCATTATCGATAAAATATTAACATGTTACTTTAATGAGTACATATCTTAATAATATAACATTATTTAATTAGATATTTATAATTATTGGATAATTATAACATTAGAATAGAAAACAAAATAATTTAATATAGATATACATCAATCAACAATATGTTTTATGATCCCTTAAATAAATATATTAATCTCATTTTATGTATATAGGGATCCCATAGTGGATGTTTTGTATATGTATGTATGATTTATATGATAATAGGTATATGATGTTATGTCACTCCTCATTCAATATTCTAATTGGGGTATATTAAAATATAATAAAAAATGACTTCCACTAAAAGTTTAATAAATGAAATAACATAATTTTGTATTCATATATGATTAAATAAAAAAATTATTTCTTATTATGATAAAAATATAATTTATTCAATGTATTATATTTTAGATATTATTCCATTTGTATGTCCTTAATGTGATTTTATTTAAATCGATTTTGAAAAACATCAGTAATATGTAAAATTATTTTATGTGGATATTGTGGTATTAATTTAATGAATCGCCTATATCAATTTCACACATATATTTGAAATTCCGTTAAAGTGTGTCTATATATTTTTTCATGACTTATCTTTATAAGAATCATGCCAATGTTAAAATTGTATATTATTATACTTAATTATATTAATGAAGTTGTCTAAATAAAATTTTAAGAATAATATATATATATATATATATTCAATTATGGTGTTTAGTTATAGAAATATTATTATTCATGAGAATAATGTAACTATCCAAAAATATATGACAAAATGTTATTCATGAAAACTATATTTAATGGTATCATATAATTTATTAGAGTGTATATCTATACCATTTCAAATAATATAGTTTATAAATGTTATTTTATTAGTTCTTTAATAGATGGGAATGAGGTAAAATATCCCATTAGATGTAATAAATTATGGATTAATTCATAATATAAAATTAATATATTTCATGTAAATAGATTTATATGTTTAATCGGCATTAAAAAATACAATTACTTTTTTATGTTATCATACTACATAATTTTTTTACAAAAATATTTTTATTTTCGTGTACAATCAAAAAAAAAATGGTTTACTATGTTTCTATCATAACATAAATATTAATAATGTATGTTATATATCATGTTTAGGGAAATAATAAATATACTCATGTGTGGGGGTAGGGTTCACCACATCTTCTTCCTGGATCTATGGCTATACAATTATACATCTTTTAAGAACACCATTTGAATGGGTGTTACAATTTTTGGTTATCATAAAAATATAGAGAAAATAATAAACATAAGAATATTCTTAAAGATAAACAGTTATTTATAAAAATAGTGATTTTTTATCTTCATTGAATAGTTCATTTCATATTGTGTTTTAATGGAAAACATGTTGTATCCTAAATGAAATAGAAAAAATCATAAGGGATTCAGGACTGAAAAATTTCATATATTAACAGTTATGATTCTTCAATTATATTAATAACATTTTTTCAATTTTGTAGATTCAATAAACAAACCCACATAAAAACAATATAGTATTACAACATTATTAACATTTTTTTGATACATATTTTAATATTTTTATTGATGTTTTTTAGATTATTCACACGTTTAGTTATTTCTATTTCATTTAGTAAATTTGTAAACAATTAAATTTTTATACAATAATTAAATTTTTATTTATGAACAATAAATTATGTTATTCATGGATTTGATTATTATATCACAATCCATGTTGGGCGAATTTCATTTAGTTTAATTTGGTTACTATGTGTCTACCACATTTTTTTCATCGAATTATCAGGGAAATTTTTCATGGAAATAAGTATTGTACAACATTTTAGAATTATTATGGTATTTTATACTATTTTTATAGTATATGTAGTATGTATAATGTTCCTGTGAAGCTATAAAATTATCATAACTCATATATATATTATTAACAATTTTTTTTTATTTCTATGAATTGGTGTAATAATGATATATTGTCATCTTTAATAATTAGTTATATGTATTTTCTTATTATATTTTAAACAAAATAAGTATAATAGTAATATCATCTTACATAAATATTAATATATATTAAAGTCACATACAAATATTCAAATATCTTATTTAGCCTCAAAATTATCGGATCTGTGGTGTAGTTAAAGTGTTGTGGGAAATTATAAGTAATATTATTCACTAGTTTCATGTATTATCCTAATATAAATACATGTAGTACTATTCATTGGTTGTACATGAATCTTAACGTGTAACCATTGATATTTAAGGTCTTATTTTTGGAGGAACTAAGTGCCTTTAATAATCATAAATTAATTGTAACATGTATAATATCAATATTGAATGAATATTATCATGTTCTATCCATAATTATAGGAAAGAGGAGTATTGTTCATTTGCACATGTGTTAATTTTCCGTACTGGTTCCATTATGAACTACCATTCCCACCCCTATCCAAATTTTTAAAATCTTATTATATATTTAGCATTTAACAATTAATGACTGGAAAAAATTACATAATTTTTAAATATATGGAAACACCATATGGAAGGATAATAATATTAACCATATTATATTCTAGGAGATTATATAACTCCTAAATTTTAAAATTTAACTTTTTATGATAATATTAATATTTATATAAATTATATTAATTTAATTATTTCATTTCAATGAATACATTTTCACATACCATAAATGGTCTATAGAATTTATTATTCCTTGTGAAATGGTTATAAGATCTTTCAAAAACACTGGAGAGTTTGGTCAAATTGGAAATGAAATAGTTTTGTGAAATTATAAATTGTGATTTAATATTTCTACCACCACTGGTATATGATCTAGTTACACATATAACGATATAAATGGATATTAATATCTCTTACTCACCACACAATACCACATTTAAGGTTATAAATAAAGATAATTTTTTAATAAGATCCATAACTGATGTGGTAATCCTACCCCTTATAGTGATTCTGTTTCACCTATCTGAATATTTTACACTAATATCTTGTGATAAATTACAAGTTTTTTATCTGCCTATTATTCAGAAATCATGTTCAACATATTAAACTGGTAACTCATCACTATATTAAACAAGTTATTAGGTCGTTATACTATATCCAACATGTTATTGCCCCTCCACAATAATTGAATCATCCCTCCCAAATATGTGCAATATTTTTTTATGATCATGATTTCACTTCATACACATGGTATATTCTTCTTCATCTCTACATAGAGTTTACAAATGGAAATACATCATTAGAGACAATTCCACACATCGCAATATCAAATTAAATCCAAAATCTCAATTCATTTTAATAATCATCAACTAGTGTTTCTCTTAAATCAAAATCAATAAACATTAATAGGTAATGTTTTTAGAGATTAATTTAAATTGTATATTCTAATAGTATACTTTCATATTTTATACTTTAACAATAAAGGGTATTACATTAGAGGGAATGTGAACCAGTTCCATATTCATCCAATACGTATTATACAAATTTATATATTTTATTCTTCATCATTAATATCAATAAGGATCTCCTTTATAATGAAAATAGTGTTTTTAGTATGATTTTATTTTAGTGCTATTAGTTACAATAGAATAAATATATATTTTTTGTCAAAAAATCATTCACCACATTTATTTTTTAAAACTATATATATTTCATTTTTGTCATTTAAAATTTTCAAATTATATAGAATTATATAAATAGATTTATTTCAATACAAATACAATACATATCCATGAAACGAATTATACCCCATGATATTCCATATCTTGTGATCACCTTGTTAATTTTGATTTATCGTATATATCATTTAGCAAAACATTATAAAAATAATATATTTCTATTTCCATCTCATTTTTACTCACAATAAATAAATCCCACTATATTTTCCTATATATATCAAGGAAACGCTTCAAAATATACTTCATAAAAAACCCATAGACATATTATTATTCATAGTTATAGAAAAATCAAATAGAAGTAGAATTTTTATTATATATCTTTATATCGATTAATATATTTTGAAAATATAGTATACATATACAATAAATATTGAAACTCTAATAAATAATAATAAAATTTATATATTTTTTCCCATCTTGAATCAAAACATAACTTCTAATATATGGTCATAAAATGAAATAAATAGCATCATATCTGTGACATTGATTAATTATAAAATATACTGTTAATTTATTTCATTAAAATACAATAGAAATTAATACATGATTGATATCTTTCTAAAATTTATTTTGATTATCATCCTCAATTAGTCTGCAATGATCATTACTAATTCCATGTTATTTAAATCATTCAATTTCATCTTTATTATATTTTTAATTAAGATAAATTTTGATAATATATTTATATGAAAATACTAGAACAATGATAATTTTAGTATCCCCAAACTATTCTCCTTTGATATTATTCATATCATATAATAAATAATTCCATCAAAAACTTCAGGATAGTTTAATCAATTTTAACATCTTTAGCATCATTTGGTATATTTTCCCTCCAAATTTCAATTTTTGAAAAGCATTTTTTTAGAATTATAACTTTTAAACATGGGATCATCATTAAGGAATTTTTAAAAAAATAAAAAAATGTTAAATTTTATTTTTATATTAATTAAATGACTTTATGGACTTCCAAACTTTTTAGTAAGCCATTAATATTATAATGATAAATGATCTTTAATAAATTCACGTGAACTGAAAATTATATAATCAGTCATTCAAAACATTTAGAATCCTATAAATAATGATTTTGGGAAACCATATGAGGTTCTTCTATTTTATATCCTTTAATAGTTTTAAAAAAAATCATCTTTCTTTTGTAATAAGATAATATATATTCATTAACATATCATTATTTTTATTAGTAATGATAAATTCATTAGAAATATATGATCCTTAAACAATGGACAATGATTTTATTATTTTATTGATTCATACTTATGTGGTTCAATCCTTTGTCGAGTTTTTAATTCAATTATATACATGATCAATACAGAGTCAAAATCCTCCTTACATCGTACTACAGTTTTCCAAAATCAATAACTCCACCCTATAAATTACACATCTAAAAATTTCTATATCAATGATACATGGAATATACGTTTTCAAATTCCTTACCCTTTAAAAGAATGACTTTTTACATTGAGATGATATATTTCATACATGATTATAGATCATACCATTTCTAGAATGATCTAAATAAATTAGGAGATCATCAAATAAAAAAATCTAATCAATTTAGATTAGAGATTATAAACAACTCTAAACAACATAATAATAGAACCAAATAACTATATTAAATATAATAATAATTCCAATATTATAAAACTAGATTCTATGTCACTTTATAGTAATTAAATAATAATGTTGATTTTTTTTGTAAAAATTATGACCTTTAATACACTAGATAAAAAATAATTCACTCCATCCCTCGTCCTAGTGTTTTCATCACTAAATACAATAGAATTATATACAAAAAAAATTGTGGACTTATTCTTAATAATATATCAAACCTCCTTCAAATAATTGAACAAATTTTAATATATTCAAATAGGTATACACATTGTATCATGTTATAATTCAGAAACCATATTAAAAAAATATTAAAATATTATAGAATACTTTTATACAACATGATAACATATCCTTCCCCTAATAATCAACAAAATAAATCCCTGGTTTTTATAGATGAATTAATAAAAATATTTTTTTAGTTATTCATGAATATCAACACCTTAATAAGACATATTTTCCCACAAAAATATTTATTAACTATTTCTATTGTTAATTAAGTGAATATACACAATATCATCCACTAATAAAACAATTACATATTGACATTATAATTGTAAAAACAAAAAATAGGATCAAAATTTTTTCCATTTCAATATCCTACTTTGTGTTGTTTTTGAGTATTTTAACTGAATCTCATCATATAAATGTAACTAATTGTTTAAAAGTTTTGTTTTCCTCTCACAATTTTAAAAGTAAATAAAAGCATAAATATTTAATACTAGTTATCAATTCCATATATGTAGGGTAGGTATTGAAATCTCTTAAAAAAATTTAGTTTATATTTTTACTCCTTGTTCTTAATTTTACTCCCCAATACTGGTGAATCAGTTAATTCAACATGAGAGGAAAACATATCTGTTGTTTACATAGAACATTGACATGAAACAATCAAAATAATTTCTATATACACTTCTATGGTATAAAAAACCGGAATGGTCATTTTAATTAGTAATTTAATACATTCATCAATTACAATTTGATAATATTAGTGATTAAAACTTCATACTGGCTAATAAAATGGAATTTCATGAATTTTTTTAATTTTAACTAAACATAATAAAAATTAAAAATTAAAATTAATTAATGGTATCCAATATATTTTTATAATATAATAACACTCTATTTATAATATTATTCAACACAAATTACAATATTGAGAAAAAATAAAAAACATTCATCAACATTTAAGAGTTCAGGGATATGTGTTGATGTATTTTTAACATGATATAATAAATATTGTGAATATTTATCCTATAAACCCCACATAATGGGTGATTTAAATCATTATTCATAATAATTTAATTCTAGATAAATATAATTGATAACATTTAATATTTACCATGGTTTATTTCCATTCTATCAATAGTACATAAATTTTAGATTATATCAATTAATTCTTTACATCATAACAGATATCTATTCCAGGTATTTAATCACATTTATTCCATTGTTGGGGATAAATAGATCTTCCCTATGTATGTAATTCTAATAAAAATCATAAGAATAATTTACTAACTGATAGAATCCGTAATCTAATTTTCCAGTATGTGAGTATATATTCATACTTCATAAAGTATAAATTTCTTATGTTGGTTCATGTATCAATAAAATGTAATTATATAATATTTCATAATAATTATCAATATAATTTTATCTTCGTTACCTAACGTAACAAAACAATATCAAATTTACACGACAGATGCATCCTCTAATCAATTTCAACCTCAAATAACCAAATTAGTATATATTATATAAACATAACCCCATGCATCATTATTGTGTGGGATCCTTATATTAATATTATTTTGTCGATCATAGGGTATTTGAAATTGGTAATTATATTATAAAAACATAATCACTAAAGGAAGAAAAACTATACATTTAAATTAATTATTTCCAACATGTCATCACATACAATAGAATACATCAATTTCACATCTTTAAACCAATATATATATGTTCTCATGTAATATTTTTTTATCACTAATATATACCACTAAAACCATCCTAATATCTCCCTATTTGTTAGATTCCATTATATATATTAGTTTTTCCCTTATATATTAATTATACATATTCTATTTCAATGGTAGATGATTTCGTGTATCCTTACAATGTAGAATCTTATTTTTATTGTAGTGAAATAAAATTTAAATTTCTAAACTAACATATTAGGATTAGTTCATTAAACATCCATTTTAGTTTACTCTTAAAAACATGGATGTACTAATTTTTTAATTACTTTTTTTCCATCAATTTACCACATTATGTGTGTTCATCTGGGTTGTTAAAAATCATAATAGTACCAAATAGATTATAATATTATTTCAAATTACATTTAAATATTCAACTGATTTAAATATTTTATTAGCCTATATTTTGTTCAATTTTGTTTAAGTATCCTTGAATCCAACATGTAACTTTTGAATTATATACATTCTCCTACTGAATTATTGATTTTTATTTTCTCTAGATATAAACATGGTGTTCATATAATCATCGTCTCTATACCTAAAACTAACACAACCCCAACATACCAAAATAAATATATTTATCATTATATTATTAGATATATAGGTTGATTATTGTTCATTTTATTAGTAATAACAATCGACACTCTCTATAGATTAATACAAAGAGATTATTTTTTTAGTCATTTTAATATACACCATTTATTTTTTATTTTGTTTCTTATCATTTTTCTCAATCGTGAAATGTCTTATTTTGTTCTTGAATCATTGAATTGAGGTCAAAAAAATTTGTGAAAATTAATTCAACTACATATTGAGTCACTTTTTTCCTTGATCATCTTGTATGTTTATCGTGATATGATTATATGATATTACATATATGGGTATTAGTATATCTAGGATAATTAATCATTTTATGTACATGTTTTTTATGATTTTTCTCTCTCATTATATTGGGAATGATTCAACTATTTAGTTTATGATATTAAATTTGACATCCAAATCAATATAGTTGAGACTGAATGTATTTCTCTCATCATTATCTCATCCCAACAATCGTTATATGTTTTTATTATTCATATAAACCTAATGTTATTACATTTTACTAAATTAATTTATAGAATTTTTTTCTTCAATCATTGAATTATAGTTTGGAATCCTTAACACCGAGAATATTGTAGAGTGATTATCCATGATCAAGGATATCATGTTCACATATTCATATAAATTTTAATCAATATTCAATACGTTATTTTAGTTTAATTTCCCTACTTTTTTATATTTATACAGTGATATCAAATCATTTACCATAACATATCAATTATCCAATTAAAGTACTAATTATATATGAATTTATTTGGAACCATCAGAATGATGTGGTGTATCATTATTTAATCACTATAAGAACTCAATTATATATATTAAAAACACCAATAATTGTTTATGTACTTCATAAAATCAATGTAGTGTTATTTATCACATTTGAGGAAAACATTTTTATTATTATCATTACAGAAATATTTTAATTGAACTAAATAACCATTTATATTAATCATTAGAGATATTATATTGATATCACTACTTTAATATAGTGATTTATCATATTTATATTTTAAATAAATAAATTTATTCATTTCTTATTAAATTTTATAGTTTTTAGGACATCAGAATTCTATCAATTCCCTACAAAATGTTATGGAAAATTAAATTTTCATACCATCTTATTTGATAAATGTAATGAATTTAAATTTATCAAATAAAATATCATTGTTGTTCAATTAAATTATATATTATGTATAATTCTTATATAAAATACATGGACATATTTTTTTGTTATATTAAACATGGTGTTCATATAATCATCGTATTTTTACCTAAAACTAATACAACCCCAACATACCCAAATAAATCCCTATATCATTCTATTATTAGACATATTGGTTGATTATTGTTCATTTTATTATTAATAACAATCCCCACTCTCTTGATCAAGCCTATGGTGAGTTTGAATACGTTAAGCTCGAGCGGAACCGCCTTTGGGAGAATTCAAAGTTGATAGAGATTACCTCTCGAGGGATGTTTTCTAAGCCACCCCAAGAGTCAATCATAATCCCACACCATAACGTGAAGTTGTAAGAGGGTGTTTTAAGGGTTTATGTAACAGGAAAATAGAACTATTATTATGTACAATAATTTTGTATTTAACAATGAATGTACTTTCATTTAATTATTGTAACTTTGTAAATAGTTTGTAATGCACAATTTTTTTAGTTAAATATTCAAATAAGAAATCTATTTTTATGAATAAATGTATTTTTGAATTAAGTAATTTTTTAATAAAATATTAATATTATTATTGAAATTTTTTTTATAAATTATAAATGATTGTATAATTTTATGAATGCAATTATAATTTTTATTAAGGTTTGAAATCCATTTTTATCAAAAACAATGAATTTTCTAAGAATGTCAGTTTTTATTTTAAAATTGAATATAAACATATATAATAATAATTTAGAAAAATTTAATATTATTTCTGAAATTGGGACGTTGAATTTATCCAATAGTAAAAGTTTGACAATTATCTGATACAGTCAAAATTTTCGGTAAAATTTAAATACCATATAAAGATATAATGTGTTTTATGACTTCATAATGACCTTATAGTGATGTAATAAAATACTATAATCTATATGTTCGAAAAATATATGTCATAAAATTAAAATAATGTGATTTTGGTTTTGTTATATTTATTTTACAAAGCATTAATGGACCATCAATGACTTGTATAACATTATGAATTTTTAAATTGTTTACCTTGACAGTGTGACTCACCTTCACATAAGAAACTCTATTATTTTAACAAGTTGTCCATTAAAATTATAAAATATTATTTTCCCCTCATCATGGGAAAAAACATGGGCAAAAACCATGGATGGGATTGTGGTTTTGGTTAATTTAATGTGAGATGCCCCAAACCTAAATTATAAACAATTCTCTCTATTTTCCTATATAAACCCACCCCATATCCCACTTCACCTTCAATATAAATCTTTAATGATCATCATAACTCTTACCTAATCTCTCTAGTATCCTCCAGAGGTTCTTTCAAGCCTCCCATGGTCCCGAACTTCAAGCATTCAAAGTTACTCTTCAAGTTATGGGAATCATTCACCCTCCTATATTAAGCCATGACTTCATCGAGGTCGTGTATTCTGGTTTCCATCTCATTATGTTGAGTTTATTTTCTTATAAGATATCATTACTATCCATTTCATATCAAATTGTTCAGATACACTTTCTGTTCTCATCAATTTGTTTCCTGGATTTTTATGTGACACTGTTAGGCTGCAGAATTTCTCGTAAAAGAAATCACATCTTTCCTTTTCCTTCATGTTTCCCTTTCAGGTGGAATGTCATTTAAATATCCATACCATGATCATATTATGTGCCCATACTGTATTATGAATTATTTATGATTGTTTTACCCTTGTCCATTCTCTTTTCAATGTTTTCTAAAACAATGTTATATAGCGGTTATGCAACTGAACTTTTCCATCCAAATTTCTATCTCATTCTCTCCAAAAATTTTCTTGTTTTATTTTTGGTAATACCCAGACATATTTCATTTCTATGGGTGTAAATGAATAAAAAACTATGATATATTTTATATGATAATATACATATATATAACCATCAATCCCTTTTCATCAGTTACAAATGACATAATAATCTTATTTTTAAGAACATTCTAAACGTCACAATCTTGAAATGAAAAACATTTATTTTATTCTCCATAGGTTTTTTATGAAATTTTTGATTATGAACTATGTGGATCACATTGAAAATAAATAAATATTAAGTGTGTCCCCTGATAGTTCTCTAAAGCATTGGGTAATGAATTTAATCTCTAGAGATAACATGTTTCAAGATACCTTGGTGAATAACCATTGTAATTTTTTTAACACCTTGGGATTGTACCTTGCCGATATGTTCATGAATATATAAAAAAAATGTTGTAGCCATATATGCATGTTATGTTTCTATTTCTTTTCTTTATGATATTCCATTAATTTTTTTCTCATGTCATTTTGTTTTTTAAAGTTATTATTGATATCACAAGTAAACTGATTCCCTTGCTTTACATACAAGGCCTTATGATCACCCATTACATTAATGTTTGTCTCCATGTAATAAGGTTATGAAATTGTAATTAATATGAACCTATGATGATTAAAAACAAGTGAATTAGCAGAATGTTTTATTTTATTTTCATGTATTATGTTCCTGATTTGCAAGACACTAGACATTAATGATCCTCTATTTGTAAAATGTAATGAAAAGATATGTAATAAAATGGTGGGATTCCAATGTTGGGATCAGAGTATATTATACTTATTTAGGAGAATTAGGCACTAAAAACATTAGGAATAACCCTATATAAAATTTTAAATATAAGAAAACTTCATTGTTTTGTGGTTTGTATTGAGTAAGGGTTATATCAAAAAAAAATATCCCTTCCTAGATACGAGCAGGTAGAGGTGGCTCTAGCACAAATTTACATAGGGGTAAAACCCAAAAACACCGCATTGAGCTAGACTCAAATGGGAACTGGTGAACAACAACGGGCTTTGCTACACTCTTGGTTATGACCCTCTAGGGGTTTATTTTTGGCTAATTGAAATATTTTTATCAATCATTATTACGGAATTATAGAGAAATGTAATTGTTTAAGAATCATGTTTTAAGACATGAAATCTATGATTGTTAAATGAATTTTAAATAAAATAAGTACCTCACAATGTTTTTATTCTTTTTGAAAATATAGGGCAATAAGAGTAACCCTACAAATGGTTTCCGTAATGGACCATGCGTTGAGGTCCCTTATATGGAAGTCGTAATGGTATCATTCATGAGAATGATGAACAAACTGACTCATGTTATGGAAAATAATTTGAATCATGCTGAGAGACCAATCTCACCACGAAGGGGAAAACTCTCCGTCGAATCCATAATGTGTCGAAGACCACCAACCATCAGTGGATCGACCGACCCATTGACTGCCGAACAATGGATGAGCTCAATCGAGAAGATCTTTTTTGTGGTTCTCTGTTCTAAAAAAGAGAAGGTTACCCAGGATGTCTATCTGTTCGAAGGAGAAGCCGATCAATGATGGGAAACAATTAAAAACAGAAGGCCACGAGTAGAAGTTGAAGCTATAGAGCTGAAAGAGTTTAGAACGATATTCTTCAACAAGTATTTCCCTCGATAGATGATAACAAGAAGGGAGAAGGTGTTTCTTGAGGTGAAGAAGAAGGAGAATGAATATGTGGGTAGCTAAGAGATGAACTTCACAAGGCCTTCATGTAACACCTCTAGCATCGTCATGAACCCAAATGGAATTGTTGCTATATCAGTCGGCAGATTGAGACCTCATATAAGAAATAATATATCCAACCGAGACTATGATAGCTATAAAGAGATCGTGTGCAATGTGAAGAAAGTTAAGTTGGATTTTGGTGAGACGCAGTGGTATCATTAAACAAACAACAAGAAGACATCGATGGAGCCCATCATAGGTAGGACCATTGATCTTGGAATAAGAGGCAAGAAAGTGCAACATCCCATGGGTAATAAAAGTCGGAATAAGCATTCGAGGAACTTCCTTCTCGGGATTGGGAAATACTACAAGTGTGGAAGAGATGGCCATATTGCAAGGAATTGTCATAGTGAGGTGAACCCTCAACTTACAGACACTAACGGCATGAGGAAGATGGTGCAGGACCTACCTGATTTCTAGTGCATTATGTGTGGACTACATGGTCACTTAGCCAATCACAGTCCAAATTTGAGGATAGTGGAGGGGAACCATCCTCAGCATTCTGCAAATGCCAAGGGAGAAAGGTCACGATTTTTCTATCACGACAACTGAAGTTTATGCTCCGAATGATGTGGTAGAAGGTACTCTTGTTGTTATCATAAATCTATAAAGTACATTGTCTGATTCTGGTTCTATGGATTCATTTTGTTCCTCCATGTTTGAATATAATTTAGAATCAACCCTTGATTTTCTAAAAGTAGAGTTACTATTAAAGTCTCCTTGTGGTATTATCAAGGCATCCTCATTGTTTTTAAACTCTATTATTTTATTTGGTGATCAAAATATTATCACAAATCTTGAAGCCATTACGATGTTGTAATTTGACATTATACTAGGGATGGACTGACTCTCAATTTAATATTCTAAGATCAAATGTAGAAGTAATGAAATCTCAGTAGTACTATATTAAAAACATACAGTTATCTTCCCAGAAGAGATATCTCAACCAGACCCTTTTCTAGAAGAACAAATTAAATCCTTATTTAATAAGTTGATCGGTGAATAAGAAGAAGTAGATGAGATTTTTAGGATAGAAAATGTCCCAATCGTCTAGAAATATGTTGATGTATTTCCCGAGGAGTTACCTAGACCACCAATAGAAAGAGAGGTAGCATTCTTCATTGAGATCATACCAGGATCTCAACCGATATCAATGACCCCATATTGGATGTCAAATGTGGAGTTGGAGGAATTAAAGAAACAAAACCATGATCTTTTGGAGGAGGTGTTTATATGACCGAGTGGGTCTCCTTGGGAAGAAATTGTTCTCTTTTTAAAGAAGTAGTATTGATTGATTCACCTATGCATTGATTATAGGGAACTGAACGAGATAAGAGTAAATAAAAAATACCATCTTCCATGAATTGTTGACTTATTTGACCAACTTCGTGGGGCTCAATTCTTCTCAATGATTGGTCTTTTTTTGGTTATCATCAATTGAGGTTTAAGAAAGATGATATTCCAAAAAATTCATTCCGATCAAGATTTGGGAATTATGAGTTTGTTGTTATGCCCTTCAGACTGACTAATGCACCTGCAATTTTTATGGATTTGATGAATAGATTCGTTAAGGACTACCTTGATAAATTTGTGGTAGTTTTTATTGATAATATTATGATATATTTCAAATTTTGCGAGGAGCATGAAGATCATATATGAGAAATTTTTCAAACTCTATAAAAGGAATAGCTTTTTGGAATGCTAACAAAATGAGATTTCTGGTAACAATATGTTGCATTCATGGGGCACATTGTTACCAAAGAAGAAATCACTGTTGACCTAGAAATGAAAATAGTTTTAGGGGAGCGGCCTCAACCGAAAAAAATAACCATGTTCTGTAGTTTCCTTGGTTTAGTAAGATATTATAATGGGTTTGTGGGAAAACTTTTCACGACCTTATAATCCATTAACAAAGTATACTCGAAAAGGTTTAATGTTCATCGGGACAATGGAGTGTGAGAAATGTTTCTAAGAGTTGAAGAAGAGATAAGTTTATGCAACTGTGAAAACTCTACCCTCATGTGGAGAAGGATTCTTTATTTTTAGTGGTGCACATCTGAAAGGGATTAGGTGTGTCATAATGAAAAATGGAAATTTCATTGCTTTTGCATCTATACAGTTGATGAATCAAGAGCCGAACTATTCCACGAATGATCTGGAGCTAGCTATAGTCATTTTTTCTCTGATGATATGGAGACACTATCTTTATGGGGATAAATGCGATATATACACAAACCAACAATGTTTGAAGTATATCTTCACACAAAAGGAATTAGACATGAGATAAAAGAGATGGTTGGAACTTATTAAAGACTATTATTGTTCAATTCATTATCATCCCAAAAGGGAAAACAGTATTCTTGATGCATTAAGCCTAAAAGACGTAATTGCTCTTTCCATGATGGGGATTCAAAAAGGTCATTTGATAAATGACCTAGTAATGATGGAAAATGGAATTATAAGGGCATGGACATCATCAACCATAGACCAAAGTATTTCTCAACCATCATTACAAGAGAAGATTAGGAACGCTCAGAAAAAAGATCCCTTGTTATAGAAGAAGATTGAGGTTGTAAAGGATAGTATGTTTCTTCTGTATAATATTGATCAACAAGGTGTACTGAAATTTTGTAAAAGATTATGTCTTCCATAGATTCCAGAAATAAACAAGGAGTTGATGGATGAATCTCATTGATCTACATTCTCTATACATCTAGGGAGAAAAAAAATGTATAGGTACCTTTGTAATCATTATTTTCAGGATAATATAAAAACTGTTATTGCTGAAAAGACTTCAATTTGCTTGGTATGTCAGCAAGTGAAGGCAGAGCAACAACATCCTCAAGGGGTATTGCAACCACTACCCATACCAGCATGGAAGTGGTACAATATCACTACGGACTTCGTCAGTGATCTACCAAGATCAGCCAAAGTAAACGCCATGATATGGGTTTTTGTGGACCTTCTAACCAAGAATACCCATTTTATATCAATTCAGGAATACTTCTCTCATGATCAACATGTCAGGATTCACATGAAGGAAGTGGTAATGCTACATGGAGTTCAACATTATATCATATCTGATCATGATCCAAGGTTAATGTAAAAATTATGGATAAGTCCTCAAAGTGCTCTAAGCACTACATTTAATTTAATTATTGCCTATCACCCCAAAATTGATGGACAATATAAAAATACTATTCAAACAATCGAGGACATACTGAGAACAAGCTCAGTGGAATTTAAAGGATGATGTGATCAACAACTCCCTTTAGTTGAGTTCTCTTACGACAACAACTTCCACTTGAGCATTCAAATGTCACCATATGAAGCTCAATATGGGAAGTGATATTGAACTCTTACTTGTTGGGATGAATCTGGTGAGAGAATGATTCTTGGGCCTGATTTTGAACAAGATAGGAAATAAAAATTCCATGCCATCCAACAACACATTTAGCCTGCTCAAATCAAACAAAAGAGCTATGACGACAACCATTTAAGGGACATGGATTTTGATGTTGGTGACAAAGTATTTCTTTGGATTTCACCTTGGTAGAGATTCATGAGGTTTTGGAATAATAGGAAGCTCAGCACTCGATACATTGGCCCCTATGAAATCCTTGATCGTGTGGGATCAGTGGCCTATCAGCTCGCACTTCCTCTAAATCTTGCACAAGTTGATGATGTTACCATGTATCACTCTTGAGGTAGTACATACCTAACCCTTCACATATTCAAAACACATAGGTTTTACAACGTGAAATTCACCTCAATTAGGAGGAGAATTCAGTGGAGATCATGGATCATAGAGACAAGGTTCTACGCAACAAGACTACCAACCATGTTAAGGTGTTTTGGAGGAACCACAAATGAAAAGAATTCATGTGGAAACAATATGATACTATTTGGGAGAAGTACTCACACCTTTAATATTTATAGGGTATGAGTTAAAATTTCAGGGATGCAAAATTTTAAGGGGGGAAGATTGTAATAACCAAAACATTTGTTAATGGAATTCCCTCTTGATCAAATTAAATGTCATAATTTGTGAAATGGTTATACAACATATTCACATGTTTTGTTTTAAATTTTTTGTAATTTAAAATACCATTACAAATTATAAAAATTGCTAATATATCCATTTAATAGTGATAACATGATTATTATAAATATAGGGCTTTAACAATTTCTTTTTACTCAGAAAAAGGAAGTGATGAACTCATCCAGTAGACATGCCCCGTATGAAGCCCATTTAACAGAGCATGGAAAGGAGGTTGCTTCTTTGGGTATTGATCTTAACCAAACCCACTCTGATCTTGAATACGTTACGCTTGATTAGAATCACCTACAGGATAACCAAATGTTGATAGAGATAACCACTCGAGAGATGTTATTCGAGCCACCCCAAGAGTTTGTCACCATCACGCGCCTTATCCAAAGGTCTTTTGAGGGTGTTTTAAACGGTTATGTAACAAAAACCTAGTACTATGAATATTTATAATATTTATATATATAATAATGAATGTACATTCATTTTACTATTGTACCTTTGTAAATAGGTTTTAAAGCAGAAATAGTATGTTTAGTTTAATATTATACTTAAAAATTTATTATGATGAATTAATCGATATATTAATTAATTTTTTTAAATAAAATATTATTATTATTATTAAATTAGTTTTTATTAAATATATATGAATTTATATTTTTATGAATGCAATTGTCATTTTTATTATGATTTGAAAGCCATTTTTTGACAAAAACATTGAAATTTAAATAATTGTTGGTTTTTATTTTAAAAGTGAAAATTATCATATTTAAAAAATTATTTAGATAAAATGAATAGTATTTTAGGAATCAGGTTGTCAAAATTAACCAACTATAAAATTTTCATCATTTTCTAAGCCAGTCAAATGTTTTGGTAAAAATAAAATATTGTATAAATATATAATGTGTTTTATGACATTATAATGACCCAATAGTGATGTAATAAAATAATATAAACTATATGATAGTCCAATATATGTCTTACCATTAAAATAATGTGATTTTGGTTTTTTTATTTATTTTTCAAACCGTTAGTGGATACTCCAAGACTTATATTACATTGTGTCTTTTTTAAATTGGTTTCCTTAAGAGTGTGTCTCAGCTCCACTTAAGAAACACTATTATTTTAGGACGTTCAGACATTGACCATATAAAACATTCATTTCCACAACCCTTAGGAAAAAAACATAGGAAAAAACCAAGGACTGGTTTGTGGTTTTGATTAATTTAATGTGAGGTATCCCAAATCTAAATAATAAACCATTCCCTCTCCTTTCCTATGTAAACCCAACCAAGCTCCAACATAATTTCATCTCAAAGACATTGATTTTTTCCCAATATCGTCCCAAATATCTCTAGAATCATATAATGGTTCCCTTAGGCCTCCCTAGGTCTTGACCTTTAAGCTTTCGAAATTACTATTCCCGGTAAGAGAATCTTTCACCCTTCTTTTTTAATCCATGACTTCCTTTATGTCATGTCTTCTAGTTTCCATCTATTTATGTTGTTGGTGGGTTAATATATGTTATCACTACTATATATTTAATTTCTAATTGTTTGGAGACCATTTCCAATCTCATCAATTTGTTTTCTGAATTTCTATGTGATGTCGTTAGGCTGCCAAATTTCTCTTAAAAGAATTAGCATATTCTATTTTACTTCATGTGTCCTTTTCATGTGGTTTGTCATTAAAATATCTATTACATGATCATGTTATGTACCCATACAATATTATAAATTATTTATTAGTGTACGACCAGTGTCCCTC
Organism: Viscum album; assembly: GCA_963277665.1. Classification (NCBI taxonomy): domain Eukaryota; kingdom Viridiplantae; phylum Streptophyta; class Magnoliopsida; order Santalales; family Viscaceae; genus Viscum; species Viscum album. The sequence goes on along the minus strand of OY728140.1, from coordinate 2,031,951,101 downwards.
TCTTTTCAATGTTTTTTATTACCATGTTATATAGTCATTATGCTGCTGAAATTTCGCCTCAAAAGTTATACCTTTCTCTCGAGAAATTATTTTGTTTTATTTATGTGTGTACCTATACCGATTTAGTTTATATGGGTGTTCATAAATATATAAATATAATATATTTGATTCTGAAATTGACATACATATAACCATCACTCCCTTTCATGGGTTATAAATAACATAATGATCATATTTTTTAAGAACTTTTAAAATGTCATGATCGTAAAATGAAACCCATTCCTTTTATTATCCATGGTATATTTATGAAATATTAGATAGTGATCTATGTTGACTGCATGAAAAAAGTACATATTAAGGGTGAACCCTGATATAACTCTAATGCATTGGGTAATGAATTTATTTTATAGTTATTACAAGTTTCACGATAATTTGGTAAATAACCTTTGTAATTTTTATGACACCTCATGGATGTACCTTGGTGATATGGTAATTAATGTCAAAATGAAATGTTGTTTCTACATATGAATGATATGTTTCATTTTATATTAATTATTATATTCATATTCTTTCATTTCTCATGTCTTTATTTTTTTATTATGTTCTTATTGATATCACAATTAAATTGATTCCCTTGCTTTCATTACTAGGCCTTCTGCTAACCCTTTCCATTGATGTATGTCTGCAGGTTATAAGATGTTGTAATTGTACTTGTGATGAATCTATGATGATGAGATACATGCAGATTAGAATAATGTTTTATGTTATTTTCATATATTATTTTCCTGATTTCCAAGACACCAGACTTTAATGACCCTCAGTTTGTAAAATGTAATGAAATGTTATCCAATAAAAAGGAGAGAAGCCATAAATATGCCCAATTTTTACATAGCTTACTAGTTATTCTATTTTCTCCTAATACAATTCAAATTAATTTTCTATACTCGATGAGGATATAGTTATAGGTTTAGTGTAGGTGGTATATGACTCATCAAGGATGTCTTTCAATTTTATAAACCATCCTAGTTTTATGAAAATCAGTATCACCAAGAATTTTTTAGAAAATTATTATCCCATGATAATAATTATATTTATCATAATCTAGAGATATTGAAATACATGATTTTTACATATTATTATGTGATGAACCCAATACCATCCACCCCTTGTAGGGTGCATTCCTATTTACTATTTGGTGACACATGTGGGACTAATATGCCATCGTTCCGATTTTCTTGGACATGGCCTTCACAAAGGTATGATTTTAATCAAATTAATGAATTTTATATTCTGTCACAACTATATTTTTCACCTAAAGTATCTATGTTTACTGTTCTAATTAATTATTGAACACAAAACCTATCAAATAGAAATTATATTTATAGACATTTCTGGTCATAATTAATTATAATTGATTTTAATTATTTTCTTGTACTTATCCATAATTTTTATATCAATAAAATGCATTAGAATTTCCCTAGTAAATGAATAAGTAATTAATATAATAAATTGATTCATGCCCTAATCTCCATTCCATTAATTATATAATGTAATTTCGTAATCCTATCAAATTATGAAATGGATTAATAATTACCTTTTCATTAATGAACCATCCTAGATACCCTATTACCCTAATACTAGATTGGTAACCCACATATACCCATTACAATTAACACATCCCATGGTTTTGATACTATAACTAAAATTAGACAAGATAAATGTTGTAGGGAATTTTCCAACAAACACATCAGAACAAAATATATATCATGTTTCTCAAGACTACATATAGGGAAAATTCCATGATTCCAATAGAAAAATAAATAAACAAATATTGAATCATAAAAGTACCAAAATATTAAAAGATAAAACTCTAACACCCCTAAGGTAAATTCAACGAATGGATTATCAATCATGGATAAATGAGGCTCAACATAAAGATAACTCTACCTTATAACATAATAAGGTTTAGAAAGATACATTAATAACATAGAGACATGAATATATATATAAATATATAAATTTCATCTCAAGTTGATGTTATAAGTAGTAATAACCATTCCCCATATTCTCAAAAGTCATAAAATTGTCCAGAAAATGGGGAGCAAGCTTCCATTTCCTCACAATACATCAATGAACCAAATGAGTGGAATCTTACTAGTGAACATGATCACCAAAAAAAAAATCCAACATTGACCACCAAAAATTACCATAATAATTTTATAGGCCTTATTTTATTAAAATTATATGACGGGTAAAAATAATATTTCTTTTGTCTCTCAAACCATGCTCGTTCCAAAAAAACATTCACCAGTCTCCAACCTACACGATATAGAATTACAAGGCCACAGAAAATTGGCCTCTAAATGAGCCATTGTGATCATATAATGATAATTTTTTTCAAAACTCATAATTTCCTAAATTTTTATTTAAATATCCTCCAATATCAAGGAAACAAGTGAACAAAATATCCCTTAGAATTTGAATGTCTCTATTTTTGTTCATCCATATTTGGGTGGAATTCCACACTCGATCGAACCTTTGATCTCAGGGCCTCATAACTTCCCCAAAAAATATAGAAGTAAAATGAGGGTCAACATCAAGTACATTTTCTTAGTGAACTATATAGAAATGAATACTCTCTCAGACAATTATATTTTCCATCTCATATAATTTATTTGTATCATATATTGTGAAAATGTTAGCTGATTTAATCAGACTATCAATCGTAAACCATATCACATTATTTGTTTTCTAGGTATATTGGTATCTCACCAAAATATACAAAGATATATCTTCTCAATTCCATTTCATTAACTGAAGTCAACAAAGATTACTCCAACATATCTAGTTCTCATCCTTGATATGTAGGAATGTATAATAATCATAGAAATCATCAACAAATCCACACCTCAAACCATGCCACATTAATAATCACCACATAACATAAAATATATACGTGGTTCTTATTTTCACTTTCCAATGTTAATTAAGGATATTCCACAACATATATAATCTCACAAGTAACAACACAAGAAAATGATATTGAAAACATTGAATATCGTCTATAGAGGGAAATCATTCATCAATGGTATCCATGTTATAATAGGTTATTATAAAACTAATAAACTAATCATCAAGATGTTTTTCCTAAATAATAAATGAGAGAATATCATAGGAAACATTAAAAGTGTTCCATTTGTCCTCGAAAATATTTTATAAACTCTAATATTTAATTGTTAAAAATTATACATCATGTTTCGCTAGTCCAATTATTTTTTTACGACATGGGTCATATGTTTGATGCTCAATGGATCGTCAATGAAATAACATTTCCTTGGGTATGGGAAATTTATAAGTCCATCAAATAAATGTACTCCACCCATCCAAATTGATTGATACTCAATTTTCTTGAGAATAAATATTACTGAATATTTATTGATTGAATAAATGTCAATCCATTCTATGAAATAGTAATGCCTCCAACTTTTAAGGACATCATATATATGAGTTAAATCTTATGGGTAAGATAATTTTTTTCTTGTGTCATATGATACTAAGACACATAGATAATGATGTTTTCACCATGTATAAGAAAAAATACCAAACCTGAACTTGATGCTTCACAGAACACCAAAAATCAATTCCCATCCTCTAGAAGAAACAAAAATGAAAATTAATTTATAATATGTGTCATATTGACATAATAAAAATTATATTTAAAATCCTAGACAAAAATCACTACTTTCCAATTGATAGTGGTTATAATAGAATCCAAAATCGTGAAATCCATCCTGAATATGTGATAATATCAAGAAGTACCCAAGAATATATAAATAACAACAACATTATATTGTTGCTTCAAAGTCATTAAAATATTCACATTATCAATATCAATAGTGGTACCAGGTTTTGATATCATATGTCACAATAACGTCACATGATGGACCCATAAATCACATGTCGATTACTTGGAATAAGTTCAGTTTTTTCTCAACAAATATAGAACAATTATCAGATGACAGAATTGATAATCTATGGATTTATAATTAATAATAATTCCATCCACAGTGACCATGATTAATATATCACGGTACTTGTGGATAATCCTATTCATAAAATACATAAGAATATTTGGTTAAATTTTCAGTCCAAATTGCATGAAAATAATCTCATAATGGTAATACGTACTACAAAAGGCAGTTTTTTGAATGAAGGTTTTTTTATTATAAACTGGTGATAACCATATCAAATATCAATCACCAAGAACCTATTCTCCAATTGCAATTGGTAAAAAATATCATAAATTTGTTGAAATAAAATCATGTTCTTTACTTAAATTATTTGATATTTCGATAATTCAAAAACAATCACAATGACCCATTATTTTTTACCAAATTGTATATGCAACACCCATTATGACATTATTAAGATTATAAAACATTTATCCTTTAGATAATCTAATTTAGTCTTTAACACATTAATTCCACATGGTGCAATGATTATTGAAGGAATGAACACTTTTGTAGTACCAATTACTGAATCAATACAAAACTAAACCTCTATTATATGTGGAAACATAAAGATGCATGAATAAAATACATTGGGATGCTCAACTAAAACATGATGGAGAACATCACTCAAAGGATAATACTCCTTGTCGAAGGATAAAATGATATCAATTTCCTCACATATGTATTATATGATCAGACATTAATCGCAATTAAATCACATTCTAATTAAAACATTTCAAACTTGACATAAAGCATATTAATAATTAACTATTTATGAAATAAATTGATTTTGGTTTTATTATCAATGATAAAATCCATCCTAAAATTAAAATAAGAAGTTTAATGTCGAGGAAAAAAATCCCATATATGATAAATCATAGATAAATATAAGTCACAAGAATGAAAATGAAGATCCTTATCTTTCTTCATTATGATGTGTGTAGTAAAATTAGTCATGTATAATAAATTCTCTATATCAGGATTTAGAATAATCCCATAAAAGTATAATAAAAAAATTATATAAACTGTTATCAAATAATGCAATACAATTATAGATCAAAAGAAATATTCAATTCATTTCAAATGATTGAATGTCATATAGAATCGTGTTCATATACATTTTATATGAAATAGTTTATATAAATAAAAATTTCGTGAGTGAACCCATTAAAAAATCAATAGAATATATATATATATATATATATATATGTTTTCAATATAAATAAAAGAAAAATGGCTACCTTACCTATGATATATTAGTTACAGTCTATGGGATCCTCACACTCCAATGTTACAGATTGTGGAATATATGGACTGTATTTAATGAGAAAATTTCAATTATCTAGTCAGAAATAAGGGAAAATTGTAATCATCAACATCCACTAATGGATAATTAAATTCATATCATGGTTATGATAGTGGTATAATTTTAAATCTATTTATAGTGAATTACCAACCTAGAATTATTTTCACAACCCCCAAATAACTGCCAGGTCTCACATGTACTTCATTCAATAAATCAATAAGGGTCAAAAAAATTAACTTCAAATAAAAAAATATACATTTCAATTTTCAACTATCGCCGTTCAAGATAAAAAATAAATTTCAAAACCAAATAATGGATTTTACATCATTTCATTCCCGATAAAATTTAAACCAATCATTATAATCATATTAATCTATTAAATCTATTTTATAACTAAAATATAAAATATATTTACAATATACATTATTCTTCCAACCACACACTGAATTCAAATTCCATTGAAATATGTGATTTTCCCAATATTCCATACAAAATAGATTCAAATTACAATTCACATTAAATTGGGTTTTCATAATATAATTGAAATAAATGTTTATATATATCATGAAAGTCAAGGGTTTATTTCATTTAAAATTAAAACAGGACAACTTACCTCAAATCATTTGTAAAAAATGAACACACATAGTGTGATTTTCCATTGAATAATGATGAAAATGGTTATCTGAAAATCAAACCAAGAGCGATGATTCAATTAAATATACAGAATATACATAAAAATTAGGAACATATAACACACCCTATGGTAGAAGGAAAGAGAGAGAATGATATCATGGTTCGGATAAGATCACATACCGTATAGGGATCGAATGCGATCTTCCATGTCGTGATCCTCATTAAATGTGGTTTGGAGATTAAAAAATGGTTTCCTGAGATCCCATATGACTTGTAAAATAATAATTAATTGAGTTAGAGGCCCACTAGTTGTAAAATGGTTGTATTGGAAATTATATAATAGTTTTAATAATAAAAAATTAACAATCTATACAGCAAATGTAGAAGCGTTGCATATTTTAAAAAAAATTGTTCACCCAAACCATGGTCCCTAATAACGGAGTGTACTATATATAATAGGTGGTAGAATGGTTTTTCAAACCATGAACGATTCAAGAATAACCCTTAAAAGTGATTGGATGATTTTCACTAGGTGGGTACATGTTTTGGTAAAACCACGCATCAACAACGCACAACACAATATCCCTTCAAAAGAATCCAAAATTTCACTCAAAGAACCCCTGAAAAGGACATAAAATGTGTGGTAAAAAATAATGTAAAGGAGTACATGAAAACTAGTAACATAATTTTACAAGACATAACTATATAAATTATTATATCATAACAATAATATTGAATATGAATAATTTTAGTATTATAGGTGTGGTCATAGATGAGCCACCCTTGGATTCCTCAGGAAATTCAATGAGCACTCATATGACACAATTTGAACTTATTGAGATATATTGAATTGGAGATTCCTATCATGAATTATCCTTATTGTATAAAATATTATTTTTGAAATGATGTAATAGGATCACATAAATATCTTCTATATATTAGGATTCATTAGATTAACTCTTTTGATAAAATTTTTTATCTGTATATACCTAGCAACGTGAATTCGCCACATTTTTCCCAGATATTCGTTCAATGGGTCTACATTAGAATAGAACCCCAGACATAGTTAGATATATTCATTATTGAATTCCATTGTAATTTTACATTTTATTGCACTAATATCACATTAAAATATTTCATGTTATTAAGAGAAGTGGCCTCGACCATTGAGTTCAATGATTCCTCTCTTGTTACCATGGACCCTATTGATTATCATCATCTTTGTAAGATTAATTGGTTGTAGATTTTGTTTTATTATCTCCCTTATATAAAATACCATCTTAAATTATATAAACCTAGAAGATAATTAATTAAATTAATATTGACCAGACACTAACATATGTTAACGAAGGTATGGGCTGTTTAAATTTATATACTATTTTACAATTATATATGTATATAAACATTTTTTGATTATATATATATACATGATGGTATAGATGTATACAGTGGAGGGAAAAAATTATTTATCTCAAATCCTATATAGGTCGATAATGGATCTAAATCAGATTACATATATTAATGTGTTGGAAAGGTGAATCATCCCAATTTGGACAACTGATCTTGATTAATTGATTAGAATGGAGCTCGGTTGAAGATAAATAGGTCAGTTCTTAATATTTTTGGATGGTTTTTTTAATATTGATCATTTGCAGAGAACAAATTAATTCTACCTTGTATACCAGTTTTCTAGTTTTGTAGAGGAATGAAATGAAATTATCATCAATTTTTACATTATTTATTTTCTTGGATTTGACTCTTATTATTACATATTTCTCAGTTTTTAATATATTCTCACACTGAGTTCTTCAGTGATATCATACTTACACTATTTCTATATATATATATATCTATGTGTGTGTGTGTGTTGTTCTTCACTATAATTTCAAAGAATATTATCTGTAGAGACATAGTTTTGGACCTTACTTTTTGTTGGAATTCCCTAGTGTATAGGGGGAGGTGGCCTTGAGGTTATGTTACCCACCATCCCAGATAACCATCGCGTGTCGATAGGTTCGGGACATGACGATGTGTTATCTATTTCATTTATTCTTTTGTCTTATTATTTTGGAAATTTAGGCCTATGATTTGGTACATGCATGGACTTGTAGATAATATGGGATTATGAGTATATAGTTAAGGTTAGGGTTAAAAAAAAGTTGCATGGGAAGGGTAAAATATTCATCTATTTTCACCAATTATTGTTGATATAAATTCACAACTAGTTAATGAACATTAATTATGGAATTTGATATTTTTTAGGATGTTTTACCTTATCCTGTATTAGAAAAGAATTTTGTTACATGTATTATTATAGGAGGATGGAATTCACATGATTTAAATATTCCTTTCCATATAGGTCCATTTTAATTCATGAATTTATTTTTTTTCCTATGATTTTTGAGTCATCCATTTCTGTTATATATATATATATATGATTGTTCTAATGATACATTTTTCTAGGTTTGGAGATGGTTAATTTATGTTTCATTTACTTATTGAAGAATTTTTTAATGTATCGGTTGATGGTGGATTCTTAAATAGGTAAGTCATTACCATTTCATCTATGTACCTATAGTTTGTATAGAAAATCAATGCATTCTATTGAGAGACATATATTGTGATATTATGATGTGTATGGGATATCATGAATTGAAATGGATATTTTACTGAATCATGGAAAAATATAATACATGTTACATTATGCAAAAAAATGTATTCGGGGTTGAAAAAAATGGTGTCACATTTAGTTACAAATAATGAGGGACCTTATTATCTAAGAATAATGATCCATTTAATATAATATTTATTTATTTATATATGAAACATTCTACTCAATATTAAATGACTAACTAATAAGAAGAAATTTTTTCTAGTAAATTTTGAGTAAAAGTTCATTTTGACCATGCCACACTGGAACCCTTGAAAATTAAATTCAAACACTTTCTAATATGCTATCTTTTTTGTGTGTAGTTTTGGTAGTATAATTAGTTGTTATGATTTCACTATATAATATTATTCCCTAATAATTTTTCAATTCTCAAATAAATTTTTGGTGTTTTTTAAAAAATTAATAGAGAAATTCCTCTATGAAATCCTCAATACATTTTCCAAGAGATTAGTGATGAACACACTTCACATATGTTGGGACCTAATCCAATAGTATTTCTGAAAGGGGTTCTGCATCAGGAATCTACTCATAAAACCTAATAGGGCTCTGATTCTCGACATTGATAGGGTTTTATATTTCTAATAATTTCAATTATGTGTCAACTATTAACTGATCTTTTGATGGATGAACTGGTCCATGATTTCTAGTAGTTGTATCCTACCATGTTTTCAATGGTATAATATCCATATTCTTCTGATTCATGGATGTAATTCACTCATTATATATATCATCTAGCATATGAAGATTCATTAATAGAAGTGGGTCGTTCTTTTGTCTTACATGCTTCATGATTTAACAAACCACTACTGAGAAATGATTTCCTACGATAGTCATCATCAAGACCTGGTGTGGGATGAAATTTATTCATCATTTATGATTGATTTTTCCCTTATATGCTAAGAGATAACCAATTGGGGGAGTTTTTGAACTTGGAGGAGGGTTTTATGTCTATCAAGGACTACTCAACACATTTTACTGATTTCAAATGATTTGCACCACTTCTAGTCAGTGGTGACCTATGTGTAGTGCCATGTTTTGATGTTGGTATTAGGTATGTAATACACTCACAGGTGAATATATTTCAGCAATCTATATTTATTATGATTTCTAATTAGGATAATATAACTGGTTTCAATATTAGGGAAAAATAGTTATAGGAACAATGGTTTGGTTCAGATGTCGGCTAAGATATTTTCTTGTAGAACTAATCGTTCACTTGATTTTTTACTTTACATTAGTCGTGGACATAGTATCCCATATTGAAACTATTAAAATTAATTATTTTGAAAGTAATGGGATTGTGATTCCTTAGTGTGATAGAGACACTCAAGTGTTCTATTCTTTTGGTATTAATTGGTATTTTCATTGATTTTGTCAAACCATTCTATATGCTTCCAATGGAAGAGGATCTTCACCATCTCAACCTCTAGTGAATTGATTAGTTTTCCCATATTAGGGGAGAATTGTATTAGATTCATTAGGAAATAACTATGGTGACTTCATTTTCAAGGTAGTAAGACTTCATATTATAAAAAATAATCGAGTGGACCCTATTAGGGTAGTACAATTATTTATTAGGTTGTGAGTTATGACATTTTAGGCCTTACAGTGTATAACCAAGGATCAAAGGGTAGGACCTTTATAGTTTACCGTATTATTATTTTAGTATGTAATATTATATTATTCTTGATATAGTTTTCTCACAATACAATATCAAAATATAAACTATGGAATGTATCAGGCTATAAATTCATTAATTATATTGTTTCTTGACCCTAGACACATCGTTGGGAGTTTATTCTAATAGAATATTCCAATACAGGTACTATTCCATGAGATGAGAATGTATATATTCTAATGTGACCATTTTATACACGAGCTTTGATGCCTCAATTCCATTCTTATAAATGAATGGATGGATTAATATCACACCTACATATAGTTATATCATCACATGGTATCTTTTACATCACTAATGTGTCGCAGTTATATCCAAAATGGTGATTTTAATGTCTAAACTAGATGATTTTGACTAGAGAATCATGGACTTGGTGTAGTGACCTACCAATTCACTAGTATTTTCATTGAGGATAATGGAATTATCTAGATGATTTTCATCATGTAGTAAATATTTTCATGTGTCTCTTTGCAGATTATTATTTTTGGATTACCTCACGAGGGAGAGATAGATTCTATAATTGATAATGTTCTATAAGAATATCTTCTATCTATTACACCATACATGATTAATCCTGCTAATCATTTTTATCACTTGTGATCATTGTATATATATAAAGTCTACATGTTTTTTTCTATCCTAGTACTGATTATTTATGTTCACCCATGTTTTTCCAAAAATTGTATAAGACCCTCAACATATGCATTGATTTAAGATGATTAAACAAGCATGAGATTTAGAACAAGGGTCCACTACCTATGATAAATGATCTATTCAACCATATACATATGGATATAGACTTTTCATAGATCGACCATAGATTGGAATATCATCATGTGTGAGTAAGAGAATTTTATATTTAATGTATGGTTTTTCGAAGTCAGTTCAGTTTATATAAGAATATTTTTATATTTTAGGGTTTATTAATACACCAAATTGTTTATTGGATATGAATAGTTGGGTTTTCCACCCTGATCTGGACCCTTCTATCATGTTCTTCATGGAAGGAATATTGGATCATTATCATCCAATTATGGACCTATATAATCATCATGAGATCAATTTGAATAAACATAGAGTGTATTATATTAGGCTTAGATTTCTAAGCTCCACATATAGATAAAAATGTTAAATTCTTGGGATATATTATCTCGTAATCTGGAGAAACATTTGAGAAAGGGATGATTAGAGTTATGGTTTTGTAAAAGAATCCCAAGAATGGAATTGATATTAATATATTATTTGAGCTCACTAGATATTATAAGTATGTTATACAGAAAATCTAATTCCTGGTTGGACCCCCCACTCGTTTTACCATAACGAGTTTGTGGATCTTATTGTGATGACCACATGCCAATGACTTTCATGAGAAGTCTGTAAGGATTATGTTAGTACCTATTAGGATTCTTCAAAGATAATAGATGATATTAACTAGTTTTTATTAAACAATCATGCATTTTTCTGGGTAAGTTGCATATGTAAGTGGATAAATTCACTAGGAATGGAACTTGGTGGTTGATGCTACATGAGAAAAATTACCAGACACATTATCATGAAGTTGTATAAGTTTTCCATGACTTATATAGCTAGATACACTATAAGATTTTTGGGAGCATTGTGATTTTTACAGACCAAAAAATAATTAAAATATAACATTACACAGTGTAACATGAATATTAGAGGGTGAATATGGGTCGAATAATAATAGTATTTTGATATTAACAGTTCCTATATGTGTGGAAATGGAAATGTGGTTCCAGATGTACTATGTCGGAAAAATCAGGATCTTTACATATTGGAAGTTGGCGATGAATAGAAATTGTTTTCTGGCTTTTAAAAGCTAATTATAGTGTGTCATAATATTCATGAGAAATATTTTTACCATATTTAATATTTACCTCTTAAATCCTTGAGAGGGTAAAAAGGCACCAATTTTTCATGTCTTAAATTATCTGTTATTACGAAGATTATTTCTGGTCATGACACAACACTAGATTGTTTCCTTGATAGAGATGATATCTTACGTTTACATTGGCATTTATGAGTATCTACAAATATGACATAGTAACAAATTTAGGAGTCCCCTTCATCTCTTTGTGAAATTTATCCTGGAATCTCCCAAATGTATATTGAGATGAGAAAATATTATTTTTTCCATGGATTATTAATATGATAATTTTTTAATCAATATATGATTAACATGTTAGCATGTGAATGAGGATCAATAGTGACATAATTTATTGTCCCTTTAATTATTAATACTATAATTGAAATGTTAATAATTATTAAAGAAAATTATAATTTTCTTACCCGGTTCTCCATGAGGCAGCGACACGGGCTGGGTAGTTGTTTATTCATTAACTAATGAATCACATTTCATTCATATCTGGGAGACCTCATTGGATGATGAATCCATATGAATTTATATATGTGAGATCATATACATCCTTGGATACCTCCTTCTATCATTTCTGATATGGATTATTGTTTCCCATTGACAATCTAGTGGTTTTTATAGAGTGATACAGTTATACATGAGCTCATGAGCACATGATTTCACACCCAGACAGATTTGAAATTGTAATGGATAATAAAATCATTAGAGGAACCATAGTTATCATGGTTCCATAATTTTAGTACTTCGTGGGGGGAATCATATTACTCTCATTGATACCCCATATAAAAACATATTTTAGGTAATGATTTAAATATATCCTTATACAACCTTATATGGTAGGTCATTCCATTAAACCCTCAAATTGAATGAGGCGTGATAGGCAGTTCTATTGTGTCCAGTTATCTTTATGGATAATTCATAGTAGAAAACGATTATCAAGTAGCAGAGGTCTAAATCTCAGTCTAGAATGAAATCATATATCTATCAACATCAATGATCTTTTGATATTGATGCCAGATATTGTGTTTTCCTATGGGTAACCCACAGACGTGGGAATGATCCTATATAGAGATAAGGGAAGTTGTATCTTCATTATGACAGGCTATTTTTGATTTTAGATAAGTCAGGATAGAAGAATATTTTTTGTGGTTACCATCGAGTTATTATTCCATGCATGATGTGTTCCAAGAATCACATCTTAACTATTGTCATGATAACCCATCATATAACTTTTTCTAGAGGATATAAAGTTTGTCGTGATGATTCTTTTGAGAAATATCTCAAAATGATCATTGAAAATACAAAAATTAATATATAGGGAAGGTTGTAATATTTATTATTGGAGTTATGGTTTTATGAAAAAGTAAACAATGAAACATGGGAGTGGGAGAATGACATAAATTCCCCTTCGATGGAGTTTTTCTATGATAAAAAAATTATGCCCCATTAATGTGATATCGTGAATGGAATCCATTAAGGGGGGAAGACTATTAGAATATAGTTTTTAAATATTTTTTGGATCTTTTATATTATATTATATTATTTATTTTGGTCATTTTATGGATTCATGACGACTTGTTCAGACTTTTTTCTGGTGTCAAGGTTAACTTTGGGGTCTTGAATGTAGTGTTTTTTAAGTAAAATTGGCTCCATGGTTAGTAGTAACCATGTGACCAAGAAATCCTGGTTTGAGTAACTCTTATATGGAATTATAGTGGGATTCATGAGGCCACATGATTTGAGGAAATTATGTTGAATGAGGAATACCCTAATGAAATTAGATCAATTATTTTTAGTAGCAGCGTTATCTAGAATTATGCAATGTTTTCCAAACTATGTGTATGAAACCACATTAATTCCTCTATAAAAAATGGAAGGCACATAGTTGGATAATGACTTTTGAATCCATGCAGTAAAACCATGCAAACCAGTTATTTTTTTGTAATATTAAATAATTTCCCTAAATTTATTTAAACATCACTGCATCATTGTTGCTTTATTCTTGCGTTAGGTTTTCAGTATTTCATCAGGTTAGAAGATTACAAGGACTTATAAAATCGGTTACTTGATATTTTTATAATCTGTTTCCAAATATATGCATTTTTAATCTCACTTGATCCCTCTTAGTAAAAGATACATTTCACAAACATCAATTATTATTTATTCATGCCTACTTTTCCCCTATTTTAATGTGAGATCATAGTATTTATTTTAATAGAGATTATCAATTAATCCATTTTATTTAAATCCAAGACAAAAATAGGTTCAATATTTGATGAGGATAATACAATATGTTAATATTTATTAGTCTTTGAATGATCCCTCATGTATCAACATTTTATAAACAATTGTCTTTGTGTAGACACCAGTATCATTGTGCGTTAATTATGGATGTCATATTAATTTATTATAATAAATTTTCTCATATTATTAATAACGTATTATATATTATCCAAATATCTAAAGATTTTTTACATCAACAGCATCCACAACATGTATTGTTATTTTATAATTTTGTTTTGGTGACCCATGTGCATTAATTTGCACCAACATTTAGGGGTGATTTTACATGGCCATTATAAATGTACGATTTTTAATTAACTGGTTGTATTTTAGATGATTGAAATATTATAGTTATCACATGAGAATTTTACTTTATGAATTCCAATTAATTAGTGAAATTATAATATTTTAAATGTAAATAAAATTTATAGATGTCACATTGACTATTTAATTAAAAATGAATTGAATTGTTTTCATGTCGTCGGCCTTCACTATCATGTTAATGAATTTTAAAAAAATATACATATCAAATAAATATGAAATGTGTTTAACAAGTGGTTGTATTTCATCTTAACATTGACACTATGTATGTAGGGAAATGGAATAAACATATAAAATAGAACTAGTATTTCCAAAAAAACTGTATAAATGAAATATTTGTTTGATTCTTGTTGTATATGAACATTTTAATATTTATTAGAGTGTTTATACTTGGATCATACATGGATTACCAATGGAATTCATTAAGAACTTATAGGACACTATTCTAATTTATTGGTCATATTGGGAAGGTATATAGACACATTTTTACATTTTTTTTGTACTCATTGGTACATGAAATGATGTTTTATGATCCCTTAACTATATTCCAGATATTATGATTCATTGGATACAATCCAAAGATATATATTGATGTATTCAAAAAAATGGGGCCATGGATTCACCCCATTGGACGTATACAATCACGACATATTTCTTCCTTCGAAAATATTCATGTATTCATTTAAAACAAGTTATTATGTAAATTTATTGGTGATAACCCTTGGATTATACATATATCCCTTTATTAGACTCTATATTATTAATATGTGTAAGATCAACTATTACTGTAATGTATTCCATGGTTATTAAATTTGATCCTCTTAATTATAATCATCATTATGGAATATATTGTATCTTCCTCAGATCCTCTTACATAATATCCCCTATATATAGTACAAGAGACACTTATTATGTCATCTAACATAATTAGTTAAATAATACATACTCAGACATCAACTAAGGATTAAATATGTATGGTTCATTTTCATTTATGTAATATCTTACATTTATATGTACATGCAATTTTTTCAATTTATATACATTGAATGGATCACATAAATTAAATTGTTGGTGGCCAACTAGGATTTATCTCACTCAATCAGGGCCACTGATGGTTCTCAGTCACATTACATGTATATAAGTGTTGAAAAGGGGACGTATCTAGAGTTGGAAACACTATATTGTTTACATACATCTAATGGATCATTGTAATAAATGACCGGTAAATTTATTGGGATTCTAGGATGGGTTTTTTGGTTTTTTAATTATTTATACATGTGTTCCCAATCTCCATTAATAAATTTTTCCTAGCATTATAGTGAAATACAATGACATTTTCATCATTCTAAAAATGATTTAATTTATAGATTGATAGTATATTTTTATTATTTTTATTGTTTTACTAAGTATTCTTATGTTGATTTCATAATTGATATCATGATTAAAAATTATACTTTTTTATATTAACATACCATTCATGTTTCACTCTTACAATATAAAATTGTATCCCCAAAGACACACCCTAGTCCCTTACATATAGTCATTATACTTTCCCACTACTGGAGGTGTACATGAGTCCTTGTGGCCCATCAACACAGGGAACACTCGAGCGGAACCCAGGTGGGAATGTCAATGTGAAGCAGATCTGGTTAGGATGGAAATCTAAATAATTTTATTTTCATTCTCATATCCAAAGTGGTATTATTTTAAATTGATATTATACATTAGAAATTTCCATTATAAAAATGTCCATAGTTAATAGACATTGTGGACCATGAAGTGATGAATAAACAACTAAATGAGAATTTGGATAAAGGATTCATACAAAAATGCAATTCACCTTGTGATTCATGAGTCCTATTCGTCAAGAAGAATTATTGGTAAAAACAACATTTCATTGATATCATTAACACACACAAAAAGATAATGGACATGTATCATCTACCATAGATTGTTGAAATTTAATATAAGGTACATGGAGGCAAACACTTCACAGTGATGGAATTTCGGTTAGTGTATTATCATGTAAGGGTTATCATATTTGTTATTTATATGACATCATTTCATATAAATTTCTATAACAATGATTTCATCATAATGCTATATAGACTAAAAACATAATAGGACTCATCATGGTCATGATTAATATGGTCTTTAATGATTACATCAATTATTTTTTTGTAGTAATTATAGTTGATACTATAATATAAACAAAAATTAAGGATGAGAACAAATAGTATTTCAGAACTGTGCTGAATTCCTCTACAAAGGAGAATCATTATTCAATGTAATAAAAATGAGTGCTTTCTGAATAATTCCAATTCTATTTAAATATTATAAATTGTAATGGGATATATATATGCACCTAAATTATTGTAAATATTTAATTATATAATATTCCAATATCTATGAATGAAAAATGTTTAATTCATGGATTATCTAGGTAATATCATCTATTTTTGAGAAATTTATCTTGATTTTTGACCCTCTAACTATGATTAATATGAAGGGTATAATTTTTTTGTACACATGAATGTGAAAATTCTATCACTGATTTGAAAAAAGACTTATCATATATCATATACATTAAGTACTTTAATTTGTGTATCTTTTCATCGAATACAACAATGCTTTGGAAAATTGATTGGGTTCTATAGTAATGTAGAATGAAAAATTAATAACCATGTAGTCAAGGGAAACAAATGGTCATGAATATAACTTCCCCAAATATGATCTAGAGTTAGATGTAGTGACCATTGCATTGAATATGTGGTGTAATTATCACATTGGGGAGAAGTGTAAATTATATAATGATTATAAGAGTCTATTATTTATATTCACATAGAAATAGAAGAATATTCACTAATAAAGATTGATATATCTAAATATGTACTATGAATGATCAGTACACTTCCATCCAATGAATGAAAACTATGGGTAATATTCATTAGGTATAATGGATTCTTATGTTTTATGATTGATGGGAATTGATGAGGATCTGATTTTCAAATAATTGAAAATAATGGACATGTGAATAATAAACTAAAGAAATACCATCAGCCCATTAAAAAAATTTAACAACCCTTAAAGTGATTATATTGTATTTTAAAAGAGGATATGTATAAAATTAGTTGAAATTATACACTATAAAAAAATATTCATATAGTAAGAAAATAATGACGAAGTAGTTGTATGATTTGGGCCATAAAAATTTGTACCATTAAATGCTACATTTAAGAAAAATATATGGGATGATACTTATATCTCTACCTTCTCTATCCATATCAGTAGAAAAAATTAACATTATATCTAATTTAAATATTGTTGGGATGACATGATTAAATAGATCACAGAATACACCTCATGGTGTAATGTATATCAACATGTTATGGATGACCTGAAAATATAAAATGGGATAATTATACATGTACCCATATATACAAGGAAATATAATAAATAACAATGTTAATGAATATGTAATGAAAAGTAAATCATCAATATGTTAAATTGAATTATATCATTTCATTATTTGATATATGTTTCATAAAAATAACAAATCTACAAAAGTAGATTTTAATTTTTTTTGAATTCTCAAATTTTCGTTAAAGGTTTGTACTTGTGGTTATTATAATTCATCCAATCAATGCTAAATATGCATTATTATAGTGTTTTCATAGATTTATTTCCTTTTTGAAATTTTATGTTAATTATTCATTTCATTAGGATAAATGTTTTTATAAAGGACACTCATACATATTCTTCACATAGTTGATCTATATAAAAATAAAGAATCATATACTAAACAATCATCAAAATCCATAAAAAGTGATTTTTTTTAATTTTAAAAAAAATAAGATTAAAATTTATCTATATGATGTGATTTAATATTATATACATTAAATAAGATGTTCCTTATGTTTCTCCAAAATGATTCTTATTGTGGATGAGTTAATATATAAGATATGAAAACAAGTACCATATATTCTGGATTACTCATTACATGGATCATCCATTTATGAAATTTTCATTTAAAAAATGTTACATTCTTCTTACATAGATTGAATCATTCATATATAGTTATGACCTATATAAAATTATAAATATATCCATCCTAGAAGTTTGGTCTACATGTATAACCAAATGAATCTTAAAAGGTTAATACATTTCAATATTCTCAATAACCGATCTGAAATTTTGTTATATGCAGTCCCATGATATATAACATGTAGTTCCAGACAAAAAAAAATTTCACCCTCATATTTTGACATTTTGATTTCATAAAATATTACCAAGTTGGCTTAAATATATGTAACCCTATCTCAACCACATAAAATAACAATACATACACATAAAATAATTTTTGGAATTGATAAAATAATTAAAATAAACATCATATTTTTTCTAATATAAATAAGAACATTTCAATTATAAAGTAGAGTATTTTAATAAACTTATCTACATTAGAAATTTTTTATCCAACTCATTCAATCCATCCATAAATACAATTCTTAGAATTAAAAAATAAATAATCTTTTAGGAAAAATAAGGATTGTATTGTTTCTCTATAATTCATCATTCTTCCTAAAAAATATTAGATATGATAAATATTTTTAATTATAGATATAAATGTTTCCCATTAAAAAGTTAGTATCTAGATTCATTATAATCACCTAAAACTATTCCAGAATCCTATTCTTAGACATTAGGAATATTACTTATCTTGAAGATTGGATTAATCAATTAAATGTTTTATTAAAATTTTCCAATTATTGATTAAAATATTCTATTCATAAATGGAATAGTATTACACATTCATTATTACCAGTCAAAGAATTTGCATCATCTTCAAGAAATATAGATCAATGATACTACATAAATCGTTAATAACTCAAGGGCATATATACTGAAAGGATTATTGGAAAAAATTACAATCATCTTAATAATTTTTGGAACATCATTATAATTAAATTTTTTCAATGTAAATATATAAAATATATTCTCATTAAAAACTTATTATTATTTTTATAGAACTTCTATTCGTATACCCCCTTATTTATAATATATATAATTAATGTATTCTCACTACTGCATATTGAGTCCATAATTTTATGGATGGTATTCATATATCCTAAAATTTAGTACTTTCAATTTTCATTAAATGTAGACTGATTTTCACCCTTATTATTAATATTTGGATACCTTTCTTCAGATAATAATGTACCCACAATTTATAGTTAAATGTTTTCTTAACTAATAAATAATTGGTCTACATAGAAATACGGGTTCAATAAAAATGATCATTAATTTTAATAACCATGTTATCTATTCGTTGAGGTATCTCTATGTGCATGCACAATAATAGTTTTATGCAGGTACTGTAACAAATATTATATTAGTTACTATAGTAGGTATTGTTTAGTACTGTAGCAAAAGATACTATTAACATTGGGCCCTTAGTTTTGCCTTCGAGTCCTTAAGGCCTTATGTCCATCCAGACTATCGAGTCAATAAGTCTTTTGGGCCACCATAAGGCGTTCAGGCCACCTCAATCCCTTTAGGGCCAATTGATATGTTGATGCATAGAAAAATTGAAAAATGTACAATCTCAAGAGGAGGATTCAAGAGCACGAAACATTCAATATAGAAGGGCTAATATATTTAGAAGAATGATATGGTATGTCATTTCCATAAGTAATAGGTATATGCATATCAACACAGGACATCTAGTCAAACATCTATGAAATGGTGGAGAGTTGATCATGATGATGATTCTAGGGAGGGGAATTTTAAATTAGTCATATTCGGTATAATTTCCATAAGAACCGTCGGTCCTATAATGTCTTCAAACCAACATGCAACGAACTCTCTAAATTCTAGGAGAATTTTTAGGGTTCCATTTATTTTCATGATATGGGGTTTATATAATAAATATAAATTAGGACAATGATTATTATGTGAATATCCTACCCTAAACATCAATTTTTTCATGTGATTTTTACAATTCAATATTTTAAAATACAAAACAAATTTAAAAAACAATGTTCTATATTGTTAAATCCCCAATGTTGTGCTATTAAATGATATTTAACAAGTATCTATTTCTCCCAAAACAATAAAATAACAATTTTATATTAACCCTGATGGATTGATTTTATTAAAACTATATTGACTTCCTATTATTCATCAATTTTCTCTTGGATGATTCCCTATATTGAAAAACAAATACATTTGAAATATGAATAACATTAGGTACTGTAGACTCCACAATGAATGAAATATTTTTTTACATATTAATCATCAAGTAAACTATATAAATTATTGTTTTAAAATTTCTAGAAATCTTTAGAAGTTCAATATCATTATCTTTCGAGACCTATTCCGATTTTTTAATAATGGGATTTTTATTTTTTAATTATTTTCATAGAGTGAATGGGATTATTTACTTGAGATGAGAAAAACAATCATTTTTCAATCATTATCCATATTATATCCAAAATATAGATGAATGAACATATGATAATAAACGTCTTAAGAAATTTAATATTCTTACTTCAATGCATAGACTCTAATTTCATATATGTTTAAACGGTAATTGGATATATTGGTTCATTCACACCGTTATATACTAATTTATTCTTCTAAAGAATCTATTTTATACATTTGATATAAACATATACATCATATTTAATCGTTCCATAGATGAGTTCATTCTACACTATATTGTCTTTTAAAAAAAATCTAAATCTGAATTCATATTCTACATCATTTTTTTACAAATGAACAGATCATGATATTTATATATTTGATAAATTCGTATGAATATAAAAACTATCCCCTTTTTTAATTTTTATTCATGTTTTCAATTTAGTCATCATTGATTTCACATATCCATTATAAAAAGTTTATTTTCCCTTTATATTGACATTGTAATCAATATTTATATAATACAACATCAGAATAATTTTTCATACACAATGTTTTAGTTTACTCTCAAAGGATATATTATCATGAATTCATAGATACATTTTTTTTTATCCTTCTCGATACAATTTCTATAAGAAGAGTTGGGTTGTTACATGTTAACATTATAAAAAATTGTAAAAACACATTTTTATTATTCTGATATGTCTTAAAGGGATTAACATATCTTAATAGTTGAATGATTTATAATTTAGTGTATAGTATCATAATGTCCAACATGTATCATTTTAGGTTAATATCAACTCACCAGAACATTTGTAATTTTTATATCAACATATAATAATTAACCATTATATAAATTAAAATCCTTATGACAAAACATTAAATAAAACATGTATTATCCAATTAATATCATTTGAACTATATTAGTAGTGTACTAATAACAAAAATTTGAATTATATTTTGAAATAGATCACTGTTATTTTGGGTAAAATTTGTGGATATTATTTTCAATTACATGACTACTTCTTTCTATGTATTTTTAGGTGTTCTAACTTCATTTTCTACTACCAATAATTTCTGTACATTGACATTAATAATGTATATATTGTCAAACCAGATTTCAATCAAGATTATTTAATGGTAAAATAGGTTATTTTTTTCCATGATCACCTTGTTTTTTTATTAAGAGATTATTCTAGGAAATTAATTATACTCATATGATTTTTTAAAGAATGGAACTGTATATATACATCAGTTTATTCACCTCTCTTATCATTATATATTGAAATATTCATCTATATATCATCATGATTTTCAATTGTTCTTCAATATCAGGTACAACCATGTTGATTGTTTTCTTATCATCCTTATCTGATCAAAACCATCCTTCAAATTTTTATTTCTACTTAAAACATCATCTGGATTCCATTTTCATTTTTAATTTCATAAATTAACAATGACAATGAGTATTATTATTTAGGCTTCTACAAGAAAAAATCGTCATATAATGATATTCTATATAAAATAATCCAAGGTAATAGATCATATCATTATATATTTTTTTATCATAATTTTAATGATTATTTTTGAAATATTTCAACAACCATTGATAATGTTTAATAATGGATTTATATGTATTTTTATTACATTAAATTTTTTTATTACAGAGAATCTGATTTTAAATTGACATGAATTGGATTATTACATTATATCAACATCCTATTATAATTGTTATTTCTCATCATATAAATACAAAAGGAACAAATATATATGTGTCAAAACAACACATGACTTCTTATTCATGTATTCCATAATCTCAATATAGAGGTCCTCAAAAAAATTATTTGGAAATTTACATAATTCAAATGATATGATAATATTGATTAAATTAAATGGAAATTCTAATAAGAATGAGTATAATGAGTACCACTAAAAGTAAACTAATTTAGTGTATGAATATATTTCCCTGTTTATTTTCCCCCATCATCATATATTCATAAATTGTAAATTTATACACAAACATTGATGAATATAACAATTCTACACTATGATTCAAGGAAATAGACTTCCCAACTAGAGGCTCTTCTAGGAAAAAATGAAATGAACATTTCAAATAATAATATTAAAACTTTTACATATGACACATATAATCCAATCTACGGAATTAATTTCACTGATATCAAATGAAATACCGAATGGATATGTGCAATGAAACCGAATAGTGGGTGAAAATCAGTTGTGGAGAAACAAGAATCAAGATAAAAATATTCTTTTATGCTTTAATCCCTTTATATGTTAACATGAACTACCTATTAAAAAGTAATTGAATATTTTTATCTATTACACTAAACAAACCATCACATGTCAATATGGAAATAAAATTATGTATATAATAGAATAATTTTAAAATGATTATACTTTTTGTGAGAAACATTCATAATTTATTGAAAATGATTCACTAATTCATATATTTTCCCCTGTAATTTAAATGATCAATTACATATGGATGGGTCAGTGTGCATATGGAATCCATGTACACCATAGTAAATAGGTGTTAATTCAATATTATAAAAGTTTAAAGAAGCCCTTAAATTATATCAAACATTCTTCATCATCACAACTGGTCTTCCAACTTCCTTGAAAAAATTGAATTTGATCCCTATTATGCACATGAATTACATTATTCCAACCAAATGTGTTCTAATTCATTTCAGAAATGATTTTTAGCATACCATAAAATCTGTCCAAATAGAAGCATGCAACAAAATCATTGATTTCATCTAAACATATATATTGTGGTTATAAAATTATATATTATCTCGCCTTAACCTTGTCTATAAGGAATTCAAAAACCAAATCAAAAAATGTGATGATTCATGCACGTCAACCTTTCTAACTATATCCTCTTATTTTTCATTGTTCTTTGATTGTGGGAATCAAATCGAAAAATATGTGAACATGTTTCACCTTAATCATCGTGTTTCTCATTCATCATAAATTCTAAAATGTGTAATATTTAAAATATAGAATCAGTATATCAATATTATTATCTATGAGAGTTACCCATTTCATTAGAAAAAAGACAATTTATCTTTCAAAAATTCAACACACCTTTTCAGCAAGTGATCGTAAATTTATTTGTTTGGGTGAATTTTTTTATAAAAAGTAAAGGTCATTTGATATTTGGTGGAAGAAAATTATAATTTATAACAATGAAATGGAATATAAAACATTTTATTACATTCCATTTAGTGAACTACATAATGATTTTTTGTCAACCACATTCTTTAATGAAAAGTACAATGAATCCCCTTTTTACCGTTTTCTTTTTTTATCACATAATTAAATTAATAATATATTTATACATATATCATAAGTCTATTTTTGTCATCATATTGTAAAAACAAACACTAAAAACCATTATTCATATATATTTGATAATCATATAAAAATATCATTAGTATAATTTATATTCATTTATTATGAGATATTTACAAAAATATTTTTCAACATTTTCTTCAAGCATTATACTCTCAAGAATATTCTCACTATGTAAATTCAAATATAATTATATATAAAAACACACATTGTAATATATATCCATAATATAAAATCAACTTTATTATCATATTTTGTGTCTAGAATTCTTTAAAAAATAATTTCATTATTTCTTTTTCTATTAATTTTGTAAAAATTCCATATATATTAATATTAGTCCCCTAATTTTGAATATGTCCCATCTCAATAAATCTGATAGAATTAGAAAAAATAATATGATATTTCAATCATCTAAGGTCAAAATCAAAACATTATATTCCATATATATATTAGTCAAAAATATATATTGCCAAATATTCTCATTTCAAAAC
Organism: Viscum album; assembly: GCA_963277665.1. Lineage (NCBI taxonomy): Eukaryota > Viridiplantae > Streptophyta > Magnoliopsida > Santalales > Viscaceae > Viscum > Viscum album. Next base: position 2,031,926,010 of record OY728140.1, on the reverse strand, counting down.
CATATAATTCATATTAAAGTGATCTACTCGCCCTATTATCTATTAATATATTCATATAATGGAACTAAATATATTATGAAAATGTATCATGGATATTTTCACATTAGTCAATTATTTGAAATTATCTAATATATATTTCAACTGCATATTACTTTGATAAAATGATGTTTATCATTATAATGAATTCAAAATTTGAACAAAGGGATTACTCTTATAGTATTCTTAAATAGTCCACAAAAATAATAACATTACTGCATACCTCATTCAATAGGAGTTAATACCTCTATGAATTTTCCATTTTATCGTTTATTTTATATGAAACTGTTACCCATATGATGTGTACTCATATGTATTATTCTCCATGTGGATTCATGAAGACATAGATTAATGCCATATGATGTTTTTTAGACAACATATGAGGTATATAAATTATCTATTTTTACTATCATATGACTGTAATAAATCATATATAATTATATAATAATCTATACATTCAATAAATGTATCATCACTTTCTATAGAATATTTTTTTTACTCGGTAGAGTTGTATTATTTACATTATTTAATTCACCACATCCTTTATCAATCATATCAAATCACCTCCAAAAGTATAAAATAAATATTGGGATTGTTAAAATAATTCCATAAATAAAAATCATGATACTAATATATATTACAACATTCAAATAACATGATTGATTATATTAATAAATATCAAACAATCTAAAATTCCTTTTTTATTATTCACCCTAGCCATCATCTCTGTTCTTGCAAAAACTAAATATAAAATATCATTTGAAAAAATACATTGATAGTTTATGTAAAAATATTCTATCTGTATTAATATAATTTAACATATCTTTATATTTTTATTTAATTTTAAACAAGTGGTATAGTACCATTTCATCTTTATTTTTAATTAAAATCACATATAATTATTCATTACATCACTTATCGAGCTCTATGATTTATATATCACATAATTAACAACATAAATATTAGTCAGATTTTTTGGATGAAGTCCATATTTTTTTAGTCATTAATTCAAGCATAATGAAACCTCACTCAATATTTTTTCCTCATCAATGTATAATTAGATTCTTTAGGTTCATTATTTGGTTGATACCATTCACGAACCAAGATGTTTCACCATCTGATCTGGCTACTGACCTAGTCTATGGCATGACCTTAATGGAATTACTGATCCCCATGGCCCGGAACAAGTTCTCGTGTATCACAAGTAATATATGTGTACAATTTATCATATTAAATAAAATGAGAACAAACAAAATTCAATATAAACCAAAAAATGAAAATTATATAGCCTAACTATCCATCAATATCTTTTAGATTTTTTTGTTTTTAACATGAATCATAAATCCTAGGGGAACTATATTAATAGAAAACTATACCACCTACCCAAACCTTAATGCTACATAATGAGCCACATATTCAAGCCACCATCACCAACATATATTATAAGACCACTAAACAACATAAAACCATCTATAATCACAATAAAACTGCATAGAATAAAAAAATAACAAGATCTACAAACACCCAGAGATATTTATAGGGTGTGAGCCAAAGTAGAGTAGGATTCCACCCAAAAGACGAGATTCAATGCCAAAACATTTTTATGTTAATCTAAACAATTCATTAAATTAAATTCTATTGAAATCATTTCTATGGAAATAATAATAGTAGTTGAACAATTCAAAATGGAACACAATAAACGAGAAAACATTTTATAAGAATTTTATTAATGCAAAACTGGGGTTTATAATGAAAAAAACACATGCGTATTAGAGGTCTGTTGTATGTCGATATATAGAACTACATAAAATAATGTTGAGCACCATGGGTAAATTCCCTCGGGCTAATATATCTCAAGATGGACCATAGATCAAGTTAAAATACAGATTCTTATATAGTAATAATAACTGTCAGTGTCCTCGTGCATGAGAAACTATAGATGAGAAACATGAAATGTTCTTGTGACGATCATCCATCGTCATATTTTTCTAGTGTTGTAAACATCAATCTAGCTATGTTACTCTGGGACTTTCCACTTCTGTATAACTAACACACTAGTTCTAGTCCACCAAACATGATATATGTGGTTACATTTTTAAAGATTTAATGTCCACACATCACACATATCACCACTTTGACAACACAATGACAATTATTTCATGGAAATTTACCATTTTCTATAATGAAAACCAATTTCCACATAAATCACACCAGAAATCCCTTTTTAGAGACATTTTCCATCACTCACATGTTTCATAAGAGCTTATTTAACAATCATTACATACACGCATAAAAAACTACTAATTCAATGGTCCGAGACCCTTTAGTATCATAATCACACCTTGATACAATTTTTAAAATAATATTTTTATCTTCAAATAATTCACAATTCCTACAAAAATTCATTAGAAGGATAACATGCCAAAAATAATACATTTTCCATTAAAAATCAACATTTAAATATACATGCACCTCATGTGCATTTGAAAATAAATTCTTCACCTCTAAACAACCCTTCAAACCATTTTTGTAATCATTATGTAATAACATACACAAATCATAAATATTTATTTTGTAAAATCCATCCCCATCATACATAAATGTCAAACATCTATAAAATTTATTATTAAATTCTTAAATTAAACCATTGTACATATCCATAAACTCAATCAAACATATTATATTAATTCAATATTGATCAGACATGGAACCACATACCGCTAGTGATTAACTATTCAAAAAATGGTGTGAAAGACCATCAACACCACAACAACACCACAAAAATGAAATTAGAAACTCTAATCCGGAAGATCCATCCCAAAAAACAATGGTTAAAACTCTAAATAAAATACGTTATCATGGGATATGAATACCCCTAAAAATAAAAGAGGAAAAAACTAGAAATACGAGGGGAAACTGGATTGAAGACTCATACATGAGTGTTCCTTGAAGAATGAGGGCCAAAAAAATGTGAGGTCCAATGAAGACATTGCAGGGAGAGGTGGATGCAAGGGAAGGTAGAGATGAGCGAGGAGGAAAAAGGAGGTTTTGGGATTAAATTGAGAGGAAAGTGAAAAAATGTAAAATATTTTATTACCTAGGTGTGTTCCCGGTTAGTCTGCATTATTTTTCAAACCATACAGATACAGTTCGACCTCCTATACCAAGGGAGACGCCTATCATATGAGAAGTACTCATGGTATGAATAAATGTTGAGAATCCGTGTAGTCCATTTTGACCATGAACAAGACCTAACACATAGTTTCTAGGGCCGAAGTGCATGGTTACTCATAACTATATTCTAACCATGTGCAACAAAAATTCTATTCCAAATATCATAATTTTATCCAATGTTTAAAATAAATCCTATAGGAGAAAGGTTTTCCAAACATAAATAGTGGGAATACCGTTAATGATTAAACATGTCACACCCGTTTCTCTAGAAAAACGACTTGGAACTAGACCCTTACAAGAATAATGGAAAACATAAAACCATGGTGTGACAATTCTTCCCACTATAATGATCGTTGACCCTTGAAAGGACACAACATGGCGGGAACCAAACCAATAATGACATTCCTTCATTGTTAGATTAGTTCCCCAAAAAAATCAAAAATAGAGGATGCTCAATCCTCCTCCAATGAAAATAATACATACAAATATAATAATATACCTTTATGTGTCACCCACCCTCAGAAGTGATTTCACCTCCAGTTGATCGATTAATGGAATAGAAATTTTCAATAATGCACCATCCTACTTATCAAAATGAATCACCTCATCCATAACAAGAAGAAACTGACATCTCCTGTGTGAAATAAACAGACTAGATCAAATCATATACTAGGACACCCCCAAAACCGTAATTAAAAAAAATATTTTGGACACTCTATACCTAATGCTTACACAAGGAAGGGTCTTAGGGTTAGATAGCTCAGAACGATGCCACTTACCTCTATGGAATTGCCAACAATGAAACCGATGTACTGACATGTTGTGGCCCGAATGGAATCCCCGCAATAAAAAATAACTAAAACCCAAGAAGGGACTGGGGATCCTACATGGGAAGCCCCTAATAGACCATGAAACATATTGAATTGGAAAACATCTATTTACTATTTAGAAATTTCACTAAGACCCGAAGTTGGTTTCTATAACATAAGAACTGACTAGTAAACATACCTAACTACAATAGAATGATGAAAGAAACCATACATTGTCTAACTCAGGAGATTCCTACACGAACTAACCTCCCATTTCTAGGGACCAAAATAATGAAACACCAAACCAAATAGAATACAATCAACAGTTCTCCACTCTCCAGAGCATTATAATCCTCAAATTTACCCAAACAATCCCATGATCACAAATGAACTACAAGGTAATTTATACATAAACATACATAATGATAATTACACCAAAAATTATATAAGCTCAATGTTTCAGTAAAACAATCCAAAAATGCTTCCTCGACCCCAAGGATCATCTCTTCAATTCAATATATTATAACAATGAGGTATAGTGTCCCCATGTCTCCTTCCACCAAACATGACCACACATGATGAAATAACATTATGGAAGGCTTAACTACATCTTCCTACCATATAAAATAAGGAAACTAGAATAGAAGTCATTACACCATAAGGGGTTCAGGACTATACCCCCACATCACACCAGAATATACGGTTGGATTTATGTTGACTAAATCATATCATGTCTCGCTATCAGTCAATGATACCCTCAAATCTAAATTCCTTTATCTAACACGACAAGAAACCATATTGAAAACTAGAAAACACAAATAGTCATAATAAACATCAAATTACACTTACCCCACACATGAAACTCACACAAGTTAAATGGTTTAGAATATGCACAAACCCCATAGATTGTTACTTTGAACATGATACATCAGTGAGAAAGGGCACATATAAGACATCTTCTCCTAAAATGGTGGAATATGAATTTTTCTGAATGAAAACACACTATTCACAAAATAGAATATCTCGAGATATTAAAAAACTTCATATAGGTAGTTGGTTGAAAACACAACATCAAAAAGCATCACCCAACATATCCATTGTGACCCGTAGAAACATTACAAGGTGAATGACCTTAAACATAGGACATAACATCACACGATTCCTAAAAATAGCCATTACTACCCTAATAATTGGTTTTTCGACAGTGGTGGCCTATCATTTACCCTTTCTTATAGAAAAACAATGAAATTTTGAAATACCAATTGAGACAGCAATCAACACTAACAAGTGAACCCTCTTTCTACTTTCCCCACCACATTTCCCTTCACCACTTCTAGGTAGGATCTTCAGACACAATGGTGTCAAACATCATATTTGACGACTCGATGAACACATAAAAAATAATATTCCTTTCAATCCAATCGAATCATATATCCCACAATGAGAGGACTCACATTACTGAAACAAAAAGGATGAAGACTTGTCTTATTAAATTCTAGGAGAGTGTCCTTACATTGTTAAACTGGAGGAACTACCAATGGTGAATAACCTCTTCTCTTACTTATATCCAGTGTTATCTTCATTATGGGGGTGTACACATGCCCATATTGAAAACCAAGGACCAAATTAGATAGGACCATTTGAAAAATTATCCAAAAACCTGAATCAAATACGCAGGGGAAATCACTGCAAAGGTCTCCTAATCACTTCTCGAAAACAACCACTCACCGGAACTTCAGACAATCTTACCTAAAAATCACATGACATGAATATCAATTGAATGATATGGGATTTAAAACTGAAAAAAATTGTGAAAAAATATAAAAAACATAAAAAATCACTTTAAGATCACCAGTTAAAAAAACACCTCTTCCTTTCTTTAAAAAACACAATTACAAATAAAATAAGACTTTTGGATTCAAATTTACCAAAAGTGCCTCATGTTTTTCTCAGATGCATATTATCACGCCAAACAAAGCAACCGTCCACTTAAGAAAAATAACCCATGCATGTAATTATATACTAAAATATAATGCTTCAAAACAAAAACATTTCGATTTCAAAACACATAATTTTCACAAAAGGCTTCATTTCTTTTATAACATTTTAATGAAAACTCTTATCATCTCATGCATTATTTACTTTTTAGTTTTTTTTTCAAAATGATGAAAACATTGATTATGAAGTTATCAATCTACAAGGAATCATTATAATTTTTACTAATTACAATTTTCTAACATTCATCCTTTTCCAACCTCTTATGATATAGTTATAAGACCCAATTTTCCATCCTTTCTAAATAAGACCATTTCCACATTTTAATCCAGATTAAAAAAAAACAAAATTGATGGTTTATAGATTTATTTTCAAAATAGATGGAGGAAAAAGATAGTGAAAGAGGAAATACATGTTGATGAGTGACATGGACTTATTGTTGGAGGGGATAAATAAAAAACTACACCATCACATGGAGTGTTTATGGGAAACAACCCTAGCTTCACAAGGATTGCCTTACCATGGAAACTAACTCAGAACGTTGAACCAATTACAATTTAATTTTACAAATAATTGAATATCAAAAAGGATCAAATGACCTAGATGAAACCCTACATACCTTGGTAACCATAGTTATATCATGATGTGTGCGGGTAATGCAACATACTAATAATTAGAATGCCATGTCCCAAAAATACTAGTTCAGTTATATGGTGACTCTTCCTCAATGGACATGACCAAAAAGAGATTATTCTATTTGATAAAATATTTTCAACAATCAAGTTGGGTCTCCATCAGATCTAACACATGAACCGGTCCATGGCATGGATCGAATGACATTCAGAATCCCCATGGACTAGCACATGTATTTGGGTATCAGATGTAATGAGTGGAAATGATTTACAACATTTAATAATAATAAAACATGCAACATACTAAATAATCCAAATCTAAATATTACACAACCAGAAAATCCCATAATGACTTACATATTTTTATGTTTAAAACATGACCAAATATAGCAAAGGATCTCCATTAATGGAAAACTAAACCTCATACTTGAACCACCATGCTTAATGCGGAGCCACATCCTCAATCCACCATCACTTGCCCGCATGAGAATTCCACTAACCACCCCGACCACCTCCACAAATATGACACATTTAACTACAATACAAAAAAATAAGGTCTACATACTATGAAATGTGTATGTATCTTCTGAACCAAATCCCAGTAGGATTCCACCCAAAAGAAGAAATTACATTCCAAAATACTCATAATATAATAAAACATTCTAATTAATGTGTTGGCTTTGGAAATCAATAATATTGAAATAAGAATTATAGGAATATATATTAAAAGGAAAAATTTTCAGAGGAAAATATTTTTCACCCCTTTTTTAAATAATAAATAGAGTTTATAAACACACACATGGACATACACAAGAGATGTACATCGTATTACAAAACGTGGACCACTAATATATATTATAGAACACCATGGGTAAATCCCCTAGGGTTAATCTAAATTTAGTTGGAACTAGAACTTCATACATTATTTAAATGTGGTATAGTGACCACAACCCTCAATGTCCTCATTCATGAAAAATTATATAGATGAAATATCCAATGTTATTGTAGCGATCATCCATCACCATAGTTTTTTAGTGGTGAAAATGTTAATACAACTAAGTGAAATTGGTACAAGACACATCCATATAACTATATTACTAGTTATAGTCTACCCACTTATATTATCAAGGTTCTCTTATGGTTGATTTATTGGTAACATGTCAATCATATCACCACTTCTATAACCCAATGATTTGAATTTCAATGAAATTTACTTTTTCCGAAAAGTAAACCATATTTCATTTTAATAATAAAACTACCCTTATATACATATTTTTCATCACTAGAACAATTTAAAATCCCTACATTATCCATCATGGAAGACACGCATTAAAAATGAACCATTTCAATGGGACATTCCCCATCACTAACCCACACATACCATAAAACAATTTTCAAAATAATCCCTCTATCTTTCAAAAAATCTACGATTCATAAAATAAATCCATAAAATGATAAAATTACGAAAATTATACATTTTCCATTGAGAATCCCTATTTAAACATACACTCACCTCATTTTCCTTTGAAAATACATTTCAGACCGTCCATACTAACCCTAAAACCATTTTAGAAACATTACTTTAAAACAGATAGAAAAAATAGACACATCCATCGTAAAATCCTTCCCCACCATAAAAAAATATCAAAAGGAATAAAAATTACTATTGATCTCATGAAAATAAAACATTTAATACCTTTATAAACTCAAAAATAGATATTAAATTTATCTAATAATGTTCAGGCATGGAACCACCAACCTCATAAAAAGAATTATAGAAAATGGTATGAAATCCCATCTACGCCTCAAAAACAACACAAGGAGGAAATAAAAAACCCTAATAATGAATATGAAACCAAAAAACAAAATATTAAAACCATAAATCAAATCCCTAATTTTAGGATTTAGAATACACTTGTAAAAATTGGAAAAATCCTAGAATAATGTGTGGAATCAAGATAGAACAAACTAAAATGAGTGTTCCATGATGAATTCGGTCCAAAACCACTAATAAAAGGGAGATTTAAGGGTTTCATGTGATGGAGAGGAGGTTCCTGGGGATATTAATGATGATGGTTGGGGGGAAAAGAGTGGATTGAGGTTTAATTTGAGAAGACATAAAAAAACCCTTAAATTTTAATGACTCAGTAGGCCGCACAGTTTGTAAATCAATACCGATATCATTTTTCCACCACTTATGAGGTATAAAACTACTTCTAAACCAATTTTCATCGTCTAACTAAATGTGAAAATGTGGTTAAACTACTTCCAGAAGCGACCCAAACAAAACACATTGTCTCTTGTGTTGAGGAGAATTTTTACTCATAACTGTTTGATACAATCTATTTAGCCCAAATTTCATACTTTTCCCTAAAATATCAATAGTAACCCAAAAGGAGGAAGCTATAATAATGATAATTAGAATGAATAGCCATAATTTTTTAACCCTTCAAACCAGAATCTAAATCGAAATGGTCAACAACCCGATCTGAACTGGAAAAAAGGAAATATTAAAACCCTAGGTGGAACAATACATCCCCAAACCTCTTAACACAGAGAAAAATAAATAGATAATCAAATTGAAACAATAAAATTAAATATAAATATTGTTTCACTATAATTTCCAATTCAAGATTTTTTCTATACTATAATCTTATTATCACTAATAACATTAATTTTTTTTTAGAAATTCTCATTTAATCCACCCATTATTGATATTAAATATAAATTATTCTGTATTTATCACCCAAATTCATAAAACATTGGAAATAAAATATAATATAGTATCCTCAACAATAGTGATTCACATTTTCTCTCGATGAACTCCACCCCCTCACCAACAATTGATGGGAGTGTCTTCTAATTACACTATAGTAAATAATAGCAGGATAACTTACATAGAAAATTTTCCTTAATCAAATAAATTATAATTAATATGTCATACTCGTGTTTATATAACAAGAGTGTTAAAATTATAAAAAAAATTCCATTCACTAACCACAACGTGATACCTACTATTTTTCCCTCTCTTATGGAATGATAAAAAATATTTTCGCTGGTTTTTTATCATACACTCAACATAAATAATCATTTCGAAAAATTCATTTGAATGGTTTTAATTCTGTATGTTAATATTATATATTAAAAAAATAGATAGCCATATTTAATATAATTATATATTGTTATCCGGAAGTATAAATAATAACATTCCTATAATTTTAGATTGGAAATAAATTTAAAATTTAAAATGAAACTTTCAAATGTTTGGAAGAATTAAATATTGTTCTACCCCTCAAGGGATGATATTTATCATTCTTGATATTTTGTATCATTATCTATAAATAATCATTATATAATATGAAATTAATCATGAATGAAAAATATTTTATTCATTATTCGGGGATCAATTATTCCATTAATTCTCTACAAAATATTTTATCACGATTATGTCCCACTATTAAAACAATAATTTTTTATAAATTGGAATAAGTTGATCATCCATCGACTCTTTAATTTGAGAAATATATCTAAAACATTATTATCAACCATAAAATTATATTTTTTATAGATTATATAACATATCATTTTATCATTTTTTAAAATTTCAAGATATATTCCATTTTTTTGAAACATGAGATTATTATCTATGTTACAACTGTTATTTACATGAATGGGATTTTGTACAATGGATAAAAAATATCATTAATATATCTGACTTTTCACTATATTCATGGATGTTTCCAACTGGTCAGGAAAAATTATAATACATACTTTAAGAACTCGGTCAATATAATATTTGTATGTATATATATGTATCACATTATTATTTTGATTCATTTAAACATTAATGTTTTCCCATCAAATTTTATTAACATATTATTTAATTTCGATGTCTAACAATAAACCAATTATTCTATATCCCCCTTACATTGACTCCAATTTATAGTATCTAACTGTAATAGTTGTTTTTTATAATGGATATAATGTAGTGAAAAATGATGTCTGCGCTTATTCAAATTTTGATATATCATATATTTTTAGTTACATTCTGATCAACATTTATTTCTAATTTATAGGGAGTGGTTTTTCTCTGATTCATTTTTCGGTTTACTCTTTATGGTATGATTTCTTTGTATTCGAGAATGCTAGTATTTATACAATAGAATTGTTTTTATAGTCTCATATGGGAATATATAAGAATGTGAGAACCATAATTCATTAAAAAATTGACCCACATTTCTATAAAAATACATGATTTTTTCATGCAATAATATTAAATTCATAGTTTAAAATTAATATTTTTATTTTGTGTCTTCTAAATTCCAACATGTTTCATTTCAATTTTCACTTATCTACCCAATATCATAGACCTAATATTATCTACCACATATATTTTTTTCCAATTACCAATGACACTATTTCTTATGACCACCAACAACATTAATTAAAACTATTCCATTATTTACAACATTAAATTATACATAATACTTTCCAATATTACGTAGAGGCTTACTTTATTTCTTAAATTATGTAAATAGGAAATAATTTAAATGAAAAATGTAAGGGAATAATCTACAAACACAAAAAATTCACTAAAACTTTCTCGATTCATATAAAACTATATTGGATAATATTGATAAATATACCATAATTAGGTGACAATAAATTTAAAATATCAGATTAATAAAATAAAAACATTATAATATTAAAAAATGAAAATCACTAGTAATGTGAATGATATATTAATTTTCTGATAATCATAAGAATGTTCACTGATCCATGATTTTTAATGACAACATTAAGGAATTTTATGAATGTGGATATAACATAAAACATGGCATCATATACCTATATCAAGGATAACCAATGATACATAATAATATATTGTTCTGGGGATAAACTCCCAAAAACCATACATGACATCTCATGAGATATAAACATTACCCACTGAATTTTTTTCCCTAATTGTCACAATCCATCAAAAACATTCATATTATGGGATATCATAATTTTTTTTCAGTGATCACAAAACATAATGGTATCATTATAAATATAAAGCCTAAAATAATAAATTATTTTTTCATACAAGGAATTTTTTTATCAATTCTGGATAGGTACATCTATGGGAATAAGTATTAGTGGAAATGTAGAAAGGTATTTAGTACAAAATAGATTGGTATGGGTAATAACATAATAATTTTGGTATCAAAAATATGGTACATGAGGATTAATGTATGGGTATAATGGGATTAATAATGTAATCTCATCATTTTAATATCATAAGTACAGTAAGGGTATATATTAATACATATCCCATATTCAATAATTGGAATTCAAAATAAATCAGATATAGAATGCTCAAGATAAAAGTGGGGAAAGAGAGGATACATTAAACATAGAGGATGCTACTATAATAATTTAATGAGCTTATCATGGCCTTAGGGTACCTTGTGAAAGATTTAGACAGAGAATATGATAGTAACTTTTTAACAATGGGTTTTCAGTGAAGGGTAATGGGTGGTTTTGTGGGTTTATTTAACAGATGTTATGACAGTTCTGTATTAATTACTAAACATATTTTTATTAATCTATATTATAATATAACCCTAAAACTCATTCAATTTTTTTGAATGGTTTAATCCAAATAAGAGTGGTTTTCAGTACTTTATAATCAAAAAACTGATATCATTAAAATAAGACACATGGTGATGATAAAGTGTGTCATGTATACAAATGATTTATTTGAAAAAAATTAATATATAATATCGGTTATGGATGATTTATTAACGTTTTATATATTAAGTAAATATTATAAAAATTTTAATAATTTAAATTGATTTTTTTTTCTTATTATATTATTTATTTTATTTATTATATCGCATTTGGGATTTCATCATGTTATTATACAAATTGTATGTTTATAAAATATATTTTATTAACCGTAAAATTATATTATCTCTAAAAATTTTGAAAAAAATCATTTGTGAGTGCTTAATATGCCAGGTGAAATATTTATAAGTTAATTATCAGAATAATAAATATGTGGAAATAGATAATAATATAAAAACTACTAGTAAAAAATTTAAATATCAAAAAGATTGTAAGTAATTCTGAAATAGTGAAATGGTCCTAAATTAAATCATTAGACATTTCATTCCATATATGTGTTCATTTTCAAATGTTAACAAAAAATAAAGAAAAAAGAAACCTCCTGAATGAGTCCCATTATCGAGAATGGTTATTTCATCCATGTTACATCCTAAATCACAACTCTACCATCATATATAGGTATCATTCCCTTACAATCTCCAAAAACATGATATATATTCAGGTACAAATAGAAATCCAAGTTGGGTATATGAAAAAATTTGTAGGCCATCACCAAGTTTTATAATAAAATGTCAATTTAATAATATTGTATGATAATTTTTAAAGAATAAAAAAATGAGTGAATTAATGTAACTAGTTTCTTGTTTGTTATTTATTAATTAAACATGTTATACTTTATAAAGACGACACTCAAATCAGTCAAACCTACCTCGAACCAAGTAGATTTCTAATCCATCCACCACATTTATTTTACAATATAAAATTTCTTGGTTTTTATAATATATTTTAATCACATTTTTATTTTGGTATTATAGATTGTCATAACATGTAACATAAAAATCGATACGTGGTTATTGAGTCTATCATTATCTCTGTTACATGGAGCATCAGTCCCGTACCAATATCATTGGTACTTATAGAATCAGTCTATCACCAAAATCATAGGAACTTAGAGCATTATTCCCCCTCCAATTATCATTCGTTCATTAGGGCCCCCTAGAAATAGTAATTTTCCCCACCATCACATGGAAATCATTCTATTACCCTCTCCAAATAGTTCAAAATGAAACTTTTGTATAAAAATCATGGTTCCACATTAATAATAAATTTATAAAAAATCATCATAGTATACTATATCATTTATCAACCATTTCCATGGTTCATTAAATTTAACATAATTTTAAATTTTATAAATTTCCCATTAATTGACTAATCATTTGACATGTAAATTATCTCATAATTCATTTACCATTAGAGGTTAATCCATATAACACATTAAATTGAAATATTAAACCATGAAATAAGTATTTATTTTAATTCAAAAAAATTACTACATACCCATTCAAATATCAAAATCTCCATTTCATCGGTATTGGGAACACATTTTGTGTTTTAAACAATCTATATCTCATTATATCAAATGTATTTTTTGGAATCATATGAGTTTATCTCAGTTTAATGTAATTGAATTTATTTTTTTATTTTAAAAACAATTTAATGACATGGAAATTTAATTATACAATTACATACATTAAAGTTCATCACGGCTATGAGTAATATTTTGTATAATTCCTAATATATGATCATTAAATAATTATCTCCAAAAAAATTGTAAATGATTTAGTGTTGAATGACTAAATTAACAACTGAAAATATTATCTACTATCATAAAATAGAAACAATATTTGACAAAACAAAATCCATGAAAAAATACTGCTACCCCATCAACACTAGATGAATTCAATGCAATACCAAGGGAATGTACAATGATAGAGAGAGTGGAAACAAATCATTTAGGTTATCACATACTATATAGGCATCGATTCTTCTATCAAATCATTGATTCACATGGGAGTATGTATGAGGAGCATAGAAGACCTCTAAGGAGTCTCTAATAGAATATAAAACTCTATGAGTATAGGTGGGGTAATAATGGTTATAAAGCATGTGGTTTTGGAAATTTTAATCTAATATTCATTGTATTTAATAACATCATTAATGGTTTTAATATGGGTCACATTGTTAGACAAACTATGTTCGCTAAACATGTGCCCCTATAATCTTGGGTTGCATGGTTTTATCTTGTGTTGCATAGTTTGAAAACCCATTCTCTAACCATGTAAACTATTATATGCAAGGAGTTCATTGTTTGGGTGATGGATACATGTTTTTGAAAAATCAGGTGCACCCTCCATGTCACTCAACAATTGGTACATTATTTGCAAATGAAAACTAAGTTGTTTTCCCTAAATCTAGTCTAGCTCTGCAAATCCACATTGGTTTTCAATGTTCCTCAAATTCACCAACAGTGATTCCAATGAAAAACCTAACCAAATAATGTCCAAAAATTCATATTAGTATACTGGAAAACTAGTATGATATTTTCTAACATGTTCAACATCCTAAAATATCATCATTATATAAAAAAGCATCCTTGTGATGCACTTCTATTTATAAATTCAATTTATGGAAACAAATCCACCCACGATACCAACATATCTTCTCCCCACACCCATTTTATTCATAATATTGTCCATGATATAATGACAGTCATATTATTTACATGGTATTTCCCTGTAAATCATTGACAATATGATTGAAAACATTAATCAGATTCTCCAAAAAGGTAAAATTAGCCTCTATCTCAACAACGTCCACATCAATCACAAGGGATGGGGTAGGGTGTTACATTTTACATTGTGACAAATGAAATACAAAGTGAATGTAACATTTCATTTATGAATGTTCCAATCAATATGCCACCAACACAATTCATTCCGCAATATGAAATGGAGTCAATAACATTGATTGAAATTATCCCATATTTAAAATACTATAGTTACCCAATCTTGACTAAAAATGAAGTAAATAACTATCAAACACATAATAATCATGTAATTAATAAAATATATTAGTATAATATATCTATATAATCTAATATATGGACAAATTTTTTTAATCAATTGCACCTATTCAAACGTCTCCTGGATGAGATTAGGTATAAATAACTCGGACTCACCAGCATCCATTCAACATAAGGTTGATTGAAAAGGTATATCATAATGAACCTCATATGTATCTATATAAATAAATTCATAGAGTATTTTTTTATAATAAAATTCAACCATTATATTTTGAATCTCTAAACAAATAATGAAAATATGGACACATGCCGTCATATTATACTCCAATACATGAATAACACATTCTAATTTCTCATATTTCTATGATAGATACAAATAATCAAAAAATTATGGGTACTTAAAAAATTGACAAGAAATTTATGAAGTATGATTTAAAATCTTAATATCAATTTTATATTATACTATATGGATACCTGTGATTACGAAAAACCTTTTTATTGTATATATCACCCAACAGATCTATTTTGAATGTGTCCCTAATTGGTGGTAAATGGTATACATTTTATTCAATAGACAAAAATAACCCATATCAAATAATTCATTGAATAATTAGTTAGTTTCTAAACTACAAATTACAGGGTTAAATTGTCATATATCCACTATAGATTGGAGAATGAATATAAAAATCGGTCTGGTCGTTAATGCCCAGCCATCACCAATAGATAGTTGTAGTATCGTTTAATGAAACTTATAATCAAATTTATAATTTCTAGAAACCAATAATTCTAAGGATGTCCATAATACATTTTGTTTAAAATAACATTTATAACTTTATTCAATGAATTGTACTCATACATCCTCAATTACAATAAAACATATTTCATAATAACACATACATGGGAATATATGATCTCATCCTCATCTATAATACAATTACAGTCTTACTCTACACATTTAAGCATTTACCACAACATCAGACACTATGAATCAATAGAATAACTAACTTTTATCTAGCTAGGTAGAGAGGACTCAATTATTAATGACACGAGGGTCATTTTCTCTTTGACCTCTTCACCTATATATGCATCTGAACCCAAAAATCCATCATCATCGACATATAAAAGGATCGTTGAATTGAATATGTTTATTTCATTAGTCTTAGAGAATAAAAGACAATATTTACCTTACATAAAATATATGCTAGCCCAAAATAATACAAATGCATCTTTTCAGAACATTTCTTCTTTTATAGATTCAAATTTTACAATAAAAATATGAAATCTCTGATTTTTTTGTCAGTATATAGAATAAACCATTATCATAATAGGTAATGTCACCAACACATTAATTCATAAACAACCATGAACAACATAATATCATTCATAGGGAAGTAACAATCATGTGGAATAATATTTTAGTATCCCTATGCTATTACCTAATCTCTCCACATCAACAGTTTCACAACTCTTATTCATTATGCATCAAAAAATAAGGTATAAACCTCACCCACTTAGGTACAATGAAAATTAGAGTTGTAGTGCACTGATTATTTAACTCTTGGAAGGAATTATCACACAATGACAATTTTTTATATATTATAACATTATTTGATATGAAAGAGTCAACATTTCCAAGTGATAAATTTATTTTATGAACCATGGAAAATAGTCTGCTATACCTAAAAAATCAATGGGTTTAAAAACATTATAGGGTTGATCACATGTAAAAACTACATTAACGTTATCTGGTTTAAATAACCCACCATTCATTGATATAATGTGACCTGATAAATGTAAATTTTCCATCACAAAATAACACATATATATCTTGGAGTATATCCTACCATCTCTTATTATACATAGGATGATATCAAGATGTATGGAATGACCATCACGATTCTCGAAATACACCAATATTACACCAATGAAAACAAAAATAAATTGATCTTTGTATGGTTATATGATTCCATTCATTAAATAAATTAACATATCGGGTTATATAATCAATTAAAATTGAATTTCAATTAACTAATATAGGATCGAACTACTCACGAAATATGTATGTGGTATATCATTAGTTATCACTCTCATATAATGACACCTAAACCTCTAATAAAACATGGAGAGCACATAAGTATCTATGATAGGGTTATAATGATAAATAATAAATGGGGTAGGTTAAATTTTATTGACTATTAAACAATTTTACTTCATATAATAATTGTAAAAACATAATGATGCATCTTTAATATTCGAAAACATGATTTTTTAATACCACAATGATGTACTCGAATGGATTAATCCAATATCTATAAATTATACTAGTTCATTCGAAACAACATGAATCTATTTTTGGGTCACTATATAATGTGTAATGTAATATTATTATTTTTAAATTATTTAGAACAATTATAAAATATATCTATCTTTTAGGTGGATGCCCCAAAATGCCATCCGAATCACATCAAAAAACTGATCCACTATAGTTGGAAGTTTAAAATTCATCACATCAAAATCACTTGAAAAAAGAAATGAATCATGGGTAGTGGTCACCCTAAAATTTTGATTTAATGAGACCAAAATAACCAATTATATATCCCTTTATATTATATGAACATATCAGTTACCCTCAAAAGATGTGAAATTTACTCAACTATGGAATCAGTTGTAGTGGTATTGTTATGATATAAACAAATCCATCCCACAAATCTAATCAAAACCTAAAATCTGATGTTAATATTTATCCTAAGGGAACTTATAGGCATCCACCTCAATTAAACACCACTTTTATAGATATACTTCATTTGACTATACACATATCTATGTGTCCATCATCATAACCCCACACACGAACTCAAAATTCAGACACAACTTGTTCACAAGATCAAAATATATAAATGAATGTGAATCTAATGTATCCTATAAAACAATTTAATGTGTGTAAATTTTAATAATATTACTTCTATCTATCAACATTCCTACTTATCTTTCAATATGTGAAGGATAAATTACATCAAATTGAACTACCCTTATGTCTTGTGCTCTATTGGGTGTGACATGTTCTGCACTTATCGAGTAATATGGGTTATCATTCACCGGGGTGACATTTCATCCTCCCCATTAATCATAGATAGTAATTCTCAATATACATACCAATTATAGGGTAGAATACACCCTTACAGTATGCTGGTTCAGCCTACATCCTCCACCACTACCCATTAGTTCATGGGTTTTGTCAATATCTATTTAAATAGATCATCATATTTAAATCACTTAAATACATGTATGGATAAGGAAAAATACTGTAAATATAACTAAACATATAGTATTAATATATCAATATTCAATTATAACCTTGAGTAGTTGATCCTTCCACATTGTCTAGTTTTTTTTTATCTAGTTATGGTTCTTAAAATGATGCTCTCTACCCCAAAAAGATGTACCACCTGGCCATCCAGATGAATAGACATGTACTCTACTAAATTCCACCTTTGGTTTCCCCTTCGAAATGGGATTCTATTTCAGTAATTAAATAATATTCTTCAATTAATATATTTTTTCTTATAATTTAATCCAAATTTTTTCAATCTTCTTAAAAAATAACCATAGCACCTGCATCTCCAAGAAGCACCATAAAAATCATTCACCAACTCTTGACATACTGTATTTGGGTAAAGGTTAACCATGAAGTCCTCATTGATTTGCATCCATACCATTCAATTAAATTGATCAGTCAAATCCTAAATATCCCACTTGTTGTATTGGGCCCTAAAAACATAAAAACATCCATCATGACTTCCATATTTAATTGAGTCTCCATATAGTCATGAATTTTATGGGTAGACTCAATCCAGAACACACCCACTTCATGATCACCCTCTCATGTGAAGGTTTGAGGATATTGCAATAGGATATACCAGGCAAGATAAAAAAATTTGTATCCCACCTTTGTTCTTATTCTATGAACTATGTAAAGAGATAACATTTCTCATAAAAATTATATTCACAAACATCACTCGGATTATTCGAGGACTATTTTCATACTACTATATGAATATTTTCAGAAATTTACATCTGTAAAACTACTTATAAAATACCTAAGGGAATCATTTCTATAACGTTCCAATAACACATCATATGAAACACAAAACACCATTGACACAGTAATAGAATAAATATTGACATAATATGAAAATAAAATTATCCCACATAAATGAACCCATAGTAAAAACTATTGCACAATCACTACCCAAATAATCCTAGTCTCCTATCTACCATTCTAGAATAAATAATATACTATAAATTAAGGATATTACCCTATAATTGAACTGCTTAATTCCGAAAACTGGGTTCCATATATTGTTTCCCCAATCACATTTTCCACAAGAGATTAGGTGTACAAACCCATATGCAAGAGGATTCCAATGAGCAGGGAGTATTTAATATGTCACATGATGAGACTATAAATGCTTTGTCAGAAAATGACATCATCGTAAATTGAAGAATATATCCAATGTAAATATAAATAGTGTCCATTAATAAATAACATCATATAAATAATCCCAAAATATCAAAATTCTTATAGACCACATAAGTAGATATGTCATTCCATATATATATCTATGGACAAATGATAAAATAAGGACACATTGACACCTACCAATACTGTACTAGAATTATATTATGTTCCTACATCCATGATCCACCATGAATCCAAAATCAATCTTATAACAAAAGGCTCTCACCCATATCATATTTTCAAACACAGATACAATTTGTGTAACAAATGTATGCCTGAGTAGGTTGTTAAAACAACTTATTAGGCCACCACCAAAGGTGTCCAAATAAATATCTATTCTATAATAGTGTATTCATTCATATAAATAATGAAAAAATAAAATGACAGAATAACTATGTTTAAAATGTATTATATACTTATTAATCACCCCATCCTCAGGTTCACGAAGATAAAAAATCCACTCTTACCTACATTTTTCTTGACAATGATGAATCATACACTATACAATATTTACAGTTCACACTTTCAGGGGATTTCATTATTTATTTTAATTAAATATTCAATTAAATACCCTAGAACATCATTATGTATACGATTATCATAGATATATGGAGCATCAATCCATCCTCATTATCACTGGTATATGGGGAATCATTATACCACCAATATCATATGTACATATACTATAATTCTAGAACAAAAATATCGGGTCATTTAAGGAATCATTTCAAAAACAATTAGCACACATGAATCGGGTGCATAGATCATCAAACTATAACCCAATATGAACATGAAGCATCATTTCTCACCCTTTCAACATATTTCACATCAAGACATATGTATATATATAATGGTCCAACATTAATAATCAATTAATCAATCATTGTACATATATTATACTATATAATTAATTAGAAAACAATTAGACATTAATTTCAAGACAATTGTGGTGAATCGATATTACCCATTTAATCAATATTCAATTTTTTCATCAATTATCTCATAACACATAAACTGTTCGACATTAATGCAGACAACCATTTAACTCTCATTGTCATTTTATACAGAATGGATTATTTTGAATTACATAAACCCATTACTTCACCGTTAATATTTTGAAATTACCAATTCAATGATAAATGGAACACCACATGTGTTTTCAACAATATTGATATCATGATGACCATATGATTAATTGTAACCCAGGGAGGATGACACAATTTGTTAAAATTGAAGTCAGTTTTTTTTAAAACAATTTTAAAAATTATCACTCTAAATTTGAAATTAAATACATGATACAGAATGAATATAATGGTAAATTGGATGTATAACTCCTACGATTTGATATTTGAAAAAATATATCCCAATATTTTTACTTCATTAATGATAGAATAATTGAATTCAAAATTGAGAGAATGATCACGAATCAAAAACATGGATCAATATCAAATTAAACAAGATCCCTTAAATCCTATATATATTTTCTATAATATAATCATTCATATATATCCAAAATATAATGAAGGACATGATATAGTTGAAGAAAATATAAGATATAAGATCATATCATAGATGAGACAATTCATATACCGGATTATCGATTCATAAGAGTTGAATTTTTAGGATCCTATGAATCATATTTGGGTTTCTTCAAAATAATTAAAACTATATTAGGACTTGTGTGGTAATTTGGAATTTGATTTTGAGATGGGGATTTGAGAAATTTTATTCTAATTATTTTAATATTTAATAATCTTATGCAATGATTCCATGATGGGTTTTATAGATAGAAAAAATCTGGGACCTAACAATGTTCTGATACAATCATGGATGCATAGTTTTCATTGTGAGAATATGGATTTTATAATTTATGTGACCACAATTAAAATCCCTTTTTACAAAGGGTTAATAGTATTGGTGGTGGATACATGTTTTGGATAAATTATGTACCATGGCCCAGTGGATCAACATGGGTGGAACATGTTATTGGGTAAAACCCATCAGTTTCCCAAGACCGTGGTCTAGAAATGCATTCCCCCATGGGATTCCAAAATTGAAAAAATTCCCCTAACAGAACCCTATAGGCAGAGATAAATAATTATTCTCCTATACAAAAGGGTTAAGGGATTACAATTTTTTTTACAAGTTCTCTCATGATTGATTAGGATAATAAAGTAAAATGTGTGATCTAAGGGATTTTGTGGGGTTGTTCTACGAACATTGTTTGGGACATGATATAGATAAACTAGTTGATCTCGGATAAATATTTTTCTTGATCTTTATATTTTGAATATATTCTTGGGAATTTTTAATAGAATATTTTTACGATTCGACCCCTTTTAGATGATTTGATAAATGCGTTCATTGTGTATGATCATAATAGTTAATTCCATCAAACCTTCCTTCATTGTCAATTAGACCTTATCATAAACAGTAACAAAATAATCCATATTATAACTATTAAATTCTTATATTACCAATTACTATGATTCATAATTGTCTTTTAAAACATATATATTTTTATATAATTATCGAATAACCAAATTATTGCTTGTTTCATTCCAAAACTACAATTCATGGTTTTTTTTTTCAAAAAATTGAATTTCATTTATAAAAGATCATATCTTGGAATTTTCCCCCAGTAAACAACATAAAATTTAAAATAATCCATTCATGAACCGTAGTGGAATATGTGACTTCTATTTAATCACCTCTTTTGGTTCCTATGTCCAATTCACAAACATGTTGTTTTTTCAAATCACTTTGACAAAGTGTGTTGTGTTTTTTTCATAGAACATGGGGTTTATTATATATGATTTTCAAAGACATAACATCTAATAAATTACCATTCACAGATAGTTTCTCTCTAGGTTAATAACATGTATTTTTTATGGTATGTTTTTTCTAATGATTGTTACATGGAACTCATCATGTACTTGAGATAGGTCTGGTGGATGTTACAGCCAATAAGAAACCTATTTAATGAAATCCAAGATATCAACGTGGATGATTTAAGAATAACTAAAATTTCTATTCATACAATGTCTCATTAAATTCTACCATGGTGATATAAAAAGGAACTCTATATCGTATACCTCATACTCTAGGTATCATTGAATAAAATTTTTCACAGATTTTATGTCATCATTTTTTGGATTTCATATGAGGCTAAATAATTTAAATATTATATATTATTTCATGGATAAAATCACGTCACATCCCGTTGTTATATCTATATTATTCACAATATTCTGTTTTCTAAACCAACATCCCATAGTAATCCTTATTGGTTTCAATTTCAAAATTATGATGGTAACATTCTTTATACGTCAACTCCCCTAGGGGGATGTTGGTAAACGAAATATCTTTTTAAATAAACTGAATAGGATCATATTATGTAATCTATAGTGTGAATATGTCTCTCAAACATACCGTCCAAATTATTGTGATAAAAATTAGTTAAAAAACATTATATCCAATAAATTCTAACGTCTTCTTTATAACGATGAAGTAATTCGAGGATTAGGAGTATATACAATGGTGACTAAAAATATTTTATTCAAACTAATTATCTCATATGTTTCTTTCTGAGTTATTAATAACATAAATATTAATTTATAGAAATAAAATATTCAAACATCATAAGGTTTCAAAAACCACCAAATAGTTTTATTATCATTATGATTCACTCAGAATCTATAGTCGTGTATATGGTTATGTTTTCGCATTTCAAAATTTGTTAGGGAAATGGATGAACAAAACTGTAAAACCTTATATAATTACTCAGATAATTTTGGGATATCAATCATCTATATAAATACTCTATAATAAAATTATTCTCTCTTTTATGCTCGGCGTTTTTCCTCAAATATCTATACTTTATAGTTCATCAAAGATGAATAGTGAAGTAAAATCAAAGTACATCATACCAATTCAACTTATTTATATCTTCAATGTACAGGTCCTATATAAAATTTTCAAACCATATAACTCTATCATTAAGAATAATAAGAATAATATTATTCATTGTAATGTCTTGATTCACATAATCATTCTCTTAATGATCTTTGATCCAATCAGAATTTGATGGTTCATCATCCCATTTGAGTAGTGTGACATAACGATCCCTTAATGTTTCCACTATCAATTTTTTTTTATCCAAAAATATTGGATCCATTTAAAACCACATAATGTATATGATTTGGGAACCTTTATTCATATATAGTATTCTACCTTTTAGAATCCTAATATGCAAATGGATTGGAAAATCCAATTCACCGATCATCTCAAAAAACCCTTTTTGTCACATAATAATATCATTTTCATTGAATATTTATGTGACACATTTATGATATGTAAACATTTAAAGCATTTAATCATGGATATAATTTGATTAAATTGCTAGTAAAAAGATCACTAAAATCAATTCTAGATCATGATATGTGTAATTCT
Organism: Viscum album; assembly: GCA_963277665.1. Classification (NCBI taxonomy): domain Eukaryota; kingdom Viridiplantae; phylum Streptophyta; class Magnoliopsida; order Santalales; family Viscaceae; genus Viscum; species Viscum album. Next base: position 2,031,901,701 of record OY728140.1, on the reverse strand, counting down.
GGTCATTTTTATTTATGAGTATATATGAATATTTTATCACTTTTTTCATATTGCATTAGTTTTCAACACAAACCATTTTTAGACACATCACACTATATAAAAAATAATTTTTAATTGGTAGCAAATGTGAGACCAAGTAGAATATTTATCCATTTCATTAACAATTTATATTCTTCCTCGCATTAATCATGACACAAAATCAAGAATCCCTTCAGAGTTATGTTGGTTTTTGGGATTTAAAATTATTAGACGTTTTATCGAAAATGAAAATAAACAATTATATTATAAGGAATATATGGATTTCCATTATTTATTTTTTTCAGAATAATCTATCAATTTAATAATTTTTTAGGGTTCCACAAGATTTCACATTACTCTTGATATGAATGCTATAGAATATTTCATGTTTTTGGTATGTCTTTATATGATAACTCTACATATAGGTTGTTGGGAAGAGTTGAAAATTAATCAGAAAACCCCTTAATGTACTCCATTGTAATGTTCACCTAATTAATGATATTATTTTTCACAGACTCAATTACTCAATGATGATACATTTACTCATATAGAAATGATATATGTGAAGATCATAATGCTTTCAGTGGTGATCCCCCCTCCTGGAACATGTATAGAACCAATGGGTGATTCTAGATATGAAGTGTGATATCCTTCTATATGATATTTATTTTGTCTCTATAATTTAAAATAATACCCATATTTATCAAATTTTTATAATGTGAGAATCATATGGTTTTATTGGAAATCCTTCTTAAAAAATTGATATAATTTGAGTTATAATCTTATGATGCAATAATTAACACAATCACTAAATTAATTGTTAAATTAATATATTATAATTGAGGTTGTGTTTAAATCATTATTGAAATGATTAAAGACAAAAATGAATTTGTATGACCATAAAAACATTTGTATTATTATGATTTAGAAGGGATGAAAATATTTCCTATCATTATTTAAATCTATTTATAATTATTTGACTAAAAAATCGACTTTTCAATGAGAATTATTAATCTATTAAAGACATCAATGGGAATCCTAAAAACATTAAAGGTGTACCACATTAATTAATTAAACTCTATAACCTATTAAATTATATCATTGTATCTTTATAATCCTTTATTTATTTTATAATATAATATCATGTGGGAATTTTTATCCCTTTGTAATGGTTTATAAATAGATTGTGAATTTACCAAATCAAATCCCACTAGAGATCTAATCCATGTTCATAGCATGGACCATTATCATGTACCAGGTGATGATTGAGTCTCATTCAATGTTTCTTTTATTGGGATGTTACACCTATTTATTTCTATAAAAAATACTTATTGACTTATATTATCATCCTAATGATGTATTGTATTGTAAACTAAAAAGATATTACATTACCCAAATATTGGGTTATGTTACAATATTTAGTATTATCTCTAAGGACATAACTATTTTTTATAATCCTATAATTAAAAATTACTACAATATCCTCTTATAAAATATATGAATACACATATAATTTATACACTATAATTGATGATTTATTTAATGAAACTAGACAATATAATACCCAACATGATACATAGCCCTAATTTCAATCCATAATTAGGTACATATAATTATAACTTTCAATATAAATATAATTACATAAACTAAAACCCTTTATGATATAATTAAATTATTATGATTTTCCAAAAACATCATAGAAAAACATGGGGATGTAAGTAATAGATATTTTATATAATTCCAAACAATGTAATAATCATTTAATAACATGATTAATGGAATACATGAGAGTCAACATGAATATTAATGAGACATAATATGGTTGATCATAATAATCATGATCCTTGATGAGTGATATATGATGATAAAAAGAAGGAAACAATAGAATGTGGAAACAACATAAAATATTAAACCATTAAAATTATTCACCGATATCTACAATGAAAAAATATCATATTTTTAGGATTACCTCACATCTACCATAAAAAAATATATTGAGATTAAAATGTGACCCATTTCAACACAGGTCTATATAATTTTGAAAATGAAATTAACATAAAGATTTAAATAATAATCAGTCTTATTCAAGAAAAAAAATTCTTAAACATTGAGGATCTTTTCAGGTTTAGTTTTCAAGAGAAATTAGGACATAAAAAAGACACAAAAATTCATAATCATACATGACTATACTACTAAAATAATATCCACTTTACAAGATTAAAATGATAAATAAAAAACTTAATTTCATGAAAAGTCATCATAAAATTAAAATTGTCATCTTTATTCCACTTACATATCATTATATCCTATGAAATACATTTAAAAACATTGTATGGGATCAAAAAACATATTATAAAATTTATGGAAATATACCACCAGTCATGTGATAATATGAAACCAACAAAAGGAATTTCATAAAAACTCTCGAACATGCATGGAAAAATAATATAGTTTTAATGGGAAATAATTAACATATCATGCTTATAGTCAACCTTAAACATGGAATTACCATATTGTAATGCCCCGACTCAAGTTACTGAGAGTCGGTGCATTATTGCGTAACGTTGGCATGATCACAAAAGATCAAGTCTTGAATGACCGATTAGTTTAGTAGTCTTGGAAACACTACATACATTCATAAGTATTACATTACATCATAAATTAAAAAAAACTAAAAAAACATGTTGTCTTCATATCCCCTAATACTATCCCTGCAGGTCATTCATAATATACTTCATCACATCTTGGAAAAATTAAAACATTGAAAGGGGTGAGCTCAGATGCTCAGAAAGGATAGCAATATAGCGGAAGCTTTCGCAAATAAACAAAAACATTTATGGCAATGTATAACTAAAACAAAAGCCTTTAAAACTTGAACATCAGCATAATATGGAAAAAATAAAATGATACTATGCCATTTACCTATTCACATGGATATTCTACTGGTCAAATAATCACATGCAATATCAATAACCACATTCATAATGATGGAATGAATAATGCCAGACTATAATAACCATGTATCCAAGGCCTCGTGCCAAGACTACAAATAAGATTTTTTAAAGGCCTTTTGCCAAGACACTAGTTTGTCTCATGAGACCTGCAGATGCATCGAAGAGCTATAGCGGGCTCCACCCGTCACTTATTAAGTCCAATACATTCCTCATATGAACTGGTTTAAACATATCATAAACCATAACATAATCGTATCACATAAAACATGTATAATGGAAACATAACCATTACACATATCAATCAAAAGATATCAATACAGCACATTGATATAATAAAAACACTTTCAGAACCATTTTCAATAACGAAATAAAAGAAAATTAAAACATGGTATTTATTTTTCATTTAACAAAAATATGGCTTGTAGAGGAAGCCGAAACTCAAATAATGGTCATGGCGGCGGAGAGGTCGTTTTCGCCGCTTACGTACGACAAAAAACATTCCCATTTATCGTTTAGTAAAACACTTTTTATAAAAATATATCTTTTGAATAAACATAATAGTCAAAGGGGTTTATACACTGTATAAAAGAAAGTTGCGTATAAAACAAAATATGAATCAATGAAAGTAGATTGAGACGAAGTCCCTTACAGAGATCATTTTTTTAAATAAAATAGATCTATTATGTTAATTCACTATATGTACACATAAATAAAGTACAAATACATGATAGGACATAATAATATCATGACATAATTTGAAAGTAAGAGATTAACCCAAAGAACGGAAATTGGGTTAAGAAGTTCCCTTACCTCGTGTCTGACTTGACTCGATCGTTCTTTAACCTACTGAATAATAAACTAGAGTTAATTTCTACTTTCTTAAGAACCTTTTTCATGTTCATTATTCCTTTTATATCACTTATTACAATGTTATGAACATTATTTAATTATTTAAGTTAATAGTGGTCATTTTGTCAATCTTTGGCAATTGAGTCAAAAATAAACTTCTTATAATTACAAGTTGTTTATGTGGTAGAATATACATTATCCCAAAAATTATATTAATGATTTAGATATCATATATATCATATATATCCAGTATATACATTCATTCATAATATTATGTAACATTTACAGGTAAGAAATGAAATGCACCTTTCATGGAGACGGTAAGTCGTACGTACGCATGAACGCTACTTTCATTTCTATTTTGTATTTAATGGAATGAAATAATAATGATATAAAGGTGTATTATAATTCCAGTATAATATCATATATAATATCATTTAATCCATCCTTTATACGTCCCACATATGGCATTAACGATTCAAATCACTTTGAGAGGGCGGTAGTCCGCACTCCTAAAATGAAATTACCGCATTTACCCATAATGGAAATCATAAAGGTATTCCATAAATGATAAATAAATAAGCATAAGGAAAACATAAACATAAGATATATTATATATATAAATAGTGTCATCTTAATGTCAACCATGAGAGGTGTTAGAAGGAGATTGAACAATAATCGTTTCGTGAGGCATAAATTCGCCAACAGCAAACACAGTATGTTCTTTAACCATTAGAAAAAGGTGTGTGTAAGTTTAAATCAAATCATTATCATAAAAACATCCTATTATATTGAAGATAATTATTTTTTTACAAAATAAAGGAATAAAAAGAGGTTAAGGGGTTGGAGAATCAAAATAATACAAAATAATATAAGAGAATACATTAACTTAAAATCGGTTAACTCTTTTTGATATGATCCAAAGGCTTCCTTGGGAAGAATTATGCCCAAATTTATGATTCTAGGAGTAAGAGAGGGATGTTGAGAGAGTATTTTGGTATAGTATGGCTGAGAAAAATGTCTTGGAAGGTGTGAATAAGGTGGTAGTGGTGGGTGCCTTTTATAAGAGGAGTGGAGGGGCACTCTTGGAAAGTCATGAAATGTTTCTTTATTATATAATGAGTTCCGGATTTTAAAGGTTCTACAGTTATATATTTTAAGGATAAGGTGATAATGGTTCGAAATATACTCATCCAATATTTTTTTTACATGTCTATGTCTTATATTTTACATTATCTTTTCCTTTTATTTAAATCGTTAATTAATGAGGTAATCGTTGCATCATCATGGTGTTATAAAAAATTTAATTTATTTAATTTATAAAAATTATAAAAAAAAATATCATGATGTAGGAAATCTTTTTAGATTTCCATTTAATATTTATAGTCTAAATGTAAACTTATATAACCCCATGTAATAATTGTTTTAGTAAAACAACACATGTTTGTGACAATTTTATTTTTACACTAAATAAAAAGTTATTAATGTCATTTTCTTACCCAAGTGGCTCCATGGGGTCCCCAAGTTGACCCATGGATTTTCATGGTCGACCATGACTCATAAAATAAGAGTAGGACAAGTGTAAAGATATTTTCATATTTTTATAATATCATTTTTACCTTAAATATCACTAATTACCTTTAATCGCAATTAATAGAACTTAAAAGTTACTATTCAACAAAAATTATTTTGATCCCATTGAACCACATTTTTCTTCATAATGACCACCATTTTTGTTTGATTTTTGAAAATCAAATCACAGAAGTGGTAATGTTTCATTTAAATGAAAAATTAGTTTTTTTACTACCACTTAGTGGTTTCACTATTCATAAAAAATTTACGTTTTTCAGAACAGTGCAAAAATTTCACCCTAAGATATAATTGATATTCCGAAATCAATACGGGTGTCTATTTTACAAAATTTCAAACATATAAGTTGCATTAATTAATTTTATAATTAATTCCCAATGTCACAAGAAATAGCGTGTTTTTAAGAAATAATATATATCAAAAGATTGACAATTGTTTATGTCCAATCTCAAAGTAAAATAAATTCTAACGAACACCATCGGATAAAATGGTAAAAATAAATTCCATTTATTCTTTAAAACTACTCAATATTATAATTTATCACTATAAATTATATTTATTAAAAAATATTTTGTAAGTATTTTTCACTATTCATAAAAATTGGAAGTTCTCAGAAAAATACCAAAAATTCAACATAAGATAATTTCAATATTTTGAATCCAAATATGAAGTACATTTTGAAATATAAAATATGTATAATTTCAAAAAGTGCGTATTACTATTCATAATGGCAATTTTGATTGGTCGCAGTGTGTTAGAATCTCGAACTTACGTACAATGCAAGCTATTGCATTATTGAAAGAGAAGCGTATCGTGGAAGCTTGGGGTGTTAAATTCTCCACTCCTTCATTAAATTGAGTCCTCTCTATTTGAAATTTTTCTTTGAAAATAAATTATTGAAAATATAAAATACCTTTGTGGAAAAACCACATCGGAAATAAGGTTAATAGAATTTAGCCTTAATAAGAGGGAAAGGGAAATGAAAAAGTCACCACCAAATTATGATCTCGATAAGGAGAACATTGGTGGAAATTTGGGACATATAATTGAAAAAAAACATAAATATTTGTAGGGGATGATTGAGGTCATCAATCACAAACAAGTGTAAAACTGAGGGTCTCAAATCCTTCAATCTATGTTGATTTAAAATATTATCAGTTCAACAAGACATAAGGTATTAGGATAACACATTTTTTGATTCAATATCCCTTTACTAATGTTTAAGAATTAATTTTTTCATAGAATAAGATATAGGTATATATATATATTTATGCTTGACAAGTAGTGTTTCAACCTTCAACACATTTCTACCACAAACTCATCTTTTACTCAAAAAGATAATAGAACTCAAAAATATAATATTTATTCTAATCGTACATGGTTCAAAATATTAACACATACCATTTAGATTGGGAAAACTATTTTTTAATAACCAGGGACTTCCTGTAGGCTAGTGATAATTAATAAAGGCATGTCTCACTATGGTTGTGGGTTCGATTCCTACAGCTTTTTCCGACACGACTGGTTATCCCCCGACCTATAGGTTGTCCTTTTCCTAAAACTATAGTATTATAATATTCCAAAAATAATAATTACAAATGTTTTAACCTTAAAAAACACTATCCATGGTTCAACATAATACATTACAACATTTATAGTTATCCAAAATACTTCTGTCCAACTCACAATCCAAATTTTATAAGGAAGTTAAATATAATGAAGATCCCTTTTTTTCACGTAACAACTTGTGAACACCTTCATCATGTATTCTTTTAAAACACTGAAACATCCTGAATTACCATAAATCCTTATTTATTACATTGATGATCCCTTATTCCTTAAAGAAAACTAGATATACTCCTTCTATCCAAAAATGTATACAAATCATTAATCAGTTTCAATGAAGTTAACAATATCCAATATAATTTATCCAAATCAATCATGTATTATTCCAAAATCACTATCTTGTTATCAGAACCATAATATGGTTTATCATTCTCTCAACCATATATTTTCCAAAAATTTAACCTGTTGTGGAGTCACTTTTCTTGGTTCCACAGAATCTCAAGTCCTTGATGAAATAGTACTACAGTACAATCCTTATATAATCCATAATTATTATAACCATTACATCATTGATACAATAGTCAAATGACAAAATTAATTAATAACAACATCAGAACTCTAATCATTCCTCCTCAACTGTGGTAGTATCATAACTTGATTATTATCTAATAACATCATTTGGGGCATACTCTGATGATTTGGACATTGGTTTACGTAGTGTCCCCACTCCTTGCAGATGAATCATTGTACATTTGAAACCTTCTTCTTACCCTTGCAGTCACAAACTTGGTGTCCTTTTTCACTACACTTATAACAAACTCGCATTCCATTCAGGAAAGTTCCAAGGTGTTTCTTCCCACAGTTATCACATACTGGAAAATTATTCTTTTCCCTCGTCCCTTTATCCATCATTCTCTCTTTCATCCTTTTCATCTCTTTCTTCCCTTCAAAGCCATAAGACTCAGATAATTCATTACATATCTTATTACCACATGATACTATTTCTTCATATGTTGATAACACATAGGAGATTATTTCCCTTCTAAATGTTGGCTTAATAACGCGAAAAATATGATCCTCCTTACGCTTTGGATCATATGTATTACTGGTGTTCATATTCCTTCCACTGGGAACCATTTCTATACAATGGCTTAAACTAGGTTAGTTTATGAATTGCAATGAATAATTCCAAACTTGTAAAATACATAATGTAAATTTAACGGTTTATAGATATAATCAATAATCATAAAAATGTTTTCTTTGAGGATGTATATACTCATAAACCATTCATAATGGTTTGAAAAAAATTAGAATTATCCAATGCATATCCCCCAGGAGTGTCGTAACCAAGAGTGCAGTAAGTCCTGTTGTTGTGCACCAGTTCCTATTTGAGTCTAGCTCAAAGCGGTGTTTTCGGGATTTACCCCTATGTACATCTGTGCCAGTGCCACCTCTACCTACTCGTATCCTGACAGGGATGTATTGCTATGAAAACTCACAAAATCTCTATAATACCAAAATTCTAAGAAGTTCTTCTATACTAATACTCAATTTCTATCTTTGGTCTATGTGCTCTAATCAGAGTTTATCTAAATCTAGTGTCCAAGGTTAGTACTAAACTTCCTCTGATACCAACTACAACTCCCCGACCCCAGTTACCCAGATTCGGTGCATTATTACGTAACATTGGCATGATCACAATAGATCAAGTCTCGAATGAACGATTAGTTTAAAAGTCTTATAAACAGTAGATACATTCATAAGTCTTACATTACATCATAAACTAAAAAAAACTAAAAAAACATCACGTATTTATATCCCCTCATACTATCCATGAAGGTCATTCGTAATATACTTCATCACATCCTGGAAAAATTAAAACATTGAAAGGGGTGAGATCAGATTCTCGGTAAGGATAGAAATATAGCGAAAGTTTTCATAAATAAAAAAAACATTTAAGGCAATGTATAACGAAAACAAAATCCTTTTAAACTTGAACTTCATAATAATATGGCAAAAATAAAATGAAATATTGTCATTTACTTATTTACATGGATATCTTACTGGTCAAATAATCCCATGCAATATCAATAACCACTTTCATAATGATGGAATGCATTATTCCAGACTATCATAACCACGTAGCCAAGGCCCCGTGCCAAGACTACAAATAAAATTTTTTCAAGGCCCTTTTCCAAGACACTAGTTTTCTCATGAGACCTACTGATGCATCGAGTAGCTATAGTAGGCTCCACCCGTCACTTATTAAGTCCAATGAATTTCTTATATGAACAGGTTTAAACATATCATAAACCATAACATAATCGTATCACATAAAACATGCATAAAAGAAACATAAATTTTCCACATTTCAATCACAAGATATCAATAAAATAAATTGACATAATAAAAACACTTTCAAAACCATTTTCAATAACGAAATAAAAGAAAATTAAAACATGGTATTTTTTTCATTTAAAAAAATTATGGCTTGTAGAGGAAGCCGAAACTCAAATAATGGTCACGGTGGCAGAGAAGTCATTGTCGCCGCATATGTATGACAAATAACATTCCCTTTTGTCGTTTAGTAAAATGCTTTGTATAAAAATATTTCTTTTGAATAAAAGTAAAAGTCAAAGGGGTTTATACACCATATAAATGAAAGTTGTGTATAAAACAAAATATGATTCAATGAAAGGAGATTGAGACGAAATCCCTTAAAAAGATCATTTTTTAAATAAAATATATCTATTATGTGTATTCACTATAAGTACACATAATTAATGTACAAATACAAGATAGGACATAATAATATCATGACATAATTTGAAAGTAGGAGATTAACCCAAAGAACGGAAATTGGGTTAAGAAGTTCCCTTACGTCGTGTCTGACTTGACTCAAATGTCCTTTAACCTCCTTAATAATAAACTAGAGTTAATTTCTACTTTCTTAAGAACCTTTTTCAAGTTCATTATTCATTTTATATAACTTATTACAATGTTATAAAGATTATGTAATTATTTATGTTAATAACGGTCATTTTGTCGATCTTTGGCACTTGAGTTAAAAATAATCTTCTTATAATTAAAATTTGTTTATGAGGTAGAATATCAATTTTCCCAAAAATTATATTCATGATATAGATATCATATATATCATATATATCCATTATATACATTCATTCTTAATATTACATAACATTTACAGGTAAGAAATGAAATGCACCGTTCATGGAGACGGTAAGCCGTACGTACACATGAAGACTACTTTCATTTCTATTTAGTATTTAATGGAATGAAATCATAATGATATAAAGGTGTATTATAATTACTGTATAATATAATATATAATATCATTACTCCATCCTTTATACATCCCACATATGGCATTAACGATTCATATCACTTTGAGGGGGCGGTAGTCCGCACTTCCTAAAATGAAATTATCGCATTTACCCATAATGGAAATCATAAAGGTATTCCATATATGAGAAATAAAGAAGCATAAGGAAAACATAAAAATACTATATATAATATATATAAATAGTTTCATCTTAATGTCCACCATGAGAGGTCTTAAAAGAAGATTGAACAATCATCGTTTCATGAGGCAGAAATTTCCCAACCACAAACACAGTATGTTCTTTAACCATTAGACGAAGGTTTGTGTAATTGTAAATCATATCATTCTCATAAAAACATCCTAGTATATTGAATATACTGGTTTTCTTACAAAATAATGGAATAAAAATAGTTTAATGGGTTGGAGATGAAAACTAAAACAAAATAATATAAGAGAAGACATTAACTTAAAATCGGGTAATTGTTTTTGATTTGAGCCAAAAGATTCCTTGGGAAGAATTATGAACAAATTTAGGCTTCAAGGAGTAATAGAGGGAAGTTGAAAGAGTATTTGGGCAGATTTTTTCTGATCCAAATGGCTTGGAAGGTGTGAATAAGGTGGTAGTGGTGGGGCCTTTTATAAGATGAGTGGAGGGTCACTCTTGGAAGGTCATGAAATGATACTTTATTATATAATGAGTTTCGGATTTTAAAGTTCCTAAACTTATATATTTTTAGGATGAGGTGATAAGGGTTCGAAATATACTCATCCAATAGTTTTTTGACATGTTTATGTCTTAGATTTTACATTACGTTTTCATTTTATTTAAATCGTTAATTAATGAGGTAATCGCTGCATCATCATGGTGTTATAAAAAAATTAATTTATTTAATTTATAAAAATTATAAAAAAATATCATGATGTAGGAAATCTTTTTATATTTCAATATAATAGTTATAGTCTAAATGTTAACTTATATAACCCCATGTAAAAATTGTTTTAGTAAAACAACACATGTTTGTGACAATTTTATTTTTACACTAAATAAAATGTTATTAGTGTCATTTTTTTACCCAAGTGGCTCCATGGGGTCCCCAAGTTGACCCATGGATTGTCTTGGTCGGAAATAACTCATCCAATAAGGGTAGGAAATGTGTAAAGATATTTTTATATTTTTATAATATCAATTATACGTTAAATTTTACTAATTACCTTTAATCGCAATTAATAGAACTTAAAAGTTACTATTCACCAAAAATTATTTTAATCCCATTGAACCACATATTACTTCATAATGACAGTCATGTATGTTGGATTTTTTAAAATCAAATCACAGAAGTGGTAATGTTTCATTTAAATGAAAAATCAGTTTTTTTACTACAACTTAGTGGTTTCACTATTCATAAAAATTGATGTTTTTCAGAATAGTGCCAAAATTTCACCCTAAGCTATAATTGATATTCCGGATTCAATAATGATGTCTATATTAAAAAATTTCAAACATATAAGTTTCATTAATTAATTTTATAATTAATTCCTGTTGTCACAAGAAATACCGTGATTTTAAGAAATAATATATATCAAAAGATTGACAATTGTTTATGTCCAATTTCAAAGTGAAATTAATTTTAATGACCACTATTGGATAAAATGGTAAAAATATATTCCATTTATACATTAAAACCACTAAATAGTATAATTTATCACTATAAATTATTTTTATTAAAACTTTTGTTTTTAAGTATTTTTCACTATTCATAATAAATTGGAAGTTCTCAGAAAAATACCAAAAATTCAGCATAGGGTAATTTAAATATTTCTAATCCAAATATGATGACTATTTTGAAATATAATATATATATAATTTCAAAAAGCGGGTATTACTATTCATAATGGCTATTTTGATTGGTCGCGGTGTGTTCGAATCTCAAACTTGCGTATAATGCAAGCTATTTCATTATTGAAAGAGAAGTGTATCGTGGAAGCTCGGGGTGTTAAATTCTACCCTCCTTCAATAAATTGAGTCCTCGCTGTTTGAAATTTTTATTTTAAAATAAAAGGTAGAAAAAATAAAATACCTTTGTGGAAAACCAACATCGGAAATAAGGTTAAAAAAATTTAGGCTTAATAAGAGGGAAAGGGAAATGAAAAAGTCACCACCAAATTATTATCTCGATAAGGAGAAAATTGGTGGCAATTTGGGACATATAATTGGAGGAAAAACGTAAATATTTGTAGGGAGTGATTGAGGTCATCAATCACAAACATGTGTAAAATTGAGGGCCTCAATGCCTTCAATCTATATTGATTTAAAATATTATCAGTTCAACAAGACATAAGGTATTAAGATAACACGTTTTTTGTTTTAATATCTATTTACTAAAGTTTAAGAATTAATGTATTCATAGCATAAGAGATAGGTATATATATATTTATACTTGACAAGTAGTGTTTCAACCATCAAAAAATTTCTACAACAAACTCATCATTTACTCAAAAGTATAATATAACTCAAAAATATTATATTTATTCTTATCGTACATGGTTCAAAATATTAACACATACCATTTAGATTAGGAACACTATTTTGTAATAACCAGGGACTTCCTATAGGCTAGTGATAATTAATAAAGGCCTATCTCACTATGGTTGTGGGTTTGATTCCTACTGCTTTTTCCGACGCGACGGGTTATCCCCCGACCTACAGGTTGTCCTTTTCCTAAAACTATAGTATTATAATATTCCAAAAATAATATTCAGAAATGTTTTAACCTTAAACAATACTATCCAATGTTCAACATAATACATTACAACATTTATAGTTATCCAAAATACTTTTGTCCACCTCCCAATCCAAATTTTATAAGGATGTTAAATATAATGAAGATCCTTTTTTTCGTGTAACAACATATGAACACCTTCATCATGTATTATTTTAAAAAACTGAAACATCCTGAATTACCATAAATCCTTATTTATTACATTCATGATCCCTTATTCCTTATAGAAAACTAGATATACCACTTCTATCAAAAAATGTATACAAATAATTAATCAGTTTCAAGGATGTTAAGAATATCCAATATAATTTATCCAAATCAATCTTGTATTATTCCAAAATCACTGTCTCGGTATCAGAATCATATTATGGTTTGTCATTCTCTCAACCATATATTTTCCAAAAATTTAACCTGCTGTAGAGTCACTTTTCTTGGTTCTACAGAATATCAAGTCCTTGATTAAATAGTACTGCAGTACAATCCTTATATACTCCATAATTATTATAACCAGTACCTCATTGATACAACAATCAAATGACAAAATTCTTTAATAACAACATAAGAACTCTAATCATTCCTCCTCATCTGTGGTGATATCATTACTTGATTATTATCTAATAACATCATTCGGGGCATACTCTGATGATTTGGACATTGGTTTGCGTAGTGTCACCACTCCATGAAGATGAATCATTGTACATTTGAAACATATTTCTTACCCTTTTAGTCACGCACTTGGTGTCCTTTTTCTCTAAACTTATAACAAACTCACATTCATTTCAGGAATGTTCCAAGGTGTATCTTCCCACAGTGATCACATACTAGAAAATTATTCATTTCCCTCGTCCCTTTATCCATCTTTCTCTCTTTCATCCTTTTCATCTCTTGCTTCCCTTCAAATCCATAAGACTCACGGAATTATTTACTTATCTTATTAACACATGATACTATTTCTTCATATGTTGAGAACACATAGGAGATTATTTCCCTCTTAAATGTTGGATTAATACCGTGAAAAATATGATCCTTCATACACTTTGGATCATACGTATTGTTGGAGTTCACATTCCTTCCACTGGGCACCATTTCTATACAATGGCATAAACTAGGTTAGTTTATAAATTGCAATGAATGATTCCAAACTTTTAAAATACTTAATGTAAATTGAATGGTTTATAGATATAATCCATAATCATAAAAATGTTTTCTTTGAGGATGTATATACTCATAATCCTTTTATAATGGTTTGTAAAAAATGAGAATTATCCTAAGCATATCCCCCGGGAGTGTTGTAACCAAGAGTGCAGTAAGGCCCGTTGTTGTGCACCAGTTCCCATTCGAGTCTAGCTCAAAGCGGTGTTTTTGGGTTTTACCCCTAGGTACATCTGTGCCAGAGCCCCTCTACCTGCTCATATCATGACTGGGATGTATAGCTAAGAGAACTCACAAAATCTCTATAATACCAAAATTCTATGAAGTTCTTCTATACTAATCCCCAAATTATACATTTGGTCTATGTGCTCTAATCAGAGTTTATCTAAATCTAGGTTTCAAGGTTAGTACTAAACTACCTCTGATACCAACTGTAATGCCCCGACACCAGTTACCCAGAGTCGGTGCATTATTGCGTAACATTTACATGATGACAAAAGATCAAGTCTCGAAAGACCGATTAGTTTAGAAGTCTTGGAAACACAAGATACATTCATAAGTCTTACATTACATCATTAAGTAAAACAAAACTAAAAAAACATCATGTCTTTATATCCCCTCATACTATCCCTGCAGGTCATTCATAATATGCTTCAAAACATCCTGGAAAAATTAACATAATGAAAGGGGTGAGCTCAGATGATCAGTAAGGATAGAAATATAGTGAAAGCTTTCATAAATAAACAAAAACATTTAAGACAATGTATAACTAAAAAAAATCCTTTTAAACTATAACTTCAGCATAATATGGAAAAAATAAAATTAAAGACTTCCATTTACTTATTCACATGGATATTCTACTGGTCGAATAATCACATGCAATATCAATAACCACTTTCATAATGATGGAATGCATAATGCCAGACTATCATAACCACGTAGCCAAGGCCTCGTTCCAAGACTACAAATAATATTTTGTCAAGGCTTTGTGCCAAGACACTAGTTTTTCTCATGAGACCTGGTGATGCATCGAGGAGCTATTGTGGGCTCCACCCGACACTTATGAAGTCCAATGCATTCCTCATATGAACATATTTAAACATATCATAAACCCTAACATAATCGTATCACATAAAACATGCATAAAGGAAACATAACATTTCCACATTTCAATCACAAGATATCAATACAACACATTGATATAATAAAAACACTTTCAAAACTATTTTCAATAACGAAATAAAATAAAAATAAAACATGGTATTTATTTTCCATTTAAAAAAAATTATGGCTTGTAGAGGAAGACGAAACTCAAATAATGGTCACAGTGGTGGATAATTCATTGTCGCCGCATACGTATGACAAACAACATTCCCTTTTTTCATTTATTAAAATGCTTTGTATAAAAATATTTCTTTTGAATAAACGTAAAAGTCAAAGGGTTTTATACACAATATAAAAGAATGTTGTGTATAAAACAAAATATGAAACATTGAAAGGAGATGGAGATAAAGTCCCTTAAAAATATCATTTTTTTAAATAAAATAGATCTATTATGTGTATTAAATATAAGTACACATAAATAATGTAAAAATACAAGATAGGACATAATAATATCATGACAAAATTTGAAAGTAAGAGATTAACCCAAAGAATGGAAATTGGGTTAAGAAGTTCCCTTACGTCGTGTCTGACTTGACTCGATCGTTATTTAACCACCTGAATAATAAACTAGAGTTAATTTATACATTTTAAGAACCTTTTTCATGTTCATTATTCCTTTTATATCACTTATTACAATGTTATGAACATTATGTAATTATTTATGTTAATAACGGTCGTTTTGTCGATCTTTGGCACTTGAGTTAAAAATAAACTTCTTGTAATTAAAATTTGTTTATGTGGTAGAATATCCATTATAGAAAAGATTATATTCATGATCTAGATATCATATATATAATATATATCTAGTATATACATTCATTCATAATATAATGTAACATTTACAGGTATTAAATGAAATGCACCGTTCATGGAGACGGTAAGTCGTACGTACGCATGAACGCTACTTTCATTTATATTTAGTATTTAATGGAATGAAATAATAATGATATAAAGGTGTATTATAATTCTATTATAATATAATATATAATATCATTTACTCCATCCTTTATACATCCCACATATGTCATTAACGATTCAAATCACTTTGAGGGGGCGGTAGTCCGCACATCCTAAAATGAAATTATCGCATTTACCCATAATGGAATTCGTAAAGGTATTCCATAAATGAGAAATAAATAAGCATAGGGAAAACATAAACATAATATATTTCATATATATAAATAGTGTCATCTTAATTTCCACCATGAGAGGTGTTAAATGAAGATTGAACATTCATCGTTTCGTGAGGCAGAAATTCACCAACCACAAACACAGTATATTCTTTAACCATTAGACGAAGGTGTGTCTAAGTGTAAATGAAATACTTCTCATAACAACATCATAATATTTTGAAGATACTGGTGTTGTTACAAAATAATGGAATAAAAAGAGTTTACGGGGTTGGAGAAGCAAAATAAAACAAAATAATATAAGAGAAGACATTACCTTAAAATCGAGTAACTCTTTTTGATTTGTGTCAAAGGCTTCTTTGGGAAGAATTATGCCCAAATTGAGTCTTGTAGGAGTAATAGAGGGATTATGACAGAGTATTTGGGTAGATGTTGGCCGAGCCAAATGGCTTGGAAGGTGTGTATAAGGTGGTAGTGGTGGGGGCCTTTTAGAAGAGGAGAGGAGGGGCACTGTTGGAAAGTAATGAAATGTTACTTTATTATATAATGAGTTTCGGATTTTAAAGGCCCCACACTTATATATTTTGATGATAAGGTGATAAGGGTTCTAAATATACTCATCCAATATTTGTTTGACATGTGTATGTCTTAGATTTCACATTACCTTTTTATTTTATTTAAATCATTAATTAATGAGGTAATCGATGCATCATCATGGTGACATAAAAAATTTAATTTATTTAATTTCTAAAAATTATTAAAAAAATATCATGATGTAGGAAATCTTTTTATATTTCCAATGAATAATTATAGTAGAAGTTTTAACTTATATAAAACCATGTAATAATTGTTTTAGTAAAACAACACATGTTTGTGATGATTTTATTTTTACTTTAAATAAAAAGATATTAATGTCATTTTCTTACACAAGTGGCTCCATGTGGTCCCCAAGTTGACACATGGATTGTCTTGGTCGTCCATGACTCATCCAATAAGGGTTGTACAAGTGTAAATATATTTTCATATTTTTATGAAATCATTTGTACCTTAAATTTTACTAATTACCTTTAATCGCGATTAGTAGAACTTAAAACTTACTATTCACCAAAACATATTTTAATCCCATTGAACCACATTTTACTTCTTAATGACAACCATGTTTGTTGGATTTTTGAAAATGAAATCATATAAGTGGTAATGTTTCATTTAAATGAAAAATCAGTATTTTAACTACCACTTAGTGGTTTCACTATTCATTAAAAATTGAAGTTTTTCGGAACAGTGCCAAACATTCACACTAAGCTATAATTGATATTCTGAATTCAACACTGATGTCTATTTTACAAAATTTCAAACATATATGTTTCATTAATTAATTTTATAATTAATTCCCACTGTCACAAGAAATAGCAAGATTTTAAGAAATAATATATATCAAAAGATTGGCAATTATTTATGTCAAATTTCAATGTGAAATTAATTCTAATTACCACCATTTGATAAAATGGAAAAAATATATTCCATTTATACTTTAAAACCACTCAATAGTATAATTTATCTCTATAAATTAGTTTTATTAAAAAAAAATTTACGTATTTTTCACTATTCATAATAAATTGGAAGTTCTCAGAAAAATACCAAAAATTCAACATAGGATAATTTCGATATTTCGAATCCAAATATGAAGTGCATATTGAAATATAAAATATATTTAATTTCAAAAAGTGGGTATTACTATTCATAATGGCTATTTTGATTGGTCGCGATGTGTTAGAATCTCGAACTTGCGTACGATGCAAGCGATTGCATTATTGAAAGAGAAGCGTATCGTGGAAGCTCAGTGTGTTACAAATATGGTGAAATACCATATCATTAGATCCATGTACATTGGTGGGATCTAATGGGGATCACATGTTTAATCTGTATCTATAATGAGCTCAACCCAACTTATCTTCAGTTGTAATGGGATCAACCCAACATATCATGAGGTATAATGGGATAAAGCCAAAATAAATCTGTATGGGGAACATGTCATTTCTATGTTGTATCATGAAATCAGGAGAAACTAGTCATTCCATATATATATATATAAGCAATATTCTTGAAATTTTCATAAGCTTAGTTTTAAAAACATTTTAAAACAACTTCCCCTTACAAATATAATTGGATTGAGAATTAATACAATATAATAGATATTTTGGTACATATTAAATACACATAGTAAGACATAATATAAACAATAATTCATTAAAACTAAATTAATAATACCACATAATTAATAATGTATAATGTTAACCCAATGATTGGAAATTTTGTTATGAATTATCATAACTTGGGTTCTTCTTACATCTAACATTTTTAAAACTACATTATAATGGATAAAAGAGTGTTATTAATATCTAAAATAAACAGAATCCTTTTTTAACACCATATATTATCATTTAACAACATATGATTATCCATTATTTATTAGTATTTTGTTCCTTACATTGTTTCAGGTGTGTTCTTTTCATGATTTCTATATCTAGATTGCATTTGATTTTCTTATAGTATGGAATTGAAATACATGAAGATTAATTAAATTGTATTAATATGTTTCCAAAATATTAAATTATTCAATAATTAATTTTGGATATATTTCATGAGGATGTATCAATAGATAAACCTTTAGATATATCAGTTTAGATAATTTTTGTGGTTATATGATAATCACAAAAGAGTTTCATTATATTACATAATATTATGAATATATGTTATATAAAGAACATGAATGTGGATATATCATACACTTTATATTCTGTTTCAAACATTAAAATTTTTTATAACCATTTTTGAAGGATTTAATGGAATATTAATACACATAGTCCACGATTTTGGTAAATCATCACATCACGAACAATGTTTTTGTTTGAAGAATATAAGGACGTGGAGTGGAAGAAAATTGACGAATATTTTTTCATGAAAATGAAAACATAAAATATATATAAGAATATTTATATTTCAAAACTCCTTGATAATGGTAGGAGAAGATTGTGTTATAAAAGAAAGGAATTGAAATAAAAACCCCATAAAAATGAAAGAGGATTTTTACATCTTGATCTCTTCTCCTGGAGATCATTCTTAACACCTTTCTTTGTTGAATTTTCATGAGAGGAATTGACCTTTTATTTGAGGAAGATCCTTAACAAGGGGAATTGGTAGAACTTAGGTAATTATCATGTTTGTGAGTGGTGAGAGGAATAGGGGAATGAGGGTGGTATTTATGTTTGATAAGAGGCTGGGTTTTACATTACATCCATCATTATTTTAAAATTTCTGTTCTTGATTATGTATATTCTTCATTATTATGATCAGAATATTAAATAATGAATTTGAGTTTGAGACAAGTGGTCATACATCGGATTTTCATCTCTTATTATGCAGTAAAACAAATATTTATAATTATCATAATTTATCGTATATTAGTATTCCTAAAAAATCTATAATTTCACAAGAATCCAAATAATTCACTCAAACATTTTTTCAATCTATCGAATTAAAAATTTAACTGCATTTTTTGAATATAACTTTCTAAATATGATTAATCAAATTTATAAATATAACAATAATTGATTCTAAAATTAACAATTTTAAAACTATAACTCATTTTTATCACTATGTTAAATTAATCAATATTTCATTATCATAAAGTCATAAAAAATAAAATAATAATAAAAATTAAAATTAATTATGGTCATATTACTATTCATATTATTATTCATTTGGTTATGTTATTATGAACCGAAAATCATGTTGGTTCTATCAGACTACGAATAACTTAATGATCAGAATTTAAATGACTGTTTTCCAAAATATGAAACATAGAAGTGTAAAATTTGTGTTTTAACAGCTACTAATACTGTCTACATACAAATAAGTTTCATTGGTTTCAATTTATTTTTAAAACCTAGAGTTGTTAAATTATACCATCATTCTAGAAATATTAATCTCATAATATTATTTACTTATTTATTTACTTATTGAACAAGAAATGGAATGTTTAATTAATATCATTTTCAAACTACCATGCCGCTTCTTCTAAAATATTGTGTCTCCACAAATCCATTACATGGATTATTAATGTATTGCACAATACTTTATCTATATGATCAAGAATATGAACTAGTCACACATTTTATTTAATGTTCTCTTCTAGATCAACTAATTCTTGTATTATGACATGACATGAATCTGACACCTACATTCTCAAAATCAATACATGAAAAACTCTATGTTCATGAGATAAACACAGATTAAAATATACTTGGTATGTAATAATTAAAACATTCTCAAGTATTTTACAAGATCCAATGAACCATGGATTCAAATTCTATTTCTTTATGAAATGCATAATGTCTTTCCCGTGTGATACTATAAGGAAAACATGATCACCTACATAAAAGAAATTTCTTTCAACTATAATATTCAGCACTTCTTTGTCTTATACGGGGAATCATCAGGTGTAGCTTGATCATCATTACTTTCATAGCTACTTAATCTAATTATTCTTGTCTCATTAACATCCAATTCTAGATGACATCCACAAAAGCTGAATTTTAACACCTCTTCCCATATAATTTCTCATATGGTTTCATCTGTATATTGAAATAAAAAATGATATAATAGGAAAACTGAACAAATGATAGATGTCTAACCCATCTTTTATAGTAGTTGAATGAACATGACAGAATCTTATCCTTTAAGATCTGAATAGTTCTCTAGGTATGTCCATATTATTGACGATGAAAAGATATACTGATATTTAATTCCCAACCCAAAGACATATAATGTCCCTTATAATAGATAAAAGTGAATCTAGGACCCCTATTTGATATAATGGAAAGTGGAACTCCATGTAAACTAAAACATTAATTTGGGTACAGCTGAAAAATCTAATAAAAAAACATAGTATCTTGGATATGAATGAAATGTGCAGATTTAGTCAGTCAGTCAACAATAATCCAGATTGCATTGTATCCTCATGAAGTCATTTGTAATCCCACCAAGAATTCCATGGATACATTTTCCCATTTATACTAAGAATCTGGAAGAAGATGAAACATCCCCTTCTGTAACTACCTCTCTTTGGTCACCTATTTACTTATCCATCATTTCATTAAAAAATAAGCAATATCCCATTTCATTCAAATATTCCAGTAACATTCTTGAATAATAACATACATCTTAGTTCGACTAGGATAAACTGTAAATAGAGAAATATTATCTTTAAACAAATATCCAATCCTAATATCGTAATCTAAAGGAAAAAACATCATTTTTCCAAATCATGAAACACATTTTTTTATCAATTTTAAATTTTGGTCACTTTTCCATTTTAACTAATTCTTCCTTTTTCTTTAGCTCCCTATCTGCCTTCAATGCATGATTAATTCTGTCTAAAAATGATGAATACAGAAAAACCAAAAAAAATAGAGATATTTCTTCTACCATCAACTTTAAATACGTTTTTATCAAATTATTTACGAATGGATCACATTCCAAACATATCATTGTTAATATATCATTACCATTGTTACTCAATACATCAACCAAAATGTTATCTATCCTAGGATAGTAATGAATCGTGCAATCAAAATACATGATTAGTTCCATTCTTATTCTCATTCTCGTGATTTATTCCTTCTGAGTAAATATATACTTAATGCTTTTATAGTTAGTATATATTTCACATTTCACACTATAAAAATGATGCCTCCAAATTTTCAATGAATCAATAACATGTTCCAATTCAGAATCATGTGTGGGATAATTAATATCAGGTAGTTTTAGTTATCATGAAGCATAATAAATTAATTGATCAATATGCATCCAAAAAAATCTAATTCACATCAATAAAAAATCAGTATAGATGAAAAACTCACTATTTCGGGACGACAAGGCCAAAATTCGAGAATTCATCAACCAATTCATTAGTTCCTAAAAGACATTACATTCTTCATTCCATATAAATTTAATCCCATTTCATGTTATCTTTGTTAGTAATAAAGATAAATGTGGAAATATTTTAAGGAATCTGTTGTAATAACCTTCTAATCGATGAAAACTATAAAAATCTATTAGATATCTTGGTCTTGTATATTCATTAACCACATAATTGGTAGGATAAACTATTATTACATACTTATTTAAATGGTTCCCATGAAAAGAAATTTATAGCAACTAGAAATCATAAAATATGAATTTTTTATATAGTTTCTTTTATTTTATATTTTCAAATAAACACATAGTTGTTTTTAATACTCCTATTTTCTTCTAGAATATACCAGCATTTTGTTAACAAAGAAAACCTCAGTATAATCCAAAAATTAATGAAATAATTCATTCATAATATCCATTAATAAAACAGGTGTATTAGTTTACCCAAAAGTAATATCTACAAATTCATTGTGACATTATCTTGTACCGAACATAGTCGTCGGGATGTCTACATTCTTTAAATTAAAATAATGGTACCCTGACCATATGTTAACAATCAAAAAATAATGTGCACCATAGAGTTCATAAAAAAATCATCAATTTTAGGAAAATGAAACTTGTTTTAAATAATATTATTATTCATATATCTCTATGAATTGAAAGTATCATCGAACCATCTTTCTATTTGTCAAATATGATAGGATCACTCCATGCTGAAGTTCTATGTCAAAAGTATGCTTTATCTAATAATTAAAGAAACTTATTTTTTAATTCTATAAGATATATTTGAGACCTTCGATAAGGGGGTATAGAAATAATCCTAGGATTATCATGTAATTCAATAGTAAAATCAACTTATAGACCTTGTATTACATGAGATAAATAATCAAGAAAAACATCAAGGAATTCATTTACCGAAATTTCATCATTAATCTTAATAGATAAATTATCTAAAAAATTATTAGAAAGATTACATTTATTTTTATATTTTATCATTTTATTAGCATACTAATATTCTATCAATGGTTTGAGTTCATTATTTTATTCAAACAGAAACCCATTATAAAAAAGGTTTTTCTTTTAAATCTATATTAACCTGATACAAAAAAGTCAAACCATATAAAAAATAACCTCAATCTACACGAGATTGAATACTATGGGTTTTCTCAATAAAATAATTCCACAGACAAGGCTATATAGATTATTATAATTTATTCTTGCCACAATATTTCCTCACTATGTTTTTACTATGAATACTTGTTTCATTTAAGGAGGGTGAATTTCCAATTTTTCAGAAAATTTCATATAAAAGAAGAGTTCTTTTGACCCCAAATAAAAAAAATTCCAAATCAATAAAAAAAGAAATGTACATACTGACACCTTATATGATGGATCAAAATCTAATAAAGTGGTTTTAATAAATATTTCTTTACCCTTCTAGTTCCAATCTTATTGATTTTCAGTCTCATTGACGATCTTTGTACACTCATTAGAAAAATGACCTAATTATTACTGTTAAACAACATCACCATCTTATTTTTGTTTTTTTCGTATCAATTTCCATAAAAACGTGAGACATGTCTCTATATATTCAAGATCAGTAGCCTTTCCATGAATTTACAAGAAATTTATAAGTATACCTTTTACAACACTTTTCACAATAAAGAAAATTGATTATCCTACCAATATATTTCATTAATGAATTATTACACAATGATTTCCAGCAAGAACTCTTATTATTAAATTCATCACAAGGAACACACATGTAAGAATGCACCATCTTAACTTTTTAGTCCAAGAAAACAAGTTTCTCAATGCATTTAAACTCTCATGAAGCAAAACCACTTCATTAAAATGGTTTCAAACAATTGTAAAATCTATTAATTATACTATATAAATCTTAAATTAATATCTTGTACATATATGGCCAATCATGTAATTTTAGCTCCATACTCTTCAATATAATCATCATCATTCTACGTTAGTTCAAAAAATATGTTCTCTAATCCGAGTCAAACAGTTTAAGAAAAGTGTTTTTCCGAAAAATGGATCTTAAAATCCTCCCATTCCAAACTATCAAGATCACATATTTATCTTATATTATAATGTATAGACCATTGTTGATTAGATACACCTAACAATTGATAAATTTCACGTATTACCTTTTGATATTTCGAGCATTCCATGACATCAAATATCTTTTATAGAGCATTGATTCATCCTTCCACTATCACTGGATCTCTGGTTCCACTGAATGTTGGGGGATGTTGCCCCATAATATGATCCAAAAAAGACATGTTTTTACATGTCAGATCTTATTACCATATAGTATGGATACCATCACCATTTATCCTTTGAGTCCAATAAGCCATTGTTGTCACAAACGACTCGGTTCTGATTCCCACCATTACAAGCTACATATTCTGATAGACATCAGCCTATTGGTTCCTTCCTACATCACAATCCAAGTTTCTTCTGTGGGAATCCATTATGAATATATATATATTAGGTGAAGAAACATGTTAATAATTAAATTAGTTATCATTTCAAATTAATAAAGTGTAAAAATAATTTAAGGTATTATAAAAACATTATTTTAACACCTAAAGTTATCTAAATCATCCTATGATACCAACTATAAGGACCCAGCCTTAAGAAATTAGATAATCTTGAGTTATAAACTAGAAAATTCATTCTTATACATTGGAGATATTTTGGGTTTATATTTGTAAAAAAATAAGTACATAAATCATACATAACAACCCATAATCATACTTAATAATGCTACTAAAATAGTACCCACAAATTCCAAAATATTTAAAATAAATTAAAATCATAATTGAATAAAAATTTTAATATCATGAAAATTGTATTAAATATTTCTCTTAAACAATTTTATAACCAATTAAAACATTTAAAAACATGGGATAAGCATAAAAAGCTCAGTAAAGGGTTATAATGAAAAAAAAACAATGAGTCAAGTGATAAGAAAAAAACCATTAAAACTAATTTCATAGAAGCTCATTAACATGAATGGAATCATATTGTAGTATCCCTAAGAATCATTTACCATAAATACCTTATAATAAACCTCATACATGAATTATCAATTTGGTTATATTCTATAACTAGAGAACCTAATCCATTTGAGACATGTAATGGGGTAACCCGTCAAATCTAGGGCTAGAATGGAATCAACTTAACTTATCATGAGCGATAATGGTCTCCACCTGACATATCATGCTAAATAATGTGATAAAACCAACATAAATAAGTCCATGAAACATATAATGGTATTACTGTATCATCATATCCAGATAAACCACTCATATCATGTATATATATAAAACAATCTTTTTAATTTTTATTGAAAATGTTGTTAATTGAATTTTAAAAGTAAAGTACAATAAAAATATAATTGGATTTAGAATTAATAGAATGGAATGGATATGTGAATACACTATATATCAACGTAATAAAAATTTATATAATCTAATAATCATTAAACCAAAAATCTTAATACCAAATAATGAGTAAATTAGATGGTTAACCCAAAGATTAGAAATGGGGTTAGGAATTCCCTTAACTCGGGATCATCTTACATAAAATTTTCATAAAACTCATGTATAATGGTTAATAGAGGTTTTTAATATCTTCAAGAAACCTATTCATGTTAATGACACATCATATTATCATTTTACAACATATTTTTTCATTTAAGCATTATAATTTTGTTCCTTTAATTGTTCCAGGTGCATTTTTTCGATGATTTCTATGGTCATTTTGAATTATAATTTCAGGTAATATTGAATTAAAATTACAATACTGTAATGAAATTTTATTAATATGTTTCAAGAATTTTAAATTCATCCATTACAAAAAAAATTTATATTTTAAGAGGATATTCATTTGATAAAACTTTAGTGATATCTGTTTAGATCATTTTTACGATTATATGATAATCACAAACTTGTTTCATTATATAACATAAAATTATGCATATATTTTAAATATATAACCTGAAATTGGATATATAATACACTTTAATTTCTATTACAACCATTAGAATGGATTTAAAACTAGTTTTGAGAGATGTAATGTAAATTGTAAACACATCGTCCCCATATTTGGTAAATTGGCACATCACAGACAATGTTATTATTTATAAAATATGCATGGAGGAGAGAAATAAAGTTGATTAATTTTTTTCATGAAACCAATAAAATATAGAATATATAATTTTCTAGATATTTCATAACTATTGGATAAGGGGAGGGTATGATAGTATATGAAATGAAATTAATTGAAAAGTATACTTATGAAAATGAAAGAGCATTCTTACCTTTGGAAAACATATCCTTAAGAGCCTTCTTAAAGCCTTTGGTTTTGGCCTTTTGGTGAGAACATAATGTCAAGGACTAGGGGAAGAGCCTTGGGAACGAGATAATTAAGAATTTTAATAATTCTCAACGAATTATTGGAATGAGAGGAAGTGTGGAATGAAGGTGGTAATTTTATTATTGAAGAGGATGGATTTTACATTATTTATATATATTTTTTAGATTGTTAATATACTTCATTCATGTGATTAGAAATTTAATTAGATCACGTGATTTATGATAAAATATGTTTATATCATCCTTATATTACATATGTGGAAATAAAACAAGTATTTATCATTTATTGTAATTTATTGTATTTTACAAATCACTAAAAATTCATGAATTTCAGAAAGAAAGTCCCCAAAATTCACCCTAAACATTTTTTTAATGATTTGAATTAAAAATGGAACACCTTTTTTTGAAAATAGTTTTTTACATATGATTAATATAATTTTAAAATAAAATCATACTTTATTCGAAAATTATCAATTTTAAAACAATAAATCATTTTTTATCACCTTGAAAAATTAATGAAGTTGTTATTATCATAAATCCTTAAAACAATATAATTATAATAAAATTTACATTAATTAGGTTCATATTTCTTTTCATATTACTATTCATAATGGTTTGTTACTATTCAAAAAATACAATTTGGTTCCATCAGACTCCGAATAACTTTCTTATCACAAATGTAGATTACCATTTTTCAATATTAAAAAAATAGATGTGAGATAAATATGTATTAAAGAATAATTATATATATCTACATAATATAATGTTTCTTTCATTTTAATTTATTTTTAATTCCTTGGAGTGCTACATGTTTTGGCCTACTTTTCACATTCATATCACGTACATCAAAAACTGTGCCACATAGACCATAAAACATAATAATTTATTTCATTAAATTCAACACCAAGATTAATGAGTGTGGTTTAAATACATAGAGATCACCGTGAATTGAATTATTTTGTAATCTAGGTGAATACCTTTGATTTAAAATGTAGATGGATATTCACATAAAAATGACTGGCATAAAGAATAACAAGATAATTTCAATAGAAAAACAGGTGTATATGAAGATTCATTAAAGCGATAAATAAGAGTGAAAGAGTGATATAATCATTTTTACATAATAAGAATTGTAATAAAGATTTGTGAAGACATATCGCAACCTGAAAAAATTAAATTCAAAATAAATAATATAATGATGGTTCTTGATCAAATAGTATAATGGGAGGATCCCTTACCTTGAGAGTGGGATTTTAAAATCTTGTTATGCACAATATACGACCATAAGAACACCTTGGTAGGTTTATATAAAGTGGAATGGATTGTAAATCATTGATATTATTGTTTCTGGTGATGAATAATTGTAGTAATAGTGTCTATATAGAGAAAAAAATGGGAGATACTTTTAAATATCTAATCATAGTTTTTGGAATCTATATAATAGATAAAAATGATGCAAAAAAATTCTCATCGTCTTCCAAAATTTTCTTCTAACTAGGGGTGTGTTTCATTATTTTATAAT
This sequence comes from Viscum album, assembly GCA_963277665.1. NCBI lineage: Eukaryota > Viridiplantae > Streptophyta > Magnoliopsida > Santalales > Viscaceae > Viscum > Viscum album. The sequence goes on along the minus strand of OY728140.1, from coordinate 2,031,873,260 downwards.
TATATGTTCTGAAATTATTAGAAAATAACATTTTTCATGTTTACGAATAATGTTTTTATTGAAATTATTTTGAAAAATATATATAGGTTTGGGAAGATTCATTAGGTGTTTATAATATTAATAAATCAATATAAAAGATTAAATATAATAAAAATTATTTTTTAATACACTATATAGTATTTTCTAAAAAAATATATTGGATTTTATGATGTGATAATAATTACAATTTATTTTTACCATATTTTATTTTTGTCCCTAAAATGGACTATCTCTTAATATTTAGAAAAAAACCGAGTTGGGTATTATTTATATGTAAATTTTAAAAATTATATTTTTTTATCCAAATAATATTTTAAATTTTATAATTTGTAGTACTAAATAAAAATATTTTTTTTGAAAAAGATAAAAAAAATTTCAATAAAATTTTACCTTATAATAAATTTATTAGAATTTATAAATTTATTATATGATTTATATGTAAATAAATATTGTTTAATTTGAATGTTTCCTTAACATTATATTTATTTCCAAATTTATATAATTCATACTTAAAAGTGTACTTATTTGAACTATATATATTACAAAAGTACAATTAGTGTTTAATTGCGTTAGAAACAAATCGTTTTCAAACTCATTATTTCATCATTAATTGCGTACTAATAAAAATAATATATATAATCTATATTTTGTTAAATATTGAAATATTAAAATTCATACTATTAATGACTAGTTATAAGTCCCTATATTACTCCATCAAATACTCTATGAGTAAGGCATGTGATGTTATTGATTTCTTGGTTCAGTTTAGAAAATATGGTTTCAGTTGTGACCTTGATATGTTTGTAGTACTACCATTAACTGGTTTTTAATGAACTGCAAGTTCGATTATTAAGTTGGGTTAGACAGTGGAAAATCTCCCGGGTTACATTAAGCTTGGAAGGACTAATAAATGTTCTTCATTGGGTAAGATCCTACAAGATTCCATTATCACTCATTTATTCTATGTTAATTGAGCTTATCATATCCATTAATATACAAAATCTAAAATTCATTATATAGGAGATATATTCTTAATTTCTGACATACATAATGTTATTTTACTACTCTCATATTATATAACTATCCAAAAACAACCAAATCAGTTCTTGTTTATTACATAAAATATTTACATGAAATGATATTATTTCATTATAAAACAAATTTATATACTTATGTAAATATATTTTTGTTCAGGATTCTACATTTCTAGAGTTTTTATTACACCAATAATATAAAAATAATTCCTTAATTTTTCTACTTTTAATTTAATGGGAAAAAATTTCTATCATTTTTTAAGCACATACACAATCTATATGACCTATATTTTGAGATATGATTGACATGTGGTTTCTAACATAACACTTTGACATATATATATATATAATATATAATGTATATTTAGGGTTCTATATATTTTAATATTTTCACATGATTCAGGAATGAAATTTAAGAAATAATTCAGGGGTTAGTGATTTGTCATTATAATGAGTGAACAATTTTTTATTATAATGTTGTATGTTGATCATGAGATGATTCCAATATGGTTTTTATAAAAATATAATTTTGTAAATATGAAATATTACTTTTAGATACATGAGTGGTAATAATTATTTTATATAAATATTTCCATCATTAATTGATATAACATTATAATAGATGAATTTTCAATACATTTGACAACGAAATTCCAATGGACCTTAATAGTTTAGTGTTTTTTGAGACTAGATAAACAATATTTTTAATTAGTAATTCATTATTAAAATATTCTATAATTATATTCAAATTTTGTACACTTAATATAAATATTGTACATAAAAAATTTATTCATAACACGGGGAAATGAAACATACAAATTTGTTCTCTCAAATTCTCAGTAAATTTAAAAAATTGGGATATAAACATAATATGATCATACCTGTACAATATAAATGAACAAATTTTATAAAAACATAACCTCAATAAATTTTTTCATGAAATAATGTTACTAAAAGATCATGGATGTTCAGAACAAATGAATCACGGTGGAATCAAAGAACAGAATATATGAAAGCATAATTTTAGGATTGGACATATAATTGTGGCCTACACATAACAAAACAATATCTTATCTAAATGTTATCAAATAGGATAATAATAACATGATGTAAATTGGAAAAAACCAATGTATCTTATCTAGGATATGGAAATCATCCCTTGTACCCTCTTTTAGGCATGGGATAACCTTTTTTTTTACCCTCTTTTTGGATTAGGATAACCTTTTATGTACAATCCTTATTGAAATTGGGATATCCCCTCATGAAATTTTTGATTTCATATAACATTGAACATTACCAAACGAATGTTATAGTGAAATAAGTACCATTAATTCTCTTCTATAATGTGACTATAATCTATGTTTGTAAAATAATAACCATATATGGTTAAAATATTTCCTACATCCATTGTTTCAATGTTACAACCATCCATGTTTATAATGTACTGTCCATACACAAAAATAGTAATAAAATCATCACATAACAAAAACAATATATTTTTTTTCCAAAATATTAAAAATATTATACAATTTAAAACCCATGAAATTATTTGGATTTCATAAAAATTTTATCATATCATAACCTCGATAAGATTTATGTTTTTGAAGAAAAACCCAATGAATGTAATGTGTTTAATCATCCTATTTTAAATAAATATTACTTCATTCATAGAAATATTAATTATTTAATCATTGGATCATGTACTAATTATATGAAAAGTTTCATTAATGTATTACATCATTTATGTGAAATTGTTTTGATGGATCACTAGGAACATTTCATGGTCATACATTGGTTTTACCTATGAGAAATATTTTTTAAAAAATAAATGATAAAAATTATTTATATATAAATTTAGAATAATAATTTTAGAATTTTAATAAATATTTATGATTTTTTGGAGATGATGGAAAAATAACATTTTTTCAATTTATTATGATAAAAGAAATACTAATTTTGAATTTTCTATAAAAAAAAATGGGAAATATTTGAAAAATGAATTGAATATTCATTTCAATAAGTATTTTAAATGATAATTATATTTTACGATGAAATTATAAATCATTTTAGACAATAAAATAAATTTATTAAAACATTTTTCGAAAACATTTATATGGTTGAATGTTTTTTACTATAGTGAGAAATATATATGATTTTTATAAAAAAACCATTTTAGTCACATTAATATTATAAAATAGGAAAATTCACGGAAAAAACAAAATATACATATATAAACCTAGGATAATATAATACATGTTTTTATTGAATGTTTTACAACAATATTTTATTATAAAAACATAATCCCGGAAAATCCTAATAAAAATGGCTGCACACCACTAATCAAAAACCACTTTGGTAAATATCTTATATTTATGATGATAAAATAAATAAAAATGAATACAAATATATATTTCATAAATCTTATGGTAATAATGATAAAAACTAATGGGTAGAGTGTACAAGATAAACAATAATGAGGTGGTGTATAAGGCATTTATCCCACAAAAAATAAGGTGAGATGCTGAAAAATTGCATTATGTCTCGACTACCATTATATGCATTATATATATTGTAAAATAAATCTAGTTTTATTATACTTATATTAAACAATATATATTATTCATAAAATATATTATTTAATTATTTATTCCTATTACTCATTTATTAATAATTCTTTGTTATAATCACATTTCTTGTAATAATGTCTTCATTATTCATTGTATTTATTGGTTTGATATTTATTCCATTCTACATTAATAATGGTTAAATAATAATAATAAATTTTATGATTATATAAATATCCTATATATTTTAGTAATATACTTATTTACTGTAATCCATTATTTTGTGAGATAAAAAATGAATTACACAACTCATCGAAAAGTTAGGCCATACAAATACAAGAATAATGTAGAGACCCTATTTTTTCATTTTATGGATTTGAAATTTTTATATATATATTTCCAATGCTAGGTGTTAATATGACTTAAAGTTATGAGACCTATTGTATTCAAAATTAATTTTCTAAAAATAATATATATTATTTATAATTTAGCCACAAAACAAACCGATGGAAATATGGTATATATTAATGGTTGATAATATCATAAATCTAAGACAACTAGTGTGTCAGGATTTTTGTGTTATAGTAGGAAAACTATAAAATGAGTGAAAATGGGGTGTTCATACCCCTAAATCTATGGCTGTATGATCAGTGAAATATATAATAATTAAATTAATTATTCAAATTAAATGGACCTATATTAAAATTTTATAAATTCCAGGTTGTTGAGACATCACTACGGTAGGCCTCAAAACATTGATATCAACTATGATATAACTCCTCCTTCACTTTTGGTGGATCTTGATGAACGATTATCAATATCTAGATCAGGACATATTTAGACGCAATGAACATAGCAAATCCTTCCAATCATTGTGTGTGAATGTTCTTCATTAGTGATCGATCCAAAATATAAAAAAATCATGTTATGTGGGTTTTTTAAATTTATAATAAATTATTTTGTAGATCACTATTTTTTCGTCAATATTCTCACCTTTTACATTTACATGAGCCCATGTACAATATTTTAATTTGTTAACAATATTATATATAACCACAAGGGCCCATACTTGATCATCAACTATGAAAACTTTTTCTATGAGGATTTTAACATTATTTTTGATTCTTTTCTCCATCTCTAATTTTAATTTTTCACTAGTAGTATCTCCATGAATTCATTTTTGATTATTTCCAGGTGAAAACATGCTTGATCGGGCCTATAGATTATCAAAATAACTACAAAATAACATTGAATTTTTGAGACAATCTCAGATCATTGATCTTTGTGATCCAAGGATGCCAGATCCATTGATTAAACATCAAAATCTTGATGAATATAGGTGCTTAGAAATTTGGAATAAGCGGTGGTTCAATGAATCATCATTGAATTTTTTTTTCTAGCGGGAAACAAAAAAACAGTTCAATTTATTTCCTGATCATTTTTCTTAGACATACTCATAGAGAAATCTACAGTGGTTGGAGCAGATTTGATGAATTGGATCAGATCTAGGATTTTTGTCTGAATATAGACTACACACCATTTAGTATGAAGAAAAAATGTCTTTTATCCCCCTCAATGGAAGTTCAAGGGTTTTAGAGAAATTTTTAGTGATATGTCGTGTAACCCAACATCCCATTACATATATCCAACCACGTATGGAATACTCATGTGATCTAAAATATGGGAATGAATTCCATGTAATAGTACTCTGATACATGTTTTCAACATGATCTTTTTCCAAAGTAGATCAACACACTATGTATTGAAGTATAAGGATACAAGGACTGAGTATGATTATATAGTCATAGGACATGGCCCTAGTCCCAGGTTGTTAGAACACAACGTGTAGTCTAGATACACAACATTTTCTACTACTTGGGATAAATTCATATAACATCCAATGAAATGACCATACTATGGGGTAGGACCACATGATGTGTATATCCACTCACATGTTGTGTACCACATGATCTATTCCTAGCATACATACTCCAATCACATTTCCTTCACTTGAGCTCTATTTTTTTCACACAAGTAGCATAAGATGGGTGTTTTCCATATAGAACATGATTGTTCCCTCAGTTGTGTCTTTTTATATAAGATGTAAATTTTTTTATCTTTTACACCTTCTTAGGAAATTCTTTATAACGACAATAATCATAAGGTATTATAAGAGCCTTATCCTTGTTGTACACTCTAGTGGGGATGGGTAGTGAATTCACTTGATGATATTTTCAAGTTAACTGTCAGTAGGGATGAGCACTAGTGTTCCTCGATATTCTAGGTGGTAACATCTATTAGGGTAGGGCATTGGATTTCTCTGAAAATTTTGTTCACTTGTTACCCTCAGGTACGGTATGGAAGAAAAATTCTTTATTATCTCATATTTTATGTGTATTATTTGTAAATATTATATGTATTATATTCAAGACCAGGTGTTGGGAAGGCCTTAGATTCAGAAGCCAGTGTGCAGAAAATTAATGATTGAAATATTTGGAATAAAATGAACGTGTGGTATTCATGAAAAAAAGATGGATTAACAATAAACGAGTATATATATAATAAATTAAATAGAACCATTGAGTTCAAGATATCATTTTTAATATACACACTACTTAACATTAGTTGTCCTGAGTCATTTGTGGAACATTCCTTAGGGGAGCAGAAATGTAGAAAATATATAAATAAAAAAAAATTCATTTATTTTTTGTGATGAAAATACTTTTAAATCATTATATAAATTTTTATATGGGAAATAAGGAGTTAGTAAAAGAACCTTGGAACATCTATAATATAATTTTAGGGATCTGTAGAATATTATCTCAGGTGAATGATGAAAGATCATGATTGGATCCCAGATCATGATGTTGAATTAATTTACGGACCTCACAAATGGCATAAAAAATAGTCCTTCATTGAAGATCAATTAAATTAATGGTAGGATTTTTGTTTTATAATGATTATTTCCCATTATAAAGATCTATAACAAAAAAAATCAATCAACAAATAAATCGATTTTTGGTTTCATCGCCTTGTAGTATGGGAAAGAATTACAGGGATTAAACTAGAAACATTCAAATGATTAATTATTTAATGTATTATATTTCCCTTATTATTGAAATAAACTAGGATAAACATAAAAAAATTCTATGATTAGTTCTCTTGAATGATTGATCTTTACTACCACTATTTCATGATTCACCATAGCTATTCTTCATTGGCTCGGGGGTTCGACTATTCCTGATCAATTAGTCATTTTGATACCATTTCCTAGAAATTGATCTGATATAAAAGTTAAGGGTTTGAAAAGGAAATATGGAGTTGTAATGATGGTGGTATATGGATTTTGATGATTGATAATTCATAAATTTGCTTTCTTCAATGCACAATGAAGAATAGAAATTCAATCCTTGTTTTGAGTAGTTATGATATCAAGATACATTGTTCCATGGTGGTGAGGATTGGGAGAGATTAGATCACCAATTTAGCGGTGATTCAATCACCGGATCTAATACCACAGGTATCGAAAACTAATGATGAGGAATAATATGAGATTCAAGAAAATCCAATGGAATTGGCTGTGTAATTTGAGATTACATGGGGGTGGGGCCCAGATTCTACTACACATGGGTTTTGCTGAATATAATGATCACACTAAGTATGAACCCTGTCACATAATGTGTGACCCTCACAGGTTATATTGATGTGTACAAAATATGTACATGGACATGATTTGGAGTACACATGCCCAGACACACAATGTACTGCCATAATGACACGGGTTTTCCAACATAGACCAGTAAATATACATGTCTTCAATACATGGACATGACTAGGTGATATAGAGATGATATTGTGTGTCCCAAAATAACATTAATATCCTTCTACATTCCATGAATACATAGATTAAATTATGTGTGGGGATCTTCCACATTGGGAGAATAATGGATATCGAGACAAGATGTGTACCCCATGGGACATCCCATGTACCCCGTCATGAGGTCGTGTGATCATTGTTATTTAATTATAGAAGAGTATATGTTGATTGAATTCCTATCTACTTTTCATTAAGAGTAAAATTCATCATTATGTATAATTTAATGGATTATTCTTCCCTCTTTAGTCCGAGTATTAAATAGAGTTGTTGTGTTATATGTGAGATGTGATTTTTATTCACAAACATCTCTATTTTGTGTTTGTGAAATTAGTTTGACATCCTTGAACTGAGAATCAATCCACCTTGTAGTATGTTGTATCATTATGGCCTATGTAATCATTGATGTATAATCCCCTATGTAGTGGGATGATCCAGACTGAGTTTGTGGTGTCCCCATGTGGTTCTAGCCATGAACCCCTATTTGTGTATCGTGTTCCCCTAGATCAATGTCCATCCGTGGGAATTTACTGTAGGGTCGAAATAGTGATGTAGATGCTCAATATACAAGAGGGAGGGTGAATTGTATACTTTAAAAAATTCCTTTGGAACCTTTAAAGTTATTTAAGAATAACTATGTTTTCCTTAAGCAAAGGAAAAGGCTAAGTTTAACAAATTTAAACTAAGCAAATTCACAACACCTCTTAACACCGAAAGCAAACTAGGAAAGAGATTCCGAATGAGGGTTCTGGAAATATGGTTCCGGAAGTTGAAACTTGACAAAAGATTAAAATATGAGATTCTACCTTAAAGCGTATAGAATCTAAATGAAACAGAGTACAAATAAGGAAGTATAAGAAAGTTATACTTTCCTTATATTACAAAATGCAGCGGAATAAAAACAAGTTGTAAAACTGCTAGTAACAAGATATATGTCTTTTAACCCAAAGAGAAGGGTATCCAACGACCTTGGATAAAGGTCCCTTGATTTATACTTTCAAGCAAGTCTGTCTTACCCACACCAGGGTAAGCCCTCGATACGAAGATCGTAGTCTCTATCTTGCTATCCCCGCAAGCCCTCAACTTCTAGGTAGTTGGCAACCTCTGTCTTACTCAGCAAGAAAGCCCTCGAACTTTAAGGTAGTCGGCACCTCTGTCTTCCTATCCCCGGAAGCCCTCAAATGTAATCAACAACATTCGGAGTCGCACGAAGCTTTGAGAGTTAATAAGAGTCTCTCTCTCTAGAAATCACTTCAAGCAGATTAGTCATCCTTTCAGCACTTTTTCAGCCATCAGCACCGAGATCTTTCAAATGAGCTCCTATTTATAGGTAAGGTCAGCTCCTTCTCCAACGGTCATATTTTCCTTAATGATCGGAGGGACCTATACACGTGTCACTTAGACAACAGTTAGTTTATAACAAAACAGACGACATCGTTTTATAACAAAACAAGTGTAACAGAATATACGACATCGTTTTAAACTCTAACATAAAAGTTCGGAATAAAAGCTTCGGAGTGAAGGTTAGGAGTGTAATGAAAATAATAAAGAGTAGAAAAATTATAGAGGTGTAAGCAATAAAAAATTTCGGAGTCTAACAAAGATATTTTTTGGAGTCTGAATTAATTTAGAGTGTATAAAACAAAGATAATCAGATTCTGTTTAATAGGTGAATTCGGAATGAGAATTCGGAATAGGAATTTGTCATCAGAAATCGTAATGAGAATTCATCATTAGGATTCGTAATGAGAATTCTTCATCAGAATTCGTAATGAGAATTCATCATCAGAATTCGTAATGAGAATTCGTCATCAGAATTCGTAATGATAATTTTTCATCAGAATTCGTAATGGGAATTCGGAATGAGATTTCTTCATTAGAACTCGTAATGAGAATTTTTCATTGGAATTCGTAATGAGAATTCTTCTTCAGAATTCGTATCTTGAATCTGGAATAGAACTTAGTCAGAGTTCATATCCGGAATTCGGAATTAAACTTCCTTATAGATCTTGTCCAGAATCCGAACAGAATGCTTTATATAAAAGTTTCAACGATTCCAAGAAAATGAATCCGAATCTCATACTTAAGAAAAATATGGATGAAAATATGATAAGGATAATTTTTCTTATAAAAGCGATTTTCCTTAAGAAAGAAATTTTCCTTATAAAATAAATTTTCATTAAGATAAGGTGTTTGTGATTTTCAAAACAAGAAGGAATGGAAAAGTCATAAGGAAAACCTTATTGACTCAACAATCTCCCCATTTTTGTAAAGCACAAACATCCTTACGAAAAAAAATTCTATGAAGAGAGAAAAACATTAAGGCTTATCTCCCTTTTCTTTAAGGATATTGATGAATACGACTAACTCTCCATTAGGCTTTGAAACTCTAAGGATCATATTCAGATTTCTGGAGTGATAAATAGGAATGTCTTCTTTAATAAAAAACCTCCCCTTAAAAAAACTCTTATTAGAGTTTTTCTTTTTCTTAAGGATATTTTTCTTCCCCCCCTTTGATAAACTCTTATTAGAGTTCTTCTGTTTCATAAGGATATTTTCCTTCTCCCCCTTTGTGATTTTCAAAAAGAATTGGAGGGAATGGAAAAAAATTAACAATGTACCTGAAAGATTAGTAATGACAACAAAAGAAACGACAAGCACAACTTTCATTAAATTTGAAATCTCAGCAACAAAGAAATACAACAAAAAGATCGGATTCGATTATTTTGGATCTTTTTCCTTTGACATGAGACCATTTAGAATAGTCTTGATATTCTTTAAGTCTTTATGATATTCTTCAGCTTTCTTCTCTAAGGAAACTATTCTTTTGGATTGAGCTTCAATTTTTTCTTCCTGGGCTTTCATCTTTTCTTCCTGATCTTTGATCTTTTCTTCCTGAGCCTTCATCCTTTCTTCAAAATTAATCCGATGATCCCTTTAAAACTTCCAGTTTTGAGAAACGGAATTGAGCTTCCCATTCAAATCTCTCACTTCATGAATCCGGAAGTTCTTTTCTTCTGTCAGCTTCTCTTCAAAGGATGCAGTTAACTCATTTATCTTCTTGTCCTCGGTCTCAAAGGAATCTTTAACATTGTCTTGAAACTCATCGAGAAACCTCATCTCTTCCACAGTCTTCTTCGACCAGTTTTTCATCCTCTTGCTAGATCTTCTATGAGCTTCGTAACCAACACAAAACGTTTTGAACTGAGCCTCAATCTCAATGCACTTGTCCATAACCATATATACAGAGTCTGTTTTCTGATTCAAAGCAAGTTGGAGCATCTGGCATTTTGAGTCAATACTAGAGAAGGTCGGAATGGTTCCCACCAACTTCTTTAAGGATTGAAAAACAAAGTCATGCCCCAACGTGGATGACTCCGAATCCGAAACTTTTCTTGGAGAAATTTCTTCTTCAACAAGTTCAAGCTTTCTCTTTGAAGAGATACCAACTTCCTTCCTCTTCCTCACTTATGAGCTCGGAGTATCAGCAAGAATTTTCTTTCCCTTGTCTGTTTCCGGAATTGAATCATGTTCCGGAGCTCTCTTCTCACTATTAGGAACTTGAACAACATTATCTTCTTAATCAGAGCCTTCCTGAACACCAACCCCTATCATTTCCTTTTGAGCAACATAAAATAAAATATGTTCTTCTTTTCCATGATAAGAAACTTCTTCTTCTCCTTTCTCTTCTTCCATTACTGGAGTAACTAGCTGCGAAGATTCAGCTTCATAAGTTCGGAGTGATAAGTGTTCCGAAGGTGTCCCCTTGTAATCATCTACTTGTTTCAGCACATCTCTGGTTTCATCACTTCCTTTAGCACCCTCTTCTACTTGTTCCACTTGTTCAACTTGCTCTACTTCCTCAGTATTCTTAGCAGTAGCTTCTTCCGGAGCAACTAAATTTCTTCCTGGAGTCTCAGGTAGAGATTCCAAGGAGAAAGATCTTGGAACGAGAATAGTTGCTGAAACAATTTCATTGAATTTTAACAAAGCCTGAGCTACCTCAGCCTCAGACATCTTCTTCTTGAGCTTCTTTTGCTTTGCTTGTATTTCAATCTCATCAGCAGTTTTCTCCTTCAAGGCTTTAGCCTCCGCAGGGTCCAATCCGAACTTCGGATCCCCTTCTTTCCTTTTCTGTTTATCAGCTCTCCACTTTGTAGCAACCTCATCAGGATAGGCTTTCTTCTTTTTAGGCTTTGGAGGTGCAGAATGAACTTCCTTAGACTTAGGATTCTCTGCTTGAACTTCCACTTATTTGAGCTTTCTCTTCCTTACTGGCTTAGATGATTCCGGTTCAGTAGCTTTCGGAGCCGCTTCTTCTTGACGTGGAAAATCGAAGAACTCACTCGTTTCCTTGTTGAAAGCCACATCCATCCTCTTAAGAGTACCATCACTGACCAGCATGAATTTGCAAACTCTTGGCTTAGATTTTCAATCCTCCTTGAAAGACTCAAGGCACTGAACAATTAACTTGGAGAGGATTGCTGGATACATAATAATCTGAGCTCTCAGATTTCCTTTTTTTAAATTTTCAATAGGAAGAAGAATATGCTTCATCAAGTTAAACATCCTTAGATTTATCAGGAAATCTATGATATAGATCTCACTTTACTTCAAGCTATCTTTATCACCTTTCCTCGGTACGATAATTCCTTGCACCCATAACTCCAGAATCCGGAAATTTGTATATAGACTTACAATCTTCGGAGCCTTGTCATCAGCCAGTCCGAGAGTTTCTAAGGCTTTTTCCTTGTCGAAGCTACCCTTAGAGTCCGACAATACATGCGAAATAAATTCATCTTCTCCTTCATAAGACAGCCCTACCAAGCTCGCAGCCTTGGTGTGAGAAATCTTGTAAGTATTTCCATAAGACTTAAAAGAGAACTTCTCCCTATTATCTTCCTTAAAGAAAGAAACTGATTCATAGAACTCGAAAAGTAAGTCTGAATATACTTCATCTTGGTTTCCGGTTTTTGACACCGCAACATCTTCCTAGCCATTCAACTTATTGTTCTTTGAAATAAGGGAATCATAGTCGTTGATGAAATCTGGATGGACTAACCTTTCTCTATAAACTAACCACTGAGAAATAGGCTTGGGGGAAGACATTTCTTGAGACACTAACTCCGCAGACATTCGGATCTGTAATCCTCTGAGAAATTCGGAACGGAGAAAACTGAAGTTTGGAATGGCCTTAAATCAGAGAGACATAGCTTTAGGACATGATAGCTTGAGATCGATGTGGGACGAGTATTTGGGTCCCCTTTATATAGGCAACGAGATGACGGTTCACCTTCCATAGTTGATCTAACGGTTAGAATAAGCTGAGATCAGATCTGACGGTTGAAAACTTGAATCCGATCTTTTTGAGGTTTTTATTAAGACAAAGAATTAAGAAAACTATAATCCGAAAACATAGTACAGGAAAATTCCATCAAGTAAAATATGACTACGAAAACTTGAGTAAGGAAATAATGCTTTTCGGATTGGATTAAGAGGATTATTCGTAATGGATAATATAAAAAGATGATTAAAAAACATTATTATGAAAAGACAAAGTTTTCAAAAGTTTACTACGGAAAACAATCTTAGTAAGAAAAAACTCAGTATGAAGAAGTCAATAAGAAGAACACATTACAGGTAAAAAATCGGTACAAAAATCTGGTAATGAAACTGCCAGTACGTAAATTTTCATTCCGGAAATTTTCAATATGAACACTTCCATTCCAGAAGTATTCTATACGAAAATTTCCAATCTGAAAAATTTTAGTTTCGGAAACTCCATTCCGGAAATTTTCTTTCCGAAAAGTTAAAAAAAAAAATTTAAATAAAACTTTGTTAAACTAACAAACAAATGTACTCCCCCTATGAAAAGGAGTTTATTGCTGTAAGTAAAGTTTTTCAACAGAAAGTTACTTTAAGGAGGATTACCTTACGGTTATCATCCGTAACATTTGTTTAATATATTCAAATTTATCTGAAGGCAAAGATTTTGTGAAAATATCAGCAAGTTGATCTTGCGTTCCGATAAACTGAAGAACAATATCTCCTTTGAGTGTGTGATCCCTAAGAAAGTGAAGCCTAATATCTATGTGTTTTGCACAAGAGTGATGTGCATGGTTTTTACTTAGGGCAATGGAACTTGTGTTATCACACAAAATTTGAGTTCTAGTAAAACTCAAGCCATAGTCTGTGAGTGTGTGTTGCATCCACAACACTTGAGCACAACAACTTCCAGCTACTACATATTCAGCTTCAGCAGTGGAAAGTGCTACAGAATGTTGCTTCTTGAAGGACCAAGAAACTAGTGAATCTCCTAAGAAATGAAAAGTTCCGGATGTACTTTTTCTATCCATTCGACATCCACCAATTTCAGCATCAGAAAATCTTTTTAGAAGAAAATCATTTCCAGAAGTATAAAATAATCCTAGATTCGTAGTTCCCTTAAGGTAGCAAAAAATTCTTTTTACTGCATTTATGTGAGATTCCTTAGGTTTGGATTGATATCTTTCACATAAGCATACTGAAAACATTAAGTCTGGTCGACTAGTTGTTATGTAAAGTAGACTTCCTATCATACCTCTAAAAGATGTTTGATCTACTGGTTTCCCAGCTTCGTCAAGATCTGAAGAGTTTGAGGTACCAACGGGAGTACTTATACTCTTAGTGTTGTCATAACCATACTTTGTAAGAAGATCATTAATATACTTATGTTGAGATATGTAGGTTCCTTCTGGTTTTTGAGAAATTTGAAAACCAAGGAAAAATGTTAACTCACCCATCATACTCATTTCAAACTCAGATTTCATTAGACTAGCAAAAGAGTCAGTCAAAGATTGCTGAGTTGTACCAAATATAATGTCATCAACATAAACTTGAACAATCAAAACATTTTTCTTATCTTTATTTATAAAAAGGGTTGGATATGCATTTCCCTTAACATAGTTATTTTGAAGCAAAAATCCGGTGAGTCTATCATACCATGCTCGTGGGGAATGTTTAAGGCCATACAAAGCTTTGGTAAGTCTAAAAACATGATCAGGACGTTTTGTATCTTCAATGCTAGGAGGTTGTTCAACAAAAACATCCTCTTGAACATAACCATTAATAAAATCACATTTTACATCCATTTGGAAAAGTTTGAAATTAAAGAATGCTGCAAAGGCAAGTAGAATACGGATAGATTCAAGTCTAGCTACTGGAGCATAGGTTTCTTCATAGTCTATTCCTTCTTGCAGATTATAGCCCTTAGCAACAAGTCTAGCTTTATTTCTAACAATGACTCCATTTTAATCACATTTATTTCTGAAAACCCATTTTACTCCAATAACAGAAGTTTCCTTAGGTCTTTCAACCAAGGTCCAGACTTTATTCCTTTCAAATTCATTTAGTTCATCTTGCATTGCTTTGATCCAATCATCATCACCTAAAGCTTCATCAGTGCTTTTAGGTTCTAATTGGGAAAGAAATGCTAGATGTTCTACTTCATTTCTTAAGGAAATTCTAGTCCTTACAGGTTGATTTACATCACCAATGATACTATCAATGGGATGATTCTTAAGAAACACCTGATTTGGGTTTTGTAAAACCTGTTCATCAACATAGGGTAGAAAATCTTCTGGGGTAAATGTTTCAGAAGTATCTTCATGAACAATTTCCTTATCAGAAGGTTCTTCTATCAAAGGTTGATAATCAGTTTTCGAAAACACATCCGAAGATGTAAGTTGAGATGGTTTAAAAACAAAAGGATCGGACTCATCAAATTTTACATGTACTTTTTCCTCAACAGTACAGGTATTTTTATTAAAAACTCTATAAGCCTTAGAAGTTGTGGAATATCCTAAGAAAATTCCTTCATCAGACATTGGTGTGAATTTATGTAGGTTATCTTTAGTATTCAAAATTAATACTTTGCAACCAAAAACCTTGAAGTATGAAATTCTTGGTTTTCTACCATTCAATAACTCATAAGGAGTTTTATTAAGAAAAGGTCTAATCAAAACTCGACTTATAATATAACAAGCAGTACTTACAGCTTCAGCCCAGAAATGTCTAGCGATTGAATATTCACTCAACATGGTTCTAGTAATTTCTTGAAGAATTCTATTTCTTCTTTCAACTACACGATTTCGTTGAGGAGTTCTAGGTGCTGAAAAATTGTGAGTAATACCTTTCTTACTATAAAAAGTTTCAAAATCAGAATTTTGATATTCTCCTCCATGATCACTATGAATTGTTTTCAATGGAAGGTTTTTCTCATTTTTAACTTGAGCTATAAAACTTTTGAAATAAGAAAAAGATTCAGATTTCTTTTCTAGAAAATAGACCCAAGTAAATCTAGTGTAATCATCAACTAGAACAAACACATAGTATTTGACTCCAATACTTCAAGTTTGTGTTGGATCAAAAAGATCCACGTGCACTAACTGTAATGCATCGGTTGTTGAGACTTCACCGATTGACATAAAATTATTTTTATGTTTCTTTCCATATTGAAATGGATCATAAACTTTAGAAGAATCAAATCTAATCTCCGGTAGATCCTTAACTAGTTTCTTCTTAGAGAGTTTACAAAGGTTTCTCATATTACAATGTCTTAATCTTCTATGCCATAACCAGGAATGATCTTCCATTGCACATAGGCAAGGTAAATCTTGGCTTCTGAGGTCTTCTAAGTTTAAGGTGTAAACATTCTCTTGCCTATTTGCTGAGAGAATAAATTCTTCCTTGGAATTGTGAACTAAACACTTATCATTCCTAAAATTCACAAGGTAACCTTCATCACATAACTGACTTATGCTAATGAGATTGTGCTTAAGACCTTTAACAAAAAGAACATTTGAAATCATGGTTTTGCCTAAAAGCACAATATTACCAATACCAACAATCTCTCCCTTAGCATTGTCTCCGAAAGTTACCTTTCCTCCTTTCGTTTTGATAATCTTTTCAAAAAAGATTTTGTTACCAGTCATGTGCCGGAACATCCACTATCCATGTACCATGTATTGTTGCTGGTACTTTCTTTATTATCCTGAAATCAAGAAGAAAATTAGACTTTCAGAATCCAAACTGGTTTGGATCCAAGATTTCTAGACAATAAAATTTTAGGTATCCACATTTTCTTAGAAAAGTAAGCTTTGTGAAATCCTAGAGATTGGGTTTTGTTTAAGGAACAATTCTTTTCCCAGTGTCCACCACATTGACACTTGGTACAAAATGGGGCTCTTTGAGGAACAAAATAATTGTTACTAAAAATAGGTTTTTCATGGGTATAACCAAATCCGGATTTATTTCTTAAAGGTCGTATTTGGGAATACATCTTATCAAAACTTTCCTTACCATGGGTAAAGTTTGATAAACACTTCTTTAAGGAAAAAATTTTGGACTAGAGTTTTACAACCAAGTTTTTATCCTCAAAATCATTAGTTTAAGAACTAGAATTAGGCTCGAAAACATTTTTCATAGAAATTACTTTTTCTAATTCTTTAGAAGGTTTGTTCTTCTCAGAACTTACTTCCTCAAGAATTTTTGAAATACTTTCAAAATCAGCATTTTTCCTATCAAGATCTTTAGAAAGATCTGATATCTCTTTTGTAAGAATAGAATTTCTAGAGTTTTTCTAATCAAGTTTCTTATTGAGTTTGGAATTCTCAATCTCAAGAAGTTCAGCAAACCTAGAGACTTCTTCATAAGTAGGTAAAGTATTTTCCTCATCACAAGATGATTATTCATCAGAAGAGTTATAATAATTACTATCATTAGAATTTAAAGAAACATTGGTCAAAGATTCATCATTTCGTACCTTAGCCATAAGACAATGATTATCAACAGGTAATCTGGCTATAAGAACAAGATTATTCTGTCCTGAAGATTCATAATCAGAAGATTCATCTGAAGAGTCACCACCACTGGCACTCCGGGTGTCATTAGCTTTCAGAAGATTCTTAGCTTTGGCTTTATAATACTTCCTTCTGTTCTTGTCTGAATGTCTTTCCTTCCTTTCTTTCTTTTTGAGCATAGGGCAATCTGGTCTAATAAGTCCAGCTCTTATACATTCATAAAAAATTAACTTCTCCATCTTTCTTATCTTTCCTTTCCTTTTTCTTATACATAGATTGAAAATTCCTTTGGCCAGCTATCTTGTTCATCCTTCGAGCAAGATTGGCTAATTCAATTTCTGAGACTTCACTCTCACATGATTCGGATTGGAAAATAACTTTCTTATACTTGGATCTAGTAACTCTCTCAGGAGTCTTAGCTTTCATATGATTTGAAGTTGTAGTAAAAGAAATATTACCATTTCCATTCTTTTTATTGATGTTTTCAGCATCTCTCTTCATTCTTGTTTCATGTTGTAGAAGAGTTCCAAATAATTCATCAAGAGTAATTTGAGTGACCTTTCTGTTCTCATCTATAGATGTTCTCTTGGATTCCCACTCATTGAGAATAATATCAATTATCTTGTCCACAAGAGCTTCATCATCTAAACCTTTCTCTCCCATAGATTGTAGACTGTTGAAAATAGTCATGAATCTTTGTTGAACTTTACATATAGGTTCACCATAAGGAAAATTGAAGCCATGATATTCCGCTCTAAGCATAGCTCTTCTAGTATCAATCACTTTGGAATTCCCAAAGTGTGTAACCTCTAACTTCTTCCATATACAGTTAGCTGCTTTACAAGAAGAAATTTGGCTATATATATTTCTGGTCATTGAACATAGTAAAGTGTTGCGTACGTTATAGTTGAGTTGATATTCTTTCTTTTCCTGGTTAGTAAAAGTTCTGACTTCCTTGTCAGGAATTTTATAATCACCAGTAAGTATAAAAAAGTTTTCTACTCCAGTATTGATAACAAAAGTCTTCATACGATCTCTCCAGTATTCATAGTCATTACCATAAAATATAGGTGGTCTTGTAGGATTCAGATTGTCAATAGATCCAACATTAATTCTTGCCATACTTAAAATAACTTTGCACACAAACTTGTTACTAGCAAAGATTCATAATAACAATGTTCGGAATGGGAAAAGTTCGGAATAGGAAAAAAATTCGGAATGGAAAAATTCGTAATGATAAAGTGAGAAAGAAAAACATGTATGTGAGTACAAGTATTTCAGAGACCTGCTCTAATACCAAATGTAATATTGGTATAGAGTAAGAGGTTTCCAACCTCTGATACCAATTGTAGGATCGAAATAGTGATGTAGATGCTTAATATACAAGAGGGCGGGTGAATTGTATACTTTAAAAAATTCCTTTGGAATCTTTAAAGTTAGTTAATAATAACTATGTTTTCCTTAAGAAAAGTAAAAGGCTAAGTTTAACAAAGTTAAACTAAGAAAATTCACAACACCTCTTAACACCGAAAGCAAACTAGGAAAGAGATTCCGAATGAGGGTTCCAGAAATATGGTTCCGGAAGGTGAAACATGACAAAAGATTATAATATGAGATTCTACCTTAAAGTGTATAGAATCTAAATGAAACAGAGTACAAATAAGAAAGTATAAGAAAGTTATACTTTCCTTATATTACAAAATGTAGCGGAATAAAAACAAGTAGTAAAACTACTAGTAACAAGATATAAGTCTTTTAACCCAAAGAGAAGGGTATCCAACAACCTTGGATAAAGGTCCCTTGATTTATAGTTTCAAGCAAGTCTGTCTTACCCACACCAAGGTAAGCCCTCGACACGAAGTTCGGAGTCTCTGTCTTGCTATCCCCACAAGCCCTCAACTTCAAGGTAGTTGGCAACCTCTGTCTTCCTTAGAAAGAAAGCCCTCGAACTTTAAGGTAGTCGGAACCTCTGTCTTCCTATCCTCGGAAGCCCTCAAATGTAATCACCAACATTTGGAGTCGCATGTAGCTTTGATAGTTAATAAGAGTCTCTCTCTCTAGAAATCACTTTAAGCAGATTAGTCAGCCTTTCAGCACTTTTTCAGCCATCAGCACCGAGCTCTTTCAAATGAGCTCCTATTTATAGGTAAGGTCGGATCCTTCTCCAACGGTCATATTTTCCTTAAAGATCGTAGGGACCTGTACACGTGTCACTTAGAAAACGGTTAGTTTATAACAAAACAGAAAAAATCATTTTATAACAAAACAAGTGTAACAGAATATACGACATCGTTTTAAACTCTAACATAAAAGTTCGGAATAAAATCTTCGGAGTGAAGGTTCGGAGTGTAATGAAAATAATAAAGAGTAGACAAATTATAGAGGTGTAAGAAATATAAATGTTCGGAGTCTAACAAAGATATTTTTCGGAGTCTGAATTAATTCAGAGTGTATAAAACAAAGATAATCATATTCGGTTTAATAGGTGAATTCGGAATGAGAATTCGGAATAGGAATTCTTCATTAGAAATCGTAATGAGAATTCATCATTAGGATTCGTAATGTGAATTAGTCATCAGAATTCGTAATGAGAATTTGTCATCAGAATTCGTAATGAGAATTCGTCATCAGAATTCGTAATGAGAATTCTTCATCATAATTCATAATGGGAATTCGAAATGAGATTTCTTCATTAGAACTCGTAATGAGAATTCTTCATTGGAATTCGTAATGAGAATTCTTCTTCAGAATTCATATCCTGAATCTGGAATAGAACTTAGTCAGAGTTCATATCCGGAATTCGGAATGAGACTTCCTTATAGTTCTTGTCCAGAATCCGAACAGAATGCTTTATATCAAAGTTTCAACAATTCCAAGAAAATGAATCCGAATCTAATACTTATGAAAAATATGGATGAAAATATGATAAGGATAATTTTTCTTATAAAAGTGATTTTCCTTAAGAATTCCATTTTCCTTATAAAAGAAATTTTCCTTAAGATAAGGTGTTTGTTATTTTCAAAACAAGAAGGAATGGAAAAGTTATAAGGAAAACCTTATTGACTCAACATTTACTAATGAATCCTACCTCATTGTTGAGTGTATCTACTAGAATCATGGTCAATGGAGTGTTATCAACTAGAATGAGTATTTCTTATAATATATTAATGTGGCTTGATATTTGTTATGATAGCCTAATGGCATGGTGTCTTTCCATAGTATTTCTATGTTCCTTATTAATTCTTTCATATATATATATATATATTATTGATTGTATAATATATAGTGTTCAGTGTTTATTGTTTTTGGGGTGTCCTAATGTAATGTTTAATGATCACCAATGCATTGGCTATTCCCACATGTGTCATGTTATCTATGAAAATGAGACTTTTATTGGTGTCAAAGGTGGATTAGGAGAAAGTGGATCATTAATGGAGCCGGCCAGACCGATGTGTTTACCGAGATCATGAATTCAACAGAGTCCTCTCTCTTATTGTAGGTTGAACTCATTAGGGTTTTTTTGGTTGGGATTTTATTTTAACCATTTTCTCTTTTGTAAACTTTACTATAATACAATTTTGTTGGATCATAGATGTTTCCATTCATTGTTTCATTTGATTTTCATTTTATCATTGTGTGGGTTTGTTGATATGTGTGCGTGTAGAAGTACTTTTTCAAAATTCGTCCAATTTTTGGGATTTTCCAAAACAGTGCAAGTTGCCAGCCCTTATCCTATTATAGGTAGGCCCAAGGTAGTCACGGTTTGGGAAAAAGTGGTTCCGGTCAAAATTGATTATTACTAGAGGTAGATCATGTCTACATTATAATCTTGAGTTTTTTAGAGTATTTTTTTAAACAATGGTTTGTGTTTTGTGTTCATCGTTCTAGTGAGGAACTCCAGTGTTGGTGAGGTGGCTAACATATCCATACACCAAGAATATGTTTGGAATATTTTTTACTCCGGACATGAGAAGATATTTTATTAGGAAAACAATTTTACATTTTTTATATGGGAATGGTTGTGCATTCCCTTTCCATCTTGTTTGATCTACCTAGATATAATATTTTTACTATGACCCATATTGTTTCATTTTAGCATTCCCCTATGTAGATAGCCATTATGGATTCCACCACATTATCATGATCTTGATCCACCTAGTGATGAGGATTAAATAAAATGGCTTGTTTTAGATAGAGAACCAATAAGAGATTACTAAAAATTCATATACAATTCATTCATTATATATCACTAGCTCTATGAGTTGAGAATTCATGTTGGCTGAGTGTGTTGCATGAGTTTTAGAGGTACCGACTACCACTTAATTTAGGGTAGATTGACCACCATGTGGATGAATAAATTCTAAAGGTAGTCACTCATGTGTTATTATTATAAAGGACACCATTAAATCTAATGAAATTAAGAACAATTAGTCATATTTATGGATAATATAGTCGATGGTGAAGCTTGGTGAATGAGTAAAATGACGAGATTACTCTACTAAGGGATGATTTTGATCCTCTCTTTATAGAAGAGTAATATCCATCCATGTTTTGATCAGTACTAATAGATGAAATTATTATTTATAAAAAGGGTAGTATGGCCAATGAAGAATTTTCGAAATGGTATACTAATCTCCCACATTACAATTTACATATGGTGAGAGACAAGTTATTCAAGACGTGGTGTTTTGAGATGGGATTGTGCAGACACATTAGATTATTAGTGGTATATATAAGAATTTCCACCTATAATGCAGTGCTTTGGTTAGAATTTATTATAGAATGTTATCATGTAGATAAGAAAACATTACTAGGAGCATGGAATGGTCACCCTATATGTGAGAGCTCGACATCTATTAGACAACTGCAGTCATATTGATACAAGAAGGATAAACACATCATGAGGTTGTCCCATGAATCTAGGTTAGTTGTTAGATTCTCTTAAGGTTCTATGAATTATCTAAATGAACGTTTGTGCATCTCTTGTGATGGTTCGAGATGTCTTGCATGAGAGTGTATGACCCATCATATAACTAATTGGGAGATAGTTGAGGGACCACCATGATAGAGATAATGTCAGAGCTTGGTAGTATGAATATAAGAGATTGATGGAGATGGGTTGACATGGTATCATGATGTTGTACGGGGTTTGATATGATACCCCCACAACCTCATGATGCTCCATAGAAGACTACAGAAGCCATTTTGCTGGGATCAGGCTAGCTGCAAGCTATGGAGGCCTATGACCCCAAGAATCGGTGGATCGTAAGAGGTATGTTATTTTTAATTTATACAATCGTTAAAATCCTTATAGACATATTTTATATCCAATCATTCCATTCTAATTATCTATTTTGAGACATAGAGATTTTGGTTGATCTTTTTTCTCAACCATTGTGGTTGGAGACTCCAACAGATGGTGACATAGGGATATTTCACATGGGCTGATAGTGCGACCTAAAGATTTGATACATGAGTTTTGTGGGGGTGTCTTTATTTAATCAATGAATTCTAATGTCGTAATTTTATATATGAATTGGATATCAATATTTATTACTATATTGACTGTTGTTGGAGAAGAATATGGGGTGTCCACAGTTAAGGGTCTAGGTTTCCCCATTTCGATGAAAAGAATGAACATGTAGGATAGGAATGACTCATTCATTTTAGGGTGAAACTTATTTATCATATATTGGATTTCCTACCCATTTGAATAGTGGAAGTTTAAAATTTCTAGTCTCATACAATATTGGATGATTTTGAAGATGTATTTCCTGATTAAGTTCTACGTTTAACTATAAGCTGAGTTGTAGATTTCAACATTGACTTGCAACCCAGGATGTAATCTATATCTATAAAATAATATTGGATGTCTCCCCTAGAGATTATATATATATAGATGATGTTGGAGAATTATTTGGAGAAGGTATTAGTGAGTACCATTGTTTTATTTTGGGCCACAATAGTTTTGGTTTCCAATAAGGATGTTGGATGTTTGAGGTTTTCTATGGATTATCAGATATTGAATCAGGTGACTGTGAAAGACCAGTATTTACTACCATGGTAAGATGACCACATTTATCAGTTGAAGGAGGAGCACTGATTCATAAATATTGACATTAGATCTAGTTATCACCAGCTGTGATTACTAGACAAAGATCTATCAGAAATGACATTTTATGTCATTATGTTCACTCTGATTAATAGGTGTTGTATGGAATGAATAAATCCTGATCATAGTTCATGGGACTAATGAACATGATAATCAAACATTTTTAGAACATTTTTTGGTTGTCCTCATCAATTCCATCATAGATTATTCATCACCAGAGAAGGAGAACATGAGATAGTTGAGGATGGTCCTAAACACACATTTAGAACTAAATCACAATGGGATGCTCGTGAAGATTCAATTGTGGATTTGAGAGACCCATTTTGTGAGACATTTCATCTCATAAGATGATGTTGTATAGGATCCAGTGAAGTTTTAGTTAGTTGATTCTTGGGAGCTACAGAAGAGTATTTCTATAGAGAGGAGTTTCCTTTGTCCAGATGGGTAGTATCATCAGTATGAAACCAACTTCTATATAATTTTAATACCCTTAACATAAAAAGAAAAGAAGGGTAAACCTTTCATAGGTATAAGAAACTAATATAAGTGATTTCAAGATTTAATTAAAAGGGGGTATGAACTCTCATCGTGAGGTTATTAGAGGATTGTATTAAATTTAAAGTTATATATGATGTATTACAAACCAGATTTTCTATTGTTATTGTGTAGAGACAATAATTTGTTGCCTATGGTTTACTCATATTGATACCTCATGAGAAGAACTACACGATCCATGAACATGTTATAGGAGCGTTAGTTTTCTC
Organism: Viscum album; assembly: GCA_963277665.1. NCBI lineage: Eukaryota > Viridiplantae > Streptophyta > Magnoliopsida > Santalales > Viscaceae > Viscum > Viscum album. Next base: position 2,031,849,034 of record OY728140.1, on the reverse strand, counting down.
ATTTAGGGTTTGTATACACTGCCATATCAGAGTGTGATTTATCATATACTCTGATAATTAGGGTATAATGTACTTATTTTCATATAAGGATAATAACTTGATATGGAGAGTATAGGTATAATACCATTTGGATTATGACACTGATATTTTTAATACTCTTGGGATGTGTAATTTCATATCAAATTTTCTCAGTAGGAGATCCATTTCACAATTTGTCGAATGAGGGGTCAGAGTAGTTATCTTCGTTATAGTTACCCTTTTTAATGGAAATATAGTAGCATACCTCATGTCGATGGATTTCACTCTTAAACTCTTGTTGATTTTTTTGGAGGAACAACTATTGGATACTAACTTTGAGACCCTATGTTATAAAATATCCACTAGAAATGCTATTAATGGATTTCCTAAACATGGGGAGAATTCCATTCTCTTTTAAGGAAAATGATGGTATTAGTGGAATTGCAGGAGTATGTTGTCAGAGAGTTTCACCTAACTCCTTTGGATGTACATTCATGGATGGAAAAGATGTTCCAGGTCCTCTATTGCTAGTTTTACTTGAAAATGATAAAGAATGGAGTTGTAGGGTTTGTCTCACAATGCCATAATTGTATGAATGTAAAGGATGGAACAACATTCCATCTTGTTTAGCTCAACCCATTTAGGTTATAGAGTTTAAGATGGATGAAATATTTATGTAATTCATTAATGAATTATTACATACATCTAGGAGACATGATTCCATCATGTTGTTCATAGAATGACTCACAAAGTCAACTAACTTCAAAGCTATATGAGTGCGCAGTTCAGTAGAGAGACTATGATTTCTCTATATGAATGAGATAGTTCGACTCAATTGAGTTACATAGATGATCACCATTTTTCAGGATTCTAACTTCACATCCAGATTATGGATGATATTACTGGTGGTGTTTGGAACCGATTTATGCAACAACACATAATTTCACACAATAACTAACTGCTAGATAGAGTGGCCCATCCATGCCATGGAGGATAAGATTCATGTGCGAATGTTGTACTTTTTCTATAGTTGGTAGGACCATATACCGTTTGTTTATATTTAGTACAATAATAAATACCATTTGACCATTGGTATATCCCCATTCAGGGAATTGTATGGGAATATGTACAAGTAAATACATTGTTGTATAGATCTAGGCGATTCAGCACTCAGGGGCCTAGATCTAATGAATGATACAATAGAGAAGGTGCAGATCATCTTGGAGAAGAATCATACCACACTAATCTATCATAAGTGATATGTGGACAGATGAAAGAGGACCTTGGAGTCTATGGAAGGATACAATGTGTTCTCTATGGTATAACCTTGATGTGGATTGTGGAGATTTGGAAGTAGAAGAAATTTATTTTTGAGATTCATTGGTCATTTTGAGATACTATGCAGAGATGGTGAGGTGGTGAATCTCTTAACTATACTGACATAGTTGGATTGGGTACACGACATATACCATGTGACACAACCAAGGAGGTGTGTGCATGACACCTTAAACATTATTGAATGAAGAGAAATGGACACCGAGGATGGACTGACCCTTGCTAAGTACCAATTAGACATATAGAATTGCATGAAGATGATCCTTCATGGGAATTCGATTCCTTCAGTGTGTTTCTAGTGGAAACAATAGAATCATAAGAATATAAGTTGGGAGAAAGAGTCTCAGATTCATGCTCTATACTCACATCCCATTATTTGGACCATGATTTGTCTTTTCGGGACGTAACATACTATGCTAGGTGGAATGTAACATATCATATCTTTGTGTATTATGATTAATTATTTTATTTATTATTTTTTTGACATGGAGTCGATATGGTTTGTGATTCTGAGGCTCAATGTGCCTGAAATAAATATTTGAAATATATTTAAAAGAATGCACTAATAGTTTTCCAAAAAATGTGGAATAACATATAAATGTTTTCCCATATCATAAATCTAAGAGAACTGCTGAGTTCAGAATGTTGGTTTTACCCTAGGTGTGATATAACAATAGTCGGCATGAATCATTTATTGAAAATAAATATTGTGCGCAGAAATGAATAAAACAATATAATTATTTCACTTCTTATCTCTAAGGAAATTATTTCTAAATATTTAAATTTATTTTTATTTTGGAATCATAAGAGAATCTGCATAACCATGGACAATCAAGAGGTTTTTTTAACTAATCTCAAGGTATTTATCTCTGGAAAACAAGGACATATCAATATCAAATCATAGATTGTTTTTTCAACAGAATCTGTTGAATACAACATTGATGAAATCCCAACATTAATTCATCAATGATTGATCCAATTTTTGATATGATTTTATTTTTATGTGTATTCATCCTATTTCATTAATTCTATAATGAACCAAAATCAATCGGTGAACGGATTTGATTCTAAATCAAATAGCTTGACGGGTGTGATTAATTTTTGGGGGATCAAACATCATAATTTATTTTGATTAATTTTATGATGTCTTTAATTGTCCATAAAATGGAAATAATGAAATTAATATATGATCATCATTCATGGTTCATTAATTTTGATTGATTTTTCCTTTCTCCTAAAATTTCGTGATTCACCATCAGAATTATTCATTGGCATGGGGTTCCACTATTCCCAATCAAACAATATTTTTTCATCTTTTAACAGAAAAATGATTTCATATCTCAGTTCTGTGAATGTAATGACAATATATATGTGTGATAATGGAGGTGGATTTATTTACACAAAGTATCATTACCAATTTCATGACCCTCAATGCATAATGAAGTACAACGGTTCAATCAGTTTTGCGAGAATATCATATGATAAGATCAATTGTTTAACAATGAAAAGAAATATTCAATCATGGAACTTCATTGTCACAGTGAATCAATCCTTGAATTGACATCTAGAGGTTTCAAAATAAATGTCGTGCAAGAATATGGGATTATGTAAAATTCCATATATGTTGGCGTATAATCTTGGATTACACAGTGTGTGGTGACCCCAGACATTAGTTCATGGTTTTGGTGAAGAATAATTATCAAACTATGTGGGAACCCTAACACAATGAGTGTGACCCTCCCTATTTAACCTGAAATGTACTCTAAAAGTTCTCAATCAATGTTTTTAGTACAGGGGTTGGAACACAACAGGCACTCCCAAACTGACATGACCTACCATACACAGACTAGTATACAGAAATATCTTATGTATACAGACAAGGGAATCCAATAAGGGTAGGATTACATGTGTTTATTAATGATTTTTTTACTTATACATTTCATGTCTATGGATAATACAAATAGTTTGAGGCTCTTTCCCAATAGAATACATTATGATAAGTAAAAACAAAGTGTACCCATAATACACTCTATGTACCGCCTGCATTAATGTTTTAGGATATTCATTTTCATAGTTTGGACCAATATAGATTTATTTCATTCCATTATTCCATTCCCTTAATGTTACGGTTCAACATTACACCCACGTTACTGGATTGTGACACCCTCTAGAGGTTGAGACTCGTATAGAGTTCTGGAATTCCTATTTGATATTGGGGTGTGACCGTCTATCATCCATTTTTGGGATTGTGGAATTATAATGACCTTCCATTGTTGGGTGTTGATCCTCCATCTAATAGGTCATATCATTAGGTTTTGTGGAATCATTCATTTATGATCCCCTTTATAGCGGGTTGATCAAGATTGGGACCATGGTGTCCCCCTATGGCTCTGGGAATGACCCCCTTTGATTGTATGCTGGTCCCCATAGAGATGCGAGATTGCATGGGTAGGGACCATGACCCGTACCACTTAATCGAGTGTCTTGTGTAGTATCATGACTAGTGGACTATTTTCTCCTGGAAGTAATGTTCCATTAATCAATATCAGGTTGCTAGAAATTCTTTATTACCTTCTAATGATTTGGGGTCCTTTTGTTTATATATCATAGTTCTATATTACTTGTATTATACATTGATTTAAATATAATTTATTATGATGGTTATAATTGGTTTTTCATGCTTAGTTTTTTCAGGGTGTCTTATTGAGTATTGTTATACTCACACATACACGGGCTCTGCCCAAACATATCGTGTACTCTGTTTAAGAAGAACATTTTTAAGATGTCCTCGGAGGATTGGTAGTGGCTGGATCATATATTGAATTTGAATAAATGTGGTTTTTACTAGGTGGTTTTATATGAATTATTCTTCTTGCTTGGAACAAGTTGAACTCTTTACAGTTGTTGTCTAGGCTTGTATTGGGACCATGTACCCCATTTATATACTTCACTATCATTCATTATTTTTGGAACATAAATGTATGAAATAATTGTTTTAGTTTTCTTAAATTTCATCATTGAGTGGTCTTGAATATGTTTGATAGTGTAAATGTACTTTTTGAAAAAGATTGTGATTTTTGGGATATACCTACTCAAAGATGATCTTTATCCACTAGCCTGTTGGAGGTAGGCTTCATGTGTCACAAGTCAATCATCCTTGGTTTGGGTCTTTAAATGTTCCCTAATGACAATATACTTTTGGGTGGTACCCTTCACCAGGGATGTGTAGTGGAATTCCCAAGGAACCATCATGAAATTACCCTCCACTAGGGATGGGTTGTAGAGTACTCCAATGATATTCTTGAGTGTTACCCTCCAGTTGAGATAGGTAGTTGAGTTCCTCGGTTATTATTTGAGTATTACTCTCTTATCATACCAGGTTATTAGATCCTTACCTTGGGTTTATGGCCCCACCGCTACCCGACACATTGATGAGACATGGTTGATGTGGATTTAGAATCATTATTTATTGGGACACATTCCCCACTAAGACCTTTTTTTGACTCAACCAAAAACAATTAAAGAGATATAGTACCACCTAAATAGTATTTTAATTAGTTTTTGTGATTGATACCCTTAGAAGTGTGTGTTCATAGAAGATGTATGGTGTGTTGGGAACCATAGTTGGAATTTTTGAATTTTTTTCTACTATTTTTCGTAGGTTGATCTATGAGATGGAGATCATGTTACTCCCTAGTATGGGATTATTTTATGAGGAATATATACATATATATATATATATATATATATCCTTATTCAATATCCACTACTTCATTTTTGTTAATGTCATTCTCGGAAAGGAAAATATTCGCAAGGTATACCTCATGCATTCCATAGCTAGATTAATGTTGGTGGAAGAGTATTTTCTACCTCTATAGGTGGTGAAGGATTGATGGGTAGTTAACCTACTCACACTTTTTATCCCCTTATTCTTGGATGAGAATACTTTAACACCTTGTTGGGGTGAGTTTCTCTCATTCAATATATGTTCTTCATTTATTATCATTCTTCTCTATTGATTCTCTTATTTATCCAACTCAAATTTTGGGGAATCCTATTGTGTATGTTTGTACTCACACATTCCTGGTATTTTCCCACACGTGTCATGTCTTATAAAGAAGAATGATTGGTTGACCGTTAGTACTTTGTAGCATAGGAAAACTGGGTTCTTAGAAAACATATGTTGGTCACAATACTGAATTCCGAGGATGTGATATAATAGATGGATCATTTGTTATTTTTTTCATGTTGGGACACATTTATGGTTTCATGTGTATTTATCCACATTAATTTTAAGATTACAATGTCGTACATTTTTAATATATAGTGGTTCCTGCGTTCCTGATTTTTTTATAGGAATATTGCATCATTTATTCATTCCTCTATATATTTTTCCTTGATTATTATATGTTCATGTTTATAGGTTCCTTGTAAATAAAATATCTATGTTATTTATTTCTTTTGGGCTTGTCACCACACCCGATCCTATAAAGGCTGACATGTGTTATTTGCGGCTCAGTACCCAACATTATTCGGGTTATAACAGATTGGTATAAGATTAGTTTCAATTCTTGGGATATTTTTTTATAAATTCCCTAGTAATTATTTTGGTTGGGTACCAAGGAAACAATGTGAATGTGTCTCGAGTATAGAACTTAATCCGCGAAGTCTAGTGATGGGGTGGCGAATTCCATAGCCACTCACTATGACGTCCACTACTAGTTTGACATATTTTCATGTTGATACATTTGATACATGCATAAATGGAACCCAAACAATATTGGATTAATTATTCATTGTTTATTATTATTTAATATAAAAATTATATATATATATATATATATTGGAGGTAATTTTTTTTACTCTGTGATAACATTATAGATGCCTCTATGATTCCATCCAGCCTTGATGCCTTATTTTTGTTCATGAGAAAAATAAAATGAGTGACGAGTCCTCAGTTTAGGGTATATATTTTTAACCCCTTACTTAAAGTTGATAGGTAGCATCACCTTCACCTTTTGAGTTGTAGATCATCACAGTAGGGAATCACGAGGTTGTGTGCAAGCGTAGTGTGCTTAGTGAGTTTACACATGAGAGTCTGATGTGGCTCCATGAAAAGCCTAGTCATCAGGTAGAAGAGGATTGGATAGATTATGTGGACAATAACTACTATATTTTTTAGAAACAGATGGATTACGTAGTGGCACTGGTATCCATAAACATCCATAGAGAAGTTGGTCACTTTTGGAGGCTTGTTACATATATGCACTATGAGTTTACCCTCTCGTAGGACAACCTCCATCAACTATTCATTGAGGATTAGTACCATTCATGCTAATTCTAATTTCAAATATAGATGCTTTTGGAGATTTAATAGGGAGGGATGATGGTATACTAGTAGAAAACAAGGTTTATAGATATTACTCGCTACACTCTTATGATTATTCATTTTGGATACATTCTGAAAAAATTATATGATCATGGGAGTAACAAAAGGGATTGATTATAAAATTGATCCATTGTGTTTCCCCACTTATAAGATGTACAAGAGTGGGCACTGATGGCAATGAAATTTCTATTAGAGGGATGCCAAACAGTCAGAGTGGGTAGTTTTAATCCTAGGTTTGAGTCATCAATAGTGGCTAGAAGGAAAAAGTGAGATGGATCTTGTTATATTAAATCCTTTTTATTAGAATTGGGAATTTGGTAGTATAGTGAAGGGGCGTCACGTATCACTAGGGTATATCTGGGAGGTTTGGTGATATATTTTTAATTTTTAGGTCACATAGCACACAAGATTCTATCCATATGTGTAGAGTAACATTGTCGGATAGTTGATGGACCATCCATGATGTGAAACCTCTAGGATTATGGATATCAAAATAATGTAAATGGTGGTCACCAATTATATAGATCTAGATAATTAATATGAGGAGACACATGTGGAGGATGTCACTAGGTCATTCTTCCAACACCATCAATTGTTGGCCCATGTTCAGATCAATGAGTTGGTGGTTGGGGATCCAGGCAAGTGCAAGATTTTGATACCAATGATCCCGTATTTCATTATATGATAAGAGGTGTGATCTATGTTTATTATACTATTTCCATAGTATTAATAGAATCCATTTATTCTTATTGTTTTATATTTTGTCTCATGGAATGAGAGCTAGAGATCCAAATTGATATGATTGAATAAAATATTCCTATTAATGTCCTTACTAGGAATGATTATTCAATATCATTTACATTCAATCAGGGTGAGATATCACTTGGTGTAGAGTGGTTCACACGTGACCTTATGGTCATCACTATAGAAGCCTACACCATAATATTGGTTATGGACTGGAATTCAATGGTCTGAGCCTAGATTTCATATCACTGATGTCTAGTAATTTTCCTAATCACTAATGGGATGATATTATTCTTTATCGGTGAGTGATATCTCAAGGAATGACAATATGAATTTTAATTCATGATGATATATCACATCTCCTATCATTTGGTGATCATATCCCTTGGTGAAACAGTCTCTTGATGTATATTGGTTCCTTTAAATGTGGATTATTATATTAATACCTTCCCTAAAGACATTACGAGACTACCTCTGAGGTGGGAGATGATGTTTTGTATTTATTCTCTTCTTGGTAGGGATCAAATATCGTCAATGGAATTTTGATGGGCCTGTAAAGTGCTCTAGGAGCTATGATTTTAGTTGGAGGCCCTTTAAAATAATTCCACCACCATTTTCATGGATTTGATGAAAAAGGGTATCTATCCTTACATATAGTAGTTCGTTGTCATCTTCATCGACAAAAAAAATCATATACTTTATATCTGAGGAGTATAATGCTAAGAACATTGGGATGGTTCTTCATTTTCTTCAACATCCATAGCCAAATTAAAATCTCTCGATGGTCCACATCAGGATTCATAAGGTTAAATTTATTGGAATTCCATTTGTTAGCTTAGTTTAGTTATGGATCAATTGAATATTGAAGAAGAAATTTCATGGGATCTATCATATAATATTTTATACGTACATATTGTCCTTGGAATATGGGGAACACAAATAGATTTTGGAAAACATATCCATGATCACAATCCCATTGACAAAACTAATGCCGAAATGTAATTCATTAACCATGTATGAATAGTTCTAAAGGGACTTTGATTAATTGATGTAGATGATGATGTGATCTACTGTGATGATACATCCAGAGGATGTTGTTGAGTTCATAGTGTATTATGATGCATCATATTCTTGACTTAGATTCATATTGATGTGGCGAAATAATGTTATCGAATACTGGTTGAAGATGTTGAGACCAAATAAGTATAACTATGAAAATATAAAAAGGGTGTGAATAAGTAACATTCTTCATGAAAATGTTGGGACATTACATTTCAGTGGAGTGCATTATGAATTAATCAAACCACTAGAGTCTAATGTATGTCACCACTTAGAGGGTCCTTGTCATGAGGCAGTGAGCTAGATCGGGTTCCTCTAGGATAATGGCATTGATAATGTCTAAACCCTTTAGAGGGACAATTCTTTAGTGGATTTCATTAAAAAGAAGCCCCAATATTCATTACTCTAGGATGCTTAGAAGAAGTTAGCATCCCTTCATCTATCCCTGGTGGTGCAGGAGGGTATAACATTTCTTTAGTAGAAGGCGTAGAGTCCTTTGTTTCTCATGTTTGTTATAATTTCCTAGTTGAGATACATCGACATTGAGAATTTAATTGATCATATCTTCACATGTGACTCAATATATGGATATTTTGAAGGAGTTAATCTCAACATCATGCCCCAAGGCTGAACAACAGTTTGGGTCAAGATGTGTGGGGAGGTGTTGTGAGAGATCCACCTTTCTTCCAATAAAGTACATCCCTATTTGATGAAGAATTACACAAAACATCAATCATAGTTTTTGTTGTCCATCATGATATAAATAATAAATGAGTTCATATATCGATTCCTAACCTGTTAGTTGATGATGAATGAGAACAATGTCTAGGACAGTTTTGTTCTATCCCTTGAGATCTTGGAGTGGAATTGGGATGGAAGATATATAAAATTTTCATAAGTCTGCCATGCATAGTGATGTTCCATGATTCAATCTAGGGGAAAATATACTGAATCATTGAGTCAGAACATATGCATAATTTTAGGGATCAGATAACATTGGTAAATTTTGGGAAATTGTATTTTTATGTGATTTTTATCCTTTACAGGGTAAAGTCAAATAATATGTGAGATCATGATTAATGATATTCATTATTATTTTGGTGAGTCAATCATGAGGAATTCAGGACCTAAATGTGGATGAGTATAATTATTTATGCTTAGATCAATGGATAGAGAAAATTCATTATATTGGAATTAGAGGATATGATGAGGGGTCATATGTTAGACTTTTCTAGGAGATGGGAGGATCACCGGACATTGGCAGAGTCTCCGTACAAAATAAAATACCACTCTACCATCAAATAAAACATTTTGAGTACATTTATGTGAGAACATGTATGTCATCATTAGGCTAGAATGGGATTTGAAATTTTTCTCTGATGGACCTAGTGTCAGTGCTTGTGAAAATGGCGAATGTCCAGGTCATCTATGAGAAGATGAGGAAATCCCGAAGTAGACATATATCAAATGAAGTCCATTTTCATATGCACTTAGTGTTATAGAAGGGGTGACAAATTTTCATGAGATTATCCACACATCCTGGATTTTTTATTTTCATCCGAGGAGGATATATATCACTAAGGATCGTCAGGATGTTTGATATCATGTAGAGGGTTGGCGATATTTCTTTCCATCATTCAATACCACAACAACTAGAACAAGTGGAAAATTTCTTCCAGGTGTTACAGATGAGAATATATGTTCATGACCTAATGATTGTTATTGAATGGGGAATGTTATACATATAGGATGGAATAACCATTTCATAGTACTCAGTGGTGATTGTGGATCAATAGGAGAAGACCCTACAATGATGTGCAATCCCATTGGTTCATGTAATGGGGTAGTTGGAAACTTGTAGGAGAGTTCCTGGGAGTAGTAGAGCCATGTTCCTACTCATTATATGATATTTTATTTACTAATTATGCTTTTATGTGATGAAAAATGAAAACAATGTAATGTTGTTGCGACCTAGTTTTTTCAAAATAACTGATTAAATTATTTCTATATATATATATATATATATCTAGATTTAGGTACTGAGAAGGCACGTGATTCTAAGGCCTGGTGTTCCAGGAATTAATTATATAAACATATAAAGTATACTTCATATTTGTAACTTCAATAATGAAGGAAAATAGGTTAAATCACAAAAGGTTTACCATATCACAAATAAAATACCACAGTTGTTTCCATAACATTGTGTTTTCCTTTTCACATCAAAAAATGATCCGTTGTGGGATGTTCTAACACCACACTCATTGGCAGTATGATTAGAGAAATAATTAATTATTTAAATATTTAATTATAATTCGTTGAACTAGATTAACGGTCCAAAAATTCACTAATATGGATACTTCTCCATTGTCAGACTCATAACATTGATCTCGTAGGCAAGATCTCTCTGAATTCTTCATTGCTAGAACATGATGATTCAGGATGAATATCTAGATTGGGATCAATCCAGATGTGATGAATGTAACAGTTCCTTCAAATATACATGTAAGTACATTATTCAAAATTCAATGATCCAAAATAGAGGTATAACTCTTTATATGCATTTTTACTCATAATTCAAATATTTTGTAGATAGATCTTGGTTCTGTGATCACAACACCTTTTTCCCTTATCATGATACCATATTCTAGATTTAAATTTTTTATCAACTTTTTATCAGATCATGATTCCCGTTCATCACCTTCGTACATGAATACCTGGTTGATAATTTTTAAAACTATATTTTTGACACCTTTCTTCCTTTCTACAATATTTTTTCACCTGTGGAATCAAATGGTTTTTAATTTGATGATTTTCTTCCTGCCTGAGCTCGATCATGCCCCCCGAATCCATGGGGGACTGACAAAAATAAAATGTTTTTGACAATGTACCATTTATTTATATATCATTTCAAGGTGAGGATAACTAGTTTGTTGATTAAACATTTAAATTTTGTAAAACGAGAGATCAATGACATGAAAAATTAATTGTGGTTATTCGAATCAATATGAGAGTTTTTTTCTAGTGAGAAATAGATAGAAATATAAATCTATGGATACATATATGTTTTATAGAATAATTTAAGGTGGAACCTATTATCGTTGGGTAATATTTGATTCAAGGGATGAGATATTGGATTTCTAAGAAAAGTCAGAATACATGTCTCATAGTATGATGAACACACATCATGTATACCCATTATTGGTGTTTCTAGGGTTTTAGAGAATTTGATATTAAAAAAATGTGTAACCTTACCACTCAGATGGTGTACACTACCCTAGATGGAAAATTCGTTGGATTGTTTTCACAGGTGGGGATTCCATGAAGGTGTACATGGACATGTGTTGACTACACGAGTGACTACCCATGTACACCAACACTCCATGTACTGAATATCACATATGCAATGTTTCAATACATTGAAAAGACCACAAGACATAGGCCCAAACAATGTTAGGTGAGATATTGTGTGCAATCCACCTACACAATGTGTTCTACTAAATATTATAATGACCTGTGTCAGAATGGTAAAAAACTAGGATATGGGGGAAAACCACACACAATTTAGGTCACCTCACACGCCATGTATCCCTTCATCTCTTCCGACAATACATAAATCATATTCATCTCGTTCATTCGAACTTGATTTAGATCATCAAGTAGATTATCATGTGTTTCTTTCTTGTAGAATGTGATGGTGTCCTTGGTTGTGGATTATGAGATATGATGTAAACATTTCAGAAATAGACACCACCATAGGTGATAATAGAGGATGTTATTAATCAAAAGGTATTATGAGATAACATTATAGGTTGTAACCTCGGGTGGGGTTAGTCAGTGGAGTTCCCTAACAATAATTCTTAGTTACCCTCAAACTGGGATCGACATTGGAGATCATTGATTCTCTAGGAAGTACCCTCCTACTAGGATAAGTAGTTGAGATCCTTAACAATTTCTTTTGGGAGTATCCCCTTAGAAAGGATGGTAAATATAGTTCCATGAAAACAATCTTCATTAAGGTGTTACCAACAATTAGGGATGGGTAGTGGAGTTCCCCCTGGACCCATCCATGCATTACAATTTACAATGTCTGGGTAGTGGTGTTCTCTAATAAAATTTGATTGTTTTACACACAAGTAGGGTGGGAAAATATTCCTCACTGAGAATCATTTTCGTAATATAAACTAAAACCTTGTGGGTATGAAAGTTCCACATGAAGCGCATTGTATCAAATTTTTGTGAATGTATATCTTATAATTGTGTGTTGACTGAAGATTTGTGGGTTTCTATGAAATATTGATTGGATTTTGGAACATTTGTCTTCTCCTGTTCATGGAATGATCTGTGACATTGTGATTCCCATACTTTAATGGGTTTTTTGAGTGAGAATACACACACACAGATATATATATATATATATATATATATATTAATTATAATCCCTCAAATTGGGGCTGATTAATCTCCTACCATGAGAGGTAAACACATGAATGGTATGCACCATTCATTCCATGTATATCATGTTGTGGTTTTAAGTGTTCAATATATTTTAATAAATTTTTCATCATGGATATCATAATATTTTTGTATGTAAATATATGTAGAAAATTTATATATTATGGTCTAAACAAATTTTTTTCAATATCCTTGAAAATAGCTTTTGCTTTTACTTTTTAACAAATTATCTTTTCATAATAGGTTATGTTTCTTTTATATTATATTCATCATTCTTGGTTGATATTGGATATCTATTCTTATTATACTATATAACATACTATTAAACTATATAAAAACATTCATTTCAAAAATGATATAATGTATTATGATTTAAATTATTCATTGATGATAAATTTGTTTTCATAATAGTCTATGAAAAAAAATGTTTTATAAGAATAAATGATCATTGAAATTTGAAGGTGTTTCCCTATAATAGCAGAGATATTATTCACTACTCTTCAAAAACATAAACAATATATTATTCTCCTTTTAATAATTTTTATGATCCATGGATCATGTATTTGAATTTAAATATTTTAATTTTATACTATATTTAATAAAAATATATGTGATATAAAATTATAAAATTCAATGTTGAATATAAAAAAATTAATTTGTTCTTTTATCTTTCTCAATATCTAAAATAATAAGGGCCCAAATTTTTACATCTCCATGATTTTATATGTTTTTATTTAAAAAAATAATGAAGTATTTTAAATAATTCCTTTCACACAATCGAGACAAAATATGGTCTATGATTTATTTAAAAATTATATCATAAACATTAAATTGGTTGATATAAGTATTTATAACCACATTATGAAAACAAACATTACATGGAAATTGATTCCAAATATAAGAATTATGTAAGGGTATTTATATCCCAATTCATTTTCAATGTGACATGTTTTAAACATATACACCAATTTATTATTTCTAGAGTTAATATTATACAAAATAAATTTTTTATTATCCTTGATTTATTGTAATATTTTTAAAAATCCATTTAGTTTTCATCCATCTATTGATAATTCATCTAAAATATTCTCATGTTTTAGGGTCTCATCACCTCAATTCTATTTTTTTGAGAAATTATTGACTTTATACATCAATATTTATTTTTTACATCAATATTCAATCCATTTATGTTTTGAAACATTAATAATAATTTAATTATGATCTTTAATTTTTTATAAGAATTTATTTTATTTTTGGGGACTTGGGTCAAATATTTATAATAATGTTATGGTTTTATGTTACAATCTCATTTTTATTAGTTTGTTTAGGATAAAATTTTCAAATGATGAAATTGTTGGACTACTAATGTTCTTGAAACCTATATAATGTAGTATATGTATGACTTATCTGAAATATAATTCATGTGTTATTGGTTATTCATTATATATGTGTATTCCTTAGGTATTATCATTATTTATGTCATTATACTATTTTTTCATAAAAATCAGTAGTCTTACAAAAACAATTCAATGCAAGGAAAATCAGATATTTAAGAAACAAATATCTTTATATATTTATCTATATCACAAAAATATTACGATAAATAATTCACCTTTATGGGTAAGTACTACATTGATTAATCAATTATTTGAGAAAATGGATAAATCAATAAAATTACTTATATGGATTAACTATATAGATAATTTGTATACATGAAATGGATACATTGTAAAATATAGTACATTGTTAAATTTTGGAACATTATTTATCTAACTATTCGAAGTTCATTTATGTGATCAAGAAGACCAAGCGACTATTTCAGTTATGTTTATAATTTCAATGTTACTAAAAAAATTTGTGATATCAATTATATGAAGATTTGATATATTGATTAAAAAATGAATTTAAATTACAAGAAATTGTTTATGTGTTAATCTAGAGTATTCTATGTGATTTTAAAACTCATATATTTAGTACCATTGGTGTACTTTATGTGGAAATATATATATTCAAACAAGCATTAAATATTTTATTACGACATTATAGTGACAATAATTATAATAGACACACATACAATGATAATTTATCAACATAAAGACCATTCATTGATTAATCTTTTGGTTAAGATATTTTAATTAATAGTACATCTTGAATTTAATTCAAAAAGATGATTTTATAGATTTTTTTATAACTATATATAAAGATAGTCATTTCATGATGTTCATGTGAGAATGAATTGAAATATATATAAGATACATAATATGCTATATACTTACAAAAACTCTAACTCTCTCTCTAATTTTTTAAAGATTCCATTTTTTTAGTAAAAAAGAAGAATAATATTCATTTTTTATAAATAAAATATCAATTACATATTTGTTGTAATTTATTATTATATTCCATATAGTGAGTTATTCCCATTTCTCAGTTCCATCTTGTATCAAGGAGAATCATATATAATATTTCTTATCCTTCATATATATTAGGACTGTAATGAATATTAATAAAATAACCTTAATGGTTGGTGTTTTTAATATCCCTCATGTTCCTAGTAAAAATTCTTCATCATAAACCTAATGCCATCATATTACACCAAATCATACCTTATTTGGGAAAAACACCCGCTATCCCTAATAAGAAATCAGTTCTAGTAAAAATTAATATAGTTGACGTTGGTGGTGTGGACTAGGCTATTAATTTTCAATAAACCATAATTAATATACAACGATACATCTTCTATATATTGTTTTTTCATTATCTATTATATCCTAATGTGAAGTGGCCAAATTTTATCATACCATATATAGAGTGGTTCTAATGTGATGAAAATATCATGAACTCAATTCAACACTTCTTGAGTCTTAGTTTATTTTTTTACACTTGTATATATTTTTGATGTAATGAATATTATACTCTTGACTTTGGCCAGATGATATATGAATGGTCATATACGTTCTCTATACATGAATATGTAGATTAGATACTACATTACCTGGTGCTTCATGTGTCAGCAAGTGATGGTATAGTGGAATCATCTAAAAGGATTATTACAATTAGTATACATACTATCCTAGACTTCTGATAATAGTTCTATGGACAATTTCACTAGTCTTTAGAGTATATTGAAATGAAATAATGACATATTAGGTGTAGTGGACTGTCTCACCAATACAACCCATTTTAATGATACTCATGATGATTTATCTCTTCATAAACATTCTAGGATTTATGTAATTGAAGTGGAAAGGATACATGGGGAAACAATATTTATCATATTTTACTGTTTTCTGAATAACACATCATAATTTCAATGAAATATTTTGCTTGCATTGGGTACCGAATTGAATTTTAGTATGGAAAATAATCCCAAAAATGATGGCCAATATGAAATGACTGTTTAAATTCTTGAGGACAAGATGAAGTGAATTTAATGGAGGATGGGATAAACATATATAATTATTTGAGTTCTCTTACAATAACAACATTCATTATAGAATTCAAACGGCACACTAGGAAGATTTATATGGTAAATGATGTAGAACACCTACTTGTTTGTATGAAGATTTTGAGAGAAATCATTATAGGACAAATCATATGAAAGAGATGGAAACAATTTCCATTCAATCCAATAACACTTAAATGTTTCTAAGAGTCTGTAGAAGAGGTATGTTGAAATCACCAAAAGGAATTGGAGGGTGATATTGGTGACAATGTCTTTTTTATAATTTATCCATTTATGTGATGCACGGGGTTTTATTATAAAGGAATGATCAACCCAAGGTACATTTTCCACTATGAAATACTTGATCGTGTAGAAGTAGTGGCCTATTGTCATTCACTTCCTCTAAATGTAGAACATGTTCATGATGTTTTATTATATATCTCTAGGGAAAGTACATAACTAACCCATCACAAGTATTGAATCTGGAGGCAGTAAAACTATAAAATGACCACTCTAATGAGGAGCATCCGATTGATATCATGGATCATAGAGATAATGATCTATGAAACCAGACTACCCACCTTTTTAAAGTGTTGTAGAGGGACCACAAAAACGATGAAGCGATGTGAGAACTAGACGAGACACAGAGGTAGTAGTAACCAAACCATTTCTCTTATTAGTGTTCAATTGTAAATTTAGGGGACAAATTTTCTTATGGGGGAATGATGTAACAACCAGAAATTTTGAATTATACTATTTTTCATAAATTTATATGTTTTACACTATCAAAATAAATAAAAATATATAAGTATAAATGAAATGTGACCATTAAGTTTTGATTGTTATATGACTATTGATTAATATGGCCATGGTAATCAATAATAAATTTTTATGTTATAATTATCGATTATAACTAGATATGATAATGGTTAGTTTTTGATAAAAGAAGATTTCAGGGCCTCATCCAGTAGAATCAGGTGGTATAAAGCCCATTTTTCATATCATTGGAAGGGGTAGGGTCACATGGATTTCCACTTGACCATGCCCAGACCATGATTCAACATGTTAATATTTAATAAAATCTCCTACAGAATAAGTTCTTGTGTGTGTAGAATACCACTTAGGAGAATTGCTTTGAGCCACCCAAATAGTGAGTCACCATATCACACCTTACCATTATATTATATCTAGGTGTTTAAAGGGTTTATGTTTCAGGGCCCATGTAACATAAAATGTAATCCATTTTTGGAAATAAAATTTTTCTTTCAACATTTCGGTTTCAATTACAATTTTTAATAAATAATTGAGGTGGAATTTGATAAATTGATTTTTCATGAAATCATGTACTTTTTTATAGAGATATAAAAAATATTATTATAGAGAGGAATCTCTCATGAATGTAGAAATGTTTATCAGTTGTCCTATGTCTATCTTCATCAAAAATAAGTATATGCTTTGAGACATGTAAATAAGTTTATATAAATGAATCCCATATCCTAATTTATCATGGTCAACATCAAAGGTAGGATATTATATCTTGAATTAAAAAACTAAAATATCATTATATTATTTTTTCCATATTGAACAATAACATGTAATATATTCGAAATCCTGAAAAGATACTCATCTAGATTATCTATCTCCATACAAATGATTAAATCAGCCACCATACACAAGCTAGATTTCCATGGGTGAAAACTAATCATAAGAACTATTTGAATTTGTTACCATCACTTCACTATCAAAACACCTGAAATTTTTATATCCAAAAACATCCACTTTGAATGAAATTATTTATAATAAAATAAGCATTACCTATCATACATTTACCCGAACTTGGTTAGCAGTAATACATGTGCGAAAAACCATTCCCACATCATGTAAGTTAGAGGATAGAGAATAAAAAAACAAAAAATATATAATGGTAGTTCATACCAGAAATGTCCAAAATTAAGAATTTAATCTTATATAATAAAATTACCACATATATATAAGATATAAAAGTCCACATCGAATGAAAAAAAATATTCATTCGTTTCGGCAAGTGATGTGGACTAGAAATCTCACTCACATAATCATCATAAATATAATCTAATCTATACCTAAATATCATCACCTCTACTACTCTACAAATACATAGTACTCTGTCTAAAAGGTCACCAAATTGTTTTCTTTATTCACATAAACAAAAACATTGGGATAAAGGATCGTCCAAGGGTGTGTGTATATATACACATTATGAGGATAGGGAAGAATTAAAGGTCATATGTCTACATGCAAATAATGTATAATTATACTACCACCCAATGAGACCAAATGGATCCCAAATTGGGAAATACATCACAAATTACCCTCAAACTCAAAGAACACCATTTCCAAGACAGAAAATGGTATCAAATACAACAAATCGCCCAAAAATAGTATGAGGAATCCTCATTTAGTTCGAAAACCACCAGGTAAGAAACATATATTTTAAATACTAACCACATTATAATTGGTTTGTTGTTCTGAATGTGGAAAACCCCTCACTACTTCATTTCAAACCATGGGAAAATATAATGATATCTATAGGTATTGATAGTATCCATAAAATTGAATCATATTATCCCTATTAAATCTACCACTTATTTATATGATGACTAACCGAGTCTACTATCATGCATTTGTTCCCTAAATGGTTCGATGCAATATATGGAGATCATTTCAGTACCCTTCTAACAAAACCCATTTCTATAATCACATAAATGTGGAGTCAAATAATAATTATACCTAATGGAATAATTTTCATCAATCGACCAAAAAATGTTGACCCACTAATAAGTTATAGAATATTGCAACCTAAATTCCCTTATTTTATAAATTGAAAATAGGGGATAATAGCCAGAATAATATCCTCTTCTTAAAATCAATAATCAATATAATAAAACTAAGATGAAATATATTTATGAACACCCACTCCAAAAACATATCTACGAAACAACTATCCATTGATGTCAAAAAAAATCAACTTCAAAATGATTAAATGAATTTATTAGGGGATATAGAAGACATAGTGTCATGAAAAATTATCTAAGGGGGTACCATCCACTAATTCAAATCATTTTATTCTAAAAAATCAATAAAAATAAAGACCAATAAAATGACCATGTCTAGGAACTCAATCAATGAATATGGTAGCGATCAAATATGAAGATAACTGTAATAATTCACAATAGATAACCCAACACCAAATGGGAAGATATAATCAAAAAATTATCATATCATAGAGGACCCGTACCATTCCAAGATAGGGGTTCCATCCCCCAAAACTGGGAGATATAAATTATAGTATATCAGCCATAATGGATCAGGAAAACAATCCATGTATAGAAACTACACAACAAAAGATACCATAGTTTACAATCTAGATGTATAATAAACGGTACCGTTGGGAATGTTCTACAATAATTTCTCCATCTCCTTTGGTCACAACTAAATATGAAACACATGATTGATATATATATATATATATATATATATATATATATATATGGAGAAGGGAGTGAAAATTTATTGTCAAACAGAAAAAATCTCAGGAGGCTGTTTGGACAACCTCTCCATCATATAAATCAATGGTAAATTATAAAATTTTAAGTAATAGGTAAAAGGGGATATGGGGCGTCTTATAGAATCCTATATTGATAGAGGCCTATCAAAAAACAATTTCACGGGGAGTGCACCACTCACATATTTCAAGACATTGGCTGTCAAAACAACCACTCCCCCATGGAAGCTATAACCACCAATAACTTTGTATGTTATTCAAACCACTAAGTAATAGAAATGATTTCAGAAAATGTATTCTAATCACCCCATGCTAATTCACATCAATCATGGCTAATCATCTCCATAATCAATATCGCATCATTAGTTCCAGGAAATTTGAAATTAGAAAAAGAATCTAGTCATCTTTAAAATAACATGTTATAGTGTATAAAACATCACCACAATATATTATGCACAATGATTCTCACAATAGAATATTAATTTACCAAAAAAATAAATCATGGATTGAATATTCATAAAGACTAGTAAAATTGTAAAGAATAATGTGTGATCTCGGAATGCACAATGTTTCTTCCGAAATCCTCATTCTGGTAATGTTCTCGACCAAAACTCATACATTCTTATCTTCTAAATAGTATAATCCTCAACGATAAAGGGTGTTAGGGTGAATGGGTAACTAGAACATTACCCCACCTCTGGTGGTTTTGTTTAATCTGTTATGGTGTTACCCCATGTGGTCTCACATCGTAAAAGTAAATAGACTCTTTAGAGAAGCCCTTACGTCCATTCTCCTCATGGTCAACTACACCAAGTTCTCAATAACTTGTATAAGTCAAGCGAGCATAGTAACACATATCGACCAAAGTAACCCTTATGAATTACCTGGCTATCAATATAAAGCATATTAGTATTTCAGATATACAAAACACTCCATCCTACAATACTAGGCTTGATATGTAGACAAGGAATCCTAACAGGCTAAGAAATACCAAACTGTTATAAACAAAAATGAAAGAGAAAAACATTTATAAAGCATAGAAATTAACCCTATTAACATTCAATAATCCTCAAATTAAGCTTACTGGAATAATGGGAAATTAACAGGGCTAAAATAGTAACCACGCAATACCTCATTCCTGGGTATTGGGAACCATTGCATGTATAACTCAAATAATTTCAACGTATAGGAACAAACCACATTCATTGGTGTTGTAGGATCGATATAAATGAACCATAGTCCTTTAATCTCCCAAGAACACTGTACATCTACAAAAAACATCTAAAACATTCAAGCGAAGATAACTCCTGAAATATGAAGAATCAGTAAATGAAGATCTAGAAGAAGGAAGAGCTTAACGAGGTGATCCCAATGCAATCGACGATGGTCGATTTGGAGATTGGGTGCTCAATCGGGGGCCCAGGGAAGAAACATGGTCACACAGGTGCTCTCGGGCGAAGAAAGAGATGAAGATGGTGTTTCAGTTGATAAGACTCGACCCAGGTCGATTTAATTAAAAAAATAAAGTACACAGCATGCACTTTATATGTACACGGAATGTAATTTCTTTCACTGTCCCCCCCCCCACATTTGGCAGACTCCAGGTCACCACACACGGCCATGTGCATGTCCACTACATGGCCAGCACCCGGCTACCTGGGGTAACCAAGTACTCAGTGTGTACTTCACAAATATCCAGAAACTCCTTTTTTTCAAAGGCACCAGAAATGATAAAAACATACCTAAAAAGATGTTTGGTTTCTTACAAGAATCCCCCTTAATGAAATTCATCCCCTAAATTCCCTAACAAGGCGGTATAAAAGATGAATCCTCAAACAGCTCCAGCCATTGTCATTGTACATCGGCCTCCCTCTCCGAAGTCTCATCATGTACCAAACCATGATGCCATATCACACATACAAGAGGAACAAACCGACCATAGAGAAACATTGTATAACGATCAAAAATCTAGATAGGGTGCTCCTCATATGGGGCTTCCACCTCTAACTCAACTTCCTCTGGTTGAAAAACATCAGATGAATTTGCATAGTAACGTCAATGCTGAGATATATGGAATACGTCAACCATAGCCCGGTACCTATGAAATAAATACAACTGACATGTGACCGATCCAACTCTCTTTAACCCATAAAATGGCACAATGTACCTCGGTTAAAGATCACATGTCTCCTAATCCACCTATTCCCCCTCCTCGGTGTGACATGTAGGAAAACATGATCCACGACCTCGAACTCCAGTGGTCATCTTCACAGATCCGCATAAGACTTCTATCGAGACCATGTAGTTTCCATCCATTTCCAAATCAACTATTTCTACTCTGTGGTATCCTGGACAAGACACGGTCCCATCATAGCAGCCTCTCTGGCCAGTAGCCAATATAAGGGTGATTGGTATGGCCTACCGTACAAAGCCTAATATGGTGACATAGGAATAATTTCTCGAAAATTATTATTGTTGAAAAACTCCACAAGAGGTATGTGCTTATCCCACGAACCTCCACGATCCAAGATGCATTCACGATGCATAAACTCAAGATCCTGAATAACACACTCGGATTGGCCTTTTTATCTGGGGGTGTTAAGTTGTACTCAGATGCACATGTGTACCCATAGCATTCAAAATCCCTTGACAGACCCTATAAATAAAAAGGGAATCCCTATCTGAAACAATGGAGAGTGGAACTGAAAAAAAACATACAATCTTCTAGATGTACAACTGTCTGAGCTCATCAACACTGAAATTCTCCTTGATCAACAAGAATTGAGAATCAATTATGTGTCTGTCAATGATTATCCCTGAAACACCATTCCCTTGAGGAAACCTCATCAAACATGTGACGAAGTCCATTGCAAAATCCTTCCATTTCTACTCAGGAATGGGTAACTGTTGAAAAATACATACTGGACGTTGATGCCCCACCTTCACTAGTTGACAGGTGGAACAACTCATCATGAAACCGGCAACAACCCTCTACATAACTGGCCACCAATACTGATGGTGTCGACCACAATACATCTCGGTGACACAGGGATGAACTGCCCAAACTGAGGAGTGAATGTCATGCATCAGTTCATCATGTATGTCAGTTGACACCCACACATGCCCATGAAAACACAAGATCTCATCCCCGCCTATGGTCCATCCATGATTAGAGTCCTCTCCTAACATGGTATCATGTCAAAATAAGATTTCAAAATCTCATTGTTGCCTCATTCACACTCGATCAAGAAGAGTAGAGGTAACAACTACAGAAGACAGAAAAATTTTCCCCTGTCTCTCATGCTCCATAAAATGAACCTCAAAGAACATAACCATAAGTTGAAACTCACTACGGGCTGCCTGAACTACCAGTATCTTATTCCTTCTAATTTTCACATCATCCACTATGTTGCCTTTTCCAGGCGTGTAGGCAATCTCAATGTCAATAAACATAAGGTAGTCAACCCACCTTCATGGTTTCAAATTCATGTCACATGGAGTGAAGATATAATTCTGACATTTGTGGCTGGTGAAAAACATAAAATGATCTCCTAGAAGATAATGACTCTAATATCATAAGGCATAAACAACTATAGACAACACAAGATCTTGTATCAGGTAATTGCTCTCATGTGGCCTCAATTTCTGAGACCAGTACGCAATGACTCCTTCCCATTTCATAAGAAAAGATCCATGAATTATTAATGATGCATCATAGTACACAATATAGATCATTCTCGGATCTAGAAATACTAGTATCGGTGTTGAAGTGAACCTCCCTTTTTGCTTCTAAAAGGCTGACTCACAAGAATTAGACTACAAGAACATTGTAACTTTTTTAGTCAGACCTGTCAGTGGCGCTGCTATGTGTGAAATGTCCTGTATGAAATTTCAATTGTATCTAACCTGCCCTAGAAAACTCTGTATCTCAAAGACGTCATTTGTCTTATAGTAGGAAAATATTTCACTCACATTATCTGGATCTACTAATAATCATGTCTCTAAGATAAAATTTCCCATGAAATGAATGTATTTCCTCCAAATGTGACATTTTTAAAATTTAGCATATAACTGATGCTCTATTAGTGTACTCAAAATGATCTCAGTAGGGGTAACATGGTCGTGTCGAGTGTGGGAGTACACCATGATATCATTCACAAATACCACCACAAAGGAATCCATGTATGGATGAAACACTCAGTTCATCAGTTCCATAAAAACTTCAGGCGCTTTCATGGGATTGAATGGCATAACAACATACTAGTATAGACCATACCCGCACTAAAAGGTTTTAAAGGGTATATCAGATAGTCTAATGTGAAACTGATGGTAACCAGATCAAAAGTCATTTTTTGGGAACACCCGATCTCCTCGAAGCTGATCAAAGGGACCATCAATCATCAGCATGGGATATTGGTTCTTGATGGTCAACGGATTCAACCTCCAATATCTACAGAAATCTGGAGGCTACCATATGCCTTCTTTGCAAACGGAACATGAAAACCCCAAGGATAAGTAGGGGTCAAATGAAACCCTTTTCCCGCAACTCCTCCAACTGTTTAATGAGCTCCTGAAACAATGGTGTAGCCATCTTGTAAGGAGGAATGGATGCTGGTGTAACTCCTGGAATGATCTCAATAGAAAAGTACACCTCTCGTTCCAAAGGAAAACCTGAAAATCCCTCTAGAATGATGTCCATGAAATGATCCACCACTAAAGGAATGTACATCTGTGAAGTCCCGTGGTAGTGTAGATAATGACTAAAAATATGAGTTATAACTCCTCTCAACCCATGATTCTAAAGTCCCACTCTGCTCAACTGGACATCCCAGTATCCCTTATGAAGAAACGATCGTCCCTATAGGGATGTGAAACCCACCCTACGGTGATAGAAATTTACAACTTTCTAGAAGGGAACTAACCAGTCCATTATGAGAATGATATCAGAGCCTGTCATCTATATGACATAAATGTCCCATAGGAAGTGACACCCACCAACCATTAGAGGGCACTCCTTATGTGAGAACCCGTATCTTCATTTCCGGTACGCCATTCCTTTTTCGGGAGTTTTTGATAAAAATGGAGTTTTTTGAAATTTTAGAAGTACACGTCGTGTACATTAGGAGTACAGACCGTGTAATCTTTTCCCACTAAAAACTATGTGATGTCCTTGTCCGGGCCACACACACGATGTGTAGGGATGATGTGGATTCCGATTATAGCGGAGTATGGAAGAACTTAGTACACGCCGTGTACTATAAATGTACACACTGGGTACTTTCTTTTTTTCATTAAACAGACCAAGGTCACAGCTGAAGAATATATAGGTCTTCTTTTGGGTTCCATTCATCCGAGAGCACCGAGGATCCGATAATCTTTGACAATCCCATGCCTCTCTGTCCGTACTCTATTTTGAGCACTGTTGATTGTGTTTGAATCGTAGCGGTGAGTTATTCATTCTGCTTGAGCCTTGTATTCCAATTCCTTCACTTTCTCATGTTATCATGGTTTATGTGTTTTGGACGTTTTCTCAGATCTATGATGTTCTATGGAGAATCTATCATCGTTGTTCAATGATATCGATCTCCTAGTATCGAGGTAGGTGGTTTGTGCCTTTCTATAGATGGTCTTTGGATAATTTGTGCAATCTTGCCACTTCCATTGAATGAGAAGTGTGTGTTTTCCTGTTTTTCCCTTGATTGATTTCATGCTCACTTGATTTTTATTGTAGAGGTTTACATTTTGGAATAGTGTAGTTTTTGGATGTACTCTGGATGTTTTTTGTACATTCTTTGCTTGTTAGGCATTATGCCAGTTGCCATTCCTAGTTATAGGATAGTGGAGATGTTGTGCTATTTTGCTGCTCAGCCTTAGAATGATACCCAAGTAGTTCATTAGGTTTACTTGGCCGATACAGACACGTTATGCATGTTTATATTGCACAAGACTAAGAGAACCTAGTGTATGGACTAAAGGGAGATTGGACATAAGGGCTTCTACAGAGTGTCTTTAATTTACATTGCTAGACCACATGGGGAATTGACGTTGAGTGCTTCTTCAGGGAGTCTATAGTTCCTCGACATGGGCCACATGGGGAATTAATGTTGAGTGCTTACCCAGAGAGCCTTTAGTACGATACGAGACTATAGGGGGAATTGACGGTGAGTGCTTCCCAGAAAGTCCACTCTTAGCTGAACCAGAGGGGTGAGAGTTAGTGCTTCTTCTAAATGGATTCTAGAACATGTAGTTTGAACCATAGGGGTTAGGCTGTGAGAGCTACCTAGAGGTTTACCTGTTTTTTACTTGTGTTATTTGGTCAATAGTTTATTTTATATGCTAGAACTGAGGATTGTAACTACTGTGTGATTTTCTATTTACTGCTTCATGCACTTTTACTTTCTTTGTATTTATTGACTATTATGCATAGTTCTTTGGGTGATTTACTACTGGGAATTTATCTCACACTGTGGTTGGGCCATGATTTTTGGACCAAGAGGATTATATCATTGTAGGTATATATAAGGTCAATAGCCCTTCTACTTCAGGTTTTGGGTTGGTGTGGAGCTGGAGAGTAGGGGACCAAGCCAAGGCATGCAATACTCAAGAGTCACTCAGTTGTTTTTATTTTGTACATTGTCATAGTACTGTATTCAGCATTGTGACTTGTTTGCCTATTTTCCTAGACATATATATATCATGCATCCTTTACATATATTCTTTCTCTAGTGGTTTATTTCTTAGTCTTCCACGGTTTATCATTTAATCGTGTATGTATCTCTACTGCTTCTTCTATTGTTGTTATTTGATTTTTTTTCTTTTCCACTGTGTACTCTAACAATGAGGGAATAGTCTCCCCACTATCACACCCATGGACCTCGCTGCTAGTCGTCAGCCTCTGGCGTTTGAGGTAATGCGCTTGAGGCCATGTAACCAACCGGGTACGGGGCGCCTATGGGTGGCTTCCAGAACCGGGACATTACAAAGTGGTATCAGAGGGGTTTCTTTTCTCATGAATTACTGTTTGGGGCCTTTATCTAGGGATAAGACGGATTCAGTACATGTTATTATTCTGTTCTCAGTAGTAGCTAACCCGTGTATAGGGAAAAGCCATATTACCTCATTAATTGCAGTTTGCTGGTTTTGAGATTTTACGGTTGATATGATTTCACCTAGAGTAATTGACATGCTTTGTGTTGTTATTGTCATGACTATTGTGGTTCTATTTCTATCACAACCCAATGAGATGAGAATATTCCATCTCATGCATCATATAGGAACTTGTAGAAATCACAAGCCATGCACTCTTTCCATGCCATCTAGGGTGCATTAGAAAATGCATGTTGTTGTGATAGACATTGTGTAGATTATGCATGCTGTTGTGATAGAGGTTTGATATAATCTCTACCGCCTTGTTAGAGGATATTTTTATTATACTTTGCTTAAATGAATGATAATTTTTGATTCGTGGGGAGTATGGGACCTCACAAATCAAAATTTGGCACCTCTTTGAATTGTTTTCTGTGTTTTCTGGGCTTTTGTGCAGTTTGTGAGGTACTTCCCAGAAAAACCCAGAATAATCAGCATGTACTAGTGACTACACGCAGTGTAGTTTTTATACCGTGTAAGCAGTGACATGCTATTGTATAAATAACATCAGAAACAAGCAATGTACGGTTGGTACACACCGTGTAGTTTGGAGCCGTGTACCCGTCCGTGTCACTAACCACATGGGTCAGGGAAGCTCGAGAAGAACACGCCGTGTTGTAAATTTACACACCATGCAGTCCTGTCCAGGTACCCAGCCATGTCATGAACAACACTGGTCAGCATTTCCTTCTCTTAAGCACACCATGTTGTTTTCAGAACATTCCGTGTAGTCTTGTACATGTGCCCGGCCGTGTCATGAACAACACGGGACGATGTCAACTTCACCTATACACGCCGTGTTTTTTCGGAACACACCATGTAAGGTTCTGCCATGTAGACGGCCATGTATTTAACAACACAGGCCGCCGAAGCCTTGCCTAGTACACGTCGTGTTTGTTCAGAACACGTCGTGTAGTCTCAGGTTAAGTCAGACCGTGTGGGTTAGACATGTAAAGAGACACGGGAAGGGGAATTGATTTCAAGTACACGCCATGTGTGGGGACAACACACCATGTAGTTTGAGGTGTTACACGACCTGCAGGGCAGGGGTACGCGCCCATGTCAGTGGCTTAAGAAGACACACCATGTAGTTTTTATACACGTCGTGTAGTCGTGTTTTGTAAACTTTTGTGTTTTCCATCCCCTATTCGCATTTTGTACTCTTGTGTTCCCTTACTTTGTTAATTATGATATAAGGGGTTCTTATGATCTTTTAGACATATTCCTCTGAAATTTCCTCTAGTTGTACGTCATTCGTCAGGCAGTGATCAGACGACAGATATGGCTGATCAAGGACTTCCTGCTGATCCTCCACTCAGGACAGTCGTGGCACCGGCGGTCATACCAGTTGCAGGCACTAATGAGCATTTCAGGGAAGGATTTATGAGGATGATGCAATCCTTTCAGGGGTCAGCACCTCCTACCATGACTATGGAAGACATGACGTGGGTTTTCCTGCAGCAGCATCCTCCTACTTTCTCGGGGGAAGGAGGACCACAGGATGTAGAGTCATGGCTGGAAGCCATGATGACTATCTTCGAGAACATGGAGACGCCTCTACAGAGGCATCTCATGCTCACTACCTACTTCTTTTGATACTCTTCTAAGATGTGGTGGTACATGATCTCACAGGCTGGTAATAAGTAGGTTATGGCTTGGGAGGAGTTCCATCACGTGTTCTATGACTACTTCTACCTGGAGACCCTGAGGGCCGATCGAGCCCATGAGTTTTGAAATCTAGAGCATGTTACTCTATATTCTATGGAGTATTCCTCTCATTTTACCGAGATTCAGCATTTTACACCCCTCCGGGGTGGAGATGGGATGTTCTTGGCATGGAAGTTCGAGGATGGTCTCAGGCGGGAGATTCACTCGCAGGTGAATCTCTTCCAATTGACATCCATCTCTTCCATCGTCAACCAGGAACTGATTGTGGATCGTAATTTGAGAGACTCCAGAGCTACGATCTAGGGTGTTTCTACTTCCAGAGCTAGTGTTCCTTCAGTTGATAGCAGGAAACGCCATTGGGAGTCCTCGCGCGGTGACCTGAGGAGGTGAGATACATCTTCTGGAAGCCATGTAATATGATACCAGTGCGGTAGGAGTGGGCATATGAGGATGCAGTGCCAGAGGGACCCAGTGGAGTGCCGATCTTGTGGCAAGTTGGGTAACCTTTATCATTTCTTCCAGGTTTTCTCACCAGTTGCTGGTGACAGGGGTTCTTCCATGACTCCTCGTTCAGGAGCAGCACCACCAGTTTCCCACCAGTCGGGGAACTAGAGTTCTTCCAGCCATTCGGGCCGAGGTTGAGGTCGAGGCAATGGTAGTTAGTCACCTGTCCTTCATCGCCAATAGGGAGGTTCAGCTCAGAGTGGTCACGCAGAGTCACAGGGCTGTGGGGCAAGACGGACCTTTGTCGTGGAGCAGACCAATCAAGAGCAGGATCCTGGACCTTCTACAGTTCGAGGTATAATTTTCGTAGCCTCAGTTTTATCTTAAGCTATTTTCTATACTGGTGATACACATAACATTATCTCTATTGCTATTGTGGAGAGCCTTGGGCTCTGTGTCTTTTCATATGCCGACTCGTTGACACTAGAAACACATTTGGGGACGGGAACATCTAGTGTATGCTAGTGTTGAGAGTGCCCTATCAAGGTTGCAAGGTATCATTTCTTATGGGATCTATATATCCTATAGATGACAGTCTATGATTTCATCCTCAAGATGGACTGGTTGGTTCCTTTCCAGGAATTCGTTGACTATAATCGCCGTAGAGTGAGTTTCGATTCACTAGAGGGTGAATGGTTTCTTCATAGAGGTGAATGGGGTGTTCAGGCGAGTCGAGAAGGACTCAAGCATCTAGGGCTAGGAAGGGTGAAATCCCATATTACTAGTCTTTATTTGGATGATCAGGGGACTTCGCAGTTGGACTTTCCTCCAGTGGTGAATCGTTTTAGGGACTTCTTCCCATATTAATTTTCGGGTTTGCCTCAAGATAATGAAGTAGAATTTTCTATTCAACTTGTGTCAGAGCAGCACCGATGTCCATTCCGCCTTATAGGATGGCTACAACTATGTTTTAAGAGCTAAAGAAGCCATTGGAGGAGTTGCAAGCAAATAGTTTCATCCAACCTAGTACTTATCCTTGGGGTTTGCCTATCCTGTTTGCGAAGAAGGCTGATGGTACCCTTCCGCTTTGTGTGGATTATCGGAAGCTGAACCCGTTGACAGTCAAGAACCAATATCCCTTGCCGAGGATCGATGACCACTTTGATCAGATTTGAGGAGCCCGTGTGTTCTCAAAGATAGACTTGAGGTCAGTTTATCATCAGTTGCGTGTTGGACCATCAGATATACCTCTTACAGCCTTTAAGAGCAGGTATAGTCTATACGAGTATACAGTCATGCAGTTCGGTCTCACGAAAGCACCTGTAGTTTTTATGGCACTAATGAACTGAGTATTCCATCCTTACATAGACTCCCTCGACATGGTCTTCATGGACGATATCTTGGTTTACAATCGCACTCGACACGACCATGCCACACATCTTGAGATCATTCTGAGTACACTGAGAGAGCATCGACTCTATGCTAAACTATCTAAGTGCAACTTTTAGATGGAACCGATTCACTTCTTGGGTCACATTATCTCAGAAGAAGAAGTATCTGTGGACCCAGAGAAAGTGAGAGCTGTAGTCTCCTGGGATCAGTCGAAGAACGTTTTTGAGGTACATAGTTTCCTAGGGATGGCTGGATACTAAAGACACTTCATTCAAGACTTCTCATGCCTAGAAGCACCATTGGCAGGTCTGAAAAAGAAGGGGGAAAAGTTCTTATGGTCAGATTCTTGTGAGTCAGCCTTTCAGGAGCTAAAGGGAAGATTGACGTAGACCCAGATAATAGTCTCGCTAGAGCCAGGAAAGAGCTATATTTTCAATTGTGATGCTTCAGGTATCAGACTAGGTGCGATGATTATTCATGGAGATGGAGTCATTGAGTATGGTTCTCGACAGTTGAGGCACATGAAAGGAACTACCCTACCCACGATCTGGTTTTGGCAGCTGTTGTTCATGCCTTACGCTATTGGAGGCACAATCTTATAGGAGATCACATTGTGTTCTTCACCAACCATAAGAGTCTCAAGTATATCTTCAATCAACATGATCTGAATCTGAGGCATCGCAGGTGGGTCGAGTATCTTCAGTATTTTTATTTCGAGCTTTCCTATACGCCAGGAAAGGGCAACGCGGTGGCAGATTCATTGAGTAGGAGAACTCATATTCAGGCAGTTTAAGAGGCCAACAGTGGGTGGAAGCTTATGGATATTTTCTCTGAGATTCATCTGAATTTGCACGACAGACATGGATAGACCTTCATATCTTCTATAGCTATTACCTCTACATAACTTGATCGGTTACAGATTAGGTAGCTATCAAACTCAGAAGGCTTAGTCCTGCAGGAGAGTGTGTCCGGAGAGGACCCTCTTACGGGATGGACAGTTGGTGAGGATGAGATCTTTCATTTCTATGGATGCGTATGGGTGCCAACAGACATACGTGATGACCTGATGTGTGATTTTCATTCCTCAGTTTGGGCAGTTCATCCTGGCATCACCAAGATGTATCGGGATCTTCATCACCAGTACTGGTGGCCAGGTATGAAGAAAGATGTTGTTGGTTTTGTCATGGGATGTTCTACCTGTCTGTAGTTGAAGGTGGAGCATCAGCAACCAGCTAGCCTTTTACAGCAGTTACTCATTCCCGAGTGAATGTGGAACGATGTTTCTATGGTCTTCGTTACCGGGTTGTCGAGGTCACCTCAGGGGAACGATGCAGTTTGGGTTGTCGTCGACAGACTCACGAAGGTCGCACACTTCTTGCTGATCGGGGAGACCTTCTGTGTTGATGATTTTGGATGATTTTATATCCGGGAAATTTTATTTCTACATGGAGTTCCACACTCCATTGTATCAGACAGGGATGTGCGCTTTACATCTCGGTTCTGGTAGGGACATCAGAAGGCCTTGGTTATACAAGTACATTTGAGTACAGCATACCATCCCCATACGAATGGCCAGTCCGAGCGCATGATCTAGGAGCTTGAGGATATTCTCCGAGCCTGAATTATATACTTCTTCAGTTCCTAGACGAAGTATATACCTCTTATGGAGTTCACATACAACAATAGCATTAAGGAGACCATTCAGTTGGAACCATAGAGGCTCTGTATGGTAGGCCATGCCAATCACCCTTATGCTAGCTGGAGGTAGGAGAGTCAGATTTTCTAGGACCTCATCTAGGTCATGAGATCTCTGAGCAGATAGAGTTGATTCAGAAGAGGATGGCTACAACACAGTCTCGACAGAATTCTTATGCTGATCAGCGGAGATGACCTCTAGTGTTCGAGGTCGTGGATCAGGTTTTCCAGTGTGTCGCACTGAGGTTGGGACGTAAGTGGATTCAAAGGCCGGGTAGGCTTTCACCGTGGTACTTCGGCCCATTTGAGGTTTTTGAGAGAGTTGGGATGGTCGCCTATCAGTTGCAGCTACCCCAGTGGAACCAGGCCATGCACGACATCTTCCACGTCTCACAGCTCCGACGTTACTTTTCCGACCCGTCTCATTCCTTTCAGGCCAAGGAGTTTAGCTCGAAGCATATGCATCGTTTGAGGAGAATCCCCTCCAGATTTCTGATCGCAGTACGAAGGTTCCTTGTGGGTGGTCTGTCCATCTTGTACGGGTGCTATGGCAGCATGGGTGAGTACAGGACGAGACCTGGGAGAGGGAGGCTGATGTATGATCGCAGTGGCCGGAGCTGTTCGGGATTCATATTATACACCTCGCTAGGAAAATTAGGGGGAAAATTTATTTAATTGGGGAAGTTTTTAAGAACCCAGATCTTCGTTTCAGGTACCCCTTTCGTTTTTCAAGAGTTTTTGAGAAAAATTGAGTTTCTCGATATTTTCGAAGTACACACAGTGTACTTTATAAGTACATGCCGTGTACTCCTTTCCCACTCAATGCCGTGTGATGGCCATGTTCGAGCCACACACAAAGTGTGTATGGATGATTTGGAGGCCGATTTTGGTGGAGTACGAAAAAACCTAGTACACGCTGTGAACTCTAAATGGACACACCGTGTACTTTTTTTCATTAAACGGACTGGGGTCACGCCTGACACACAGAAAGGTCTTCTTCTGGGTTCCATTCGTCCAAGAGAGCTGAGGATCCGTGAATATTCAACAAGCCCCCGCCTCTCCGTCCGTTCTATGTTTCGATAACTATTGATTGCATTGGAATCACAAAAGTGAGTTCTTCCTTCTACTTGAACCTTGTTTTCTAATTCCCCCTCTTTCTCATTTTATAGTGGTTTATGTGATTCCGACATTTTCTCAGATCTATGACGTTCTAAAGAGAATCTGTCATCAATGATCACTTATACCGATCTCCTAAGATCATGGTAGGAGGTTTGTGACTTTCGGTAGTATGTCTTTGGATATTTTGTGCAATTTCACTAATTCCCATGAACAAGAATTGTGATTTTTTCTTTTTTCCCTTGATTGATTGTATGCTCGCTTGATTTCTATAGTTGAGGTTTACCTTTGTGAATAGAGTAGTTTTTGGCTATACATTGGATGTTTGTCGTACTTTCTTTGCCTGTAAGGTGTTCAGCTAGTTTCCATGCCTATTTGTAGGATAGTGGAGCTCTTGTTCTGTTTTGTTGTTGAACCTTAGAATGAAAGCCAAGTAGTTCTTGAGGTTTAATTGGGTGATACATGAACACTATGCATGTATATATTACATAGGGATGAGAGAATCTAGTGTATAAACCAAAGGGAGAATGGATATAAGGGCTTCTCTAGAGTGTCTTTAATTTACGCTGCGAGACCACATGAGGAATTGACGTTGAGTGCTTCCCCATAGATTTTTTAGTTCCTCGAAGTGGGCCACATGGTGAATTAATGTTGAGTGATTCCCTAGAGATCCTTTAGTACGATACGAGACTATAGGGGGAATTAACGATGAGTGTTTTCTCAGAAATTCTACTCTTAGCTGAACCAGACAGGTGAGACTCAATGTGTCTTCTAAAGGGTTGGTAGTACTTGTAGGTTGAACCATAGGTGTTTGGATGTGAGAGATATTAATAGGTTTAACTGGTTTCTACGTGTTTTTGGTTGTTCACTTGTCTACTTTATATGCTAGAACTGTGGATTGTAACTGCTGTGTGATTTCTATTTACTGTTTCCTGCACTTTTACTTTCCTTGTATTCATGGAATTTTAGGCACATATCTTTGGGTGATTGACTACTGTGATTTTATCTTACACCCTATTTGGGACATGATTTTGGTCCAAAAAAGATTATATCATTGCATGTATAGATAAGGGAAATCACCCTTCTACTTCAGGTTCTTGATTGCTATGGAGATGGAGAGCAGGGGACCAATCTGAGTCTTGCGATGCTAAGGATTCACTCATTTGGTTTTCTTTTATACTTTGTCTTAGTACTGTATTCAGAATTATTACTTGTTTGGATGTTTTCCTGTACATATATGTATCATGCATCATTTACATATATTCCTGCCCAGATAGGCACAACTGGAGGAACTGCAGGTAGTCCCTGATTTGTAATGTTCGGTGTGTGATCGTTTACCTATAACTGGCGTACAACCGAAGTACATATCAGTGGCATGATTCTGCAGGTTCAAGCACACAACATAGATAAATATTTTCAAGGACTGAAAACTAGATCAATAGATGGGAACATGAGATAGAAGGATTTCATTTATTTCAAAACAAGGATACACAGCGTGTATAATCAACTACACGATGTGTTCCTGTAAGACATTCCCATGGGCGTGTACTTCATCCAACCTTGGTCGAGTATCACCCCATACACGACGTGTTGTCCTTACACACAGAGTTTACTTCAATCCTCTTCCCCTACCCGAGTTCCCTTACACGGCTAGGCCACACGGTTCTCATAGAACTAGAATACATGGCGTCTTAGTGCTAGACATGGTGCGTTCTAGACGAGCTTCACCGACCCGTGTTGTTAGAGACAAGGCCTCAAACACAGCTCACACTACACAACTAGTTCTAGAGAGACATGATGTGAACATGGAAGATTGTTTTGACCCTTGTTGTTTGTGACACAAATAGATTCCAAGGATTACACTACACGATGTGTTTAAGAAAGACAGGGTGTACATCTGAGAAGACTCAACCGACCCATGTGGTTAGTTACATGGCCACCCACATGGTTTTACAACACATTGTGTACCACAGGTACACGACGTGTCCTACCAAGGATTCAAAATCTAATGTCCCTACCCACACTGTCAGTGACATGGGTAGACAAAACAAAACAGGTACATGTGGTACACATCATGTACTCAAGAAAAACAATTTCTTCTCAAATAGAAGAACATAGGGCATGTATTTGTTGTTAGACAATATGTATTATGGATTTTTTCAGACAGTAAGCCTCAGAAGATACTCTGAATCGAATAAAAACATTGAAACTGTCATTTATGTTCCAAATTATGATCTGTGAGGGCCCATACTCTATGTGAATGAAAACATGACATCCTTTACATTTCATAAACAGGAATTATAGATCAATGATCAACCAAATTCTGATCGATGGGTTCCATAACTCCTCATGAACCAAAGTTTGTCTTCCATTCCAACAAAACATTACAGAATACAATACCATATCAAATTAAATTCCATTTTATCAAGGAATATATCACATCGACATGCATATATTGCACAACATCTATCCCAACAACATTCAATTGCTAATTCACCGTAAATAGCATGCCAAGAATGCATGACATGTAATTTCTAGAAAGTGCCTATATGATTCATGAGATGGAATACCCTCATTACATCTTTTAGAAACAGAAATAGAACATCAATAACATCAACAATAATAGCACAAAACATGGTAATCACCCAACTGTGAAAATCAAATCAACTGTAAAATTGAAAAAGCTTGAAAATTGCAATAAATGAGGTAGATTGGATTTTCCATGTACATGGGTTAGCTACTTCTAGGCACAACTTATTACCAAGTATAAATTCATTCCTATCCCGGTATGTATTCTTTAAAATGTAATTCAAGAGAAAATAATTCCTCTGATACCACAGTGTATCATCCTGGTTCTAAAAGATTCCCAGAGATTCCTTGTACTAGGTTTGTCACATGGCCTCATGTGCATTATATAGAATGCCATAAGATTCCATGTAGCAGTGAGGGGCTTGGATGTGATATTGGGGAAACTATGACCTCATTGGCAGAGTAACACAGTGGATGAAAAAAAAATATTATATAAATGAAGCAATAGTACTGTCAACCAACAAGAAACAGCAGAAGGCCAACGAAATAAACAGTTTGAGGACATTAATAAAAATGATTCATAATACATAATTCTAGGAAAGAAGCCAATAAAATCACAATGTTGGAATAAAAAACATTACTAAACCTCGGAAAAACAGAAAATAGATAAATAGTTTCATAGCTTTGCAAGCATCAGCTTGGTCCCATGCTTTCCAGATCCACTACAGTCAAGTACCTGAAGTACAAGGGTGCTTGACCTTATCTATAACTGCAGAAATATATTCAGTTTGGACCCAAAAGCATGACCAAAAATTGCGTGTGAGACTAAATAATTGTAGGAAAACACCACAATATTTGTGCCTAACCATCAGTGAATATATGGAAAGTTATGAGTAAAGGGAGCAGTAAACTAAGAAGTACTCAGGAGTAACCAATCCACCGTTTTATTGCATTCCATTCATATATCAAGAAACAACTAATCAAAGAAGGTAAACAAAATCAAGAAAACCCTCTGTAAAGTACTCAAAACATATCCCCTCTCGTCCTACCTTGTAGCACAAGCTAACATCTAAACACAAAAGGTAACCCTCTAGGAAGTACTCATAGCCTATCATCTCTTGTCCAACCTAGTAGCACAAGAAATCCTCTGTGAAGCACAAACAGTCTCACCCCTCTAGTTCCGCTACAAAATAGACTTTTTGAGGAAGCACTCATCATCAATTCCTCTTATAGTCTTTTATTAGTAACTAAAGGTTATCTGCGGAAGCACGTACATCACATTCCCCCTATGGCCCACATCGAGGAACTGCCAACACTCTGAGGAAGCACTTGCGTCTATTCCCCATGTGGTCTCACATCGTAAAAGTAAACATACTCTACATAGAAGCCCATACATCCATTCTCCCTATGGTCTAATACACCAGATTCTCACGACCATTTGTATGTTAAGAATGTATAGTAACATGTATTGTCCAAAGTAACCATCAAGAACTACAGGGGTTGAAATGTACAACATCTCAGCATTTCAGATTTACAAAACACTATATCCTACAATACTTGTCATGTTATGTAAACAAGGCATCCTAACATTCTATGCAAGAACAAATAGTTATAAACAAACATGCATGGGAAAAACTCTTCCAAATCATATCAATTAACCATATTCCCATTCAATTAACCACTACTCAAGCATACCAGTATAGAAGGAAATTAGCATGGCTAAAATAGTAACCATGTTATACCCCGTTAATGGTTATTGGGAACTGTTGCATATATTA
Organism: Viscum album; assembly: GCA_963277665.1. Lineage (NCBI taxonomy): Eukaryota > Viridiplantae > Streptophyta > Magnoliopsida > Santalales > Viscaceae > Viscum > Viscum album. The sequence continues at coordinate 2,031,811,283 of OY728140.1, read as the reverse complement.
CTCAAGACATTCAACAGAAAGGAACAAAACACCTACCATGGTGTTATAGGATCCATATAAGTGATCCTTATTCTTCGAGTCACCCAAGAACACCGTAGATCTACAAAAACATCTATAAAATTCAATTGAAGATAACTCCTGAAAGAGGAAGAATCCAGAAACAAAGCTATAGAAAAATGAAGAGTTTACCAAGGTAATCCCAACGCAATCGACGACAGTAAATTCCGAGAATGGATGCATGATCGGGGGATCGAGGAAGAAACGCTATCATACGAGCACTCCCGGTCAAAGAAGGCAAATAAGATGGTGTTTTTGTCGATATGATGTGACCCCGGTATGATTAATGAAAAAAATGAAAGGACCCGAAGTGTAATTTATATGTACACAGTGTGTAATTTCCTTCACTAGCCCCCACATTACGCAGTCTCCAGGTCAACACATGCACCTATGTGCAAAGCCACTACATAACTAGCACCCAACAAACCAATGTAAATATGTACACGATGTATACTCATAAATTACACAACATGTACTTCAATAATTTCTAGAAACTCCCCATTTTCCAATAATACTAGAAAAAGGAAAAAAAAATACATTAGGAAAGATATGGGTTCTTACACAACGAGAGTCTGGTAATTTATTCATGGGAAGTCTATACCCTCATTAATCTGAGTAAAACACCATTATATGTTAATATGAAATCTCATAATCATATTAAACCTGAAAAATACTCATGTATCAAGATAAACGAATAAGAAATAAAATAATCTACTAAACGGGGAAACTTGATATTCTAATATAATTTTCAATTGTCAAATATGATATTGAAAATAATGTCAGTACTCCTTTATAAATGGGTCATAAACCATGTATGGTTCCCTAATCTATGCGCTTACCAAAGCAGCCACCCATCTGAGTCTTTTTTTCTAATATAGTCTAGCAACAATATATTCAATATGGGTACTTATCAGGAATCCTAATTTGGGTGTGAGTATGATAAAGTATACCTCCAACAATGGAGTCTAAATAACGTCTCGTCAAAAGATAATAAATGTAGATCTATAAGTAAATAAGTGAAATGAAATAATAAATAGTTTAGCACAATTTCCTTTATTCTAATATTACTATATTAACTATAGGGTTCCCAAGGATACTCGTACATCAATAGTAAATTCATATCGAACATGCGCTCGATGTGTTCCCCATTTAATATAATATAATAATACCTACATCCCACTAATTATCCAAGTAATCAAGGTGTTATGATATATCAATACCTAATATAACTCAGGACAAACATTGAATATTCTCATGAGAGGCCATAACTCAGAGTTTAGTTATTTCTCTTCATTAATTTCACCTTTATAATCCACATCTCCACAATTAACAATATGAAAAACAAAAGTAAGATGACCACGCTATCATACTTACCCCTCTATATAATGATCACATTCCCATTCTCATTACTCATAAGTATATTAATCATGTGTACATGTATAACTCATATTAGAATGACCATGTTCCCATTCCTAAATACATAATTAATTTATCCATTAATTATCCACATCAATTCCTTCACCAATTAAACGTTTAGTAAAATAAATCAACACCATTAGTTAACACCAAAATTAACAAAATGTCACAACACCATTAATTAATAAATTAATTACATAACCGATATCACATTTTATACCCCATAATTAATTTTACTGAATTATTTTTCTCAAAATATATAACAAATTTCAACAATTAATCCCATAATTAATTATTGAGATCAAAATATGAAAGCCCATAATTTGTACACAATTAATTATCTCAACCTAGAAAATTCAATACTTAATAATTAATCCCCCATTTAATTATCTTGATAACAACCCATATCTCTTATAACTAATTATCCAAAATTAAGAATCTTATAGGGAATCCCCCTAGCCTCAGGATTAATTTCCCAGTTAATCACATATTCCAATAATGATTGAATAACTCAATTGGAAAATCCAATAATCCCAATTCAATGAAATATAAATCTACAAGATGATATAAATTATACAATAAATCATATACATTTATAATAAACAAATATGTGAATTAAATATATGACACCATCATTGGTTCTTTATTGAATGTATGCCCAATAGAAATCCACGAAATATGGGCAGCACAACGACGTTGATAAAAGTTCTGACAAAGAATCACTAAACTGAAAACACAATCAAAGACCTCATGATCTCATATATCTAGATCTAGATTAACAATCCTATATTCTAATCTCACAAAATAGTTTGTGATCTAAAAAGTAAAGGATATCATCCCTGAAATGATTTGGTAAATACAAGAATGAATGAGAGAAGAATCTGAATAAAATCCAACTATCAGGATAAGAGTGGTCCTCAATTTATGCATTCGATCTTGAAGAACATTTTTCATATGGTCTTCGAGTCCCTACAGATCTGTCTGTGAGACTTCATCTACCCTTAGTGATGTAAAACCCCATGTAAGGGCACAATGGGAGGTGAAAAATCTCATTAAAACATGAAAAGGAGTGAGATCCACAATTTTAGGATATCATAATTGGCATGTTATTGGTTTAGTCACATGGTTATAGAAAATGTGCACTAACAGTGTGTTAGCCAATGTTTCATGGGGGCACATTGCATGACTACCTCTTACAACCACTCAAACCATGCACCAATTGTGACGAAACATATATCTAAAAAATAAGAGGGCACATAGTTTCTCTTATGTAGTCACATGGTTTTTTCAAACCGTTAAAAATCCTTAAACAAACTATTTTCTCCATGAACATCTCACACTTTACCCAAACACACCCCAATCCATAACTCCAACAAAATGTACTGAATAAAAATTAAAGAACTACAAGAAATTACGCCATAGATAATATCTAGAAAACATAGGGATCATACAACAATTCAAAACATATTCTATTTTTTTTGTGTATATTCTACCCCATTAAAATATAATATCATGACTATTAATATATTAATGTAATTTATTATTTAATTTTATATTATTATTCAATTAGGTTTAGGCTTCAATATATTTATAATTTAGTAAGTGATTTCCATCCCTCATTCATTTTTAGTGAGACAAAAGCCATAATAACAACATGTTACTTTTATGTGGTGCATATAATTCCCGTGATATTATTTTATGATTGATATAGTTATTATTTTTTATTTATTTTTCCATAATAGGGTATCTCTTACATAGGATTGATTATTTAAATTTTATCAATGTTTTTTGTTTATTCTATCACAATTTTTGTAATTTTGTATATATGTTAAACTATGCACATAAATTATATAATGAATTTTATATAAAGATCATTTTACATATAATACCACATAATTTTATTACTATTATATTTTAATTTTAACTTAATGTTAATACTTCAAGGGTATTTTGAATCAATCTTGACAAATTTTTAATTTTTTAAGTTATAATCGCATTGTGTACATGGATTTATTGTGTTTTTAGTTTTGAAGATGATATTCTATAATCCATATATTAATATTCCCATTAATATCCTTATCCTATATATATTTTTAATATAATATATTTATTATTATAATTTTACTCTATTTATGTAATAAATATTTCATAAGATTGTATATATGAAAAAATATTTTATTTTAAATAATCAATTTTAATTAAAAAAAATTATTTAAATGTTCAAAAAAATATTTTATAATGTTTTAAAATGATTTATTTTAGATATTTGAAACACTGATTTGAATTTCATCAAAACCTAAGAATGTAATTTTTAATTTTTCTAAAAAATTATGATTAATAATTAACCATAAAAGTTTAAAGGATCATTTTTAGATGAATGTCAACAATAGTATAAACTATTTTCATAACCAATCATCCAATGAATGATATCCTTATATATTATCATTGTTAATTTCAATAAAAAATTTTATATAATATTGGAGAAAGTGATTTTATATTTTAAATGAATTATTTAACTGTTAGATAGTTTTTCAATATGTTTAATGTTTTAGAATGATCTTTTATATAATAAAGGATGTATTCATATTGTTTTTTATTGATTTATTTTACATTATATGTTTTCCATTTAATTTTCAATGGAAATAATTGAATAATATTTTTTATTTTAAATAGTGACATTAATTTAATGGTTTTCTTCCTTACCAAAAATTTAAAGTAATGTTTCAGACTATGATTATATCATTTGATGATACATGTGATTTATTAGGGATATGATAAAAGTGTACGATTAATATCACTTATTTGAATGGTTAATTATAATGATGAAATTATTTTTTAAAACTCATTTCTATTCAATAGTTTATGAAATAATAAATTTCTTATGAAATTAGTTTATTTTAATGGGTAATAAGACGATGAAATGCTAAAATGATTTTATAAATTTTACCCTTTCCACATGGAAGGATATGATGAAATTTTAATGAAACATGTTTCATGTATTGGGTTATAATACATTTAATTATTTTGATCTTATGGAACAAATAAATATTTTATTCACTATAATCATATGGAAGAAACGAATTTATATTAAGTTCATATCCACTTGGGGAAACCTGATCAAGAGACATACTTCAACATTAAATGTCACAAATGTAACATAGAAAATAGGGATAATAATAAATATATATAAATATAGTATTGACCCACAATGAACCCAAACAGAATCCTAGTTGTGATAAATAAGCTATTCATGTTGGGAAATGATAGATCAATATATTAATATCCTTTTTCCTCATGGAATACTATTTGGGGAATATTAGGTACACTCATTATGTCCCCCATCACCTTGGCTTGGCTGGGTTAATTCACACACAACCCATCCAAATGGTGAAAAATTATTATATGAATAACCTATCCAAATATTTGCAATTAGTATGTATCATCATCTTCACATAATGTTGTTAAAATACCCACCCATCAACTAAATGATAAGACATTAACCTGTGTTTATGAAGTCTTAATTTTATTATTTAAAAATATAAAGTATATTATTCCATCTATTGGGGATTATTTTTTCCATTTTGTTATCGTCTCCTGAAATATCAACCCATTTTTTAGAAAATTTTCATCAACTGAATCGATTCTCGACCTAGACGATGAGTCAAATATTTTTGTATACAAATATTCCCACCAGATGTTCCTCAGGCCATAGTGGTGTAATTATAAGAATATAATAATAAATTTTACTATTTCATCAATTCATCACCGTTATTGACATAACCCATGATTTGGACACCCATCATCATGTATGCTTGAATGGGACCCTCAAATAATAATGGTTCCTTGTTACACTAAGTCACCTATTCCTTAAGAAGTAAACTTTGATAGAATTTTGATTAAAGGTTGGGATACATATCATGTTTCAATGATGCTCAGCTTTTGAAAATCATTATTTATCCTCAACCTCTATAATAAAATAATGTACGATGGGTCTTGGACATGTTATATATTTAGCCTCAATTTTTTAAATCCATGTTTTATTTCCCATGTGTCTAGAGTCTCAATTCATTATATTCATAAATCCACTTTGCTACTATTGACTTCAATTCCCTTGGAATTACCACCATAATGTACTCATTTTCATTGAGAAAGATAGTCATATGTTTAGATCATCCAACTCTCAAACCAAGTAATTAATCATTATTAAAAATATAGAGGTAAAAAATGATTCGAAAACTGGGATAATGGATAATTATGGGAACTATTTTATAAGTGATCAATCTCATATATGTCCCTTATTTCAAAATTAGATAGTGACTGATGTTGTAGTAATTATTAATTGGTGTTTTACTCATTAACAATTGAACTAAAATGGTAAACTGATGAATAATAAAATTTATTATGAATAAATGGTGTAAAAATATTATGTTTTTGGGGTGGTCAACCACAAACCAAAGACTCCCTCTCTTAGAATAAAATATAATGATCCCTATTGATCTACATCAGAAATTTATCACTCTATTATATATATTCATTATTTTTGGCCTCTTGAATATGTTTCCATACAATTAAATCTTTCTATTCTACCAATAACATGGGATGAAACATATCATATCATATTCAAAAAAGGCCCTATAGGACATAACAGTAAACTATTTGAGATTCCACCTAATCTTCGTGATCATCAATCACAACCAACTGGTAGCTTAAATATATTTTGACTTATTATTGGGTGTTAATTTTGGTTATTTTCTTTTTTACATGGTAATTATGTATTGGTAGATCATTATAATAATCTTTGTGAAAATTGGTTCGGTTATATTTCTTTTAATACAAGGATATCATAAAATCCAAACATTCCTTACATACTAACCCAACGATATAATCATTGAACACCACATGATGTGAGCAAAAATCCACCCATATGGGACATAGTTTTTCACATCTATTTGTGAAAGGACTCCATCCAACTATTGAGTTATGAATACTATTTTTGGTTAATAAAATTATTCATGTTCGTCCATATCCTATGTTTGATGATGAGGTTCTCCTAAAAAATTTCATGACTGAAATCTGACAATTTCATATGTGGTCCAGGATCATACTCCAATAAGGACACATGAACAATGATGGTATTATTTTTCCACAAGATCATCTGGGATTTGTTATGAACCATGTCAAGAGGAAGGTAGCTGTCTTTGAAATCTTTGTAGGAAACATGTTTTTACTAATCTCAATCTCCACAACCTGGGTGAAACCAACAACATATGTGGCATGTTTCTCTCTAATGATTATGTCTATATAATCATTAATTACATGTTTATATAGTACAAGAATAGCCTTTTGAGGGCACTTTGGCTTCCCTATGACACCATTTTTCTATGAAAATTTCTTCTCATTAATTATTTAAACAAAATATCCCACTTATTTTGATTAGTGATGAAAGAATGGGAAAAAATAACCCACATAAGGGATAAAAAATGAAATATGGAAGGGTTAGAGAGAAGTATTGTCTCTAAATATTGAAAAGTAATTCCACCAATAGAAATCCCTTGATTATGGTTTAATACTCAAGGGATATAATATAAACCATTATCACTAGATGAGATATAGAAATATAAAAAAAGCAAGTAGACATAACAGACTCATCTAACTCTATGGAAATACAAATATGTCCATGATGATTGAAATTTAAAAATACCTTAAGGAATAAGGATATCATTATTGAGTGAACATGGTTACTATTCCACATTTTCACTAGGAATCATCATTAGAATGTTTTGGGAATAGTCTTATATAAATTAATTGAATGAATGGATGCTCAGAAACCACTATTCATACCAACTCTTCATACCATTTCATTATGGAAGCCTTATATATGGAAATTAATGTGTGACTACCAATACCCATTGAGTAAAACACATCCCCCATCGATTGGGACTTCTAGGTCCTATTCAGATTGCTCATAAATAAAAGAATTTTTTGTTTTAGAACATATAAAGCAAGGGAGTGTAAATGTTGGAAGATATATGAATGTCATGTAACCAATAATACCTTATCAAAAAGAATATTGATCATGTAAACAAAATTAGGGGATACCTTTATACTATATAAGAAGTTTTTGTGATTATAATATTTTCCCAAAGATTATCCATCACTGATTTCGTTTACATTTTCATTGACTAATGATTACTATTAAGTGGAATATATGGTGGAAAATTTCACCCAATTATCAGTTTGAAGCATCACGTGTACCAACACAGTGGAATGATTTCTTCCCCTAGCCTAAAACAAAATAAAATCTATATTGTCTTGCTATAAAATTCTCATATGGATGTTGATCCAGATAATTATTATGCTAAGCCCAACCCATTCCCTCATGATCTCATCCCGATTCAGCATCCCCCATAATATTTCCATATTCAATGGTATAATCGTAATTAAAGAACTACCCTATAGCACTGGAAAGTAATAATCACTTTCTTTCAGCAATTGATATGACAATTTCATGGTTGGGACTCCTTGGATGTTCTATGCCTTGAATGAGATCTATAATCCTTACATTTTCATAACTTATATTTGAGGAACTCCCCTTTATGAAATGTGTATGTATAAGAACCCAATTTTAACCCCAATAAATCATTGAATAGAGAACTAAACACATGATGGGTTCTTTGATAAGTAGCCCATATTCTGCCCTATTATAGTTGTGCATAACCTAAATACCCAAATTTCCTCATATGTTGACTCCTAACTCCATTATGATTTGTCTCTATACAATTATTAGAATATGTGTGAGAGGGTAAAACATTGATATTTGTAGGAGGTAATATGATGATATCCATAGTTTCATAATGTTTGAACATCCACCCTTACTGATGATGGATTTAGGGATGTATTTACTCATGGGTCCAAATGTACACATGATTTGTTAGTTTCTAGATGTATTTGAACTATCAAGAAAAACAATATCATTTGTATGATTCAGAACAAATGTTTTCTTATATCATGGAATCCAATACTCCACATAAAAATGATTGAATCTATAACTGATAGCCTAGTGTCATATGTATATTAAAAATCATATTCCTATAAAGAATCATGTATAAGAGAATTTTGCATTTTAAAATATTTACAATACTAAACACAAAAACAATTTCATTAATATGCACTAGTTAAACCCTGATGATGGTGATAAAAGATGGTATATGATAACATTTGGAGGGGTAATGGTGGTTGGAATTTTGTATCCCCTCCAATTAACAAAACCTCATCTAAGAATGAACTGGATAGAACAACATATATGATTATGTCTGATTCCTCTCACAACTTGGGAAAATTAAATTCAAATCCTTTTCAACAGTTATACTCCTGGGTTCAACAAATTTGTAGATGAAAAAATAAATTACATTACAAGGAAAATGGGAGGCAAGATCATGTGGGTGTCCATAAATGGATGTATTTTACAAAAATTAAAGGTTTCTATAAATTTAGTATTATGATCAACCAAATACAAAAAATCCTCAATGTTCTAGACCCACATTTAGTAGAACAAATTCCTCCATGATCATCTTGTATTATGTCTTTTTCATCAATTATTGTTCCCATTGAAGTTTTATTTTCTACCCCAAATTCTTCAATGATGGTTTATTTTGGAACATAACTATCCACATCATAAATGTGATGTCTTGATGAAATGGAATATGGTTCTTTAGTACATGGGTAATCCTAGGCAGGATAATCACTACTATAATAGGGGTTATCTCTTTGTCTCCCTATGAATTCAATGTGGGAGGTAATTCGTTATATTTTAATTCATTCAGTGGGGAACCACAAATGAAATTGAGGTCCCACATGATGATCCCCACCATCCTGTGATGAAAGTGGAAGGATTTCATGTCCATAATCCAGATCACTTGTTAAAATTTCGTATTAGATAAGGTTTTTAGTAATGATGGAAATGATATGCCTAATCTGGTTCATAAATTGAAATTTGGATCAATTTTTACCCATCCTAAAGAACCATAATGAGTAAATGGTTTCCTCATGCCTAATCCTCAATAATGTTTTCTTATACCCACAATTACAAATCACTACACTAGCCCCTGAAATTATTATGGATAGTATTTTAGATCACGCTAACATAGTAGGATGGGAAATGTATAACCTACAGAAGATGCATGGTCACTGTCGTTGTCATTCAACATAGTGTGTAGAAAATTATTTCTTTATGTTCCCTAGAATGATGACAATAATTGTTGATGTAATAATGGGTAACTTCAGTGTAATGAAATACCCATAACCATGGTTTCATAACATTGAATGCTAGGATATCTAATTAATCGATCAGTATAATTTTATTTATAAGGAAAAAAATTCGTTATAGGTATTCCATTATGGATTTTTTCAGTAGACCTATGATCTCACAATTTTTAGAAACAAATCTTATGGAATAGAAAATTTATTGATTCCCTACCATGTCAGAACATTATGTATTGGATTAAAATTCAATGATATCTAGATTGGTGGGGGTTTACACTTCTAAATTATCTGGATCACAAAATGTGTCAGGAACAATTGTTCATCGTTAACACAAAACAGTCATATTAGATAACCAAATGAGGTATTGGTTAGGAAGGATTTCTAAATCTGAAAAACTATTGGATAATAATATTTCATTAGATTAAGGTCATGGATGAAGGCTATGTATTCCATCCCACATGCTGAGTTCTATAATGGAAAGTAATTATATCATGCATGAAATCATATTGATTATAAAATGTGTCCCTCTCTCTATTTATTGTCCATGTACCCCTAGTATATGTCATGAGAATACAAAATTGTGAGAAGGAAAATGTTCATGCATGTAAATGATATTAATTTTAGTCCCTTCATAATTTTCCTTGGAAACCAACCATTCGGTTCGCATTATCTCTGATTCCAAGGGGTGGAGAAATTTAATACCAAAAAATAGTATTTATATAACAAATGGTCCAATTTTTTATAAATTGTGTATATGAACTACCTAAAAGGAACATCATCTAGTAACGAAGTACATTGGATGCATCTATTGAATGTGGCAACAAAAAAATTATATCCATCATAAAGAGTCAATGTCACCAAATAAGAAAACATTTGATAAAAGATCTACGGGAACTCCCATTGTCTGATATAATGGAATATTCATATTTATAAAAAAACTGCAGTGCTATGTTAAATATGAAATATGATTTAAAAATATAATTTCATGATAAGGTAATGGTAAAACCGCGCATATCTCATCAAAAACCCCCTTTGATAAGTGGAGATTAATCACACAACCCATTTATGTGTGGGACATCTCCCACCCATTTAAACTATATATATAACCTATACCCAACACATTCATGGTTGATATCTGTAAAATGAATCAATAACTATGGTGATTCAATCATTTATTTTGTTACATGAAGCAATACCAAAAAAAAATTAACCCTCAAATGAGTGCTTTAAATGAGTGCGTTATGTATGAATTTTGTTTATTTAAATGAGTGATTTTTGTAAGAACATTTGTTATGTTATGTATTTAAAATGTAAATTTTTTTGACATTTTAAAAATGGATTTAATGATTTAAAAATCTGGAAGGATTATCCACTATATAGTGAAAGGGTTTTTTAAAATATGGAAGATCTATATCAATATTTCCTATTTTTCAAGGAATGTGAAATGTTTTATAATTGGGGTTATATTTTGAGTTTTTAATTATTTTTTTTAGATTACAATTATTTGAAGAATTCTTTATATGTCTATTTATTTTATTTTTGAATTATTTTAGTGTTTGATTACGTATGAGTTTATGAACCTATGTTATATAACGTCAAAAAATGTCACAGATAAATTACATTAATTATTATATAATGTTATCTTTTTCAATATTGTAATCTATATAGACATTCATGTTTTTGAATGTGTTCTTTATAGTTATTAACACTATCGAGAATCTGAATCTGGTGGTGGAACCAAATATTTTCATCCCTTAGTCAACATTAATGACATATTGAATAAATCCACACCGTTTTACATAGGTGAGTGGGGTTATCATGTGGTAGTTATGTTACCTGAATAACTAAAAGGGATCGTTGATTATTTTAATAGTAATAATACATCGAATGATAATTCAATACTCTCATTGTTTTAGGGACTCTATAAAGTGTGGGGGGAAGTAATGATTATCCCCAATCCATATGAAAATAAATGATGGGGTTATTTATGTTATCAGTAATTTAGTGGATGTATCCATTTTCTGTGAAAAATATAAAGGACTTGGCCATTATTGGTTTCAATCAAGGTCATCTATTATTTGTGGAGTATTCTAGGAATCTCATTAGATTTCTACGCTTCTCACCTGATCATATTTTTATTAACTCTATAAAATTACCATCTTTTATATTTGGTTATCTACAGAAAATGGAACTGTTGTTCTATTAGTTTTTATAAAAATGTTTATGTTTGTAAGAAAATGGTGTTTTGGTTGAAGTGGATATAGAACGGGTACATTAAGGGGTTAATTCCTTATTTTTTGTTGGATTATATGAATATAGTTCATATTATAAATATCACAGATTTATTTTTTAGTAATAGTATTTTTCATTGGAAAATAAGAGGCATATCATGTGATTATTTTTCCACGGACATGAACATTCAATGATGTCGTGATTGAATTGAATATGATTTTGCATCTGGTGTGAACACTTGTGATACCATAAATGGATTTTCTAGATGGGATACAAAAAAGGGGATGTTTGAATATACTATCATTAGCACCTAATTTTGGAGAAGATGATTCTTCCTAAAAATATATTTACAATAATAATAATACCTGAAGTGATACTTCTAATGTAGATATAGACATACTCATGATGGTTGATGTTGAACAATCTATTTCTAATGGATGAATATAGAAAAAATATTTTTAATGATTATTGATCACTAGTAATTAATAACATTATCATTATTTGGATCTCATGTGGCTTGTTTTCAGTTCACTTGTGAAAACTGTCATGTAATATGGTGGTGTTTTTCTTTACATGAGATCTATTTGTTTCATATACATTGATGTGTTCTCTAGAATAATGTTATCCTTGATTGTGATTTTTTTTCGAAAACCATGGGGTTTTTAGTGATCCTTGTAATGAAATGGAATCATATATTTAAAACCTTTATATGCTTGGGGTTGTGGTCCTCTAATATACATCATGGATATTTCTTCCATGGGGGTATTCTATTGTTTGTTGTTTGATAATATTAATCATAGTTCTATTTCCTTGGTATCCTCTTGTTTATAAATGATTAATAAAGCTCACTCTTGATTTGATATATGATATTACTTTTCAGAATGTAGTTCTTATTTATCAACTAAACTTTTTGTTCTCAGTGCATTCCAGTTGGAATTAGATATTCCTAGGGAATATCGTCGGGTAACATTGAAGATATTGAACCATTATGGAAAAAGATCATAATGATTTTGGTGTTTGATTCTATAATATCTTCGTTGTGGTGAAACTCAATGTAAATATCCTATATTAATAATTATTAAATTCCTTGGGTATAAATATTTGTTGGTTCCATGCATTTGCGTTGTATGTATGATCACATATGGATAATTATAAAATTTTCGGTATTGAGATTTATGAGTTGTTTAGATGTGCTTTTTCTTTAATTGTTTTTATTATCTTATATTGATGTTTCACAGTGGAGAGTTATTGAGATAAAATATTTGGGTTAGACAGATAAATTCTTTATGTGTTACGCAATTTTGTTGGAAATAAAAATGGTCAGGAAGCCTCTTTTGATACTAGAAAAATTATCTTTTTATGGAAATTATTAAATATATTTTTGTGTAATTTAAATACAGGTGGTGATATTATAATTATGATTAATGATATTTTTTTGTGTGAGTTCTTTTAGATTGCATCTCTCCCACCCCATATGATGAACGAGGGGTATCAGTTTATATTTTTTTATATCATAATAAAAACATTCAATGGATATAAACAATTGTAATGGGGAGAAAATGAAATCATATTACAAAATTTCTCATAAATTTATTTCCTAGTAAGATCAGATAAAATTTGGATTTCTTGTTAAGTTTTTTATGGTCATTTATAATTTTAAAGGTCTCTTGGTCTAATAAATACACAATTAATTTAAATAGATTATACATTCCCATAAAATATATCACATTTTATGCTTGGGATTGAGGAACATGTTTTTTTAATTTAGTGTCAAAACAATTAAACAATTATAGAATCCCATATGGGAGTGAATTTTTTGGAACATGGTTTATCAAATATTGAAAATCTATTTAGTATCACAATATATGTGTACATTTACGTGCATGGTTTGTAATGACCATATGGGCTTCTCCATTAACAAATCTTAAGGGAGTTTCTTTAATAAAAAATCATTATAAAAATACATAGTGCGACATTTTAATACCAAACTCCCACATTTGATGACAATACTTTCCATTGATTTTTGAGATCTCACATGATGAATATTTTCTCCCACAAACTCTTTTATAATCAATCAATGTGTCGATTAATCTGGTGATCAACATTAATTATGTTCATCACATCAAATTCATTAATATCTTGTTTTATGTAGATTTTTTATTTATAGAGTATATTAAAATATTAAGATTAATTATATGAAATGATTTTGATGTGTAATTGGTATAAAATGATATCATATCACAATAGTAGATATATATATTCCATTATTTGGTGATCATAATCAAATTTGTTACATATTGGAATCATTGAAATTGGGTTATATATTTTTCTAGCTCTAATTTACATTGTTTTATGTTATCATTTGAATAATTTTTTTTAGAATTCAATGAAATATATTTATCTTTATTAATAATTTTTCATATATGTAGAAATTTAATTTCCTCATGTAATCATATTTGACCATCTTTCTTGTGATTTGAACACAACATGTACTTAGTTGATCAAGAACCGGATTCCACTCAGTATTTGATTATTTTGAATGCTATGGTTTTATTAATATTTTCAAATATATTTAACCATTATTTGGATGAATGAGAGTTCATGCCATTGGTTTGTCCTTATAAATTTATATTTCATGAATTGAATGAAATTTTCCATTCATATTATTTTTTCTACAAGGGATAATTTGATCAATTTTTTGAAATAAACAACATCCCTCATTAAAGGATTTATTTCGTATTTGTTAAAAGGTAATTATTATGTTATTTTTTAATGATTGACTTTTCTACACAAATAAAATTTTAATTGACCTATATTTTTAGACGAAATTAATAAATTCCATTTGTAAAACATTATTTCACTTCCATAGTTGTATTTTTCAACGGAACACCTCATTTAAAGGCCTATTGTTAATTTTGATAATAAATTATGAATTTAATAATGTATTTTTACCCTTTTGAATGATTATTTCAAAATGCTGTGGAATTTAAATTAATGATGAATACTGGATCAGGGTAACCATTTTAGGATACATCCTTTTTCAAACCCTTCAGGTGAAATAATTTATTTTTATATTTATATTTAGTGTTGATAATGGTATTATTCACATTGTGATACTTTGGGTGTGGTGAGAATCAAAATGTAAAGGAGATGAATTGTTAAGGAAATGATCAAATAATTAAATTGATGAGTTCACTATCTGTTCTAATTGAGACATGATTTCCCCACTCACCATATTAGGTAGTTATGGTATCTTAGTTTTTTTGTTGTGAAAAAACATGGTTTATTTTTTTACTAGATGTGTCTCACAAGGACTGGTGGATATATAGAGAGTAAGATAGGTTCAGGATATATATGAATGGGTAGAAAAGTGATTCTCTGTAGATTTGGTCGACTTAAGACCCATGATACATGATGTAAATTGAGCGATAATTCATGATGTTTTTGGAGGACTCACCTTCGTCACTAATTTTAACCAAATAAATTTTTATACATGTTATTCAATACATGTCTTTGTTCATTTTTATAACTGTAAAATTTAGATTCATTTCTAAATTGACTATCATACTTGACTAATAATATTATGTAAATAATGAAACATGAGTCTATCGTATTGACTCTTTTACTCCTTGTTGGTATTTGGTGCAGGCTTTAAAGTATTCATCATTCCTTAAATATTAATAAGGTAAATGGTTTTGATGTATTTTCCAAAATAAATTTAAATGATGAAATTTCATGTTTAGGGATTTGGTTTTCAAAAATTATTTATAATATTTTATTTTTTGGTTTTCAAAATACAATCATCTTGTAAATTGATCATGTTGGATTTTTTTTCCAATTCTAAAATAACTATTGTTATTCCTTTTTTTGTACTCGCCTTTAGTATATTATTTCACCTTATATAATAATTTTATTAGATATTTGTGGAATTTATAATGGGATCAATAACTTACACTTTACTTGAAATATTTTTAAATTATATCCTATATGACTTTATATATGGTGATCTTCATGCCTTACCAATCTATTGTGAATTGATAATTCTATAGACGATGGGGGGATTCTGGGACATTTTATGAACTCATTGATCAATGGGGAATATGTTTTTGAATTTTTATTATAATCTAGTCAGTGTATCATATCAATATACCTATAATGGTAAAATTTATTTAGTAATATGGTGGTGTTTTCATTGTTTAGAATTTATTATTATTATCATTTAATTTTTTTAAAATAATTCATAATGGTTGTTTCTATAGCCCCTAGTTTTTGTCCCCATTATAATGGGACAACAGAAACCCTTCAATCTAGTGGAAATATATTTTATTTCTATATTATATGGAAGCATATGAATGTTCATTATTGTTGAGTCAATAAGGTTTTCCTTAAGACTTTTCCATTCCCTCTTGTTTTGAAAATCACAAACACCTTATCTTTAAGAAAATTGCTTTCTTAAGGAAAATTGCTTTTATAAGGAAAATTGCTTTCTTAAGGAAAATTGATTTTATAAGGAAAATTGCCTTCTTAAGGAAAATCAGTTTTATAAGAAAAATTATCCTTATCATATTTTCATCCATATTTTTCTTAAGTATGAGATTCAGATTCATTTTCTCGGAATCATTGAATCTTTGATATAAATCATTCTATTTTAGGATTCGTATTCTGGATAAGAACTATAAGGAAGTTTCATTCTGAAATCCGGATATGATCTCTGACTACGTTCTATTCCAGATTCAGGATACGAATTCTGAAGAAGAATTCCCGTTACGAATTCTGATGACGAATTCTCATTACGAATTCTGATGACGAATTCTCATTACGAATTCTAATGAATAATTTTCATTACGAATTCTGTTGATGAAATCTCATTACGAATTCTAATGAATAATTCTCATTACGAATTCTGTTGACGAATTCTCATTACGATTTCTGATGACGAATTCCTACTCCGAATTCTCATTCCGAATTCACCTATTAAACAGAATTTGAGTATCTTTGTTTTATACACTCTGAATTAAATTAGACTCCGAAAAATATCTTTGTTTGACTCCGAACTTTTATATTGCTTACACTTATAAAAATTGTCTACTCTTTATTATTGTTCATTACACTCCGAACCTTCACTCCGAAGTTTTCATTCCGAACTTTTATGTTAGAGTTGAAACGATGTCGTACATTCTGTTATACTTGTTTTGTTATAAAACGATGTCGTCTGTATAGTTATAAACTAACCGTTGTCTAAGTGACACGTGTACAGGTCCCTCCGATCGTTAAGGAAAATATGACCGTTGGAGAATTAGCTGACCTTACCTATAAATAAGAGCTCATTTGAAAAGAGCTCGAGGCTGATAGCTGATGAAAGTGATGAAAGGCTGAAAAATTTGCTTGAAGTGATTTCTAGAGAGATAGGCTCTTATTAACTCTCAAAGATTCGTGCGACTTCGAATGTTGGTAATTACATTCAAGGGATTCCGGGGATAGGAAGACAGAGGTGCCGACTACCTTAAAGTTCGAGGGCTTTCTTGCTGAGGAAGATAGGGGTTTCCAACTACCTTGAAGATGAGGGCTTGCGGGGATAGCAAGACAGAGACTCCGATATTCGTATCGAGGGCTTACCCTGGTGTGGGTAAGACAGACTTGCTTGAAAGTATATATCAAGGGACCTTTATCCAAGGTTGTTTTTTACCCTTCTCTTTGGGTTAAAAGACATATATTTTGTTACAAGTAGTTCTACTACTTGTTTCTATTCTGCTGTATTTTGTAATATAAGGAAATTATAACTTTCTTATACTTCCTTACTTGTACTTTTATTAATTTAGATTCTATACGCTTTAAGGTAGAATCTCATATTGTAACCTTTTGTTAAGTTTTAATTTTCGGAACCATATTTTCGGAACCTACTTTCGGAATCTCTTTCCAAGTTTGTATTCGGTGTTAGAGGTGTTGTGAATTTGCTTAAGTTTAACTTTGTTAAACTTAGCCTTTTTCCTTTGCTTATGGAAAACATAGTTATTCTTAACTAACTTTAAAGGTTCCAAAGGAATTTTTAAAGTATACAATTCACCCCCCTCTTGTATATTGAGCATCTACATTACTATTTCGATCCTACAATTGTTATCAAAGGAGGTCTCTGAAATACTTGTACTCACATACAAGTTTTTCTTGCTCACTTTAACCTTCCGAACTTTGTCATTCCGAATTTTTCCATTCCGTAATTTCTCATTCCGAACTTTGTGATTTCGATTCTTTGCTACTAACAAGTTTGTGTGAAAAGTTATTTCTAGTATGGAAGGAATTAATGTTGGATAAATTGAAAATCGAAATCCTACAAGACCACCTATATTTGATGGTAATGACTATGAATACCGGAGAGATAGTATGAATACTTTTGTTATCAATACTGGAGTAGACAACTTTGTCATGCTTACTGGTGATTATAAAATTCCTGACAAGGAAGTTAGAACCATTACTAACCAGGAAAAGAAAGAATATCAACTCAACTATAAGGTACGCAATACTTTACTATGTTCAATGACCAGAAATATATATAGCCAAATTTCTTCTTGTGAAGCAGCTAATTGTATATGGAAGAAGTTATAGGTTACACACATTGGGACTTCTAAAGTGATTGAGACCAGAAGAGCTATGCTTAGAGGTGAATATCATGGATTCAATTTTCCTTATGGAGAACCTATATGTAAAGTTCAACAAAGATTTATGACCATTGTCAACAGTCTACAATCTATGGGAGAGAAAGGTTTAGATGATGAAGCTCTCGTGGACAAGATAATTGACATTATACCCAATGAGTGGGAATCCAAGTGAACAGCTATAGATGAGAACAGGATGGTAACTCAAATTACTCTTGATGAATTATTTGGAACTCTTCTACAACATGAAACTAGAATGAAGAGAGATGCTGACAACATCAAGAAGAAGAATGGAAATGGTACTATTGCTTTTACAACAACTTCAAATCAGATGAAAGCTAAGACTCCTGAGAGAGTAACCAGATCCAAGTCTAAGAAAGTTATTTTCCAATACAAATCAAGTGAGAGTGAAGTCTCAAAAAATGAATTAGCCAATCTTGCTCGAAGGATGAACAAGATAGCTGGATAGAGAAACTTTCAATCTAAGTATAAGAAAAATGATAGGAAAGATAAGAAAGATGGGGAAGTTACTTGTTATGAATGTAAAAGAGCTGGAAATATTAGACCAGATTTCCCTATGCTCAAAAAGAAAGAAAGGAAGGAAAGACATTCAGACAAGAACAGAAAGAAGTATTATAAAGCTAAAGCAAAGAAAGTTCTGAAAGCTAATGACACCTGGAATGCTAGTGGTGGTGACTCTACTGATGAATCTTCTGATTATGAATCTTCAGGACAGAAGAATCTTGGTCTTATATCCATATTACCTATTGATAATCATTGTCTTATGGCTAAGGTACGAAATGCTGAATCATTGACTAATGTTTCATTAAATTCTAATGATAGTAAGTATTATAACTCTTCTGATGAAGAATCATCTTCTGATGAGGAAAATACTTTACCTACTTATGAAGAAGTCTCTAGGTTTGCTGAACTTCTTGAGATTGAGAATTCCAAACTCAATAAGAAAGTTGATAAAGAAAACTCCAGGAATTCTATTCTTACAAAAGAGATATCAGATCTTTCTAAAGATCTTGATAAGAAAAATGCTGATTTTGAAAGTATTTCAAAAAATATTGAGGAAGTGAGTTCCGAGAAGAACAAACTTTCTAAAGAATTAGAAAAAGTAATTTCTAAGAAATTTTTTTTCGAGCCTAGCTATAGTTTAAAAACTAAGGATTTTGAGGATAAAAACTTGGTTGTAAAACTCATGTCCGAAATTTTTTCCTTAAAGAAGTGTTTATCAATCTTTACCCATGGTAAGGAAAATTTTGATAAGATGTATTCCCGAATATGACCTTTAAGAAATAAATCCAGATTTGGTTATACCCATGAAAAACCTATTTTCAGTAACAATTATTTTGTTCCTCAAAGTGCCCCATTTTGTACCAAGTGTCAATGTGGTGGTCACTGGGCAAAGAATTGTTCCTTAAACAAAACCCAATCTCTAGGATTTCACAAAGATTACTTTTCTAAGAAAATGTGGCTTCCTAAAATTTTATTGTCTGGAAATCTCGGATCCAAACAAGTTTGGATTCCGAAAGTCTAATTTTCTTCTTGATTTCAGGATAATAAAGAATGTACCAGCAACAATACATGATACATGGATAGTGGATGTTCCCGGCACATGACTGGTAACAAAATATTTTTTGAAAAGATTATCAAAATGAAAGGAGGAAAGGTAACTTTCGGAGACAATGTTAAGGGAGAGATTGTTGGTATTGGTAATATTATTTTTCTTGGTAAAACCTTGATTTCAAATGATCTTTTTGTTAAAGGACTTAAGAACAACCTCATTAGCATAAGTCAGTTATGTGATGAAGGTTACGTTGTGAATTTTAGGAATGATAAGTGTTTAGTTCACAATTCAAGGAAGAATTTATTCTCTCAACCAACAGGAATAAGAATGTTTACACCTTAAACTTAGAAGACCTAAGAAGCCAAGATCTACCTTTACTAAGTGCAATAGAAGATCATTCCTGGTTATGGCATAGAATATTAGGACATTGTAACCTTAGGAACCTATGTAAACTCTCTAAGAAGAAACTAGTTAAGGATCTACCGGAGATTAGATTTGATTCTTCTAAATTTTGTGATCCTTGTCAATATGGCAAGCAACATAAATATAGTTTTATGTCAATCGGTGACGTCTCAACAACTGATGCATTACAGTTAGTGCACATGGATCTTTTTGGTCCAACACAAACTAGACGCATTGGAGGCAAATACTATGTGTTTTTTCTAGTTGATGATTACACTAGATTTACTTGGGTCTATTTTCTAGCAAAGAAATCTGAAGCTTTTTCCTATTTCAAATGTTTTAGAGCTCAAGTTAAAAATGAGAAAAACCTTCCATTGAAAACTATTCATAGTGATCATGGAGGAGAATTTCAAAATTCTGATTTTGAAACCTTTTGTAGTAAGAAAGGTATTACTCACAATTTTTCAGCACCTAGAACTCCACAACAGAATGGTGTAGTTGAAAGAAGAAATAGAATTCTTCAAGAAATAACTAGAACCATGTTGAGTGAATATTCTTTTGCTGGAAATTTCTGGGCTGAAGCTGTAAGTATGGCTTGTTATACTATAAATCGAGTTTTGATTAGACATTTTCTTAATAAAACTCCTTATGAGTTCTGAAATGGTAGAAAACCAAGACTATCCTACTTCAAGGTTTTTGGTTGCAGAGTATTCATTTTGAATACTAAAGATAACTTACATAAATTTTCACCAAAATCTGATGAAGGAATTTTCGTAGGTTATTCCACAACTTCTAAGGCTTATAGAGTTTTTAATAAAAATACCTGCACTGTTGAGGAAACAGTACATGTAAAATTTGATGAATCAGATCCTTTTGTTTTTAAACCTTCTCAACTTACATCACCAGATGTGTTTTCAAAAACTGATTATCAACCTTTGATAGAAGAACCTTCTGGTAAAGAAATTGTTCTAGAAGATACTTCTGAAACATTTACCCCAGAATACTTTCTACCCTATGTTGATGAACATGTTTTACAAAACCCAAATCAGGTGTTTCTTAAGAATCATCGTAGTGATAGTATCATTGGTGATGTAAACCAACCTGTAAGGACTAGAAGTTCCTTAAGAAATGAAGTAGAACATCTAGCATTTCTTTCCCAATTAGAACCTAAAAGCACAGATGAAGCTTTAGGTGATGATGATTGGATCAAGGCAATGCAAGATGAACTAAATGAATTCGAAAGGAATAAAGTCTGGACCTTGGTTGAAAGACCTAAGGAAACTTCTGTTATTGGAGTAAAATGGGTTTTTAGAAATAAATGTGATGAAAATGGAGTCATTGTCAGAAATAAAGCTAGACTTGTTGCTAAAGGCTATAATCAGCAAGAAGGAATAGACTATGAAGAAACCTATGCTCCTGTAGCTAGACTTGAATCTATCCGTATTCTACTTGACTTTGCAGCATTCTTTAATTTCAAACTTTTCCAAATGGATGTGAAATGTGCTTTTCTTAACGGTTATGTTCAAGAGGAAGTTTTTTTTGAACAACCTCCTGGCTTTGAAGATATAAAACATCATGATCATGTTTTTAGACTTACCAAAGCTTTGTATGGCCTTAAACAAGCCCCACGAGAATGGTATGATAGACTCACTGGATTTTTGCTTCAAAATAACTATGTTAAGGGAAATGCAGATCCAACCCTTTTTATAAATAATGATAAGAAAAATGTTTTGATAGTTAAAATTTATGTTGATGACATTATATTTGGTTCAAATCAGCAATCTTTGACTGACTCTTTTGCTAGTCTAATGAAATCTGAGTTTGAAATGAGTATGATGGGTGAGTTAACATTTTTCCTTGGTTTTCAAATTTCTCAAAAACCAGAAGGAACCTACATATCTCAACATAAGTATATTAAAGATCTTATTAAAAAGTATGGTTATGACAACAATAAGAGTATAATTACTCCCATTGGTACCTCAAACTATTTAGATCTTCATGAAGCTGAGAAACCAGTAGATCAAACATCTTTTAGAGGTATGATTGGAAGTCTACTTTACTTAACAGCTAGTCGACCAGACTTAATGTTTTTAGTATTCTTATGTGCAAGATATCAATCCAATCCAAAGGAATATCACTTAAAGGCAGTAAAAAGAATTTTTCGCTACCTTAAGGGAACCATGGATCTAGTATTATTTTATACTTCTGGAAATGACTTTGTTCTAAAAAGCTTTTCTGATGCTGACTTTGGTGGATGTAGAATGGATAGAAAAAGTACATCCGGAACATGTCATTTCTTAGGGGATTCTTTAGTTTCATGGTCCTACAAGAAGCAACATTCTATAGCACACTCCACTGCTGAAGCTGAATATGTAGCAGCTGGAAGTTGTTGTGCACAAGTGTTGTGGATGCAACACACACTCACAGACTATGGCTTGAGTTTTACTAAAACTCGAATTTTGTGTGATAACACAAGTGTCATTGCCCTCAGTAAAAACCCTACACATCACACCCGTGAAAAACACATAGATATTAGGCATCACTTTCTTAGGTATCACACACTCAAAGGAGATATTATTCTTCAGTTTATCGGAACGCGAGATCAACTTGCAGATATTTTCACAAAATCTTTGCCTTCTGATAGATTTGAATATATTAAACTGAAGTTGGGAATGATAACTGTAAGGTAATCTTTCTTAATTAACTTCCTGTTGAAAAATTCTCTTTACAGTAATAAACTCCTTTTCATAGGGGGAGTACATTTGATTTTTTTATTAACAAATTTTTCCTTTTTCTTTCTTTTCAAATTTTTCGGAAAGAATATTTCCGGAATGGAATTTCCGGAACTACAAATTTTCAAATTGGACATTCTCGTACAGAATACTTCATGAATGGAAATATTCGTATTGAATATTTCCGGAATGAAAACTTACGTACCGGCAGTTTTATACCATATTTTCGTACCGATTTTTTTTACTGTAATGTGTTTTTCGTATTGAATTTTTAATACTAAGTTTTTTTCCTTTACTAAGTTTTTTTTCCATACTGAGTCTTCTGAAATTTGTTTTCCTTAATAAGTTTTCCGTAGTGAGTGTTTTCATTCTGAGATAGTTTTCCATAGTATTTTTTTGAGAACTTTGTCTTTTCATAATAACGTTTTTTTTCCATTACGAATAATCCTCTTAAGCCAATCCGAAAGGTATGATTTCCTTACTCAAGTTTTCGTAGTCATATTTTACTTGCTGGAATTCTCTTATATAATTTTTTCGGATTATAGTTTTTTTAAATCTTTAATTTAATAAAAACCTCAAAAAGATCGGATTCAAGTTATCAACCATCAGATTTGATCTCAGATCATTCCAACTGTTAGATCAACTGTGGAATATGAACCGTAATCTCGTTTCCTATATAAAGGGGACCCAATTACTCATCCCACATTGGTTTCAAGCTCTTGCATCCTGAAGCTCTGCCCTTCTATTTTAAGGCCGTTCCGAACTTCAGTTTTCTCAACTCCGAACTTCAGTCTTCTCTGTCCCGTACTTTCCAGAGGATTTCAGATCCGAATGTCGGCAGAGTTAGCATCTCAAGAAATGTCTTCCACCAAGACTATTTCTCAGTGGTTAGTTTACAGAGAAAGGTTAGTACATCTGGATTTCTTCAACAACTATGATTCCCTTATCTTAAAGAACATTAAGTTGAATGGCTGGGAAGAAGTTGCGGTGTCAAAAACCGGGAATCAAGATGAGGTATATTCGGATTTACTTGTCGAGTTTTATGAATCGGTTTCCTTATTTATGGAAGATGATAGGGAGAAGTTTTCTTTCAAGTCGTATGGCAAGAACTACAAACTTTCTTACACCAAGGCTGCAAGCTTGGTAGGGCTGTCTTATGAAGGAGAAGCCGAGTTTATTTCGCATGTGTTTCCAGACTCTAAGGGTAGCTTCAACAAGGAAAATGCCTTTGAAAATCTCAGACTGGCTGATGCGAAGGCTCCGAAGATTGCAAGTCTATCCACAAACTTTCAGATTCTAGAGTTGTGGGTGCAAGGACTTATCGTACCGAGGAAAGGCGATAAAGACAGCTTGAAGAAGAGTGAGATCTATATCCTAGATTTCCTGATAAATCTAAGGAAGTTCAATTTCATGAGGCATATTCTTATAACCATTGAAAACCTTAAGAAAGGAAATCTCAGAGCACAGATCGTAATGTACCCAGCAATATTATCAAAGTCGATAGTTCGGTGCCTTGAATCTTTCAAGGAAGCTTACAGATCTAAGCTGAGGCTATGCAAAATTTTGTTGGTTAGTGATGACACTCTTAAAATAATGGATGTAGCTTTTGAAAAGAAGTCTGGAAAGTTTATTGATCTACCTGCTCAAGATGAAGTGGCTCCGAAAGCTGCTGATCCGGAATCCTCTGAGCCGGTAAGGAAGAGAAAGCTAAAAGAAGTGCTAGTAGAAGCCGAGAATCCCAAGACTAAGTAAGTCCATTCCGCACCTCCAAAGCCTAAGAAGAAGAAAGATTATCCTGATGAGGTTGTTACAAAGTGGAGAGCTGATAATGAAAAAAGGAAAGAAGGGGATCCACAGTTCGGATTGGACCCTACGGAGGCTAAGGCCTTGAAGGAGAGAACTGATGATGATCTTGAAAAACAAGCAAAACAAAAGATGCTCAAGAAGAATATGTCTGAGGCCGAGGTAGCTCAGGCTTTATTGAAATTCAATGAAATGGTTTCAGCAACTATTCCAGTTCTGAGAACTTTCTCCTTGGAATCTCTACCTGAGACTCCAGGAAGGAATTTCGCTGCTCCGGAAGAGGCTGCTGCTAAGAATACTAAGGAAGTTGAGCAAGTGCAAAAACTAGAAGAGGGTGCTGAAAGAAGTGGTGAAACCGGAGATGTGCTGAAACAAGTAGATGATTACAAGGGAACACCTTCGGAACACATATCACTACGAACTTCAGAAGATGAATCTTCGAAACTAGTTATTCCAGCAATGAAAGAATAGAAAGGAGAAGAAGAAGTTGCCTATCATGGAGAAGAAGAACAACTTTTACATGATATTTCCCAGATGAAAAACATAGAGGTCGGTATTCAGGAAGTTGCTGATGAGGAAGATATTGTCGTTCATGTTTCTGACAGTGAGAAGAGAACTCCGGAATAGGACTCAATTCCGGAAAAAGACAAGGGAAAGAAAATTCTTGCTGATACTTCGAGCTCAGAAGTAAGGAAGAGAAAGGAAGCTGGTAGTTCTTCAAAGAGAAAGTTTGAGCTTATTGATGAAGAAAACTCTCCAAGCAAGATTTCAGATTCGGAGTCATCCTCGTTGGGGCAGGACTTTGTTGTTCAGTCCTTAAAGAAGTTGGTGGGAACCATTCTGACTTTTTCTAGTATTGATTCGAGATGCCAGATGCTCCAACATGCGTTGAATCAGAAAACAGACTTCGTATCTATTGTTATGGATAAGTGCGTTGAGATTGAGGCTCAGTTCAAAACCTTCATTGTTGGGTACGAAGCTCATAAAAGATCTTTCAAAAGGATTACAAGCTGGTCGAAGAAGACTGTGGAAGAAATGAGGTTGCTTGATGAGTTTCAAGAAAATGTTAAAGATGCCTTTGATACAGAAGAAAAGAAGATAAACGAGTTGACTTCCTCCTTTGATGAAAAACTGACAGAAGAAAAGAACTTCCGGATCCAAGAAGTCAGGGATCTGAATGGGAAGCTCAATTCCGTTTCTCATAACTGGAAATTTGAAAGGGATCATCAGATCAATTTTGAAGAAAGGATGAAGGCTCAGGACGAAAAGATCAAGGCTCAGTAAGAAAAGCTGAAAGCCCAGGAAGAAAAGATTGAAGCTCAATCCGCAAGAATAGTGGTCTTAGAGAAGCAAGCTGAAGAAGATCATAAAGACTTAAAGAATATCAAGACTATTCTAAAGGGGCTCATGTCAAAGGAAAAAGATCCAAAATGACCAAATCCGATCTTTTTGTTGTATTCTTTTTGTTACTGACATTCCAAATCTAATGAAAATTGGGTATCTAGTTTCCATTGTTGTCATTACTAATCTTTTAGGTACTTTGTTATTTTTTTTCCATTCCCTACAATTCTTTTTGAAAATCACAAAGGGGGAGAAGGAAAAGATCCTTAAGAAAAAGAAGAACTCTAATAAGATTTTATCTAAGGGGGAGAAAGAAAAAATACCCAAGGAAAAAGAACTCTAATAAGAGTTTGTTTAAGGGGGAGTTTTTCTTAAAGAAGTCCTTCTTATGAAATATCACTCCGGAAATATGAATACGATCCTTAGAGTTTCAAAGCCTAAGGGGGAGTTAGTCGTATTCATCTATATCCTTAAAACAAGGGAGATAAGAATTAATATGTTTCTTTCTTCTTAGAATTTTTTTCGTAAGGATGTTTTTGCTTTCCAAAAACGGAGAGATTGTTGAGTCAATAAGGTTTTCCTTATGACATTTCCATTCCTTTTTGTTTTGAAAATCACAAACACCTTATATTTAAAAAAATTTCTTTCTTAAGGAAAATTTCTTTTATAAGGAAAATTTCTTTCTTAAGGAAAATTGATTTTATAAGGAAAATTTCATTCTTAAGGAAAATCGCTTTTATAAGAAAAATTATCCTTATCATATTTTCATCCATATTTTTCTTAAGTATGAGATTCAGATTCATTTTCCCGGAATCATTGAAACTTTGATATAAAGCATTCTGTTTTAGGATTCGTATTCTGGATAAGAACTATAAGGAAGTTTCATTCCGAAATCCGGATATGAACTCTGACTAAGTTCTATTCCAGATTCAGGATACGAATTCTGAAGAAGAATTCCCGTTACGAATTCTGATGATGAATTCTCATTACGAATTCTGATGACGAATTCTCATTACGAATTCTAATGAAGAATTCTCATTATGAATTCTGTTGATGAATTCTCATTACGAATTCTAATGAAGAATTCTCATTACGAATTCTGTTGAATAATTCTCATTACGATTTTTGATGACGAATTCCTACTCCGAATTCTCATTCCGAATTCACCTATTAAACAGAATTTGAGTATCATTGTTTTATACACTCTGAATTAATTTAGACTCCGAAAAATATCTTTGTTTGACTCCGAACTTTTATATTGCTTACACTTCTAAAAATTGTCTACTATTTACTATTGTTCTTTACACTCCGAACCTTCACTCCGAGGTTTTCATTCCGAACTTTTATGTTAGAGTTTAAACGATGTTTTACATTCTGTTATACTTGTTTTGTTATAAAACAATGTCGTCTGTTTTGTTATAAACTAATCGTTGTCTAAATGACACGTGTACAGGTCCCTCGGATTTTTAAGGAAAATATGACCGTTGGAGAAGGAGACGACCATACCTATAAATAGGAGCTCATTTGAAAAGAGCTCGAGGCTGATAGCTGATGAATGTACTGAAAGGCTGAAAAATTTTCTTGAAGTGATTTCTAGAGAGAGAGGCTCTTATTAACTCTCAAAGCTTCGTGTGACTCCGAATGTTGGTAATTACATTCGAGGGCTTCCAAGGATAGAAAGACAGAGGTGCCGACTACCTTAATGTTCGAGGACTTTCTTGCTGAGGAAGACAGAGGTTGCCAACTACCTTGAAGTTGAGGGCTTGCGGGGATAGCAAGACAGAGACACCGATCTTCGTATCGAGGGCTTACCCTGGTGTGGGTAAGACAGACTTTCTTGAAAGTATAAATCATGGGACCTTTATCCAATGTTGTTGGATACCATTCTCTTTGTGTTAAAAGACTTATATTTTGTTACTAGTAGTTCTACTACTTGTTTCTATTCCGCTGTATTTTGTAATATAAGGAAAGTATAACTTTCTTATACTTCCTTACTTGTACTCTGATTAATTTAGATTCTATACGCTTTAAGGTAGAATCTCATACTATAACCTTTTGTTAAGTTTCAATTTCCGGAACCATATTTTCGAAACCTACTTTCGAAATCTCTTTCCAAGTTTGTATTCGGTGTTAGAGGTGTTGTGAATTTGCTTAAGTTTAACTTTGTTAAACTTAGCCTTTTTCTTTTGCTTAAGGAAAACATAGTTATTCTTAACGAACTTTAAAGGTTGCAAAGGAATTTTTAAAGTATACAATTCACCCCCCCCCTCTTGTATATTGAGCATCTACATTACTATTTCGATCCTAAAATTATAGTACATTTGAAGTATCCTCCCCAACATTAAAGGAAATTACGTCAAGTGAACATATATAATGATGATCCCAAAACCATTTTAATTATCACAACATAACATATACATATTTATATTATATTATTATATTATTTGGTTTTATTTTATTTTCCCCAAAATTCTTAGTTTATTTGAAATTATTTCTTTTTAGGGAAACTTAATGTTTTTAACTACAACAATTCATACTATAATATATACCTCATACCATATACATTTTATCTCATAGGTCTAAATTTTTGGACAATAGACAAGCCACACCATGATTCTAATGACCCAAAAATTCTGGAATCATATTTGTGATAACATTACCATAACGGTTTGGATCACACTATGATGTGATTAGGGACCATGGTAATGTAATATGGGGAATCCTAATCACTCTAAGATAAATAATTCATTCTATATCATTAATATATATTTTTTTTAAAAAAATTAGACTATTTTTTTCATCCCATGAATTAAACCATTTTGGGGTCCTTTATTCCCCAACATGTCTATATCATCTCTTATAACCTCATATAATCCATTTTTTGGATTTCCCATTCCATAAAAGGAAAACCCATATATTTCATCATGATCTCGGAATTATTCATCATGGGAATATATCTAATCCACCATTTATACAGAACTAATTACTTCATCTCATTGTTCATTCCCAATAGGTTGTTGGTTACCTAGGTTACATTACAATGTTTATTTTTATTTGGGGTGTTTTTGATTTTAGGGTTCCCCTTAGGTTCTTAAGGCCATATCAACCATATTAAAGTATTTTTAGGTCATATATTATAAAAGACAATATTTTAAAATATTTTTCAATGGGCTTGATCCTTAAAACTAAAACCAATTTTTTTCTATCTTATCAATTTCAAGTTTTGGTATCCTTATAAAGTTTGTTTAACATAATTTTGAAAAATAATATTTATTTAATTTTATTTTATTGGTTAAAAAATGTTTTATATTGGGTTATATTATTAAATATATTTAATAATTGACTTGAATAAGTATTGTTTTTTTTAGATTATTTATTAGGTCATTTTGATTGATTTTATATCATAATAATGTTTTTTTTGTTTCTATAACATAATTGTGATATAATTTTTTATATATGTGTATTTTGATATAATAGTTTTATGTTTTATTTAGATATTTTTATAATAATATTGGTATTTAAAGAGGTTTATTTGATATATATTCAAATAAATTTTATATAACATATTTTCTAAAAGAATATTAATAATGACATGTATGTTACCTGTAAAATTAAATATTTTAAAAATAATAAAGACATGAATCATAGACCTTTGTTTGTTTTAGGTTTTTCATAGATATTAGTATGTTGTTGTCTATTACGTTTTGGGGAATTATATATTGTAGTTTATTAATAATGGAAAAATGGATGTTCTTTGGGAGAGTGATTAGAGGTGACTGTGGGATATCATTATTCAATAATATAATTATATGGTTATGGGAAAATATTTTTCATATCCTATTGTAAAACTTATTGGGAAACCATTTTTCATGTTGTAAAAACAATTTTTTTATAATTTACCAGTTTTTATATTGAAAAAGTTATTTATCATAGTAATAATTTTCTCTCCATTGGTAGTATTCCTTTTAGGCATATAAATATGGGTAAATGTAAGGGTTAAAATAGATTTCATGACATCTAATGTGTCAAAAAATGACCCACTAGATATATCATGGCCTATGAAAGGACAAACCACAACAACACCAAGGCCGAATACGTAGGATAGGAGTTGTTGATATGACATGAAATGGAAAAATATAATGTGAGTCTTGATTCAATGTAATTATAAATACATTGTCAACCATATATAAAAAAAATTCTAGAAGAATAAAAATTAAAGATGAAACATCTAGAGTATTAGACATAAATAAAACATTAATAAGGAGTATAAAAGTATGATAGTATAGACTGAGAATTACATATGAAAAAAATACACAACCAAACATAAAATTTCCCCAAATAGAATTGAAATTGTAAAATTGAACATTCAAGAGAGACCATCAATGAATCTCTATTTTCGAACACTTATACATGGTAAAATGTGTCTGGATTTCTATTATATTAATTGTAATCAATTTTGACATGTCCATGAAATGTTTAAAACATGAAAAATTTGTTAAAATACCATGAATGGGTTAATTAATAAATTTTATGTAAGACTCCATGAATAATTAATATGTTAATAGTATGGGACTCGATAAAATCATAGATCTCAACTCATAGGTATCTCAACAGAACATGTAGGAGGACAACATGCCATTTCATTTACACCTATAGAAAGAGGGTAAAAAAAACCTAAATTATAAAGATATATTTATATATATATATATATGATTAAAAAATAATATACAAATAGGGAGAATTTGGATCTTCATATCACAACCCATCCTGGGGAAAATTTATTCCAACTATTTTATGAGTCTATCAACATGATTCCCAATATCATTTGTGTATATAATTAAATGAATCCAATATGAGCCACACATTTGTAATATGTCACATAATCATTGGAAAATAAAATAGTAGAGTGTCAATTACATGATATAATAATAAGGATCCATATACATAATAGGGGAACCTCACCCAAGTACAGTAATATGTATCACTTAGTTTAAGGAGGACCCGCACACTCTCAGATTGAGGGATACCACTAGTCATGTAAGTGGAGAGGAATCATTACCTAGTCCAGCAGATTGGTTCAGTTAAATTTTAGTAGGACCCATACTATATATGTTAGGGTGTATTACTCAGTTGGTATGATTAGATGAACCATTCCATAATCTGTCTAGGGTTTCCACTCAGTGTGTAGATGTCATGTGCCCTAATAAAATTTGGGGTACCAATCAAACAAAAAACTAGAATGGGAGACCCTTACCCTGGTAAAACATGAGGTTTTCCTACCCCAACCTCTATTTGTTGATCATTCTTAGTCACTATCACAATCTAGCATCATCTAAAAAATCATAATTCATTAAAAACTATCATATTCTCTCAAAATACATTATAAATTCCACCATTACATTATACAATATAACACTCTTGATTGGATACTTGTAGGCCGAAATCCAAGTTCATATTTGGGTGACATGAGTGTAACAAGTTCCCATAAAAGATGGTACATGACATGTATGGGGACCATCGTTGTTTCTTGTCTGGATCTAATTTCGGGATATGTCATCACCAAAAAAAGGAATTTTATTCATGTAGTACTACAATGAGTGTAATTTTAATACACTACATTTATCATAAAAAATTATAATAAACACAAAGTCATCATATTCAGAAAGACATTATAAAACATAATTACACTAATATTTCATCAAAAACTATCATG
Source organism: Viscum album (assembly GCA_963277665.1). Taxonomy (NCBI): domain Eukaryota; kingdom Viridiplantae; phylum Streptophyta; class Magnoliopsida; order Santalales; family Viscaceae; genus Viscum; species Viscum album. The sequence continues at coordinate 2,031,779,099 of OY728140.1, read as the reverse complement.
AATTTCCATTATATTAATCGTTTGTGATATATGAGGAAAAAATTCATAGGATATACTATTTCCTTTCTACAATCAAACACCTAGTGATAAAAAACAAATTTCACTACAACAAACTCGAATGGGGTTTCAGGGGACTAAACTAGTAGTCCAAAATAAACACCTAGTATTGGTCTTATAATTTGTACCTGAATATCAGAGTCATAATTTCTCAGATAGATCATTATTCTGAAATTTTATAAAGATGATACATTAAATACATGATTTTTTTGCAACAACAAAAAAAATATTTTTTTCCTTTATTCTAATATAGATCATCATGGACCAACATCAGGATCCCAAAAAATCTATACATCATTGGTCTTGAACTGGCTGTCTCAGAATTAGGGTCATGTTACCATAGTTGGAACAGAAATTAAATATTATAAAATTGAGTTATGGTGGAAAAATATTTTGGGTAATAAAACTAACAACAAAAACAATTTTATTATTAAATTTTATATTGATACCATTTTCCTAAAAATTATTTTTGTAATTATTAATTTTTGGCTATTTATCAAACTAAAATTCAATGTAAATAGTGGTGATGATAGAATAATGAATATTAGTAGTGAAACATGTTAAAGCAATTGAGGATGAGAAAAACATATCTCAATAATCTTATCTTAATGTGGGAAAACCCAAAGACATTCCATATATGAAAATTTAATGAGTAAAAATGGTTTTTTGGATAAAATTAAACAATTAAATAAATAATAATTTAGATGAATAAATATTTCATCCTTGACAGAAATCAAGCTAAAAAACTTACACTTCCCATGGTTAGGTCGCACCTATGGTAGAACCCACATTATGGACTCAACGAAGTTCTTGAAATTCTTATAATATTCCCTTTATATGATTTATTTAGGTTGAGGAAATTAAATAAATAAGTTTTATTTATTTATTTATCTTATACACCTTCCAAAAACTATATCATCCTAATATCCCATGTATTCCATTTTTAGGACACTCCAATAGTAAACTATGCACTACAGATTCAATTGTGGTCCCTTATTTTCAATTCTGTAATCATTTTGGGTGTTCTTCCACTGTTCTAGAAAAAAAGTATCGTAGTATTAAAAAACAATTCCCAAATTTTCTTCCGACTCACCATGCCTCAAAATATCATTCAAACATCATGCATGTCTCTGAAAAAAATTCATTGATATCATCCAATGTCTTACGAGGTAAAAATAAAGTCTCTATAATATCCAATTTTATAAATATTATCATCCTAATGAAAACCAAATCCCATGAAATAGGTGGTATATTGAGATATCATTTGGCTATCCATGTATGAGGATGGTTTTATATAATGCCAAGAAATAAGCATCTAAGGGAAACACTTACTCAAGAATGGTATTTCTCTACTAGTTCTCAAAATTTTTGTATCAATGAAAAAAAAACCATGCAACCTTATCCTTACTTACCATGATAAAAATCATACAATGATTTGGGAACATACCTCCCCATCTATAGAAATTTGAGAACACAAATAAGACAATATAATTGTGTATAGGTCAACTGCTTTGTCACCTCGATCAATTAGAGTGGAATAAAAACGACACTGTGAGCAGATTCTTCCTTGTCCAAACCATAGCCAGTCTTCTTGGTCATGCCTCCTCATCCTATATAAGGGTCAATTTTCTTGCTTATGTTTGATATGAAAAATACCATGACTTTGAACATTGAATCTATATGAGACTCAATTATATCAACCTTATGAATACAACTCTTGGATGATCTCTAGTACCATAGTCAATTATCATGTATACTCTAACTATTATGTCTTGGAAAATATGGTACAATCACATAATAATACGGAATATTATACATGAACAGTTATGTATATTATTACTATCTATTGAAGACATAGTTGTGGTGTTCAAAACACTAATGGGTATAACCAAAAACTCACTAATCCACAGTAACTCTAGCAATCCATGCTCAATACATCCACATCTCGATCACTGAGATGGGGAAATCCCATAATGGGGTCAAACATTGAGATCCACTTTACCTTCATCATCTTCATGGAAAAATAAGTGATTCTAAAGGGTGGATAATCATTCATGTGTTACCTGGTTAAAGTGACACTAATTTACAACTGACCACATGCTACATTCACCTCATCAAAGAATAACACATAGCTTCCCATGAAAGAAGCATTGGGTCATACAAAGACCCGAATATAAAGACTCCCTCGTCCACACCTCTATATTTAAAATATATGAGCAATCCCAAGGCTTTATATAACTAAAAGACTATGGAATAAAAGGAGTAAACCCTTATTAGAAGGAATATTTTTAAATAATCTTATAGGAGGAAGAGGAGGGATCATATCCATGAATAAGATAATATATAGGATCTATAGAGATAGATACAAAAGGTGAGTATAAATTTTGTAAGTTTACCTTAGGATTAATGTGAACCACATAGTGTGTCGTAGAATGTGTGAGTATGATGTGCACCATATCTGGGTGATGACTCTAGTGTTCGCTTAGTGTTGAAGTAAGAACACAATTACCTATAATGCAGATTGATGCAGCATTTATATTTTGATGTTGTACCAAAAATGGATTATTAATGGTCATTAATCCATTTGAAAGATATAAATAATTTTTTAATAATGACATGTTGATATGTTTAGTTAAATCATGTTCATTTCTTATTCAAAAAAAGATATAAATAATCAAGAAATAACCACCATATTCATCATTCAAATGTGGTTCTTATGAATTCTATATTAGGAAGCCTTAACAAACTCAATTATTTAACGATGATACCATAATAAATCAATTTTGGTCATCTTGAAGAATTTATTAGGTTGTCATAATCATGTATCATTATTAAATTAATAATATCAACACTTTATAAAAAAATTAATTTGCAGTAGAAAGTTGGTATGTGATCCATTGGTGGATATTTTTATAATTTTATGTAATGTAAGATGAATTGGATCCTTATCAATAGACCACGACTATATGATTTCAATTAAGCAACACGAAAGAACTTTATTTTTCAGCATCACCTAAAATTCTAAATACCCTATGATCTTCAGTTATTTAAAATTCCTTCACTTTTCATTACTTGGAGGCTATTTGAACAACTATTTGGAAGTAGAATTAAAATAATATCTTTGTATTTTATGGAAATAGTGTCCCTACATATAAAATGAGGAGTATTTTTCTAATGAGAACATTCCAATACTTTTAGGGAGATTCTATTTTCAAATAAAAAGAGAATATGAGAACCCTTATGGTTTGTGAAAGGCATATAGATCTAGAAGGAACAACACTTTCATTAAGTACTAATATGAAGTCCTTAAACATCATATTAAAACTCTAAAATAAGATTCATGAAAACTGTTTCAATCAAGCATTCAATGGTGCAAAATGCACTCACACACAACCTCCCTTCTTGTGCAAATCATTTTACATGTAGGGAGATATTGTCAACTACATTGTTATATATAAAATAAATACAATACAAGACACTTGTTAATAATTAACAAATAAAATTTGAATTTATTATGTGAATAATATATGGGGTATTATAATATTGTGTGAAAAGCTATAGGGTGCACATGGAAAGGCTTGAACAACCATTCATGTTCACAAAATGTACAGTGCATGTGAAAATTCTTGACAAACATTCATTGAATCTAATGTATTTATCAAATTATTCATGTATGGACTTTTTCTGTGAAAACAATTTATTTAGAAGAATATTAAACTCACAAAAATTTATGATTGTATATGGGAGAAAAGGGATTGTTGTGTAAAATCTTACATACATTCATGTATATCCATTTACATGTAATATGACTCTTAATATAAACCCAAAACAAGATATTTTGATGCTATGAAATCCATTCATGAGGTGATATTAAGTTTTTATTGTGAAATTATTTTCTATGCATAAAATATTAAAGATGATTGTTATAAAAAATCCACACAAGATAATGATGTTGGGAATTCAATCTGAAGGAACCAATGACAAAGAGGTGCTTCACTAAAGAAGATTATTATCTACTGTGAAATGATATTTTTGATCAAGACCAACATCAGTGAAAAGGTACACATATGGTACACTATAATTTTTGATAAAAAAAATAAATTAGAGGAGGATTATCTAAATATCATTATATAGTAGATGAATCGATCAAAAGAGATAGGATTCATCATGGGGGTATAAGCTGTTGATAGAAGTTTTATGATATTGGGTACAACTAATCTCTACCAAATATGGTATATTTGTTGGGTATATCTAAATAATGAAGGTTTATTAGATCTAGGGATATAACGATCTTATAATTTATTTTTTGGAAAAAATGTATTTTATTACCACATTATTATTTACTATGACATATGTATTTGGGAGAATAACCCACATGACAGTAATTTTGTATCTATAATGATAATTTTAAATAATTGTGTTCTGTGGATTTAATTTGAAAATATTTTTATTTATTTTTGACTGACACAATAAGAGTGTATGTAGTAAAAGTTAAAAGACCAATGATTAATTTGAAATATAAAATTCATAATGATAATAAGGGTTCATCTATTATCCCCTATTTTGTGACCATACTCTAATGTAGAAACACCAATTGGTATTTAATTGAATGTTAACTATTAATGATCCAACACAAATGGTGTTTTACAACTAGTGAGATAGATCTTTTTAGAAATGTACAATTTGGATTTTACAGGAAATCTATTCTCTATTCATGAAAGCCCTCTCTTCTATTTGAAACTCTTATAGGTCATTCAGACATCATTTATCCAATAATTGTTTGGGGATCTTGTGTTTATGGTGAAATAATAAGTGGTCATCCTCTATTTCTCACATCGGGCATGGCTAATGCGAGATTAAGAATTTATTTGTTGTTATTTCAAAGATATGATATAGATATAGTAATCAAAGTAGAAATCTAAACTCATGCACCCAACAGAAATAAGAAAGAATGCATCAATGTATGTTTTTGTGTCCATGAAATTTATAACACCCATGGATTGGACCCTCTGAAATATGGGATGATGTCTTCAATGGAACATCTCAACTACAATAATATTTTGTGTATGAAATCTAGGATTTATCTTCTCTTGCTAAGAACCCTCTCTTCTTTGATGGCCACAAGGTGTAGTTCATTATCTCTAGTTAGTGCATGATCCCAATCATCTCGGATGATGGCCATTTCATGGGATACTGGACCCATATTCTCCTCAACGTATTCTAGCTAAGACTGTAATTTTCATACCAGTTCCCCTTGTGTGTAAATGAAGGAGGAGCACTCATCATTCTACATTCCGATGAATGGGATCTCTTAATATTCCTACTGAAGCATATGGGTATCGAAATTCTTGCTCCACTGCCATCAAACACTGAGGCCTTGCTCATACTCCCACTTCTTCTCAACAATGTAATATCAAATGAGCATATGATGGCATCAAAAATCCACTTCTCCATTGCATTGTTAATGGAGATGGGGATGATGTTTCCTCATATGGATTATCCAATTCGATTGTGGGTTGTAATCCAAGATGACTTTCATCAGTTTCCATGACTTGCGGTAGACATCCATTCTAGCATCTTCATCATAAGTGGTCACATCATGCTCCTCTAGGTCAACCAGTTAATATTTGGAAATAACCTCAAGGATCTTATTTAAAGGATCATCTTTTAGATTGTCCTAATCACTTGATTCTACATCGATGTTTTAAACTTTACCAACTCTAAACTATGTCCCACCCATGGTATCACATGTTGCCAAAAATTGATAATATGGAATTATGACCTCAATTTATTGGGTAATCTCTTCTATATAGGCCAAAATCCCTCTTGGAATATGATAATCAATGCCTCCATCAGTTTGAACTAACAGCATGTGTTAAATCTTGTGATCTATTATGATATGAGTTATATCAGCCAATATGATTAGGAAGACAACAGTTTCATCCCCAAAGGTGGGAAACATACTTTGGTCAGCCACACTATCCTAACTCGGGCCTATCACATCTGGTATTCTAGGGCATGGTTCTCCATAAATGTTCATATAATTAAATGGTTCCCAGTAGACCATCTTCGATTCCCCAACACTACTGGCCGATACAACTATCATATCACCGTTTGTATGTCATGGTGTTCGGTTGTCAACAAATGTCCCCATGAATTCATTCCCATCAACAGGAGAGCATTGTTCAAGATCATACTAAATAGATAAGTGTCTATTCAAAAACATAAATATATTAAAATATGGATAAAAAACATCAAATATGAGTTGATTCTTACATAAAGAGATGTGTATGACTTTTCAGAGAACTCCACTTAGAGGCCACTATTTCTCTTTCTTTGGGGGAAGCTCCATTGGAAGGCACATCCTTGTCTACCGTCTAGGGGACTTCCTCCCCAACCTCTTCCCCCGAGGAGATATATAAATTTTCTTGTAGGTGATACATTTCTGTAAGATGATCTACTGATTCAATTGGGGAGATGGACTTGTCCAAAAACAGCCACACCCACTCTGTTAATGGATGCGGGGTACCCTTGGAGTATTTCAATGTTTCCATCTCCCATAAAAATTTTATTCCCTTAGGTATAGGGACAATAAAGCCATCCATTTGAAGGCCAATTTCCACTCTAGATCTATTCCATTATTTTTTATGATCTCCTAGAGGTTTTCAGTACTAGGGTTACAATTGAAAAAGTACCTAGTCGTTCCAAACGGTTTGAGAAACAGTATAAGAATGAATCAATGCTAGGTGAACCATCTTCCATGGGGCATGAGGTGACAGCCCACAGAATCCCAATAACGATTCCAATCCTCCTTGGGTTCCTCCAGTCAGAGTAGTTGGGCTCATACATGGCACCACCCTTTCTTCCCCTTCCATTTCAGTATGATTGTGGTCCATTAACCTTGTTTCTTCTGCCTCATTTCCATGATGCACAATGATACCATCCTAGCGATACACCACACCACCACTCTATCAAAACTCATAAATGTAGAAGAATGGGAACCATTTATTTTCTATTTTGGATGGTTGGTAGTGTATCCACTTAGGTTTTGGGACTTTCAGACTTTGGAATAATCTTATGAATAATTCCAAAGGTAGGCGGGAAGACGGTGTGCGATTTGGAGGCCCGGTGTGCCTAGAATTAATTATATAAAAATATTAAGTATTTTTATACTATGCACATGGTGGGGTTATGTTATCTAATAAATAGTAGGTCATATTGGAAATCCGAGGGCGGGGTTGTGTCAAGAACGTACCTTTTACCCTAGGCGGGGTGTAAAAGTTGCAGGCGCGAGCCTGTTGGGAGAGATGTCACTCGGGGGAAAAATTGTCATTTTAAATTGATGAATTTTTGATTTTTATCACTGGTGTTCATTTCTAATAACATTCGAATGAAGTCTCGGAATTCAAATCCAATACTTCCGTTTTGTTCAAAATGAGGTTTTTTGCCTAGGCGTGACATAAAATTGGCGGGCGCTGAGGTTTCAAAATCCTCGCTCATCGGTAGAGTTTTAGATAGTGTTTATAAATTCGCTTGTATGTTGAATTAAGGAAAAACCATTTCTCTCTCTCTATCTATCTGTCTATCTATATCTCTATATATCTCTATCATTATTCAGAGTTCTTCACCATTCTTCACCGGATTGAGGAGCGAACTCCGGTGGATCAAAGTGGAATCGCAGCGGGCACGTCGGCAACATTGAACGGTGAGATCGAGGTAAGATTTGTGTTGTTTTTTCGAAACATTGTCAATTTATTTGGTTTTTTAAATACGTTTGTTTAATTATATAGTTTTCGAATTGGGATGATGGCCTAATGAACATGGCCACCATCCGAGTCCCATTCTACAACACATGTTCTTCATCGTTCTTCGTCCGAATTTTTTGGCTACGCCAATCGACAGTAGGATTGTTCATCGGGGGTAGGCACTGTGAAGGACTCATCTTGAGGATCGCAAAACCTTCTTATATTTTAAAATTGGACTGCCGGAGAAGTTGTGGTAGCAAAAGGAAGCCCCAGATTCAGCACGGGTGGTGGCCGATGTTCGGGGTGGTGTAGTGGGGGGGGGGGGAGTCTTCCGGCATGGTGTAGCGGGGACCGGGCAGATCTGACTAGACCGGGGGAGGAGGGGGGATCCCGGCCATCTGCAACGTAGGTAGACAACGTGTGGAGGTTCTCTCAGCTGGTCCGGTGGTGGTGGCCTCGTCTGGTCGCGCTCAGGGCAGAGAACCCAAATAGCTAACCTTGTGGGTGCAGCACGACAAGGAACTGTTCTGAGGGGGTACTGCTGGTGGGGCGCGCGAGAAAGCGACTGGCCACTCGGCCAGTTGGTAGATGAATAAGACCCTATGGGTAAGGTGGTTTAGAACGGGTCATGGCCAGCGGGCAGTGGTGAGCTGTGCCGGACCTGCGGTAGGGCTGCCGACCAACGGTCTGGACCGGCCCATTCTGGGCCACTTGTGTTCAAGGGGCCATATCTTCTAAACAACACGTCTGATTGAAGAGATGTCAGCGGTTGTGGGTTCGCCTCATCAAGATAGAATTTATGAATTGAGTTTCATTATTTTTGGGTTTTTCTCTCGAGGTAGGGTGTCCCGAGATAGTTTAATTTAATAATAATAAATTATTATTACAGCTCAAGAAGGACGTGCGTTGCGAACCAGGCGTCTGATTGACATGCCACCAACGGCAACGTGACCCTAGTCCTCTTTTAGAATTTTTGAGATTCTACATTCATTGTTCATGGTAAAGGCATGGTGCAGCCCTACAGGGCCCAACTTGCATGTTTTATGATGAAATGTACCTTTTCCACCCTTTCCCATTTGGGACGATCGAGTAATCAATCCATTGTGTTTTTTAGGAGATCAGAACCGTGATATCTTCCGGCATAAATTCGTGGTCGTGGTGTGGGCCCCACACCGGCTAGTTTCTGTTAATAGTGACTTTATCACCGGTTGTCCGTTTCGGGTGAGTAAATAGCCAATCCAGTGTGTTTTTATGTGTGGATCGCGATGGTGGCCTCAGTATTGGCATTATACGTGCACGGTGTGGCATTTTGGCGGGTCACTCGGGTTTGCGATGTTTGGACCAGCAATGTCTGAGGGTACTCCCTTAGTTTATTCCTACGAGAGTTCGCACGACATCATATGCATAGCAAAAGTTTGTTATCTTCTCGATGGGATGATTAATCTGTTATAGTTATGGCATCTCTCTGGTGGTTCCGGAGTGGGATCCTCTAGGATCGGTTCCCTAGATTGGGTTCTTAGTATCGCTGTGACACCTTATCCACGAGCGGCTATCCCCTATCTAGCTGGTTAACCCCATAGGGTTTTTGGCCTCAATGGGAATATGATCCCTTACGTAGTGGGATGTGCTCATTAGGGTTGTGGCATCGTGGAGTATATGATCCCCTACTCAACATGAATATTATAGTAGGGTTGCGGTATCGTTGGTTATATGATCCCCATCTCAACGAATGTTTTATATAGGGTTACAACATCATTAGTTAGAGTCCCTAAGGCATGAGATGTAATAGATAGGGTTTTGGTATCATCGTGACAACTTTTACAAGGGTGACGATCATCTTGCTAAGTGACGTTTTTCTGTGAAGTGCCAGATCAGGTTGTGGTATCCCCCAGCATACCCTGGGAGAGATCCCCTATCTGTGTGATATTCATATGTCGGTGTGGGTTCAAGTATCCCCTAGAGGACCGTAGGAGTGATCCCCTATCTGAGGTGTTTAGTTTTTTTCACACTATTTCAGTGTGAGATTCTCAGTGACGGTATTCCATGAGCGTATATCTCTCGGACAAGTGACATTTGGGATGACAGTGCTTGTGGAGTGTGTTATCCTAGTTATGTACATGTTACAGGTTACATGGTCGGAAACCCATTACGTTTGATGCGTTTTTTGAGTATATCTAGATGTTCATGGTGTATGTATGATCATACACTTCAGCTGAGATGACTAGTCGTGTTTAGCATAGGATGGACTTGAGTTGAAGTTCCCCTCTCGTTTTCGTTCCCTCTAGCTAGGATGAGCTTACTGTTTCCTTACAGTTTCACCCATTTTATTTTTTGGATTTTGGGGTGCCTACTGAGTGTTTCTATACTCATCCCTACACGGGCTTTGCCCGTGCATGTTTGTGTCTTGTGCATACCACATGCCTTTTGATGGACATTCAATAGGACTTGGAGAAGGCAGAGATTAGTGAGTGGGTTTGACTGAGGTTTACCAGAGTTGTGCCAAGGATCTTTCTGGATGGTGTTTTTGGCTATGTTTTCCCTCTTTCTGAGCCGGTTGGGCACTTTTGTAGTTTTTATTTGGTGGTCTATGTTTTCCCTTTGTACTTATTTTGTACTCTGGTTGTGGGATAGTTGTATTCGTGCATTTAACATTCAGTTTTAAATATCTCTACACTATTTCAAGGATGTGTATGTGGATGCCTGTGTATAGGTACCTTAGGATAATTCTTCCCTTGTTTGTGATAGCCTACTCGACTCTAGTCGCCAAACCCTGGACAATAGGAGGAGGGCGTGGGGAGTCGCAACTCGAGCCCTGTTTGGTCGGGTCGTAACAGAGTGGTATCAAAGGAGGTTCTACCATTGGGATCTCAGAGCCTAGATGGTCTAGCTGTGAGTTTTGTTTGGGTTGCATAGCAGTAGTGTCAAGATGTTTCAGGTTCATCATTCAGGTCAGGTACTCCAGTGCTAGTGCGGTGGCCGACGTATCCATTCACCAGGACTCTAATAACCTGCTTTTTGACTCGAAGCATTTGGACACTAGTCGAAGGGACATAACGTTGTGTTCATCATATAGAACTAGGTTTTTGAGTTTCCCTTGTTCTTCATGAGTCATCTCTCTAGATATACTCTTTTACTATGGTGCATCTTGATGCTATTTCTGGATGCCTCCATGATGAAAACATGCGAGGGTTCCACATCGGGATTATGGTGATGATCTTCCCCATGTAGAGGCTATGGATGAGGTCACAGGTTCTGAGGATGGACCTCCATGTGGTCCGCCAGTTGAGGCACCACCTGTAATGCAGCTGGTTGTTCCGGTAGTGCAGGATGAGGTTTCATGTAGACTGAGTGCATTACGCAGGTTCCAGAGGTATCGACCCTTGAGGTTTTGGGGTGATCCAGTCCCCAAGGCAGCTGATGACTGGCTCGAGGCAGTCACCCGAGTCTTCCGCCTAGTGAGGACACCTCCATATCAGATGGTGTTCGTAGCAGCGAACCTTATGTAATAATTAATATATTATTGAACGATTTATATTCCATGAATTTTTAGAAAAATATGCATTCTTACGGATGATTAAAAATTTTATATTAAATTTTTTTCATTGTATTTTTGTTTTTAGTTCCATAATAATCGAATTGGTCCAATGTTGAACTTAACGAGGATTTATAATAATTATTATATTATTGAATGACTTAGATTTCATGAGTATATTTTAATCTTCCAATGAAATTTAATATGTTTTATCTTGTCAAATATGATATATTTATGTGTAATATATCCAATTAAGGAAACATTTTATCCCTTTAGGGTTGATATATATGTTACTGTTGTTAATGAATGAAATGATTATTTAGGGAAATAATATAAAATATATGTTTTAAAATGAACCTAATTATTATATTAATCTTATTGGATAATTTTATTTTCACCATCTTCACTTTTTCATACATTTAATTTTTTTGAAATACGATAACCTCCCTCATCTGTATATGGGGACTACCACCTCCTTAATAAGATTTTATTACATTTACATTTATGATTTAAATGATTGTTAATAAGGAATTATTTTTTTAATATAAATTATTTATAGGATATAACAATGTTTCTATAAATGTGGATTATTATATAAATTTCATTCATCTTATCCCTCAAAAACTGAAAACAATGTTAATGTGTTTGTACAACAAACATGCTCCATTGACCATGTAATTGATTTTTAATATATAACATCTATGTATGAATAAAAATATATTGATAATTAAAATATTGAATCCTTATATATTTATTATAATCCTATATAGCATGTGGCCATTATCAAAGCAATAGAACCAGTATTAACGAACATAAATTTTAATGAAAAAAAGATTCAATTATTACAAATAAACGATTAATTGAATAATGAAGTTTTTAAAAATTGGTTGTATAATTGTCATAAGGGGAACATATATGATATTTTTTTAAATATAAATGGTTGTTTTTGTTGAATTAAAATAAATTTATATTTATTATTTTGGATTATACAACACATTTATGGAATATTGAACATGTTAAAAATGTTTTATGTTAGAATATCATTGTTTACGATGATTATTTATGATTAATTTATAATGATAAAATTTCATGTTAAAACTATCAATTATCTATTTAATTTTATTATCATGTTTTTTATGGTTAATAAATGTTTTCCATTAATTTTACTCATTTCAAGTACTCATGAAGGTGAATGAATATTTTGAAGAAAAATGTCATTGTTTATATATTCGGTTGGAAACATGTTACCTTCTATGTCCATATTTACTAAAAATGATTTCAATAATACTTTTAATATTATAATATTATATATTAAGGTCATTATAAAACAATAATTATTTGTTATGGTTTTTTTAAAACCAAATATATTTCTATTCTCCTAAATTATATTCTCTTGAATTTTTTCCAAAAGTTGTAAATGGATATTTTGTAAACATAAAAATAATGAACATAATTTTACATTTTCATGACCATTATATAAATTAAATATTCCATTAAATGTTACTAAGGTACTTTTAAATGAATCATTTTTTCTTCTTATTTGTAAAATTTTTATGAAATGAATGATTGATTTCAAAATTAAAATCAAATTTTTCTTAAATAACTATTCAATGGGCTCTTTAAAAGTTATTTTATTTAATGATATAATCCATTTATGTCACCCATTCCTCAGAGGGGATATTATATAAGGATTTCATCTTAATTATTTATTTAAATGGATTATGAAAATGAATATTTAAGGATGATTATATGAATATCATTTATTTTTTATGAGTTAATAAGGTAATGAAACCAGTTTTTTATGGGGTATGTAATTTGTAAATGTTTGTTAATGACCTATATTATTCAAAGGTTATTATATGATAAATGGTTTATAATATTATGAAACACTAGTGTATAGTTTATACCATGTGATGGGTGGGAGAAAAATTTTATGTCCCTCCAATTCATGGGGTAATGGTGGATGTTTAATTGGATAAAAAAGATTAGAATGTGTATTAACCCTTATACAGTAAGAGATAATATCCACTATGAAAATTATTATATAAAATCATTATTACAATTATTGATTATGTAATTAAACCAATATACTATGTTCTTATCATAAATGATTCTCAATAACTAATGAAAATCCTTTCAGTGATTTTGTTTATTCTATAAATCTAGATAAGGTTACTATGTTATAATCACATGTATTTTGTTATTATATATATTTATGTACCATATTTTATCATAAATAGTGATTTATTCCATGACAAAAGGCTATAATATATGTTTTTATGGGTATGGTTTTTAAAATTTTATTCTAATTTTCTCATACCATTATAATGAAGTTATGTTTTAGGTATCATTGATAAATCATTTAATTGTAATTCCTATAAATAATAGCATACTATTTATTAGGTTTTATTTCCATTTGTTATAAAGACCTGTGTTTTGTAAAACAATAGAAAGAAGGGTTCTAGTTACGAACATCATGGTCGAAGATGATTTGGTTCACATAAGAACTTGTTATTTTTGTAACCATACTCTCATGATACTAGAACTATATGATTATAATACATATCCTCATATATGTAATGAAAATTAAACTAATAAGATGTAATACATATGATTGAGAAGTATGAGTTTTTTTAATAATATTATATATTGGTTTAGTTACCTTTGGAAAATAGTATGAGAAAATTTTAGAGTTTATACTAGATATAATTATATATATATGAAAAATTATAATTTTATTGAGATAATCATGGATAATATAAGATAAATAAAATGTGTAAAAGATTGAGAAAATGGAGTCATCTATAAGACATCCTACGGATTATTTTTCATGGATATAATATTTGTCAAAATAATTTATGATATTGTATTCCCAAACAATCCATTTTTTTCATTGTATGGGATTAACGATAAAATGATGTTATTGAGGTGGTAATATGTATGATCAAATAATTGTGTACCATATTTGAGGAAATATGTATGCATTCCTTTATATAATGAATGCTCTTTAGTGATAGTAATTCAAGTCCTCAATGATTAGATGTTTAATGTGCAGTGGTTACACCTAAGGGAATGATGGTGAAATATCAATTCAATAATTATTATATAATAAATTGTTACTACTGTTTTCAAAAGATATCATTATTACCCAAATGGTTTAATTTTATTTAATCTTATGAATTTATTGAAACACCTTAAAAAACCAACATTAATTGACGATGAAGGTATATCTGGTTTGATATTCAACACCATCTCATGAAATTCTATCAATGTGATGATAAATAATAACAATTTTATGGAAATCAAATGCATTATATTGGACATTTATTTAATTAAAATGGGGTAATAATTTCATATTATTATTTATAAAATTATCATTGTCGGTGTCCCTAGTATACATAAATTTTATTGATGTATTTATAGAACAGTCTTATAGTCATATAATGAATCAATAAGATGAGTTTTCAATAGAACTCTATCAAACAACTACAATTATTTCAATGAATATATATATATACTGTGCTTAATATAATTTTACAAATTTAAGAAGAAACTCATGGAGAATATTGAAAAGATATTTATTTAGTCTTGTGAATCACCACGTGGCACACCTTTAATTTTTTATGGAACAAAAATGTATTAATCCTAATAATTAATTATTATTAGAAACATTTCAAGATCCAAATAATGAATAAATATCCATTACATCATATTAATGAATTTGTTATCACCTAGAGTGATCTAAATAATTTTGATGATTGATCATTGTTTTGGATATCATAAATTGAGGATAATTAACGAATGTTAACCAAATATAACATTCCAAATAAGCTATGGAAACTATTAATACATAGTGATACCATTTTTTCTTATCAATTCATCCAATTTATGAATAGATTTAATGAATATGGTGTCTATTAATAACCATTTAAAATTAATGTAGTTCTTTCTAAACGATGTTATTATATATATAATGTAAAATGAAAAAATGAATATCTATTGATCAATCTACAAAAAACATTAATTTAGTTTAATATCTATGAAAAATGTCAAATAATTAAATTATGGATATTTTTTTGTTTTTTTGGTAAAATATTCTCCATTTAAGGTATATGAGCGGATCAATAAAATATTAACATTATTGAAAATTTCCCAAGATATACCACTAGGACTATATTTAGTATTTTTTTGATTTGAAAGAATATTTTTAATTATTTGTATAGAATTTATCACTAATTTATAAACCAGTCACTTAGTTTAATCAGATGAGAGATATGTTCATTCAATTAAGTGAATTTGAAGAAAAAAATAGAATTTATGAGACGTTTAGTCATCACACCAATGTTTAGATTACCCTATATATTATATGGGTTATTAATATTTAGTTATTCCTTAAATAAGAAAATGAGATAAATTCTCATATATATTGATATGATGTTTTCTTATTCATAATGAAACACGAAGGATAAAGAATAAAATTACCATATGGATGATTGGGAATTAGTTGTAGTCTATTTGCATTAATGATATGGATAGATTATACATATAGATGAATATGTCATATATATATACTTATCGTATTATTTTTAAATAAATTTTTACTAAAAAACAAGTTAATGTATTCCAAATAATATTTTTTTAATTGTGTATTAATTTTAATTTCATAATATAGGACCACCGTAGTAAAAATAACAAGATCATAGATACACGATATAAAAATATACATTCTAAATAGTCTACGATGAGAACCACCAAATATTAAATATTAATTCATTGTAAATGGATTCATTTAAAATGCATTATGGAAGGAGGGAAATATTTAATTTCATTAATGATTGTTCAACAATCTATCATATTGAGGGTTATATAGGCACAAAAGGATGATGTGGAACTATATAATATGGTCATAAATATTTACATTGACATTGGTAGAAATATAATGTTTGTGAACTATGGATATTTTTTTATATTGTAGATTTGAATAAGGGATATGTTTGACGAGCCCCATTTTTCAAAATTCATTATTCATTCAAGATGAATGGAGGTGTATTGATATCGGCAAGGGCATTTTTGAGGGAAAATGATGATGAATGGTTTTTTTGAGTATTTAATTCATTTCGTAGTATACCAATCTGTTATTTCCAATATGAAAATGGTTATGGGTTTGGAACAACCATTACCCATACCATTATGGAAATTAGAAATCATTTCCAATGATATTGTAAAAAGACTCCTAAAAATTGGTATTGTAAATAATGTTTTTTGGGTTATGATTGATTTCCTTACTAATTCCTACACTTAAATTCTTTAAAATAATATCATTATATTCTTAAACATTATAGGATATACATTATGTATGTTATAGAGTTTCATGTGGATCAACATTCTACTTTTTCAGATCGATTCGTGAGGTTTAATTATATGTTCTATTGAATTCATCAGCAGTGTCAGTATATATAGTTTAGTTTTAATGTAATGTATCATAATAATGATATTGGTTCTTCTAAGAGATCCATTCAAACCCTAAATTATATTATCAAATCATTTTCTATTTATTTTAAAGGTTGTTAGGTGAAATTCATTTATCTAGTGATGTTCTATCATAGTTATAACGTTTACTAATGCTCTTATATTGATCATTGTAAATCTATTTATATAAAGAATAGTAAAAAAATAAATTTGATGGGAAGATGTTGAAGAATATAATATATTTGGAACTGAGATATATGTAGAAATGCTATATATTGGTAGAGTAATTTGCCTATTGTAACTAGGTAGAACACTAATAACAAAAATTTTATAGTAATAATCAACAGAGATATGTGTAGTTCAATATATCATAGAGTGTATTTATGATAATTTTTGTGTTGAATATAGTTATGGGATTAGGGAATAAATGAAATTTATTAACTAGGAATATTGGCTTCTTTGATATTCCCACTATATTATTGATTTTATCTTATCACATGGTCATTCCACTGAAGCCCTATCAAATTTATGATGTGTTGTATGTATCTATCATCGAGAAGTAAATAAATGATTATTTTCATTTAAATAATTTATAGCTATTACTATTGGAGAGTGATCATTCATTAAGAGATCAATTGAATAAATATTTCACCCTAGAGATAATATTATACTTAGAAAAACCAGTCACTATTTTAATTTTTTCTAGAAGATTCAATAATTAAAAGAACCTTCTTTTGGACCCACAAATGTAAATAAATAGTGATATCCCCATTTATTTCTATTGACAGAGCATAATTTTTGGGGATAAATTAACTGTAAAGGGGTAATAATTTTTCACTCTTTGATTTTATTATATATTTGTTTCAAAATAAATTTTATATCTTCTATCGATTGTGATATACGCAACCCCAAGACTAAATGAACCATATTACAACCGTTTGATATAACATAACCATTAAATTTTTCATAATTAATATAAATCACTAAATAATTTTAATTTTGTTCTTTAATATTGAATAAAATAGATTCAGTAGTTATCAATTTAATATAAGTAATAATAAAAATCATTTCAAATTAAAATAGAATTTTATATAAACTATTTTGATGCTTAGAATGTGTAATTATTTTAGTATATTAAGCATATAATTGTTGGATAATAATTTTGATGATATTTATATATTATTTAATCGTTATTTTTAACATTCATTATGTATTTTTTCATGGCATCATATTTGAATATATACTATCTCTTATGATTAAATTACTATTATTAAAAAAATCATATTGATTTTATTTTTTGAATATTTAATTTCAAAATAATATAAATATGTAAAAATGATAAACTTTTTTAAATTTTGTAATATATCTATTTAGTTTGTTATATATTTCCCTTTTATTTCTGATCGTTATTAATAGTGTCTATTGTATATTTTGTCACATTGGTATGAGTAAAATATAAAATGATGGGTCAAACCATTATGATAAGACTTTAATATTCATCTAAACCATTAATTTATCAAATTGGATGAGCTTTCTTTATTCATATAAATCCAAGCCTCAAAAATTGGCAACCAGGTAAAAAATATCATTAAATATGGTCATTATATTAATAATTGAAAATAAGAACACAAAATTCCCCACATTTACATTCAGATATTTATTATGTGTTCACATTGGTCATAATAAAATTTGTTTAATGATTGTAAATTGGTATTGTGTAAATTGTAAATGTTTTCACATGAAGATAACATTTTTTAAATATATATCGATTGAATAATTACCATAAAATCTTATGCAGCATCGACATAATATTTATTCCATTAAAAAAATGAATATTTATGAATATAAAATTATTGATATTAATTGAATTAAATTAATTTATTTTCATAAATGTTTTTATATATGAATAATAATTTATTTGGTTTTTTTAAAATATAATATTTTAATTCAGTATATATCTTGGTTTTAATAATGACCAATTAAATGAATTGTTCCAAAATGGACATAAATAATATTCTATAATAAATTATTTTTGAATAAATTTTTTAATATTGATACAAATATTAAATATGGAGATGATAATTTATTATGTTCGAAAATATCATCCATTATCCATTAATGTATTTTTTTAAATTTAATGTGACATTCTAAACACCTTAATATTGAAATAGCTTCTACCATAGTTAAGGTAAAACATACTTAATGATGGTGTTAATAAAAAAGATATGGTCATAAAGGAAACTAAAACCTATATAAATACCACATTATGAGTTTATAAATACACAAGACAATTTTAATTTTAATTTATGGAAATATAGAGTCATTTTTCTTTAAAATAACTATATTATAATTTAAATTGTTATGAAATTCCTTGTGTATCCTCTCCAACCCTTAAAAGAGGAAACCTTATATTTCATTTAATAACAAAACATTGAGACTTCTAGATAGAAAACATGATTCAAGTATATTATTAACATTCTTATCCATTTTCTAGAGTATATTTTCTCCCAAAAAACTAACCCAAGGGTTCATACTAGTAGATCCAATTGTGTTCTTTCCAGGAAGAGGTGAACACTTTGACTGATCAGTATTTTTACTTCTTCTTTTACAAAATTTAGATCTATAGTATTTATCCTAAAATAATATCTCTACTTTAATAAATAAAATTTTATTTTATTTTCATTTTGAAACAAGCTAAATTCCCTTTATTTGACATCAAATCGGTATTGAATGTATCTCTCATGGGTACATATGACTTGTCGTCTCAATGTAATGATTCAATTCAATTTTCACCAACATTTTTTTCTGGAAATGTATTACTATTGGATTCATGTTAATATATGATATTTAGTACATAATAATATTTTTAATAATTTCATATAAATTTTATTTTCTTATAACCTATTGGAAAACGATAACCTTACTTCTGCGTACATGTGGACTACCACCTCCACGATGCGATGTGATTCGTTCCGCATTTTATCATCACATAGATGATAATAAGGACTTATTTTAATAATGTATATAATAAATATGATATTATAGTGAATCTAAAAAGGTGATATATTACTTATTTTTCATTCCTTCTATCTTTTAAATAATAAAAAAACATTCTTGTTTATATATGACCACCCATTATTATGAACAATGTAATACATTTTCATATCCCTAAATTTTATAGATGACTATATATATATAATGAATATAACCAATATTCATAACCTTATTAATATACATTAGATTATAAAACCATTACCAATGTATAATGACTTTAATTCTGGAATCAAACTTCTTATGAAAAACAAAGTTGATACCACACATAAATAGATATTTTAAGACATAATTACTGATAAATGGGTGTTGAAATATTATAAATAAATCATATATTATATTAATAATATGTAATAATTTTCCGAATAGATTTTATAAAAAATAAATTTTCTAATATGAATGATTATAGATCAATCTAATGGAATATGAAATATTTAGTAATGGGTTTATTTTACAATATATT